>CM028135.1:713109642-714311071 GCA_016271365.2 Neoceratodus forsteri | reverse complement strand
TCTTTCTACCCCCACCCCCTAGAATTGCCTTATGGCTGTCCCATGCATGCTTGAATTCAATCACTGTTTTTGACTCCACAACCTCCTCCTCCTGAAGGCTGTTCCATGCATCCACAACCCTCTCTGTGAAAAAATACTTCCTTACATTACCTCTGAGCCACCCCCCCATCTTCAAATTGTGCCCCCTTGTTCTTGCACACCTCTTTCTTTGAAAGATGCTACCCTCTTGGACTTTGTTGATTCCCTTGAGGTACTTGAATGTTTCTATCATGTCCTAAATTGTACATATGAGTAAACACCTAAATTGTACATATGAGTATGCACAAGTGGGAGTACAGGGCATGGAGAACTTGTGCTTCCACTTGTGTATATTAGTATGTATGCTTTCAGTGGCTGAGTGGAGTGCAGTGCCTGTAGGGCATGTGGTCGGCTGAGCCACTGAAACTGTACATAGTAATATGCTGACGTAGTAGTGCAATGGACATTGGTTTTCTAGAAAAGCCCTTCTGTGTCATACATTATTGTTACGTGTACAATCTGTCAAATTAATATAACAAACATATTCGTGTAATATTATGAATGAGACAACAGAGCAGTGCTGTATGATTATAATTTTTTTATATTAAATCTTTTTTAAAATAGAAAATATTTAACATTATATATTGTTTTTATCTTTTTATACAAAGAATTAGATTCAAAATAAAAAAAATGCTTGCTTCAACTTATATATAAATTTGCATTTTTCTTCTTTTTCAATTAAAAAAAAAATAATGGTTACATCACCTTAAAAAAAGGAACAGGGATTTTAATTAAAGATAAATAAAAATATACTTTTTTCAGCATGTTTAAGTAGATATGAAAAACTATACATGTTGATTGTTTTCTTAACTTAAAAAAAGGTTACTTCACTTTTAAAAAAACAAAAAAAATGATTTTAGAGAAAGCATTTATATATAGAGGGGTTGAGGACAGCTGTCTCAGCTACTAGAGGCTGTGTGCTGCTGAGGCCTGCAACGGGGTGGTCAGGTGGAAGAGTACAAGAGCAAGTGGAAGTTGGCCTTAGTTTGGAGAAAGTGCACAAGTGGGCAGAGGAGGGGACAGAGCCAGTGCTTGCTGGAGATCAGGCCCTTGTTGTGGTGGTGCAGGTGGTGCCTCCATAACCTTGGACTGCTTGAGTTCTCTCTGCACTGTTTTTGTGAGTGTATGGACAATCTGATACAGGTGCTTATTTTGGTCATTATTGGTTTATATTAATCATTGTACTCTGTGTATTCTGTTGTCCTGATCTTCCATGTTTTTGTTTTGTTTTCCCAGTAGAGTTATTTTTTTTTTTGCCATCATTGGTTTCTGTTTGCACCTGTATCAGATTGTCCAGATGCTTACATAGTGGCATGGCGTGTTCTTGGTGTTTCTGTAAAACAAAATGAAAGCATCATAAGTATTAATATATTTGTACTGGTTTATGCTTATTATAGTTGTAATTTTATAGTATTTGTTTTCATTGAACTGTAATAGATTTCTAACTGAACTGTGCTTACTGCAATTGATAAAAAACTGACCTGTTAAGAACAAATGTTTGCAATATAGTTCTGTTATACAAAATGAACATTTTGTTAGAACACTTTTATTTTATATTCTGTCAGTAGCTGATTGTTGTCTTCTTCTCCCTGCCTCACCACAGTCTGTCACCATGACTTTGTCTCCACCCACCCTCCCCATTCTCTGTAGAGTGTTACATTGCATGATAACAGTAGCTGGATTTTGATAGTGTCAATAAGGGACACAAAATAGCACAAAAAAAATGAATTGCAGTTGGCTGAGCTATTGAGAAGAAATTGTAATAGTGTAGTTCTGAAATACAACATCTACATTTTTGACAACAGTTTTAGTTTCTATGCTGTCAGTTAGTGACTGCTGCCTTCTTCTCAGCTGCCTTACCACAGACTGTCACAATGAATCCCCCCCTTTTCTCCATAGACTGGTACAGTGCATGATAATAGTAGCAGAATTTTGACAGCATTAATTGATAGTATCAATAAGGAAGAAAATACAGCATATAAAGAACTGAATTGCAATCGACTGAAGTATTGGGAATAAACATTAGCAGTATAGTTTTGAAATACAACATCTACATTTGTGACAACACTTTTAGTTTGTATGCTTTCATTTAGTCACTGTTGCCTTCTTGTAGTTGTCTTGCCATAGACTGTCACTATGACTTCTTTCCCCACCTCCATCTCTTTCTCCATAGACTGGTACAGTGTGTGATAACAGTAGAAACTTTTGATAGTACCAATGTGTAACAAAAAAAAAACTGAATTTGTAGGGTGTTTCAACAGCTGTAGTGAATGTCCAGGGAAATGTGATGTCAATTTAAACATTTTATGTGAAAGGTGACACCTTGTCAGTTAAGGGTTTGTCCTCATTTTACAGTACTGTGTCACTAACCAAAGTGCTAGATGTGTACATTGAGTCAGCTACTGTGTGACTGTCCTCTGCCAGTTGTCAGAAATAGACACACACACCCTGTGATAGCTCTGTGATGTGTTGACATTGGAGGATAGTGTGGTATATGTTGGCAGGGGTGTAAATAAGAAATTTACAGTACTGGTACACATTTTTGGGCTGGATATACCGTCCCATTCCTAAAACATATAAAAGTGTCAATTTGTGCTCCCTTACCTATGTGGTCTTGAGATACTTGTTCTGGGTGTCCCCTCTCTGTTGGGGGCCCTGTGTGTTGAGGTACTGACACTGAAGTTTTTGTTTCTGATAATTACTTTTTATAAAAGGTACATAATGACTGTGAAATTTTGTTAGCCTTAGAAACAGTTAAATATTTCATACAGTTATAAGAAGTTAGTTTAAGTATACATACCTCAAGATGTTCTGGGTTCTGGCTCTTCCTCTTTTATGTCAGGTAAGGCCCTGGTCTCCAGTGGTTCTGGAATGTAAGAAAGGTATTGTAGTTATTTTCACATTATATGTCACTTAGGTTTATACTGTCTAGGACAGTATTTATATGCAAAAACAATGTAATGATATTGTTAGTATTGAAAACCAACTGATGTAGATAATATTAAGTACTGCTTAATGTTGGTTTCAGACTAGGTGTTGATACTCAGTTACCATACAAGTATACAATCATAGACAGTGGCAGTAGAAAAACAATGAAAAAGTAGATGTAGAGTATTCATTAATGATATGATTCCTGAAACATTTTGTGGTTGCAAATTTGAATGTTTGATACAGTGCTCATTTTTTTTGTGTGTGTGTGTGTATTTATGTGTTTTAAAAAGCTGTGCACTGGTAGGAACAATTCAGGTAATGTTAGAACTGTGATTAATTAAGCAATAAGACATGACCAGGGGTTAGATTAACAATACCCCCAGTGGTGTAATGGGGCACGAGGTGCAGCCAAGTGCCATATTGCCCCAGGTGGCGATTAATTGACTGTTAATCTAACTCCTGGGAATGCCTTATTGCTCTTATAAAAAAATTGTTCCAAAAGAAGAAATAGCTTGTTTGAAATAGCTTATGACCGCACTATTCATAGCAACTACTCCATTTTTAAGAACTATGATAGAGCTAACTTTAAGGAAATAACTAAAGCCATTACTAATATTCATTGGGATAAACTCTTGTCCAGCTTATCTGATGAGGATGCCTGGGCAACCTTTAAAGGAACCATTCACAATTTAGAAAACTCCTATGTTCCCACAACAAAAAAAAAAAAATAAAGAAGGGAAGATCCCCATGTGGCTTAATAACCCCATTAAATCTCAAATCAATTTAAAGGAGAAATTGTTTAAGGGACTAAAACCTGTACATTGGTTAATAGAGATACCATTCTTACTAAATACAGACTGGTCTTAAAAACCTTAAAACATATGATCAAACAATCCAAAGGTAGAATTGAGTTTAGACTTGCACACGCTAAAGAATGTCACAAGTCTTTATTCTCTTACCTAAACAATAAAAAAGGTAACTCTAGGAGAATCAGACCACTACTTAATAACGGAGTCAGCTTATAGTCTGATTCAGATACAGCCAATTTTTTAAATGAATTTTTTTGCTCAGTTTTTTCCTAAAACAGATATTTACTCTCTGGCACTTCCCAGAAAAACTCCAATCTAACAAACTATGTCATTACTACCTCTGACATTCTGCAAGCTCTCAAAAACCTCAAAAGAAAACCACCAGTCCAGTACTGGACAATATTCACCCGAGGTTCTTGATTGAAACCACACATTCCATTGCTCTTCCTTTGTCAACCATTTTTAACAAATCTCTAAAAGAAAATTCAATCTCAGATGATTGGCGTACTGCAATAGTTACACCTATATTTAAGAAAGGTAATAGATCCATTATGTTGCAGAGACAAGGTCAGGAAATCATTACTCTGCAAGCAGTTGACACCATTAATGGCATGGTCTTGAGTCAGAATCTGGCAGTAAAGCTCACAGAATGATTGTCTGAGCTAAAGTCTGATGTGTCTCATACAGCTGGATTAGAAGCTGTTCTGTCTGTATGAATGCATGCATCTTGCTACACTGCAATCTTAATGTGGAGCATGGTATGGTGAATGGTGTGATGGGACACATAATTTTTTTTTGCACTGCTGTCCACTGTAATTGTAATCTTCTGACGTGTACTGTATTGTATTAATGCCCAGGACCACCTTGAAAATGAGCTTGCTCAATGGTGTTTATGCCTGGTAAAATAAAGTGATTGCTTGATTGATTGATTGACTTTCAGTACGATGTACAGAAGACATTCATAGAGGCACTTGTTGTTAAGACTGACAACATTGAACAGTCATTATCTATTTCCAGGACCACTGTTAAGTTCCAGATTTTGAGAGACATATATGTGACTAGGAAACAGTTTCCTGTGTGTGTTGCATATGCTGTATCCATACACAAGTCACAAGGCTTAATCTTGGACTCAGCTATGGTCGACATAGGCACCGGCATCTTTAAGGATGGCATGAGCTATGGTGCACTTTCACATTTACGGACTCTGTCTGGCTTGTATGTCATCTGCATAGCACTGCATAAAATCCGGGCTGATAGACATTGTTTTGCAAAGTACAACAGACGGCTTACTCTGTACCATCCAACATTGTCTCTTATACCACTACCCATGCATGTAGCACAGTGCAATGCTACAGTCACAGGTTGTAGCATGAAAAAGTGGTACCGGACAGATAGACCAGCAGTGAATTCAGACAGCACTAAGAAGCAATCCACAACACAAAAGCAGACAAACTCTCCTCCACAAAAGAAGTTGCTTAGGATGAGAGTTGTCCCAGCATTTGACAACAGCACTGGAGTAAACTGCTATGCAAACTCAGCAATGCAAGCATTTTTCCACAAGCCTTACTTTGTTGGCACTATCAAATCTTCACATGACACAGCACTGTCCAAGTCAGTAAAGAAGGTTGTGAATGATAGTGACAATCATGACAACAGCACACAGACTCTGACACCCTTTTTAGCAGGTTGTGACTGAGTTTATGATGGCCATCATTAACAGCCTGAAATCAGATCAGATTTCCATGTGAGAGTACTTTACTGTCACCTATGTGACAAAGTACACTTGCCTGTCTTGTCGACATTAACACAAAGAAGTAACAGAAAACATGCTGTGGATTTCATTATATGTTCCACAGGCACATTCTGTGAAGTTTAGAGAACTGCTCAGGACTGCAGAGTGTGGAGTACAGTGTCTTCAGTCCATATGACTTAGGACCTCTTCTCAGTACCTTCATTTAGTCTTGCAGAGATTTGAAGCAAATGGACTAGGAGTTGACACACCAGTCAGTGATTTTGTAGCTGGATGAGTACAATTCGTGGGAGCATGCTTTTATACTAAGGCTATGATATTATGCCATGGAGCATCTGTACTGTACATTCAGCACATTATGTAACATGACTGAGGCACAGCAATGTCTCGGTGGAATGCAATGACTACATAAGCACTTTTAAACATAGACTACTTTGAAACCTAAAATATGCTTATGTTCTGGTTCCGAAAAATTACAATGAGCTTCACCGGGCAGAAGAGTAGTCAACGTATATGTGATATTACTGTGTTTGACATCCTCTGGTAGTCACCACAGTGTGCTGTGCAACCTTTCCTTACCGTGTACTGCTGCTTCCATATTAAGTTTATTAAAAGCAATGAAAACAGACTAGGTACATGGAGATACTTATGATGCCAACAGCTAATGTAAGTATTACTGTGTTTTATGCAAAAACACAGCCTAAGTGGGCCAGAAATGGTGCAGGCTTTGTACATAATCACTTAATATACAACACTTATTTCAGCTGTGGAATAATCATAAAAACAGCATATAGACAGCTCATGTACCTGCAATGCTGTGGTACTAGCCTGTTGACTTCTGTGCTGCTGCACAATGTGGCATAATATGTGCTATGATTCCTGCCGACACTATTGTATGTCTATGCACTGCACATTAAGTATCCTGAGAAACATGACCACATTTGTTGGTGTACAGCATTTCTTGTACATGGTGTACATTCTGTACATGTTTCACATCTGTCTGGTAATGCAGGAAGACAGATTGTGATATAATGTTGTTACTGCAGCTTTAGATGTGTTCACAGACATATTGTTGTGCAATACTTTATCACCTAGGGTGATGACCTACCAGATGTTTTATGTGTACAGGTAGTGTCTGAGTGACACCTGTGCAGTGTTTAGCTAAAGTGACACATTTACTGCTAACCTTACATAGTTTTGTGAACAGTACATTACTATGAAGTAGTATTACATTGAAACTTTGTAATAATCAGTTATGAATTGCTACAGTATATATGTAAAAATGTAATTACATTTCTGTGACTATGTACAGCTCTCAAAACTCCTTATATTGCTAATTGTTACAGCGCTCATTACTCATAATTTAATGTGCGAAAGGTAAATGCCATTTTCCATTCGAACAGTAAATGTTCAAATGATATAAGGCTTTTACCATTCACACTTCACTGTTCGTAATTTCAATTTTCAGTTACTATTGCCACCATCTTGTTAGCAGTTAGCAAGGGTGCAAAATGTAAATATTTAAAAAAATATTGCCCCTAGGTAAACACTAACATTTCTGTTTACCTAATCGGGAGCCGAGGAACACGCTCTTGACATTATTTTTGGGGCATGGGGTCCTGAAATATGTTTTTTGGGTAGTAGTGTGTGCTGCAAATTGTGACAGAATCCTGACACTTCCTTGTCCACGTGACATTATGGGGGGATTTCCAGGCAACAGCCCGTGCACATTTTTGGGTCAAACAGACCCCAGAATTGGATTCCTTGGCCCCCAATTAGGTAAACACCAAGGCCTGGAAGTTCAGACTGCACCAGCCAGGGGCGCAAGCCTGGGCACAGTGCAACTGGGCTGCGCCAGGGCATGGACCAGGCGATATTCAATGGTGTTATGCCATGGCTCAGCACCATTGAATATGGCACTGAGGGCACATGCACTTCACATGGTGCAGTGGCACTGCACCAGTGCAAGTGGCAGAAGGGGGCAGGGGGATGCACCAGCACAAGTGCAGTTGCACTAGGTGCATCAACGGTAATATTCAGCACTAGGTAGGCAAATAAGGCCATTATGCATGCAAGGCACAAATGGGGCCATTTGCATGTCATTATGGTCCCATTTGTATGTGATGTGCTGATCCCCAGTGACTTGCACCTAGCACCCTGCCATGCTGCAGCCATTGGGGACCGATGACCTGCTGACCCTTGGCAGTCTCCACTCCCGTTCATCTGATCATGGGCATAGGACAGTAAAAGGTCCCTGGTGGACAGGTGGATCCCTCCCTACACCCAATCATGGGCATCTGTGTCCTAAAGGTCCCTGGTGGTGCAGTGGACCGCTTTCCATTGCCCGATCATGAGCATATGTATGCTAAATCCCTGGTGGTCCAGTGGACTGCTTTCCATCACCCGATCATGGGAATAGATAAAGGAAATTCCTGGTGGTCCAGTGGACTGCTCTCCATTGCTCGATCATGGGCATAGGTAAATGATATCCTTGGTGGTTCAGTGGAACCCCCCCAGTGTCCGATCATGGGTGGAATTACCAAAAGACACCCTGGTGGTCCAGTGGTACCCCCCTCCCCACCCACCTACTGAGGTTCCCCCACCACTCAGCCCCCCCAGTCAGTGGCAGGCCGCAGCACCCTGTCTGCATACCACCTGGCCACCCACTGACTGACAGCGTACAGTAGGGTCTGTATGCCTATCGCTCCACTGCATGGGCCAATGGGCATGCAGACCATACTGTACTATACAAGCCCAATATGTGAATGAACACAGTAGACCAATAGGCATACAGACCCTACTGTATGCTGTCAGTCGGTGAGTGGCCAGATGACATGCGGGTGATGTGCTGCCACCTGCCACTGATGGTGGGGTGCTGGGTGGCAGGGCACTTCAGTGGGCAGGTGGGGAGGGGGTGCTACTGGACCACCAGGGTGTCTTTTGGTAATTCCACCCACGATTGGGCACTGGGGGGGTTCCACTGGACCACCAGGGATATCATGTATGTATGCCTGTGATTGGGTGATGAAAAGTGGTCCACTGCACCACCAGAGATTTAGTATACATATGCTCACAATCTGGTGATGGGGGGGGCACAATGCTCCCTGGGCAGGGAGCATGTGCACTGTGTTCTCAGTGGGTGGGTGGCCATCCATGGCTGGTGGCTGCCGTGTTGTACCCTGCACTATGGCAGCTCACCTGTGGGTGGCCAGGACTTGTTCCTGGTTTTACCAGGCAAAACTTTGCACCCCCTGAGTGGTGCAAGGTGGAGTTGTGCCAGCATATGCACTGCACATACCAGGCTGAATATCGGGATGTGCCACATATGCATGTGCACATCCCCCACACTTGTGCTGCATACATTATTATGCATAATTACTGGCTGCGTGGCGCTGTCTGAAGCCTGATGGGCTGCAGGCCATGGAGATGAGATGTGGGCTGCACCAGTCACTGGCTGGGGAAGGATTGGGGTGCTGGGTGGGCTGGCATGGCTGGGTGGGGGTGGGGGCCACTAGACTACCAAGAAATTGCAGATCCTTATGTATTTTATTTTGATTGGGGGGGCTGCTAGACTACCAGGGATATCAAGAACTATAATAATTTTATACAGATCGGGAGTGCCACTAGACTACCAGGGATCTAGAAAGGCAATATTTATAAAATAGACATGGGAGTCCACTAGACTACCAGGGAATTACACATCGTAATCTATTTTATCATGATTGGTGGGGGTCAGTAGACTACCAGGGATATGAATAACTATAATAATGTTATACAGATCAGGGGACCACTAGACCACCAGGGATATAGAAAAGCAATATTTATAAAATAGACATTGGGGTGCCACTAGACTACCAGGGAATTATCAATCGTAATCTATTTTATCATGATGGGGGGGCCCGCTCGACTCCAAGGGATATTCAAAACATGATTTATTTATTCAGATGGGGCAAAACAAATCCCCCTGAGCAAAACCCACCCTCATTTAACTTTCTACAGCTCCCCTGGGCTGAGAAAATACTTTTTTTAATTTGGCCATCTCGTCCCTCGCTCTTTGTTCATCAGCGAGCAATTTCTTTGATCGCGAGCCAATCTTTAAGATCGAATATCTCGGAAACGGTTTGGTCTTTTTACTTGAAATTTGGAGGGTGTTTACGGCATGTCCTGTAGATGTGAATTATGGTGTTTACGTGTTGGAGAAAATTTTTATTTTATGGAGATATTGCGTGATGCACTTTACATGTGGTGGACAGTGTTTTGGATTGTGCTGGTGCCTTGAAATTGATAGGGTGCCTAACCTTAGTGTCATGGATGTAGTTTTCAGTTGTTGTGTGTGTTAAATGTCAACAGGTGTGGAACTGTACCACTCTGACGAATTAAAATTTCAAATTTTGACATGCATATCTCGGACACGGATTGGTCTTTTTACTTGAAATTTGGAGGGTGCTGATGGCATGTCCTATAGATGTTAATTGTGGTGTTTATGGGTCAGACAATACATTTTTTGCAGAGATATTGTGTGGTGCAGTTTACATTTTGTGGACAGAGTTTTCTATTTTTATACTAAATTAACATTGTTTGGTGGCTGGCCTTGCTGTTGTCAATGTACTTTTTAGTCATTGGGTGTGTAATGTGGCCTGCCACTTACAAGTTTTATGGGCTCCACGCTCCCACCAACTTGCACAACTTTCTACTTTTCTATTCTTTATTAAAAAGTAAGGAAATTCTATGTAAAAAACTTTGTTAATGCATCAGTTAGGGTTCTTCTACAGCAAAATAAGTGAGGAAATTCGATTTTAGGGTTCCCACCCCTTGCACCCCACCCCAGTCCGCCCCCACCAACAGGCATTGGGGTGTGCATTGGGGTCATCGACCCTAACTCTCACCCCATTTTCACCACACTGTACCACCTCAGCTTGTTTAGACATGGGATGGGGTGAGAGTTAGGCCGATGACCCCTCACGACACCAAATGCCTGTTAGTGGGGTGGGGTGCAAGGGTGGAGCCCTAAAATCAAGTTTCCTACTTTTTTTTCACTGTAGAAGAACCCTAACTGATACATTATGAGTTTTTTTATAGAATATATAGCTATATATATCTATCTATCTACACACACACAGTATATGTTTTATATATATATATATATATATATATATATATATATATATATATATATATATATATATATTATAATGGTGCAGTCGTGCCAGTATAGCTAGGGCACAGTAGGCAGTTTAATGTTAAACCCCAAATTTTGCAACTTAAAAACTTTGCAACTGTTTAACGGGTTTGCACAACATTTGGAATGCATAGTTTTATATGGTAGATCTCTTGATTTGCCAAGTTGTGTTTTGATTGGACTTGCAGTTTTCATGCAGCAAAACACCAAAAAAATGCCTTTTTTGCCATTTTTTTGCACTTTTTTGCTGATTTTTGCTCATCGTGATTTGGCCACATTGTTTGGTATTTTGGTCTGAAATTTTCAGGGTAGAAAGAGGTTTGGTCAAAGAACAATCTGGCATTGGTATAGTGAAACAATATCATTCTGTTCCAACATTATTTAATTTAGAATTTTCAGGTTCTGAACATGCTCAGTTCAGTCTAAGATTTATATGTATGTTTTGCGAAAGAGGATTGGGCTCACGATCAAGGATTTTGTCATCTTATGAAAGGGGATTTATAAAACCCCTTTCATGATGAAAAATTCCCCTTTGGTGAGCTGCCATCTTGCTTTCATTTTTTCCCCCAAACAAAATGTTGTAGCTTGCCCAACAGCTGACATCTTTTGCAAATGAAGCATGGGTTTTGTTCAGGGTGAGATCCTCTATAAATCCATGCCTTTGGTGTCCTTCATTTTGGCAAAAAAAACTACCATTTTAAACTTTGAAATTCTTTGTTCGTTACTCGCTTCCGATCCTCATTCACGAAGTAACAAAATCCCCTTTATGGCTTGATCCCCTCCATCTCAAGGTAACAAAATCCTTGATCACAACTTAGGGACCATATGGCCCTATCCGTCGAACAAAGATCTGCTCGTGAAAGGGGATTTTGTCAGCTCACAAAAAGGGATTGGCTTGCAAAAGGGGATTTTGACAGCTCGGGAAAGGGGATTGGGTTTTTGAATCCCCTTTTGAGAGCTGACAAAATCCCCATTTGCAAGCTGACAAAATTCCTTTCGCAAGCTGACAAAATCCTTGATTGACATTTCCCAACCAGATGGCCCTTGTCAAAAACAAGGATTGGCTCATGAAAAGGAATTCTGACACCTTGCGAAAGTGGATTTTGACAGTTTGTGAAAGGGGATTGATTTTTTAATTCCTCATTCATGAGGTGACAAAATCCCCATTCATGAGCTGTCAAAATCCTCTTTTATGAGTTGACAAAATCCTAGATTGTGACTTCCCGACCAGATGGCCAAAATCTGATGATAAAGGATTTCTCGCGAATGACAGTTTTGACAGCTCGCGAATGGAGATTGACCTCACAAACGGGGATTCTGCCACCTCACAAGCAGGGAATTTAAAAACTTTGCTAGTGCTCTGTAAATAAAAGGTTTGGTCTTTTGGCTTGAAATTTGCAGGCTATAAAGGTGGTGTCCCAGAGCTGTGAATTATGCTGCTTAGGTGTGAAAATGTTAATTGGGTCCACAAATATGCCATCATGAAGTTGAGATTTTTTCCACAGGATAACACTGCAGTGCCCACAGTGACTTTCAGTGCCTGTATCTTGGAAATTATGCTACCCACTGTTTAGACTAAGCACACATGGAGGTTCTGAAGTCATGATTACAACTGCAGTGGAATTTTTTCATAGCTTGTATGGTCCTGAGATATTGGCAAGTTAGTGTTACAAGGGTTCCTTTTCAGCACTATAGGGCTACTGCATGGCTCTGTTGTTATGCGTAAGTGGCAGCACAGGGCCCAGAGGGCCCGAGCTCCTACCAACACATACCACTTACCAGTAACATTATACTTTCTCAAAAAGTAAGGAAATTCATTCCAAAAAACTTTGTTAATGCATCAGTTAGGGTTCAAGCAACAAAAGTAGGGAAATGAGATGTTAGAGTTGCTCTCCTAACCCCCCACCCTACCACCTACCCCCTATCCTACACACAATGACAGGCTTTGGGGTGTGCCATGGGGTCATTAGGCATAACTCTCACCTCATTCTGCTATGCTGTACCATGTCAGTCTGTTTACACATGGAATGGGGTGAGAGTTGGGCCAAATGACCCCATGGCACACCTCAATGCCTGTCGATGTGTGGAGGATGGGGGGTGGGGTGGAAGGGTGAGGGGGTTAGGAGCTCAACCCTAACATCTCATTTCCCTACTTTTGTCACTTTAATCCTAACTGATGCATTTATGAAGTTTTTTCTGAATATATATATATATATATATACACACACACACACACATACATTCTTTGCAAAAGAACTCCATTAATGCAACAGTTAGGGTTGCTCCCACAGTGACAAAAGTGAGGAAATTCAGCATTCCCTGTTCTCCATCCCCCCCACACACACACACAACAGTGATAAAGTTGCTGAACCATGATAATGGATGCCTCTTGTGGTATGTTCACAGAGTTGTATGTTCTTTCTGTCACCTTATGTGGTCTGTTTCTGATTGGTTGTGTTGCCTTGTACTGTCCCCTGCTTGTATGTGTGTAATCCTAACTTCAAATTTCCAGACTTTTGTTGGTGTACTATCAACCCTATTTGATGCATCAACAGAGTTTTTTTTTAGAATGAATTTTGTTTCTTTTTCAGAAAGTGCAATGTAACTGGTAACAGGTATGTGGTTATGGGAGTGTGGGCCCTCCGGGCCCTGAGCTCCCTTCATGGTGCTCATTGTTTGCCTAATGATATGCATATGTGGGAGCATGGGCCCTATGGGCCCTGTGCCACTCCCACTTACAGGCTCACTTGAACACATTAATTTTGTGAAATTCCACTACTTTCACAAAACTCCCATCGGTCAAAATACATAACTTTTGCAAAACTAAAGAGTAGTGTTGCAACACCACTGGCACTTTTGCAAAACAAAAAGCAATGTAGGAACACTACTGGTACTTTCTCAAAACCAAAGGTAGTGTTGAAACACCACTGGCACTTTCCTGATCCACTTCCCATATGCGGGTTCTGAAAGGTGGAGCAGACACCGATATCTCAGAAATGTTTCCCATAGTTGTCTTTTGCTAGTTAACTGAAAAAAATTACAATGCTATCACTGTAAATGTAGTGTACTATAACTGCGCTCCCCTAACACTTAAAATATTTGCGTAGTGGTATGTGAATGTGAGAGTATGGGCCCTTTTGGCCCTGTGCTCCCACTTACACATAAGTATGGTGACATAACGCAAGCCTACAAACATCAAAATGAACCCTTGGAACACTAATTTGCCAATATCTCAGTAACCGTAGCAGCTATGAAAAAGATTCCACAGCAGTTGTAATCATTACTTCGAAACCTCCACACGTCCTTAGTTCACCCATGGAGTGAAAAATCCATATCTCAAATTGTTTTTGAGATACAGGTGCTGAAATGCAATCCAGACACCGCCATGTTAGCCTACGGGAAATTTCTCAACTTTGGAACACTGCAGCTAAGGAAGTGTTGAATGCTTTGGGACCAAACCAACAAAAGGCACCTCAGTGGATCCAAGGTTTACCACCCCGCAAATTTCAGCCCAGAAGCCCCAACCATTTAACTGCAGTGGAGTGACAAAGAATTCCTCTTTTGCTGTATGTTGCAGTTCTCGTGAAATTGCTATACTTTTGTTGTGATCTGCAAAAGTGTTGCATCCATTCTGTCTCAATTTTGTGACACTATGGGGAGCCAATCTCAGAAAAGACATTTCTGGGGGGTTTTATCCCCCCCCAAAAAAAAAATTGTGCTGTGTAGCTCAGGGCCCAACTAGGTAAACACAACTGTCAGTGTTTTCCTAGGCCCAACCAAATTTGAACTTGAACAATGTTTGTCCATTGCTAACTGAAAACAAGATGGAACATCTCGCCAGCAAATTGACATAGCTCCAAAGCTTTTTTTCTTTCACCAAAATTTTTAAAAGCATTCAAGCTGGACATATATTTTTTCCTATAGGTTATAATGGGAAACTTTGAACTTTTATAACTTTTGAATGGATTAATATTTTTTCACCAAATCTTCAAACAGCACTTCCTTGATCCAGTCCCCATATACCCTGAAGACCAGTCAGAGAAACTGTTCCAGCTGTAGAGGTGAGCAAAGAATTCAAAAAAGTTGAGGATTTTTCACACTTTTCAACACTCTGCAGCTCTGCAACTGAAAATCTGACCAGAACAAAACTCTCCAGATCCAGAGATCTTTGGTACCACACTGAGCATGCAGAATGTCATGCAGATTGGACACATGGTTGCAAAATTATTAAAGTGCAAAATTTGGGGTTTAACATAGAAGTGGTTGCACAGCCTTAACTATACCAGCCCTACTGGGCAGGTATGATATATAAACATAGGGGATATATGATGGGTGACTGTGGAATATGGAAAACATTAGCATGAGTGCAAAGTAAACTATGATAATATCAAGGTGGCAGGGCCACGGGTGATATTATCACGGTTCCTCTGGGCGAATGCACTATGTTACCATATTCCACAAATTACCATGATGGCCCCAATTCTAGTACAGTTATGCCTGGCATAACAGCACTTGTGCTGAGTAGAAAGGCGCATGTAGCAACTTATGCCAGCAGTTGCGACATGCACGATTCTGCAATGTGGCCAACAACATGGTGCAGGCCACTTGCGCTGAAGAGCTGTTATGCCAGCAGTTGTGCCCAAAAAAACTTGTGACATGGTGCTAGGGGCTTTATGGCAGCAGTTGTGTCCAATTCCAGAAAGGCAGCCACAAAGTCCCCAATGTTGGGATTCTACAAGAACCCGTGGAGGAGAACCGGCAATATAAGTTACACCAGCTTTTAGCTGGTGTAACTTATGGATGACCCTTGGGGGTCCTGTAGACCCACCAGCAGCACAGCAGTCAGTCCTCAGATGCCTTCCCCTCCATGCCCTGCATACCCCAGTGGGTGCCCCACAGGGCTGCCCACACCCCCTGCCCCTGAAGTGTACAATATGAGCTCCCAGAATCCCCCATTGTGAATTGCCTCACAGGGCAGTGCAGTCACTCCCCCATGTCCCGACCCAAGTCGCTGCCACAAATGCGGCATATACCCAGCCCAACCCTGGTAGTCTAGTGGCCCCCACCAGCCTCGCCAGATCCACCCAGCACCCCTCCCATTCCCTTCTGTCGACTGGCACAGCCTACCACTCACCTCCATGGCCCAGTCATCAACTGAGTTCAGTTAGAGTGCATACAGTAAAGAAGCACCTCAGAATTAATTTCTGATCTCGCTCTTTTCTGTATGCACTCCAACTGAACTTAGTCAGTGGCTGGCTGTGGATGAGGAGGGGCAGTACCAGTCACCAACTGGGGATGGGTGGGGGGTGCTGGGTGACAGGCATGGCTGGGTGGGGCCACTAGACTACCAGGGCTGTGCTGGGTATATGCGATTTACGGCGGTGGCAACTTGGGGTCGGGGCAGTGGGGTGACTCGCCACCCTTCAAGGCAATTCACAATGGGGATTTGGGGGCTGTGGTGGGGAGCTGCAGGGCTCTTAATGTACACTTCAGGGGCTGGGGTGTGGGCAGCATCGGGGCTCTTAATGTATATTTCAGGGAGACTGGGGTGTGGGCAGCCCTGAGGGATCTCAATGTACACTTCAGGAAGCTGGGGGTGTGGGAAGCTCTGCGGGGCACCTAATGTGGCTTGCTGGGCATGGGGGGGCAGTTGCGACCTGCGGTGTACCTGTTGTGGCTTGCGACATGCTCACCAGGTGCACCCTCTGTTTGGCATACCTGGCAGCATGTTGCAAGTTACAGGACTTAGACATGGAGACCCTGCCCCTTCTAGAATAGGGCACATGGTCAATGTTGCAGTTGCGGTTGGCGCAAGATGCGTTTGGCAGCGACTTGTGCCAACCTTCTAGAATCAGACCCAATCTGTGCAATTTATACAATACGGTCTGGTTTTTGAGTTATTTTTCTGTTTACTAACTGGCATTGTGGTGTTATTTTGTGTTGTGGTTTGCTTCCTCCATTGTGTGGTCTTTTTATCAATAAAGTTGGTGCTGCTGTGTCCTATATGAGAAGAGTGTAGCTTTTTATTGGTTCATTTCCTTGAATGCATGTGTCTATGAGAATGTCACTGGTTGCTCCTTTGTTTGTGCATGTTTTGTTGGGAGTGATTGATTTAGAACTGTTTGAGGGATGGGGTTATTATTGGAGCTGAGAGTTGGCATTTCCTGAACTGAAGAGTCAGCATTTCATGAAGTTTTGTGGATTTACACAGTGTTTTTTCTTGTATTGGGTATTTCTTTTAGTTTATTATTCAAATTATTTGCTGTTTGCGGTATCGGGCTTCAGTGGTAACCTCACTCGTCCGTTTCTGGGGAGACCATGTGTGATATGTAATTTCACCTTTCTGGCATGTTTTGTGGTACATGATGATATTTTTATTTGGGTTTTCATGCTGGACATTTATTTTTCTGTTTTTAGGGGGTCGTGCTTGTGCAAACTTCTTTCATACATGTGAAATCATTCTAAAATGTATTCAATAAAGTTATTATGCATATTCATCTTTATTTTGTGTGAGTGCATACTTGAGATACATTCATTTGTTTTTTTTTTGTGGGAACTAAAATAAGTAACGTTCTGTTACAAAGTAAACATTAGTTCTAAGGGGTTATTTTGTGTAGGATGATATGGGTCAAACTGCTTGATGTTTTTCTGTTCGCATTATACACTTTCTTCCTAGTTTGATTCGCTGTTAGATGCAATGACTGGAGCTTTGTGAGTGCTTCTTTTTCCATATTATCCACCTGTGGAATGAAGGAAAAATAAAATATGTTTAGTACAAATTTATATTTTACTAGGCAGAATGGTATTGTTTGGTAATATATTATTTACTGACCTTGTATAATATTAAAGGTGATTTTGACAACATGTATAGTGGGGTTGTTAAAAGATGCTGAAATGTTGTCAGGTAAATTGAAGCTATTGCTTTCTCATGGTCTGTGACTGTAATTGTCATAGGCAGATGAATAGCTGGTGTTTGGACATGGCTTTTCTCATGAATAGCTGGTGCTTGGATCTGACTTATCAGTGATATTGTCATACAATGCAGAAGGCATAGGTTCAGAGGTGTTGCTAAGGATGTTGAAAATGTTCTTTTGTTTGTGATGATTTATTTTTGAATATTAAAGGAGGGGGCATTGGAATCAGTTAACTTTTGAACCAAATGCTTTCTGATTGAATGGTTGGTTAACCTTTTCTCCGTGTGGATTTCAGATGCATCCACCATATTTCTCATTATTTTACTTAGTAAATTAATACCCAGTGGCTGATTTTTATACCAGCTGGTTGGATATAATGCTTTGCTGAGTTGATTTACTGCTAAGAAAATTGGTGAACATTCTGAGTTACACTTCAGTGGTCAATTGTTTTTAAAACTTAAGTAGTTGTTTACTGGGCATTTCTTTCTGTCTGAGGTCTAGTAAGCTTTTAGTTTTAATAGTCTAATGTCCTTGGGATTGCTCCCACTTCTGGTTTTTGTCGGTCTTTCATGGATGTATTCCACATATAGCGTTCCTTGTTCATCTTTCCCCAACTTTATGTCCCCCCATTTCAAATTTATGGTCTCCATTGCTCTTCTAAAGTCTGAAATGCATGGTCACTACAAGCCACATGATGTTTGGTAGTGATTGGGAAGTTTGGGTCCAAGAAGGTCTTTTTCATAAAGTTGTTCTATTATATAGTCTATAAGTTCATCTGTGGCTTGTGGGTGATTGCCCTTGCCTTGTTCCTATAAAATGTTTTGTTTAAATAGCACAACTTGCCTGGTTTTTAGGAGGGAATTAGAGGTAGAAATAGTGTGGATATTCCATTTCTTTCAGATATTTCTCTAAACTTTGTAATTTTGAGTTTACTGTTAAAAGCTCATATTCAGTTCCATCAGCTAGCTGCATGGACATAAAACAGTGACATGATAGTGGATCAAGTGTTTCAGAGCCATGTAGTGAAACAGTTCAAGTTATGCCATGTGTTTGTTGAAAATAAGCTTGAAAATGATTTACATCAGCTTCTGTCTTTTTTTCTTGTGTTTTCGTGTTTGGTACTCATTATAAATGAATTTATGGCATTGTTGTCTATGTGTGGTATTCTAAATGATGGTTCAGTATTTGTTTTACTTTCAGGAGCAGATTTTAAGTTGTGTTTTAGAGTTGGATCTTCTAGCAACTCCAGATATGTTTCAAATTGTGAACAGCTCAGTTCTATTTCTTCAGTGATGTTTACTTTTGGTCTAAGTCTCTTCAGCATCGTTTTGATAATCCATAGGTTGTCTTTGTTCTGGTATTGGCTATTTTGTTTTTCTGTTTTGTAGCAGTGCAGTTTTTTTTTTCCATTTTGAAACAAATGTTTTTTTTTTTCTTTTGTCTTCTAGGATCTCCGTAGGAACGTCTTTTGAAGTTGTGCAGCTAGCAATTACATTAATATAAGGAAGCAATATGTCAGCTGTGATATTTACTGCAGTTTACAGTTTATTTTTAAAGTGTGCTGCTATATGTAAAAAGCACAGTTAGTCATAAAAACTAGTACCTATTATAAATGACTTCAGGATAAAATTCAACATAAATTCATATGTGGGCACAAGTGCAGTGCAACCATTTGAGCCATGCTTGTACTCACCCAGCTCTGAGTGATAGTCAGACAGATAGTACACACCAACAGAGCAGCATTATCTGATTGAATGTTAGTCCATGTTGATGCGGCACTAAGTGGATCTGCGCTGCCCCAATATGGACCAGGGCTGCATATGGCCTGCAAGAATAGTGCTGCCTGAAATGGGATATCAACAGGTCCCCTGTGGGTCATATTTAGCTCCAGCATGCAAATGAGCTCATTTGGCATGAAAGGCACTAAGAGGACCTCTGCTTGCCCTTTATGGGCTCATTTGCATGAAGTACAGCAGCCCCTTAGTGCCCCTGTCATTTTCAAAATCATTACCTGCTAGTCAAGTGGTTCCAAACCACCCCAGATCACCTGGTAGATATGTATTTATTAGTTTCTGGCAGTTGAGTTGTTCCCCCCAACCCCAATCTCCTTGTAGATATGCATTTAATGGTTCCTGGTAGCCAAGTGGTTCCCCCACCCCAATTACCAGGTAGCTATGTATTTTGTAGTCCCTGGTTGTCTAGTTATTCCCTCCACCCCAATTGCATGGTATACTGTATATGTATTTCACAGTCTCTGATAGTCCACTGGTCCCCCCCCCACTGCCAACCATACGTGGACACCTCACCCATCCACCCACCCACTCATCCACTGGGGAACCCTGCCTGCACCCCCTCACCCCAAGTGCCAGTCTCCATGAAATCAGTGGCCAGTACAGCCCTGCTCTCACCCCTTTGTCCATCCACCATCTGACAATCATGGAGCACTAACATGTGACCTTGCTTTATGACTGTCAAATGACAGCTAGCCAAGGATTAGAGAGAAAGGCCTTGTGGGCTGCCTATTTCATTGGTACTGGCACATGGGGTGAGGGGGAGTGTGGGGCAGAGAATACCTGTAGGTGGGGGGCCATGTAAGGTTGTGGCGTGGGAGAACCAGTAGACCTCTAAGGATGGTTAAGTATGTATCTACTTGGTGATTGGGGTGGGGAGAACCACTAGATCACCAGGGACTATTAAACCCATATCAACCAGTGATCAGAGGTTGGGGAAACACTTGACTGCCAGGGACAATTAAATACATATCTACCTAGCAATTGAAGGGTGGGGGGATCTACTAGACTCAAAGTGACTATTAAATACATATATACCAGGTGATGGGGTGGTAGGAACCACTAGACCACCAGGGACTGTTTAATACATATCTATTAGGAGATCAGGGTGTGTGGAAAACAACTAGGCCACAAGTGACTATTAAATGCATATCAATCAGGTGATCTGGGATGGTGGAACAACTAGACCAGCCACCAGGGCCTATTAAATACATATTTACCCAGTGATTAGGGATGGAAAGAACCACTATGCCACCAGAGAGGATTAAACTGCTTTCTACAAGGACATCAGGGGTGGGGGGCAGCTTGGCACGGGGTGAGCCTCTGCAGTACAGCTGTCCTGCCTTCAGGGAGTAGGGGCATGGGCTTAGTGCCTGGGTAAAACATGGTTTTCTATGATGGTAAACAGTGCCATTCTAGGGGATGTTTACCACCACTGAATACCTTTGAATACTCTTCTGCACCAGTATGCATAAGGGGACTGCCTTATCTGCAAAACTGCAGTAGTATTGCTGGGTTTGGAAGGAGCCCCAGGGTCTTTGAATATGGCCCCGTGCTAACCATGTTTGCGCCAATGTGAACCTTTGAAAATGGGGCCCTCCATGTTTTGTATATTTAATTCTAACTGAATTTTACAGTTTCACTGTCTTCCTCATTCTTTGTACCCCACTATTTCACAAGGTCCATGAGAGTATTAAGGACATGGTACAAGAAGTTAAACTAATACTAATACAATACAACCAGCTATTATCCATGGAACCATACATTCCAGAATGTGCAGATTAAAGACTGGTAAATGTCTGCTAGCTTTATGTCAAGAATGTTCATGCAATCATCATTGGACTTTAGATTACACTAAATGTGTTCTATCAAGCAGCAAAGGTATTTTTTTTCCTTCTTTGATGCCTTGGATTACATTATGGTAAAATCATCCACCCCTTCAAAACAATTCATAAGCACATGGAAATGCACCTTGAAAGATGTTACATAAATCATTTTCAGATGCCCCCAGCTGATTGCACTCAAGGATATGAATCACTTAGTAGAGGAATTTGTTGACTTTGAGTAAGTGGATTTGCTTCAGCAGGTAAAAAATCCATGTACAGTGGCTGTTTTATTTTTTTCTTTGGAAGCATATTTCTGCTTTGTTATTTATAATCACAAAAAGACACAGATGCTATTTGCTGAACAAATGTCTATCCATTTCTGCTACATAGTAGTAGTAATTCTGAAAAGGCATGTAGCATAATTAAAAATATTAAGGCATAATCAATTTGTTCAAATAGTTTCAAGCACCTGAGTAGCCAACTTCAATGACAGCTCAGTTTTTTTGCAGAGACGGGCTGTTACTGGTTTCATCTATCATCTGGTGACCTATTAAAAATAGCAGTGCCTGCTTGTCCTGAATTTAATACAGAATTCCAGAGTCACTGAAAATGATGATCTGCAGAAGTCACTAGGTATAGTACATCAAACTTTGGAGTCCTGTTATCAAACTGAAATAAAATGACTAATGAATTGTTGTCTTCTCCATATGGTTTTGTGTTATGATATAATGACAGGAACTTATTTGTCACTTATGCTATGCTACAAGGATTAGAATGCAACTTGCATATTCAGAAAATACAAAATCTATATCATTAACAATCATTTTGGTGAATGTATTATCTTGAGTAAGCTTCTTTATTGAGAGAAATTCTGTCTGGTGTAAAGCATGAGACCCATATGTAGATAAATCCTCCATCATGGTCTACAAAGTCTCCCTGAATTAGTATGTTTTTTGCCTCATGAAATACTGTAAGGTATGAAAATGAACCAGTTGGGATTCAATAAAATAAATGATTTCAAAAATATTTTACCAATTTGGTTTACTTCGATAGCATTAGTCTTCTATAATCTAGGCTGATGGAACATGTATATTCTATGGAAAATCACTGTCTTTAACGATCTGCAGTAGTACAGCGCAGTAATTTCTTTTCTTGACTGATAGTATACAGTTTGATATTTAGCACAACACTTTACATTGATGCTGACATGCCTAGCAGTGGCACTGCTGCTCTTTGTACATTATCAGAACTGAGTCCTCACTGACTGAGACAGGGTCACAGTGTTGTTGAGTACAAGGAGGAATAGAACTCAAATGTGTCAGCCTCCACGCAAAAAGCTGTTGTGCATAATGTTCTATACTGTCAGGCAGAAAATATGGCAGAGTGAGATTAACAAAACAATTCCCATACAGAAATGCAACAAGTGACTACTTTTATAAAGTAATAATATTGAGGCTACTACATGGTATACTAGCTTTATATCAATCAATACCTTAGTCCTTTAAACTGATAATAATTTAGAATTCTTTACATCAGCCTTTCATATCAAGGACTACAATGGTTATAAAAATTTCAGAAATCAGTCCTATACCTTTCAGGGGTTAAATATAATAAAAAAGTAAAATGTCCTGCAGCTTTCTTACTTTCCCTGCAAGAAATCTGAGTAAATGTCCTGCAGCTTTCTTACTTTCCATGCAAGAAATCTGAGTTTTATTGGCTATGTCTGTATCCCAGTTGAACTGGCAGAGACTATCTGTTCCCAGGATCTCTCTGATACCCCACACATGGTTTGGTGCTTAGCCTCTGAAACTGTACTCAGGGTCATGTCTCTCCTGCCCAAAGACTGATGTCATCTGTGGTCATGATTTTCAGCCACTAACCACCTCATTTTGATCCTATTCCTCCAAAGCTTACACCACAATGGGAATGGGCATTGGGAGTACTTAGGCAGTGAGACAGACTATCCTTTGATTGTTCAAGATGAACTGCAGGTGTTGAAGGATGGTAGCTTTGACACTACAAAAGAAAAAAACATGAGTTGCAAATGCTAAATCAAGTAAAAGCTGGCCCTTTGGCATGACAACCTCTGGGAGACCAGTGTTTGTGTTGAAACCCCATATCCCAAATTTGTGGTTGGCTAATAACTGAGTGCATCTTGGAGGTGAGACATACCACTTCCATGGGGGGAAAACATATCCCACTCTTCATTTATGCATCCCATGCCAGACTGAAAAACTGCCAAGGCATCAGCAGTAAACACGTGTCGATTCTCACAGCCAGAAGGACACTAAGTGGTGCTGATTATCAGGAAAGGGGGTGGGGTATTGGGGGAGCATAAAGTGGGAAAAATAATGCAAAAGTAACATTTCCAAGTTTCAGACACTTTTTCTACAACAAAAATTAAAAGTCAAGGCTTTAAAAAGTCACCTTTGTGTCCCATGTAGCCACTTAACTTCAATCAGCTGCATGTATTTGTTTAAAGTTTTAATAATGTTTCAATTTTAATTTTTAACAAATAAATAAGTACACAGAAACATATCACATATTTTCCAAAAATCAAAACTTCCTCTCTTTAACATTTTTGAAAACAATCTTCACTGAATATATTTCTAACAACTCATAGTTTACAGTTCTATTTATATGCCCATGAAGTCAAGGTACATGGGACTATGCTAATTCCTACTCTGATAACCCCGTGTAATCATGGACCCCCATTCTGAACTACTTCTTCATCATCCGCTCTGAACCCCACTATGCACATCACCTGTGAATACCCCAATGGTTGCTCTAGGGCTCCACTGCTGGAATTTGTGGGGTTTGAACTCACTGGTGAAGAGAAAACAGGTTCTTTCACAGTTAAAAGGACTACACACTCAAGTTGCTTTTCTAAAAGAAACTAAACTGCTATTGCAAGATGCTCAGAAGCTCAAATGAGAATGGGTGGGGTGGAAGTCCACAATGTGGCCAAAGTTAAGAGAAGGGGATCCTCTATCCTCATACATATATCTTGTCAATGGAGGTTTACAAAAATCACTGAAGACCTGGACAGTAGATGGGTGTTTGCCCTTGTGTACACCCCATCTGGACCCCTGGCACTGGGACATCTATATGCATTGAACAAGGACATCTCCTCCATCCACCAACTTGAAGATCAGGTAGCACAATTAAATAATAACAATGCTTCCCTCCTCATAGGTGATGATTTCAGTTTAGTGCTAGATCACTTAGTGGACCAAATTCATAGCACATCAGAACTCCACACCATGGCAGTGCAAGTGGTTAAGCTGTGGATGACTGACCAGGCAGTAAAATATGTCTTGTAGTTGTGTAACCCAAGGATGCATGACTATATATGCTACTTAGCTGCCCACCAGTCCTACAGTAGACTGGATATGTGATTAGCATCACAACCCCTCCTCCCCATTTCAACAGCAGTCATTATTCAACCCTTAATTATATCTGACCATGTGCTGCTGCAACTTGATATTCTGTGGGGCCATTCTCCCTGAAGGTCCTCCTCTTTTGGATCCACTATTAATGCTAGTCCCACACTTTAAAACTTTGATTCAGCCAGAGGCTGCTGCTTATTTCCAGACCAATGATGATAGGCAGCTCTCTGTGAGTAACCTTTGTGAGGTCTTCAAAGCCACCATAAGAAGACTCATATTTGGATACTCTGCATGGCATGAGAAAGAGAGGGAGTGCATTCTTAAACAAATGGAAACCAATCTGCAGCAAGGAGGCATGCTTTAAAACCCTACCAAAAGGTGCCAGGGACACTATCCTCCATATACAGTAGATATACTTAAATTTTATATGGATATAGATACCTGATAGCAAGGAAAGCAGAATTGGCCCTCTTCAGTCTCCTCCATAAATATTGAGAAGGGGGAGAGAAGTGCAGTAAAGTGTTGGCCTACTGCCTGAAAAAACAGCAATCAGAATGACACTTTGTGGGGCTCAAAGATTTGACTGGGAAGACTTACCCACAAGAGGTGCAGATTAGTCAGATTATGAGAGAATTATATAAAACCCTGTATAGCTCCAAAATCACCATAAACTCTCAGCAGATGGAAAATTAACTGAAGCCACTCCAGCACCTTAAACTCACCACAGGTTAGCTGTAGATCCTAGAAGCCCCACTCTCAATCTCTGAGATTGAAGCTGCCCTTAAATCACAGACTCCTAGGAAAACACCATGAGGAGATAATTTTCCAAAGGAGTTCTCTGGGATAGTTTCCTCTGTACTACACAGGTTGTACAAGGAAGCAACCTCCTCAGGTATATTCTCTTTAACTACGAGAATGGCAAACATAACAATCCTACCAAAGAAAGGCAAGGACCTAGCTGACACCTTTAGCTACAGACCCATCTCCCTTATTATGGTAGATAGCAAAACTTTGGCCAAAGCTCTGGCCCTAAGTTTAGAATCAATACTCCCTAGTCGTATACACCCCTAACAAGTGGGGCTCATATGAGGGAGTATCAGCTCTGACCACATTTGTACACTGCTTAACCTGGTGCAGTTGGTTAAAGGTACCCCCACACTGATGGCCGCTATTATAATAGACTTTGAAAAAGCCTTTGATTCAGTAGAATGGAGGTACCTTTATAACATGCTCAGACAAATGGGATTTGGGTCCCACTTCATATTATGTGAAAACAATCTATTCCAGCCCTATGGCTAAAGTTATTACCAAAGCAATCATCTCTGACCTTTTATGTATTGGCAAAGGAATGCACCAGGGATGCCTCCTATCACCCCTGCTATTTGTAATAGCAATCAACTCCTTAGCAGCAGAGATTACAGAATATAAGCATATCCATGGGCTCCAGGTGGGCAAAAAACGGTATGAAACACTGCTCTATGCTGACAACCTGTTAGTACTGACTAGCCAAGCACCCAGTTCCACCTCCCATCTACTAACACTTCACTCATCCTTCTCCGCAATCTCTGGTCTAAAGTTTAATAATCCAAGATGGAGATACTCCATTTAAACTCCCACTGCATGGCTCCAATAATGCAGCCCCTAGGTCTGCAGTGGGCCAAAGACACCCTAACATACCTTGGAGTCAAGATAACACCACGCATGGCCAAGCCATGTGACCTAAATATCACACTCCTCTTAATGAATCTTAGAACTGAATGTGATAGATAGAAACCCTTGTACCTATCTATGGCAGGAAAAATTGAAGCCCTAAAAATTGTGACTGTACCTAAAATCTTTCACCTGTTGGCCCACCTACTGATACACATTCCAAATTAATGATTTGAGCTAATAGGAGGCAGTATGGTGTAGTGGTTAAGGGCACAGAGCTGCAAACCTGAAGACCTGGGTTTGAATCCCATCAGCTCCCACTTACACCCTATGTGACCCTGAGCAAGTCACTTAACTTCCTTGTGCTCCCAGGTTGCACCTGGAAACAAGCTCTGGCTTAGTGTGCCTTTCCTGGTTAAACAATTTCCCCTTTCTCTAATAGATAAATTAATAAGACATTTCTTATGGGAAGGCAAACAGCTGCAATTCAGTAGGGTGAAGCCTAGAATGCACTGAGACAGAGGGAGATAGGGTTAACCTGATTCAAAGCCTACACCTGGCCATTCAGAACCACCCAGACTCTTAATGGCTGACACCTCCCAGTCAAGAACCACCCATCTGGATGGATATAGAAGCCTCTCAAATCACAGGTAGCCTACCAGCCATGTGTCTTTATTCGACCTCAGTATACAGCCCTAGATCCCATCCCACAATAAAGTAATCACTCAGTGCATGGAAATATGTACAGAGAATCCTTGGTATAACCCTTACTCACCCTCCCCTCATGCCTTTATGGGACAACCCCAACATCACAGTGGACAAAATACCAATCAGATGGGAGCAATGGGAATGCAGAGGTATCTGGGTGGTGAGGGACCCTCTCATTCCCAGCTCCAGCACATTTGAATTCTTTCATGGACTTCAAACCACATACAAGCTTGTCAAAAGGGACTTTAGATGGTTTCTGCAACTCTGAAAAGCACTACACCCACTCCTGAATCAAATTAAGGTGCTGGAAAGATCGAGCCCCCAGTTACCCCTTACAGACTTGGATTAAAAAGGCTAAGGGGAAGGCTAGTAATTTTCTGACATGTTAGGAACAATCTCCCTGACCAAACACTAAAAGTGCAAGCTCATTGGGCTAAATGTCTGGGTAAATGAGCTGAGGACACAGACTGGGAGCTATGCTGGTGAATAGCACACATAACAGTGTGAGACACCAAGACATGATGAATCCAAAACAAGATACTACATCTATGGTATCACATAGCAGCTGTGCAGTATGCAACTCATCTAGTCCCAAACACCAAATGCTGGAGATGTGAGGCCACTGATAGAGACTTGTTTCACATTATATGGCAATTCCCAAAGATACAACCCTTGGGATAGAAGCAACACAATTTCTGACTAAGGTCTTATCCCAGCCAATAGCCATATCCCCTGAGCTTATTCTGGGGACCTCTAATGGGTCAATGCATCTAAGCACACCAAACCTGAATGGATCTCAACTGTATCAATAGATGCCAAATGTCTTCTGCTTAGACAGCGGCGCACCACTGAAATACCCACTATAAATGAGCTATATAACAACCTAACCCAGCTAGTCAAACTTGAAAGACTCTCTCACATAAATATTAATACCCTTGACAAATATCAGGCAATCTTTGAACAGTTTCTGGACTTCCTGGAAGTTAATCCACCAACAGTGGTACCCATAGCGGCACCACATAGAACAGGGGTTGATTAAAACCCATAGCTACCCTGGATACAGGAGAGTGCTTGGAGCAAGCAGTAAGTTACACATATGATATGGTGACCTACAGGGGTGTATTTCACTCTGGAATACTGGCATAGCCCCTTACCTGTACTCCATATGTAGTAGCGTGTTGAAGCAGCATAGATTGCTAAGAGGCATTGTTTTTGCTTTGTATAGTTATTGTATAAAGTTATTTGTAGGACTGAAATATCCTAGGAAGTAAGACTTCTTTCTTCTACCAATGAAGATACTAAGGGTCTCTGAAGGACACTGGACTAAAAGTAGCAGATCATGCAGGCTACTATGCTTGGACAATTCTATATGCCAAGGTGATGCTCTTATATTTTCTACATGATGTATAACCTTAAGGCTATTTCTATTCATGTACATAAATAAAATGTTGGCTGAAAGCTAATTTCAAGTACTGTAACTGTATTTGTTTATATTTCTCAATAAAAAGATGAACTAGAAAAAAAAGTTTGAAAATGTACTTTTGTATTTGGTTAGTTTCAAATGTCTTCAGGTCACTAGTGTGACTTTATCTTCATAAAAACTGATGTGGTGCTTCTCTTCAGTGGTGCAGGCCCTCAAAATCTTTGGAACTCGAGGGATACACTGTTTCAGATATAGGCCAGTCCCCTAATCAGACTCATATATAACAATATAATTGAATGAATTTATGTTTTATTTTTACAAATGTCTCAAAACATCTTACAAGGCAAGGAGTTATTAATGTTGAAATGAAAAGACATGGGGCTGGGTTTTCAAAACTCTGAGACTGCCACAAGCTCCTGGTGCACTGAATATATGGCACGCAGGGCTTGCAGCATTTTCTTGGCCAGTGATCAGGATTTTCTATCACGTGTGGCAATTGTTGCAAGATAGACTAACTTTTTGTGCTCTAGCCTGTGGTAATCCCGAGGGCCTTTTTTTACAGAGCTCGTGCCTGATATTTGGCACAGGCTGCCATAAATTGCAGAAACTGTCACAACTGCATCAAGATTGTAAAATTGGGAGCAGTTATGGTGAGGTGGTTTGGTGCACTGCCAAAACCTAAGTGTCATGGCACAGGGCTTGATGCAAACCCTGTACCACATTTTGACAATCCAGCCCTATATCTTAAAAGTGAACCATCCACCTCTAAACATGAGTTTATACTTGGTCTCAGTATAGTACCAGGACTGGTAACTCAGAAACTGAAACTATTAATAGCTCTTTCACTCATTGCATTGGTATGCATGCTCCCTGGCTGCTCTCTGGCTCTGAGTTCAACTGTGGGACAGCTGTGGGACATTGAGTGGTACGCAACTTGTAGCGCTTTACTCAACATTCAGATGGGATGGGCAGCAGGATCAACTAGATAAAATCTAAATCCCAGAAAGGCCAGAAAGGTAAATAATTTTATCTACGTGTGAAATTGCTAATAGGGGGTGTCCCACACTGAGATGTGGGGCATTTAAAACTGGATATTTCCCTTTAAGTAATCAACACACTTTATATGCATGCTGACTTATAAATCCAATACAACCTGTTTTGTGGCTATGTAAATTTTAGGAAAGGCACACTGGGCATTCGGGTAATGTTAGACTCCTACATAAAGCTCCATGGGATTTTGCACTTCCATCTGGACAATATATTCTCAATTGTATGAATAAAATTTACATGACTGATTCTAACACCATCAAAAACATCATAAACAGTTCAACCATTTATTTACACTTGATAGTGAAATTAAATGGGAACATCTTATTTTTCGTTGTGGTCTTTCATCTGTCTTATTATATAGCTAAGAAGACTGAAGCATAGTGAGCTCAAGTGACTTCTTCAAAGTCACAAAGCGAGACACTGTTTGTATTAGATTAAAACCACTGATGTCCTATTTATAATGCAATGGTTTAACTACTAGGCTACATTATAACAGTGGTTCTTAACAAGCACGTCTTATAATAGAAAATGGTAATGCAACATTAAATAGGCTAGCAGAGTTAATAAATAGGTAATAAGGTATTGGCAATCTCTATGGCTATGAATGATTGCTGATCGGAAATTGGGTAATTTATTGATTTATTTAGTTATTTGTGTACTTAAATGTGTTGATTAGGAATGGTGCATTGAACCTGTACACATTTCCAAGTGCAATCTTGAGGATGTGTTACAGTTTGGAAAATACAGCAAGCAAAGTACCAAAATCATTGTGCATGTACAAAAACAGTAATGGAGCATAAATACAAAGTTATAAATTCACTAAGTTGTCATATATGCTGTTTACAAAGTTGCAGTGATTATCTGAGAACTGTCAGACAGAGTAAAAGTAACAGGGTGCAGAGTACACGACCTGAGTATGCCAATACTGGGTTAGCTGCAGGTTCATGAATTTGAGAAATGTGCCAGCAACAGAGATTTGAGTGAGTGGAGTGAGTATGAGTCAGATAGGGACAGGGATTTTATTCCAAAGAATTTGAAGGCAGATAAGGAAGGCAGGCTGATCTGTTGTAGAGTTGCAGCAATAATATATAAGAAAAGAGTGACTATGAGATGAGTGGAGGATGTAGAAGGACAAGATGGGGGGGTAAGGACTGAAGAGAGACAGGGGGTGCAATGATCGGCCAGTAGTTAGCCCAGAAGAGAAAGCAGCACAAGCGGCAATAGGTTTGTAGGGAGGGGGAGAAAGGTTAGTAAACAAGCATTTGTCAATGCCGAATGTTGCTTGCTTGCTTGTGCTGTGTAGGTATTTGCAAGTCAGTGGAGTGCAAATATTGAAAATTTGCAAACTTACGAGTGTGCATAGGAACTGCACAACGCACGCTCGTGAAACAGTTATTTTTTGGAAGTTTGTGACCAACTTTTCAACGTAGCCATTTTAAGACCTCTGCTCCTGAACAGTGTCACTGTGATTTTCTTAATGTGTCCCATACATGGATTTCGCACACCAACTGCGCGATTGTGTGCTAGATGGGCAGAAACATGTTGTGGGTGAGATGTGAAAAATGACAGCTGTACTGCTCATAAGGAGGTGTGGTAAAATGACAATGTTGAAAATCTAGAGTGAAAATATTGAAAATTATGAAACTTACTGACGTGCGTAGGAAGTCATAGCATGCGGCTAAATAAAACAGTCATTTTAGGAATTTGTCACAAATTTTCAATATAGCCATTTTAAGACCTCTGCTCATGAACAGTGTCACTGTGATTTTCTTAATGTGTCCCATACAGTGATTTCGCACACAGGCACTATGCATTGTGCGCTACATGGGCAGAAACACACGTTTTGGGTGAGATATGAAAATGACAGCTGTACTGCTCATTAGGAGGTGTGGTAAAATGACAATGTTGAAAATCTAGAGTGAAAATATTAAAAATTCGCAAACTTACGAGCGTGCGTAGGAAGTGCGTAACGCACGCGCGTAAAACAGTCATTTTTAGGAATTTGTCCACCAAATTTTCAAAATAGGCTTTTTAAGAGCCTGCCTTATGAACACTGGCAGTGTCATTTCATTGATCGTTGCTGAAAGGTGATTTCACGCAGTGACTGCGAAATCACCCTACGGGCTCAATTAACACCACGACAGTGAGAGCATTCATGAGAAGGGGTCCCAAAAACCCCATGTTGAAAATTTGGTGCAAAAATTCCAAAAAATGGCTGAGATATGCAGCAAAGTTGAAAAAACCCTATTTATTACATTATACAGCTTACCGGCATTTCCTCAGTTTGCGGTCGGCTTTGAAGAGTGCAGACCTGTTCCCGTCCACCCAAAGATCGTCGCACTGGAGTCCGGAGTAAGTATGGGTGAGAGTGTGGGGAGGCAGGTTGCGCAGTGGGTGGGCGTGGGTGAGGGCCCAGACAGCGAGGACTGTTTTTGTGTTGCAGGTTTTTTAAAAAAAACAGGAGGACGGCGCCGGATGTTCGCTGACGGCGGTGGGCTCCAGCGGCACAAGGATGGCTGTTTGAGGGGCCATGGAGCCGACGGGGATTGGACACCCCTGTCAGAGATAGCATCTGTTGCCATGCTGGGTGGGCTCCCGGTGTGGCACCGTGTACTCACCGAGCAGTGGAGCCGACAGGATTGGACACCCCGTCGGCTATACAGTGTGTGTGTGGGGGAGCACACAGTATGCATGTGTGTGTGTGTGTAGGGGAGGCGCATGAGCATGCGATATCTTATCGCTGCTCACTGAAGAGTAGCTCCCCCTTTCAACTGTTCTCCACTGCATTTTCGACTGCTGTCATAGACAGCTCCAGCAGTGATTGGAGAACTGTGGCCGCGCCTGCAAACACACTGACTGAATTGGAAGAGGGATGCCACACCTCCGAAAACTCGGGTGATGGCACTATGTTTCTTGCACATGCGTGCAAGCAAGATAAAAATGAGCAGTGATGTGTAAGATGTAATATATTTAAGGGTTAATGACAGAAGAAGTGAAAAACAGGGTCCAGTCTGGTAAAGACAGACATTGGGGTAGAACTGTAAACTACAGTACATCTATGTAGTCAGATACTGGCATGATCATCTTGATGATATTCTCATGTCGGAGCCAGAACTGAAAGGCAGGATATCTTGTGGTATATGACACCGATCTTAGGGTGACATTAAAGTATTTATAATATTTCCCTCTAGTAATCTTTTGGGTCTAAGAAAGTTTACAATGTATTCAGTAAATCATGCACTTAAGAATTACTGTATGCTTGGGGATCCTTAATGCAAATATAAATGTGGGTAACACAATAAAGTGAGTTTGTTTACCTATTTATTTGACATTTGCATCAAACAGATAGCATAATGGTCCCATGAGTTGTATTATATAATTTTCTGGAGGTCTCTTGGTACATAAAGGTATAAAAAACATAATGTTTATAGTGCAACACAATAGGATACACAAGTTGCTTACAAACACAAGTTGGTCATGGCAACAGTGGAGGACAGTTACTTATACAGCAAATAAAAAGAAAAAAGAACAGTAATAGGCTTTGAGGGTTGCAACATTGTTTTCACAGCATGATAGTGTAGTAGGTATGATAATGGCAATCGCAGAATAGCGATCGCCGTTAGGGTGAACAGAAATCATCAAAGAAATATTTTGGCGATGCAGTTCATGGTGCACAGCAAAAGGGCACCGGGGACTTCGGGGAGCTGCACCTCCCCACAGGGGGCTTCACCACCCGCACCCCCTACTTAAGGATTCTCAACTCCGGGGGGGGTGCAACCCCCCAAATAAAATGTTGGGCTGGGCGCAACAAAAGGCATCCGTGCCGAGACCTGAACCCAGCACCATTCACGCCCAGCCCTGAACCCACCCACTACACCACGGAGCAGCTCAGCAGCTCAGCATGGCACCACCCTCACAATCCCTCCCTCCCATCCCACCCCATGCTCAGCGTGCTTGTTTCCCCCCTCCCAGCGTGCACATGCATGCAGTGACACGATGTCACTATATTCGCGCACCCCCATCCGGTCGCCTTCCCTCATCGCTGTGGTGTAAAGCGCCTCGATAAAGTCACCTTTTCAGTAGGTGCCCAATCACGGTCGCTGAACTCACAGGATACCAGTGTAGCATACCTCTCAGTAAATGTTTTGAGAATAACAAGAAGGAGGGTTTTGATATGAGAGCATCTACCGTACTTGGATATTTGAACTGTTCATGCAGCTGCCTTTAGCAAGTAGAAAGATTAGTGATTCCTTGAAGCAGCTTGTAGACTGTTGTATTCTGCTGTGCTTGAGAATAAAGCCCATTTGTTCAAGTCTTTATGTGAAGTAGGGATTATCCAATTAGCTGCCCCAGTCAGCCTTTGACCATGGAGAATAGGGACATAGGAAATGTATGGAATGTTTGGGCATGTGAGTGGAAACATTTCTATGGAATGGTACCAGTGGTAGTTCCTGCAGAAAGTGGAACTCAGCCATCCAAGTCAGCAGTGTAAAGGGCAACATTGCCATTGTCAGTGTTAAGAGGCAGGTGAAGAGTGAGGAAATGAGTAATACAGGGATATTACCTGCTTTCAATTTACTACAAAGCAACCTGTTTAGAAGTTCTATTGAGTAATGCTAAGAGAAAAATGATAATTATAGACAGCTATGGGGAGGTGTGCTAGAGACAGAATCAAGTTTCTAGCAGTCCGCTACACAGAAACATAGAAACATAGAATCTGAGGGCAGATAAGGACCTTCTGGTCCACCTAGTCTGCCCATTTTTCCCTACCTGTAGTATAATTGCAGACCCTTACTTGATCTCCCACTCTTCCTCCCTCCCTTTTCCTTTCCACTAAGATTCACTTATGCCTATCCCATGCATTACTGAACTCCGCCACTGTTTTCACCCCCACCAGATCCACTGGAAGGCTGTTCCAGGAATTCGCCACTGTTTCTATGAAGAAGTACTTTCTCACATATATCCAAATCAACCCCCTCCAGCTTCACAGCATGTCCTTTCTCTTGTGCACCTTTTTGTCTGGAAAATACTTTCCCCCTTTACCTTATTTATCCCCATGAGATATTTAAAGGTTTCTATCAAAACTCCCCTCTCCCTCCTTTCTTCCTGGAGTGTATATGTTGAGGTCCTTTAGCCTCTCCTTGTAGGGCTTTTGATGCAGATCACACGCCATTTCACTTGTCCTCCTCCAGACTTCCTCCCCTGTGCCTATGTCCTTCTGGAGAGGTGTGGCTCAATTCTTGAAGATTAACACGGAGCTTTCACAAACCCTGCACTGCCCTGAACATTTTGTCACATGGCACGCCCAATTCTTAAAGGTTGTGCGCATTTACAACACTTCACCCTTTTTACGGTGGCTTTCATCAATTCTAGGTTCAAACCCACATAAATGTCAGCAAAGTTAGACCAGCAAAAGCAGGCCTAACTCATCACAGGCAGTCCATAGATCTGCTTATAACTCTGCTCATCAGGAACTCCAAAAGTGGTAAGATCCTGGTTCTTTCCAACAAGGAAGACTCTTGCATTCCATTGGCAGTGGAGTTCAACTGTGATCAGGATACAGGTGGGACATGAGCTTTCAGGCTCTTGGTTAAAAAAAGGGGTTGGCAATATAGCCTAGAAGTTAGAGTAGCAATCTGTGAATGAGTTTAGTACATCCATTAGACCCTGGTTTGATTCCTGCATCATCCACATGCATAGGGTGTGAGGAAGTCGCTTAGCATCTCTAGAACTCCTGGGTTTCCCCTGAAAATGATCATTGCATCTAGTGTACCTTAGCTAGTTACAAAAGAATAAAATAAAATAAAAACCTTTCTAGGGTACCCTAATAAAGAGGGGACTGTTGGGGGCTAGTAAATGTCCTACTGAAAGAAGGACTAGAGAGGGACGCCTAAAATGATTGTTAAAAAGAGTACTGTAACTGTAAAGTAAAGTACTGCAACTGAGGTGGAGGGATGAGGAACACAGGAAGGTAAGAAGTTATTTGGGGTGGTGAGGGATCCTAGTGTGTGCAATGGCAGTGGGACAGCTGTCTTCAGATTGATGCTCTGAAATACAGGCTGCTATCCAGTGGGAAGTAGACATCCAGCTCTTATAATGAACTGTCTACATTAAAGGCTGCATTTGGCCTTTTCCAATGCATGGCACAGTGAAGACTGGAGCATGCAGCTGCTGTCTCATTTCCCCAAATGTATGCTGAGGGTCCAAAATGTGTGTGTGTGCGAAGAAAAGTCATCAGAGGGGAGGGAAAAGGGGTTCCTACAGGGGGTGATGAGACTCCAGTGATAGCAACAGGAAATCGTTTTGCTCCCTTGAGTAACACAATTCATCCAGTAAGAGGCAGTACCTATTGTCACAAAAGCAACCAGGACTGCCCACAAACTAACACCTGTATCAACATTAAAGTCCAAGGGTGGGAAGAGCATTAAGAATCTACTAGTAGTAGGGGATGGAGAAAGTAGTGTATGCTGGGGATCCATGGAGTAGGAGGGTCAAGCCCCTTCTGAAGGCATCAGCAGGGAAAAATATACATAAGAGCTCAAAGGACTGTTAGAGAAATTGGGTGGAGAGGGGCAGGATGTAATTGTCCACCTGGAGACAAACAAACTAGATGGCAGCACTTTGGGAAAAGTGAAGAACAGATTTTAGGAGCTGGGTAAGAGCCTCAAACTGGCTGCAACCTCAGCTACTTTTTCTGAAGTCCTGCCAGTGTGGTTCAAAGGATAGGCTTGGCTTCTTCTGATCACTCTCCTTTACCAGTGCTTTTAAGAGTTGTTCAGGGGATATACTAAATTTTTCTGACATTCAAAATCCTAAACAATACTGACACACAAAATACCGACGATAATCACATCCTGACCCTAATGTGCCCGACAGAATCACAGACCAGGTACATAAACAAGCTAATTATTGACTCTCATGCTGAATATGAGGGCGTCACCCCCCACAACCTCAGGTATTTAATATAAATCCTCCTAGTTTGGCGTACCTTGGGGATACAGTTAATCAGCTGAAAGTGCACAATTTAGCCAGTGGCAACCAGTGGTCCCCAACAATAAACCACTCCCACACAACACTGCCTGACAGTAATGGTAATACAGAAAGCAACCTCCTGAGAGCACTAACAATAAAGAAAAAACACCCGTCCCACCACATAAACCTACCCTAAGCACCCATCATGCCACACAAACCTACCCCAAACACTAATCCCCATCACACCGAAACATTCCAAAACATGTTCCCCCACAATCCTGACAAGTTCACTGTTGGGCTCCACTTTCAGGATTCCTGTGTTGGGTGCACAGCACTGTCAGTCTCCTGGACTCAGAATCCTGCATGTTGGGATTCCAAGTTTCATTCTAATAAAATACTACCATGCAGGGAAGAGAGATTTGGCATAGTAGAGGATTAGGGGAAGTTCTGAAGGGCAAAAAGCTATTCTAGTGGGATGTACTTCACTCCACAGTAAAGAAGGCCACGGCCATGGCCCGAAAGTTTGACATCTCCATCTCAAACCATTTGAACTGACAAGTAGGGGAGACTGCAGCTGGGAGTAACCAGGGAATTATTATATAAGTCAAAAGAGGCTAAGCAAGCACTCTTCCTTCAAGCAATACCATGCAGGGTCCTGTTGGGGTGAAAGGTAATGGCAGTAAGAGAGAAGAAGAGGGGGTGGGTCCATTGGGTGAAAAAGATGGCAGTTGGGGGTGGCAATACCACTGTACTGGAAAAGATGGTTAATGGGAATGATAGGAGTCTGAGAAAGAGCATATCAGTAGGAGACGAGTAGTGATGCAAAGAGAAGAACAGTGAAGGAGTGGAATGTAGCAAATGAGGTGTGAAGATTAGGAAAGGCAGTAACTCAGGGAAGAGAGTACAGTTCTGTCAGCTAGGATTACCATGATGGTTTGGGAATGAAAACTCTAAGACACGGGGGTGGCAGAGGTAAACGTTGAAAGTGTGACATACAATGGCTTGGGATAAAATGCAACAGTTCTGGAGAGCAGTGTGCATCAATGCCAGGAGCCTGGGGAATAAAATTATTGGCATCCTGACAATTATAACTGAAACCAAGGTGGATATAGTGGCAGTGATGGAAACATAGGCCACAGAGCACCTTGACAGGGAACTATCTATCCCTGGTTACACACTATTTAGGAGAGATGGGTGTTGGGGAATGGAGGAGGACTGGCTCTATATGTGAGGGATGGCATAAAGGCCACAGAGATCAAAGATATAGACTTATTGTGGGTTCAGGTACTATAGTCACAGCAAGGGTGAGATCATCAGGGTATGTGTGGTGCATAGGTGTGGTATATAGGCCGCCTCTTCAGGGGGAGGCAGACAAGAAGATGGTGGGTGAGATCAGAAGGCAGCAGAACAATATGAAGTGCTGCTAGGTGGGGACTTCAACATACATGATGAGGACTGAAGTGTCTCAGCAGCAGCAAGTGCTACAGACCAGTTGGTGATAAGAGGCCTTGCAAGAGGCCTTCTTAGTACTAAAGGTAGAGGAACACACATGGGTGTGGGCTGTTCTAGATATAGTCCTTACAAACTGGGACACCATTGGGAAGGTCTCAGTTCATGAGCCTCTGTTATGCAGTGAACTCTAGACCATGTGGTTCAAAATAAGATTGAAGGTAGAAAGCAAGTGGTCAATAACAAACATTTTGAACATTGGGGCTGATTTCATCAAGATGTGGGAGCTACTCAAGGAAACGATAGTGGGGGGGATGTTGTATGGATAGACAGCAAATGAGGTCTAATTAAATAGGGGGTACTGGAAGCTACATTTATAGCCATCATGTTGTCCAGATATTTCACAGATGACAATTAGATGTTTTTGGTGCAGTATTAGCCACTGCTGAGCAATTTAGATCACAAACTGTAGTGAGAAAGAAATAATGTGACCTGCTGGGAATTGAACCCAGGCCCCCAGAATACCATCTTGCTACTCCAATCACTGAGTTATAGGCTCACATGGTTGGATCTGACTCTTCCTTGACACACTTCCTTTCTCTGGTATTGCCAATCCTGTAACTAGGAATAATCAGGATGACAATTACATGTTTTTGGTGCAGTATTAGCCACTGCCAAGTAATTTAGATCACAAATTGTAGTGAGAAAGAAGAAATGTAACCTACTGGGAATTGAACCCATGCCCCAAGAACACTGTACTGGGTCCCAGAGAACCAGCACTCTCAGGCAGGAAGATACAGCTACAGATACCACAAATCAAAATAAATTGCAAATGCTGGGTTTATTCAAGCTGTGCAAACTCAAGCCACAGACAAGTGCCTCAGCAATTCAGCTTCACTGCCTTCATCAGGATTTGTGGTATGTGTCTGTAGCTGTGCCTTCCTGCCTGAGAGTGCTAGTTCTCTGGGACAGTGTCCATTTTCAGGGCTTACCACCCTTTTCCAGCACCTGCCCTGCACCATAGTTCGCAGCAGCTAACCTCTGAAGCCGTTTGACTTCCCCAGAATATAGTACCAATGCTCTAACCACTGAGTTATAGGCTCACATGGTTGGACTTGACTCTTTCCGGACACACTTCCTTTCTCTGGTATTGCACATCCTGCAACTAAGAACAACTGAGATGACAATTAGATGTTTTTGCGCAGTATTAGCCACTGCTATGCAATTTAGATCACAAATTGTAGTAAGAAAAAATAATGTGATAGTTCACAGTATTTCTTTTCTTTCTATTTATTTTTCTGTAGAGCAGGATTATTTGGTCAGGCTACTGGCTGACTCTTCAGCCTCTACACCTTTCCCTCAACAGGCCACAATCTCACCCCAGGTCTTACCTGCCTAGTTCCCCCATGGCTTAACCCCCATGGTGGGGCCAGGAAGGGAGGGCCATCCACTGGGTAGCAACTGAGCAGTGGCTTGTGCTGTCCACCTTCCCCAAAGGAGGAGAGCCATCTGTGAATGCTCAAATCTCTTTCCTCCGGCTGGCCCCCTGAACCACCATGGTCCATTCACAAACTCAGGTTGCCAGTGTAGCTGGAGGTAAGCTGCCTAGTGACTCAGCCCTCCACACCACTGGGCCAGCATTTTGCAGTATTTGTACAGAACATCTCTCTAGTAAACTACAGTGGTACTGCAGGCAGCAGTCAAATTCACTAGAGATATCACAGATATTTTAGGGACTATCCAGACATGCAACCGGCAACAACTGTATAAATCTCTGTGTTAAGGCAGTAGATAACAATAGGAGGAGAAAAATACCATTCTAGTACATGAAGGATGTAGGAGAGGCAGTGATGGATAAGAGGAAGGCATACAGAAACTACAAGGCCTGAAAGACTAGAAAACAGAGAACTATGGCTGAGCAGGATGAGAGAGGAACAACAGAAAAGTGAGATGGGCAAAGTCAGATACTGTGCAATGGCACACAGAAGTAGTGAAGAAGGGGGCTATGTATTTCCACCACATTAGAGAATGACATAACCCCAATGAGTGGATACTCTGATTTAAGGTTTCACCTTAAATCCTTCAATACTTCCAAAGCCTTTGACACCGTCAACCACCTTCTACTAGTACTCCAGCTCCAAAGATTGGGTGTGGCACCAAACACCATGAATTGGTTCAATGACTACCTAACACACAGGAGCCAGTGAATCAAAATCAGGCAGACGTTATCCAGCTCCAGAGATGTACTCCTAGGAGTCCCTCAAGGATCAATTCTAGGGCCCCTGCTTTTCAGCCTCTTTGTAAGTAACCTACCCACAGCCTGTGACACCAAACTTATTCTGTATGCAGACGATGCCATGCTGCTGAGCAGCAGCACCTCTCAGGCTGCCCTACAAACAGAACTACAGAACTCTTTGAATAAACTCGAGGACTGGTTCAGTAGGCAAAACCTGCTACTAAATTACAAGAAAACCAAGGCCATGCTACAATCCAGCCCCTACAACAAACACAAGCATGCTCCCCTCGTAATCACCAACAAGGCTAGTGAGCAGATTGAGCAGGTGCACTTGTTCAAGTACCTTGGAGTCACCATTGATGACTCTCTCACTTATACAGACTACATAGACTCCCTTGTCAAAGTGGTAAATGCAAAGTTCGGGGTCCTCTATAGGCATAAGAAATCCCTCACCCCGGAAGCTCTCCAAATCTCAGTCTCCAGCTCCATACTCTCCATGATAGACTATGGGCTGGTGGTCTATGGAGCTGCTACTGATACAGTGCTCAAAAGGGTCCAAATTGCACTCAGTAAGGCATGCTGCCTCACCCTGTGTGCAGATCACTACACTCACACTTGCACCCTGTATGAGCATACAAACTGGCTTAACCTAAAAGACAGGATCAAATATCAAACTTGCCTCCTGGGAAAGAAGGCACTCCTCGGAAAAACTCCACCCTGTATAGGAAACCTGCTCGAGGCTTCTCTCTCAACACACATCACCAGACGGAGGAAGAATGGAGCACTGTCCATACCATTCCGCCGAACCTCACTAGGGCAGCGTTCTTTCTCCTATCGGGCCCCCCTCTGGATAAATGAACTCCCGATGAAATTACGAACAAACAACAGCCTGTCTCAGTTCAAAGTAGGCCTCAAACAGCACCTAATGTCTAACTCAAAATGCACCTGCTTCTCAGACCCCACTTGATAGACAGGCTCTACCCCAAAAGGTAACACCAGCAGGGCTACTAGAGAACCCACTGCCTCCATTCCAGCCCTAGCCAGGGCTTAAGTAAGCTATCAGTCCTCTTTAAACACACTTGGTACTGCTCCTCCCAACCCGCCCCCACACACACACACACCATACTGCAAAGCCCTCTGAGCTGCTCCCCATCACAGCCCCCCTGTTACTATCCCTCACCTCTCCTCTTCTGCAGTTGGTTTCAAACCCAATCCCCCTTGTTTCACTGTCACCCAGCCTCTTGGCATCTGGGATAGCATTAAACCCTATGCAGTTACTCTGCCATAGTCTATCAATGGATTTGGAGGTTTCCAGGGGTGTGCTACCTAGGGCAACTGATTAGAAATAGTTTAGTATTCAATTACAACTGCTCAGTTTTTTCTCCTATTTGTCTAACTGTCATGTTATCGCTCTTTGATGCCTAATGATCAGGCCTCTGTAACCACGGAATATGTGTATTGTCTTATTCTCCACCCTGACATAGAACCTTTGTAAAAGAGCTCATGCTCAAAGGTTTTCCAAAATACTAATTCAACAAAATTAAGGGGGAGTGAGAGGAGCTGATAAGGCAAAGGCAGACATACTCAGTGAGTATTTCTGTTCTGTATTTATGATGAAAGACATGGATCCATTACTAGTATGTTGTCTCAAAGACTGTAGAGAGGAGGTGGAGAAGATCATAATGGAACCTATAATTGAGGAATAGATGCTGACGTGTCTCAAAGCTTGCAAAGTGGATAAATCAATGGGTCTGTGTAGGCTGCACTCTAGAATGCTAAAAGAAATGGTGAAGAAATTGGACACACCCTTGATGGATCTCTTGAACAGCTCACAGGAATCAGTGGAGGTGTGATGGGATTGGAGATCAGCAAATATTGTACCCCTGCAAAAGGGTGTTAAAAGGGCTGAGCCATAGTGGTCAGTAAGCCTGATGCCCTAGATTTATTTATTTATTTGAGTTTTGGTAACCAGGTAAGTCCACTGAGACAATTGCAGTACCTTTTTCATGGTCAACCTGGATTAGCAACAAGCAAATACAGAACAGTACAATGAAACAAGCAAATACAGTACAGTGAAATACAACAGATATACAAATTAAGATTGCAAAAATAGGCATACAGTATGAGGAGGTATAAAGAAATATTATACATTAAAATGACAAAGCATAATAAAGGTATATGCAATCTTCACTATATTCAAAGATGCAAGGCTTATATGATTGAGGTTATGGGATACAGTCTTAAAAGCTGAAAGGAATAAATTACGGCAGCAGGGGCAATCAATAAATAGCATAGGAAGATAAGGAATGGGGGAGAGAAGAGGGAGGAGGGTTCAGGGGTGGGTAGGAGGAGGAGACAGGAGTAGGGCAGAGTGATAATAGATGAGGCATTAGCTGAAGCAGGATCATGATACAGAGCCAGAGAGAGAGGCAAGCAAATTCGATTGGAACTTGGGGAGAGAGGAGCAGGACAGGATGGAGGGAGGAAGGGAGTTCCAGTCAGATACTGCTGTAAAGGAGAAAGACTTACGGGCAATAGCTGGATGTAAATTTGACTTTATGAGACATGGAGGTGTGAATTTGTGGGCAAGTTTATGCATGAAGCTCAGGGAGGAATACCTGAGTTTGTATTCGTAGGGCAACCAACCCAGTGAGGAGAGGATGTCACAGTGGTGATGATGGGCATTAACCCCCAAGGCAATCCTTCATAATCTATGGTAAGCCTGGGAGAGGAGAGACAGGGTTGAGGAATTAGTAGAGAGCAGTAGGGGAGCACCATAAGTTAGGAGAAGAAGAAGGGATGATGAAGCAATCTTGAGGCAGGAGGCTGTGGAGAGAAAAGGACGGATGTGATAGAGGAGGCCTAGTTTTTGGTTCAGAGCTCTAGTGATTTTGGAACCATGTGTGTTAAGGGAGAGCAAGGAATCTAAGGTAATGCCCAGGTGTTTAAAGGAATGGACAGACTCAGGGATATCTCCACTGAGAGAGGTAATGCTAAGAGGGGAGAGAGTATGTGAGGAGGAGCGAAGGTGGGTAAATAGCATGCTTTTAGGTTTTTTTATATTAAGAACAAGATGATTGCTCCTGAACCAACCCTCCAGGGAAGCAAAGTCAGAGGCAAGTTCTTGATTAATCACAGCAATATCAGGAGAGGAGCGATAGATTATGGCATCATCAGCATAGAGGTCCCTCCAGAAGAGCTGGGTAAGTCTTTACTGAATAGTGAGAACAACATTGGTCTCAAAATGGTGCCCTGTTGAACACCGATGAGTGATGGGTCTAAGATCAGAGATGGAGCCAGCCCACTTGACCCTTTGGAAGTAGCAGGACAGAAAGCTTTTGACTCAATTCAGTGCACTGGAATCCATACCAAGAACATGAAGCTGATGGAGCAGAAGACCATGATTCATCAGGTTGAACACTTTTGTAAGGTCAACAAAGATGGCACCAGTGGCAGAACCATGGTCCATTGCTTGGAATATGTCTGCAGTCACATTTATTAGGGCAGTAAGAGTACTATGGTTCCTTCTGAAGCTATGCTGATAAGGAGATACGTTATGAAGTTCCAGGTAGTTCTGAAGGTGGTTATAAATGATTCGCTCTTGAATTTTAGCCAAGGGGCACAGAATGGATATGGGTCTAAAGTTTTAATAGTAGTGTTGGGTCCCCCCTTATGCACAGGAACAACTATCACCACCTTCCATTTGTCCAGCACAGTACTAGTTAAGAATGATCAGTTGAATAGGTCATGGACAGGGTGAACAAGGGCCAGAGCACCCAGCTTAAAACATTTTGGCTCAAGGGGAGTCATGGCCAGAAAAGCTCTCTGCTTTTAAATTAGAAAGAAGTCTCTTGACCTCTTTAAGGGAGACCAATTTCAAATGGAAAGTGGGTCAAGACTCAGGGGTATCTGGGGGTGGGGAAGAAGGGGGAGATGATGAGTTACTAAAGAGTGAGGTGTATTTATGGAGGTCAGTGAAAAATTCATTAAATCCAGAGGTGATGGACACCAAGTCTGCAAGGGTTGTACCATTGGCTGAGATGGAGCTCAGGGCTTCAGCAGCCTTCCCTTTGATCAAAGAATTAACCTGTCTCCAGAATTCCTTAGGGTTGGAGAGGTGCTCAGTCTGTAGGGATTTGTAATGGTGGCATTTGGCTTTATGTAGTGAATTTTTTGCACTTGTTTCTATATTGCCTATAGATTTGCCAGTCAGATGACAGTCCACTTTTCTCATAAATCCATCAAGTCTTGTCATGAAGGGACATAAGTGTCCCTATTTCCTTGGTGAGCTAGGGAGCCTTGGTCCCCTAGGACCGACATTTTTTCAGAGGGGCATGGTTATCGGCAATTCAAGTGAAGGTGGAAACTAAGAAATCCAAGGCTTGATGTATATCCGGGAGAGTCTTAATAGGATGCCAGTCAGTGTTGTTGATGGAGGAGATGAAGTTACTAATATCGAACCTAGACATGTCCCACACCAGGGAGATCTTGGGAGGGGGATTAGGATAATTATTCCTCCAAACACAATATGTAGGGGAATGGTCACTAATACAGTCTGAGAGGACACCAACTGCTTTGATCTTTTGAGGGCAGTTAGTGACCATCCAGTCCAGCAGAGTGTGTTTTCCGGACTTGGTATTGATACACATTGGATCCTGAATGAATTGTACTAGGTATGAGTCAGCGAGTGTCGTATGCACTTTGTCAGCATCAGGGTGAGGCCAGTTAATATTGAACCACAAAGTATAAGGTCATGATGGGGGAGATTGACTAGGGAGGTTAGGAAGGGGGTGAGTCCTAGGGAAGCCTTATTGGGGGCTGATATGCACACCCAATGATAAGTTTCTTGACATTTCTGAGGGTTAGGGAGATGAATAGGGATTCCAGGGGGGGAGCCAGAGTCAGGCACAGAGAGTTCAATGATGTTTAGATCAGACCGTGAGTAGATAAGAACCCCACCACCCCTTTTACCCACCCTATCCTTTCTGAAACAGTTATAACCCGGCAGTGCCACCTTGTGCTGCTTAACTGCCGGCTTGAGCCAAGATCCTGAAATGCATAAGATGTTGGGGATCTTCTGTGTGGTCCATGCCTCAAGTTCAGCTATTTTTGGGTGGAGACTGTGAATATTCATACGAGCAATTTTTAGTCCTTTAAGCAGGGGTAGTGTAGTAGAAAGGGGTGTGTGGACTGGGGTAGAGCAATGGGGCCCCAGAATAAGCTCAATATCTCCTGCACAGGCCAGAAGGAGGAGAATGGATAGATGGACCCATGATGAGGCACATGATGAAAACATTTTTTAGGGCAGGTGTATTAAAAGGTACATGTAGATGTTTGCGGAGCCATAGCCCGAGGAGTACAGTGTCAGGCTTAGGGAGACAAGGGATGTATAAAAGCACACAAGAGGAATCTGGCCAAATGTGACATGGGGGGAGCTACTGATAAGTGGGTAGTGTAAGGACATAGCAATAAACTGGTTGGTTCAGCAGCAAAGAAGAAGACAGGACAGCGAGACCAGCCAACTTAGGCAACCCATGAGAGTGCCAAAAAAGAGAGCACACTGGAGACTAGTCTGGGTATGGCAGAGGATTAATAAGCCCCTAAGGTTACAAAGGAGAGAAATCCCAGATAACAAAAGTAGAAGTCAAGTGGCAGGGTGGGTCAAAAGCAAGGAACAACAGGGCTAAGGAGGTAGAGAGAGAGATGACAAAGGAAAATGTTGATAGAAGCCAAGTGGCAGGGTGGTCAAAAGCAGGGAAAAGCAGGGCTAAGGGGGTAGAGAGAGATGGCAAAGGAAAAAGTTGATAGAAGGTCAGCAGGGCTAAGGAGTAGAGTGAGATGGAACAGGAAGAAAGTTGACAGAGGGTCAGAGCACAAGTCGGGAGTTGCTTTCAGTAACTTTAAGTTTATAGGTCAGATTTACAATAGCCAATGGCTAATGAAAGGGCGGAGATAAAAATGTATTTAATAGAGGCTGGGGTCGGGGAAGATGGGGTTGGGAAGGGTGGGGGGGACAAATTATCTTTTAAAACAGTAGCAAGGAAAGGAAAAAAGATGAAAAGTCATAGAAGCAAAAGGCAGACCAATCAGATCAGAAGCCGTAAGGCAGCAGCCAATGGGATGACCAAAATTGGGTGACCGAAGTAGTAGAGCAGGGAGGAGCTGTGGACATGGCCTACCTAGACTTTAGCAAGGCATTTGACACAGTCCCACACAAAAGATTAATAAACAAATCAGCCAGCCTGGGTAAACATGGGCTGGACAACAGGCCACAGAAGGTAATAGTAAATGGAGTCCACTCTGAAGAAAGGGGGGTTTCTAATGGGGTACTGCAGGGTTCAATACTGGGTCCACTCCTTTTTAATGTTTTTATAAGTGACATTGCAGAGGGACTGGAATGAAAGTATGCCTCTTTGCAGATGACACAAGATCTGCAACAGGGTTGATACACATGGGGACGTGGAAAGGATAAGAAGGGACTTTGCAAGGTTGGAGGAATGATCAGAAGTATGGCAGCTTGGATTCAATGCAAAGAAGTGCAAAATAATGCACCTGGGAAGCAAAAACCCAGGGGAAGAGTACACAATGGGGGCAGGGTAGTAACAACAACAAAATGGAAGGGACCTGGGGTAATCATATCAGATGACTTTAAAGTTGGCAAGCAATGTGAGAAGGCAGTAGTGAGAGCTGGGGGTATACTGGGATGTATAGGGAGAGGCATCACCAGCAGAAAACAGGAAGTTGTTATCCCTCTGTACAGACAGTTGGTGAGACCCCATCTGGAGTACTGTGTCCAGTTCTGGAGACCCCATCTCTGCAAGGACATAGACAGGATGGAGGCAGTCCAGAGGGAGGGCAACTAAAATGGTGCTGGGTCTGCAAGAGAAGCCATACAGAGGAGAGACTAAAGGAGCTTAATATGTATACCCTTGAGGAAAGGACGGAGAGGGGGACATGATAGAAACTTTAAGTACCTCAGTGGAATCAACAAAGTCCAAGAGGGCACTATCTTTCAGAAAAGAGATGTAGCAAGAACAAGGGGACACAATTTGAAGATGGGGGAGATAGCTCTGGGACAATGTGAGGAAGTATTACACAGAGAGGGTGGTGGACACAGGCAGCCACCTTCCTGAGGAGGTTGTGGGGCCTAAAACTGTGGGAGAATTCAAGAATGCATGGGACAGACATAAGGCAATTCTTGTAGGGGGGGGTCAGAAAAAATAGACTGTTAGTTAACTAGGATCTGCAGCTTATTCAGTAGGTAGGGGAAATGGGTAGACTAGTTGGGCCAAGCAGTCCTTATCTGCTGTCAATGTCTATGTTTCTAAGCTCTGTAGTGCAAAGGTGCTGTATGCCATTATAAGGTGAAGACAGTGCATTTCCTTGAGGTAAATGGATTTCAGGAAAAAAGGCAGCATGGGTTCAGTGGGGGAAGGTTTTGTCAGATGAATCTGATAGACATTTTTGATTGGGTCACACAGGCAGCTGTAAAAGGTCAGACTGTGGATGTGTTATACCAGGACTTTAGAAAAGCCTTTAACTCTGTTCCACATGAATGGCTGGTGAAGACATTGATGTACTTAAGTGTGGGGGACAGAATTACGGGATGGTCCAAAAGTTGTCTTAGAGGAGGAAAACAGGTGGTCTTGAATATGGACTTCTAAGAGGTTGGGGAAGTTACATGTTGGGTTCCTCAAGGATCAGTCTTGGGTCCAGTCCATTTTAATATCTTCATATGTGACATTTTGGATGAGATCAGGGAAAGAGCTGCCACTTTACAGATGACATAAATATCTGTGGCATTGTGGGCAGTAAGGAGGGTGTAAGAGCAATGAAGGAGGATCTGGGGAAGCTGCAAAAATGATCCAGGGTCTTGCAGCTGACATTTAATGCAAAAAAGTGCAAAGCTGTGCACACTGGGGCCAGAAGCTCGAGAATGGAACACAGGATGGGGTTTTAGAATTGGAGATAACAACTGAGAAGAGGGACCTTGGGATATTAGTTACAGATAATGTTAAACATTCAATACAGTGTAATACAGCACGGGGGGGGGGGCAAACTGAATCATGGAGTACATAAACGGGACATCAGCGGTGAAAGAAGGGATGTGATTCTGCCCCATTCAGATCACTGATCAAGATACACTTAGAAGACTGCATGCAGTTCTAGAGTCTGCACATGATGAAGGACAGAGGTGGTACAAAGGATGGTCAATGATATGATTCGGGGCAGCAATAGAAGCCCTATAAGGAAAGCTTGAGAACCTCATGCAAATGCTGGTGAATTCATGGAAGAAGGGTGACATGACAGAGACTAACAAGCTGCTACATGAAGTAAACAATGAAGACAGCAAGGAATAGTTCACAATGACTATAAACGTGATCAAAAGGGGAGAACAGCATCTGCGCTGACCTTCTTCCAATGAGGTTTCTGTATTTTGTGATTTTACCTTATTTGGTGGTTGGGAAATTTAAAAATGAAGTTCTAGGCCTGGTGGCGCTGAGGGTTGAGGTGCTGGATGCCACATCTCATGCCACGCCAGTGATCCAGGATCAGGAGTGGACTCGGGCCATCGGGGGTTGGCAGGGGTTAGGGTGTGGACTTGGATTGAGCTCCTGGTTGGGAGCTCTCCTTTCCCAGAGAAGGTAGGTCTACACTGTGCAGCTTTGTCAGCCCTTAGTGGAGCATGCTTTTCTGAGGGGTATGGCGGCACAGCAGATGTCCTGCAGGCGGGTGCGGGAGCATGACTGCATTGCACTGGGTGTCACTCTATGTCCACGCCACTGAGATCAAAACAAGGAAATACCCCCTGCCAGTGGGTGCAGCCCCACATCCAATGCCGGGCTCCTGGACATCAACTCCAGAGCCTCCTAACATGAAACAACTTTCTAGCACTATAGATAGAGCATCAGGATAGGAGAGTGGCAGTCCTTCCTTGGGGGACTAAGATCCAGGGGTTAAGGGGCTGGCCACACATGAAGAGGGGCATTCCTCACTGGAGCTGGATGTCAGGACTTCAGGCCAGATGGGCAAAGCCGACACACTGAGAGACCATGCTGGAGATAGGCCACTGATAAGGGAGAATAAATAAAGTTGAAAAAAAAAAAAATGAAATTCTGAAAAAGTACTGATGATGGAGAGGAATATGCTGTGGAGGAATGTTGTCCATACCAAAAAAAGTAGTAGAATTTAAGCACAAGTGGTAGGCACATAAAGCTGGTAAAGCTGGGTGGGGAGGAGGGAGTGCATAAGGGAAGGGATAGTGAGTTACTGCTAGGGTGCTCACAACATACCATACAGTGGTTTAGAAAGGCTAGATGGGTCATAAGACTGTTTGCTTCCATCATTGTCTATCTTCATGTTTCTCTTGGGCCCGTTAGTGCCTGCCAGTTGTGAATCTGCAAAGCCTGATGCACAGGATACCCAGCCAATGCAGTACAGCTGTAGGAACTGAGCATTACACTACATCTCTGTAATTTAGTACACGGAGCAGAAATTAACTTGACACTATCACTGCTATGAGAGAATTCAGGCAAATCCTGGCTCTGTAGAGGGCTCCTGACCTAGGGAAGCAGTGTAACCCAGTGGTTGAAGCACTGGCTTGGGAGCCAAGTGTATACCTGCTCACCCCCACAATCCTATATTTAGTGCAACATATGATACATATACATGTATTCATGATATATTTATTAGGGTAGGATATAGTGTAATACTATGTGATATATTGTGCATATGATTGTAGAATGGACTGGTGGTAAAGACCAGATCCCAACAGGGTTATGTGCTAATAACCCCTCATTATTTTCTTTGCTATGCAGCTGTTATTATTTTGCTAAGCAAGCACCTTTTGTACTGTAACCCAAAACTAGTTTTAGCTAGTTTTACTCATATCAGAGACTATGTGCAGACAAAGTGATAAGCTAACCGTCCTCTGCGCTGACCTTCTTCCAATGAGGTTTCTGTATTTTGTGATATTGCCTTATTTGGCAGACCATTTCCTAGTAACATACATTTCTTATCTTGGAGTATAACAATGATGCTCATGCTCTATTTTGCTGAGTTCAAATCCAATTGTAGAGTGGCATCTTGGTGTCTGGGGTCTTGTTCCTGGCTCCCAGCAGGTTTATGCTGTGTTTTGTGTTTTCTGGTAATAAACAGGGTATTCCTACTGTATCTTTGGCATTGTGTTCACAATCAGGTCCAGAACAATTCTGCTAACAAAGCGGTGACTGCGGCAGGATCTGTTTGGATGGAACCGATGCCAAGATACTGTAGGTATTAAGAGTGGGATAACGACAGGTGTGAAGAATCTTCACCTCTCTTTGGTTTGCGGGGATGGTCATTAGTGGCCTCCACTACCAGAGCACATGGCTGTTTGACTGATGAGACCATTGTGAACTGGTATGCCTCAGATCTCCAGTCAGTGCAGTTTACAAGGGTAAACCTTGCTACAATGGCCAATAATACTGAGCTCACTGTGGATGTCCTGCAACATCTTACTGTACCTCCCATTGAGGTTGGAAAGATTTTGCATCTGATGAGAAACATCAGGCTAACCTGGTACATTATGTAGGGAAGCTATATACTGAGGTCAAGTCTAAAAGTAAGAAACATGACCAAAAGGGTGTAATGGTAGCTACTTTGTATGCTTTGTGCCAGACATTGGAATCTGAGGTTTCGTTTCTGGGAAAGGAACTGAAATCTAGAACCAATGCTGTGTGTATGTTAAAGGAAGAGAATGAGAAGGTTAAAGAAGAGAAAAATAAGGACATTTGTAAGTTGCAGGAGAAAAATGAGAGGTTGTTGCAGGATAAGATACAAATATTACAGATGAATGGTGTGCTTAAGAGCATGAGTGAGTCATTGAGAAGAGAGTATGAGGAGTTGGAAAATGATTTTTAAGTGTCAGAAAAGTTAGGAATAGAGGTGTAGAAATCCTGCAGCATAAGCACTGCATATAGGGTGTTGCAGGATAACTTTAGTAAGGGAACATTTCAAGGAGGTGTGGATCATACGGAATGTAGAATGCAAACTGCAAGATTGCATCAGCAGCTGATGATCCTAGAGGGTCATGTGAGAGCGATGCCATCAGCACTGCCCATCATCATGTCATCCTTTGAAGAGGATGACAGCAATGATGACGCTCCTTGGGATACAGGAAGGTACAGGTGCCACCCACCAAGGCTGCTCTGACCAAGGAGGACAAAACTGAGGTACAGGGCCTGATCGCTAAGGTCATTTTAAAAAGTGAGTTGTCTGATAAAGAGGTGAAAGCCTTACAAAAGGCAGTGGACAATGCTCTGAAAAAGGAAATGGAAAAACAAACACTCATACAGGGTGTGGCTACCACCGCAGCAGAGGCAGTTGCTAAAAGAATCTTCACTAACAGGAGTCCTGAACTTCAATCAAGCCACAACGCTCTCCAGTCTGCGCAGGCTGTTAAGAGTATCAGGGTCAAAATTAACAGTATGACTCCAGGTGATAATTTGAGTTGTCACCTGGAAAAGGCACAGCAGCACTGCCAAATGCTCAGCTTACCACTGGAGCATCAGGTCCAAGTCCTCAAACCAATGGTGGAACCAACATTGTGGGAAAAGCTACTGGAAGGAGTCCACAGTGATATCAAGGCCTCTTTCGATAGGGTCGCCACCCACCTGTTGGTGGCCCATGATCCAAACATGGTTGGCATAATACTGGCTACGCAGGTGAAACAGCATAACAAGGAAGTGCCCGCACAGTATGAAAGCCGGCTATGGCTCACTTATAGTACTGGCAAAGGACTTGCCAGGGAGAAAGCAGACAGAGACTCAATAGAGTACAAATGCCTCTTCCTGTGAAAATTTCTCCCAGATATTCAGGAAAAGGTGGAAGCCTTAGTGTTCCCTAAAAAGGATGGTTTCAGCCAAATCCTGGAGCAGGCGGAATGCATTTACTAGGTCCTTGCCAAGGACCCCAGTTTGGGACAAAACTCCAAAGTTGTTGCTGTGTACAAAGGCACAGAACCACCTATGCAATATGAGGAGGAGGGGAAACCCAAAGACCCCAACAAAAGGAATCCTCATATTAATACAAAAAGAAAAATTGATGAAGGTTGAACCAACAAGATACGAGGGGAAATAAAGGGCAGAGACAATGGTCCGAACCTTTGTATAAGTATGTGCTAGCTGAGGTAGACCAATTTCAGGCATACAAGTCCAAAGTCAAATCGGCAAAAGCATCGGGAATGGTTGTGGTAGCCATCTTCAGATCGAACACCGATCCAAGGAGGACGGGCAAGCCAGACCCTGTATCCTGTAGAGGAGCTCCGCGCAATGGATCCAATGTTTTATAATGCCTTGCAAAGCCAAGATGACTCGGCATGATGGTGTCAGGCCCCAGTCTGCATACTCACCTCCTTGGTCACAGATGACTCTGGTCACCAGTGTGTGGAAGCGCTGGCCAGGAGCAGTCAGCTTTTGATGCTTCTAGATACAAGAGTGGCCATTTTGGTCTTACACCAGACTAACCTCTTACATTCTCTATGGTCTACTGGGAGGTCTACCTCCACTCAGACCTTTGACAAGACCATAGTACACACCTATTGGTCCACCCCCATACCAGTCATCATGGGAACCCTGGAGACAGAAAACCATTTTGATCTCATAACCTTCCCCATCATCAGAGCATCTTGGGAATAGATTTTCTCTCCCATTATGGGTGCATGGTGGATTTAGCCAATTGACAGCTCCTCCAGGCTCCTGGTCTCCATCGTATGCTGCTCATCTGTGAGTCACAGGTTGTGGCAGCCATACAGGTGAATGGCATGGAATATGATATCTTCATCATGTTCCAGTACCATACCCTTTTTGATAGGCTAAAGCCTATTTTGGAGCAACACAGTGACACCTTTGCCAAACACAGGAATGACTGTGGAAGGATGGACACCCTCATAAGGGTTACTGGCAGGGACTTGCCACGTCAAAAGCAATGCTCCTTTCCAGCAGAGGTGATTTCATGCCTGAGAACTACTATCGAATCGCTTTTAAAGCAAGAAGTCATCTGACCTTGTGTTTCCACAGTAAGTTCTCTGATTTGGCCTGTGTGGAAACCCAATAATACCTGGAGATTGATAATTGATTACAGGAAGTTCCATCAGGTGATACCCAATTGTACACTGACTGTAGTTTCGGCCCCGGATGTGCTCTGACTGCTAAAGCCTGAACACAAATGATTCAGTACTTTAGATATTTCCAATGGCATCTGGTCATTGCCATTGGCCCCTAAGAGCCAGTACAAGTTCACCTTCACCTTTGAGGGATGTCAGTGTATGTGGACATGCTTACCACAGAGTTTTCATAACAGCCCCTCCCTATTTCACATCCAAATGTGAGATGCCCTACAGGGCCTCTCCACACCTGATTGTCTCTTACAATATGTGAATGATCTTCTATTGGCAACAGTAGACTGAGAGCAGCACCTACAGTTACTTGCAGAACTCCTTGTGCTTCTAAAGAGTGCCAGTCTAAAGTGTAACCTGGCAAAGGTTCAAATATGCCACTCGGAAGTATCCTTCTTGGGCCTGTGAGTCAGGGTAGAAGGGAGGAACCCTTCACTTGACAAGGTGCAAGGTATTCAGGACTTATTAATACCTACCAGTGTGTCCACCCTCAGATGTTTTCTGGGCATGGTAAACTACTCAAGGGATTTTATCTCCAATTTTGCACATATGGCTGCACCTTTGTATGAGCTACTGAAAATGAATGCCCCCTGGTGTTGGAGCCCAAAGCATACCATGGCATTTACCGCCTGAAAATGAGCTTTGGCTACAGGCCCTGCTCTGGTTAACCCAAACCCAGACTTTCCTTTCCCTCTAGAGGCTGCCACCACAGGTACAGCCATGTCTCCATCTTGGCACAGAAGATGCATGATTGCCTTAGGCCTATTGTCTATGAATCACAGATCCTTTCTCAGTAGAACAGAAGTAGTCTCTCTATGAGAGGACCCTCCTGCATACTGGCTGGGTATAAAAACTTCACTTACATTACTGGACTTTGTCCCATTGTGTTGCACACTAACCACACACTCACCAACTTCCTATTGTCAGATAGAATAAAGGATGGCAATGTTTCTAATGCCAGACTTACCCATTGGTCACTCCTTTTGCAGGATCAGGACATCACTGAATACCCCACCAAAAACCTCTCCATCTTTGCTCATGGGCTCCTCTATAATGGGGAACCACATGAGTGTGGACTGGAACACCCTTCCTTACCGGAAATTAGTGTATTTCTGCCCGCTACTGATAATGCCTTGGTGGACCTCCAAGTACACCACATATTCACAGATGTTCCTCGTTTTAACATGAGGGATGCCAGTCCTCTGCTGGGGGTGGGGGCACAGTGGCAGTAGTCAGGCAGTGTACTGTCAGATCCTCACAGTATGCAGAACTGGCAGCCATTGCACATGCAATGGAACTGATACAGGAGGAAAAACAGGGAGACACTATCATTTTTTCTGATTCATCATGGGTGTGCTACTCCCTTACAGAGTTTCTGCCTTTTTGAAAGATCCAGGGGTATGCTTCCTTGGAAGGTATCCCGGTCAAACACCGAGACCTGTTCCAATATATCAACAACATAGCAGAAAAGGTACCATTTAAGCAGGATGTCCACAAAGTGAAAGTCTATTCCAGGACAGACCCCTTTCATGAGCAAAATGACCAAACAGATATGTTGGCCAAAGAAGGTACAGCAGTGGGAGAAGTGTGGGTGATGCCAGCGCTTGAGGAGGCACAGCCGGTGGCAGCACAAAGGAGAAAACAGGCTATCCCATTGGATTCGGCTGCAGTGTAAATAGAAGTCCAAGACATGAAAGACCATTAGGCCTACTCTGCTGGCATTTTAGTATGTTAGTATGTAAATTAAAATAGATATACAACCATCTCCTGCAGCAGAAAGAGGTATCAGAGGATAACTCCTTAAACAGACTCCTCAACCACCTCACACTCTCTCCAGATCAGAAGCTGGTTTTGTATAACCAGGGGACACCACATTGGGTGGTCCCTAAAGACCTTCAGTCAGAATTTATCCAGCAGGTGCATGATACACCTGTAGGTGGACATTATGGTATAGACAAGACCCTGTAGAGACTAAGAATGATAGGCTGGTGGCCTGGACAAACAGTAAACATCCAATGTTATTTGGACAATTGTATCACCTGTGCCCAAAACAACCTGATAGCTGACAAGAAAAATGTCAAATTGCTTCCACAGAGACAATCCGTTCCTTGTAATGCAATCCAGATGGGTTTCATTGGGCCTTTGTCTACCAATAGCAGAAACAACAAGTATGCATTGGTCATCACAGACCTATTCTCCAAATGTGTTGAAGGCTTCACCTGTAAGGCTAATACTATGTCATAAATTCTGGTGGAACAAGTATTCACCAGATGGGGCCTACCTCTCAAGATAGACTCCAATAAGGGAACGAGCTTTACTGGCCAGGTTGTGCAGGAAGTTCTTGAAATGCTATGGGTAAGACAGAAATTCCACACAGCATACTATCTTCAGTCTTCTTGTGCTGTAGAAAGTTCCAACAGACAGATCAAGGCAATGTTGTCAATGTTTGTTAATAAAAATGCAATAAATTGGGATACCCTGTTGCCTTTACTCCTAATGGTGAGCAGGGACACTCCTTCAACAGTTACACAGTATACACCCTTTGAGGTGATGACTGGCATACAAATGAGATTGCTAGAACACTTGTGAATGGATATCCACACCCCTACCAGGGCTAGAGTGTCGACTGACACCAATGTAAAACAGTTACAGGAAAATTTCACTGTTTTACTGTAAAAAGTTTGGGCAATGCCCAGCAAAAATCCAAAATGTGCTTTAACAAGGATGTCAAGGAAGTCAATTGGCAAGTGAGTGACAGAGTCATGGTGTTGCAATACTCAACACCCACCCACTCCCTGTCCAGCAAACGGGCTGGTCCCTTTGAGATTGTAAATAAACTCAGCCGCTTGGTCTATCGGGTATGGTTATTGACCACCAAGAATCTGTTGACAAGTGGTTTCATGCCAATCATCTGAAACTGTTCAAGGGCTCAGATGGCCATGACTAAGTAGTACACTTGAGCTATAACATGGGGAGGAGGGATTGTATTTTCAACTATTTCTTTTCTCTCATTTCAGAATTATAATTATCATAATCTATGCCCTTGGGCTGTTTATGAGGAAAGAAGGCAAGTCATGTGAGTATAAAGACCTTATGAAGTATGGCTCTGTTACATGTACTGAAGGTGATATCTGGTCAGCAAACCTAAACCTAGGCCTTTGCCTACCACTAGCAGAAAAAAAAAGTATTCGTTGGCCATCACAGACCTATTCTCCAAATGGGTCAATGCCTTCCCCCGTAAGGCTAATACTGCCAAAGCTACATCGAAAATTCTGGTGGAACAAGTATTGACCGGATGAGATCTACCTCTTAAGACAAACTCCGGTAAGGGGAGGAGCTTTACTGGCCAGGTTGTGCAGGAAGTTCTTGAAATGCTAGGGGTAAGACAGAAATTCTACGTAACATACCATCCTGTCCTCTGGTGCTGTAGAAAGAGCCAACACACAGATCAAGGAAATGTTGTCAAAGTTTGATAATGAGAATGCAAAGAATTGGGATGCCCTGTTGTCCTCGCTCCTAATGGTGATCAGGGCTACCCTTCAACAGCTACACAGTGTATACCCTTTGAGGTGATGGCTAGCCATTAAATGAGGTTGCTGGAACACTTGTGGATAAGTATTCACACCCCTACCATGGATAGAGTGTCAGCTGACACCTATGTAAAACAGTTACAAGAAAATTTGGTTGAAATCCACCGCTTTACTGCAAAAAGTTTGGGCAACACCCAACAAAAATCCAAAATGTACTTTGACAAGGATATCAAGGAGGTTGATTGGCAAGTGGGTGACAGAGTCATGGTGTTGCAGAACACAACACTTGCCCACTCCCTATGCTGCAAATGGGCTTATTCTTTTGAGACCATAAACTCAGCCCCTTGATCTATCAGATATGGTTATTGACCACCAAGAAGTCTATTGACAAATGCTTTCATGCCAGTCAGCTGAAATTATTCAAGGGCTCAAATGACTCTGAGAAAGTAATGTACTCAAGCTGTAAGATGGGGGTGGGGTATGGGAGTGTATAATTTCCAACTATTTCTTGTCTCTCATTTTAGAATGATGATTATCATAATCTATGCCTTTGGGCTGTTTACGAGGACAGAAGGCAAGTCATGTGAGTATAAATACCCTATTAACTATGGCTATGTTACATGTACTAAAGATGATACCTGCGCAGTAAACCTAAAACTGCAAAGTAACAGCCTCGTCTTCAGCACTTTGGTTATATGTGGGCCACAGGGAACTGCCAGAGAAAATAGTGGACGTACTTATCGGTTCTACAGAGATAGACTAACTGATTAGTAGGATGGGGCTGTTACTTTAAAGGGCACCTGGGTAGGGTCTGACCAAGGAACATGGACAATTCATTTTACAACATGGCATGGGTCCTTAAAAAGGGTCTATGATAACTGGGAATCTATTATGGTTTTACCAAGGACAACCACGTCAGATCTACCACCATGACTTCCTCACCAAACTTTTCATCTTCTGTCATAATGGAAACCATCACTTTTCCACCACAACGTTTATAGTGCCCTACCATGGAACCAGGTCCACCTAGTGGCCTGAAAGCAACCTCAGTTTCAGGGATACTTATTAACAATGTTCAATTTATACGTGTTCCTGTTGCTTTAAATATATCACATTGGAACATGGCTGAATATGGCCATTGTTTAACAACTAATGCTTCAAGGTTTCATGCTACAATGTTGCTAGATATAGTTGCCACTTATCAAATACAAGCTCAAGACCCTGTAGCTAGGCAAGAAACTATTCCACATCATGGGATGTTTTGCTCTAGGCACCCTAAAATGGACCAAAGTGTAACAGGTCTAGTAGGCAGTATACCAGGTTTATTTGGATCAGGCATGTCAATTTGGAATAGGGTAGATATTGAACAAATTAAAAGATATATTAGCTATTTTCACACTTAACAAGCTGAAGAAGTGCTAAAGCCCATGCTACATGGTATTAACAGTTTGGCAAAGGTGGAAAGGTTCTCAGTGTATAACATGCACCATAATTCATGCTCATTTAATGAAATGCAGGCCAAGATTAACAAGTTAATCACAGCCAATAACACAGAGGCTGACCAGTGACACATAGGGAAATTATTTGTGCCACTTATGGTGGCTCTGTTTTAACCACTGTCACTAACCTCTTCCAGGACCTGGAAGCAAGACATATCCCTGATATTATCAAGGAGTCACAGATGGCCAAATGGTATAGTCCTTATTGTCAGACCTCCGCCTGCACCTCCAAATGTGTGGCCGAGACCCTCTTCTTTTTTCTCTCAACAGCTAGAAACTTGGGTTATGTCACACCACATCCTAATCAAGGACCTTACTACTACTCTACACACCGCTGCTCCATCATGGATACCATGTATGTTTCATTCATGGTATCCTTGCCGGTGTTCAAAATGGACTCTTCAATCTTCTATAGAATGGCATGTGTTCACTCCATGGAATACCGGGAGGGAGATATCTACAAGGAATGTGTTGCTCTTCCTCCATTGCTGGTCTTCCACCCTCAATTGCAAGACTGGATGGTGCCTCATAGGGACTGTTGTTCAGTGAACGGTTATTAATACCTGTGTGCGTGTAATGTTTTTGATGTAGCTACCAGGTGTGTGGCTACTCCATTGATGGACTCAATGAGCAAAATGTTACTGCACCTACTGACTCTGCCACTGAAGCAACAAACACAACTGAATGGCCAACCGGTGGCTCTGAGGGTTGAGGTGCTGGACGCCACACCTCATGCCACGCCAGCGACCCGGGTTTGGGAATGAGCCTGGGCCATCGGGGGTGGCAGGGGAGGGAGAGTATTGAGCATCTGGAGGACAGCTCTCCTCTCCCAGGAGGGAGGGAGGTACAATCTTGGCACTTGGCTGACCTCTGGCAGAGGCCGGAGATACAGCAAGCGTGTGGAGCAAACAGACAGGGTTGGGAGTGGTGGACGTTGGTGGGAGCGCCTTGACGTCAGATGCACACCACTCCCCAGAAAAGTGGAAAAACACCCACAGCAATGCCTGGAGATGGGCCTCGGCATCACAAGACCAGGACCGGAGAGGGGTCGCATGAGTCCGGCCAACACTTGGATGATGGCTGGGGGGCTTGGGGGTAGGCCTCCCACCCCACTCTAGGGGTAATCTGAGGGTGATGACAGGACGGACACATGAGGGCTCATAGTCCGGAGATCTGGTGGGCATGATGCTTGGGAGGCCCTGAGGGAAGGTAGGTGCTGTGGTGAAGGGGGGGAGATAAATAGAAAGTTAAAAAAAAAACTCAACTGAATGAATCCAGCCACCCGGATACTTCCAGATTAATGCCTCTGTCATGTGCCCTGTAAAGCTCAGCAAATGGTGTCATCTTCAAGTCAAGGTTATATATCATATGGTTGTACAATATTGCATCGTGACAGACATCAACAATTTCTCTTATGGACACATCACTTGTGGTGTTGACATTCCAAATTTCTGTTTTTTGCCTAATGAATGCATCATTATTGGCCTGTGATAACCCCTGTACCTACCTCAGAACAAGATTATGTTGATAGTGACCCTGACTATCTGGATACTATACACTGATATACACCACTCTTTAATGTGCATATCGATTCACTCGCCCCCGAATCTCAAATCCGTGTTAGACAGAAATGATACTCATTTGATACATATCAGTAATACTGTTCAGAAAGCTGAACAAGCCTTAAATGATCTGATACATGATGGTGATTTACATCTTGTTTTAACTGATAGTCTGTCACAGACGTCTTTTAAAGCCTTTGTTATTCTACAGGCTATTTTGTTTTTTATTCTTAGTATTAGCATTTGCTGCTTGTGCTATACCTTCAGGCAACATCAAAGACAGCTCCACTTTCTTTATACTGCTCAGTCCACCAAGTTTTTTATCCTAACTCACCATCCTGTGTTGCCGGTTTAGCAGGAAAAGGGGGGGGGATATGTAGACCTGCTCACCCCCCACAATCCTATATTTAGTGCAGCATATAGAACACATGCATTCATTCATGATACATTTAGTAAGGCAAGATATAGTGTAATAATATGTGATATAATGTGCATATGATTGTAGCATGGACTAGTGGTAAAGACCAGATCCCAGCAGGGCTATGTGCTAGTAACCCCTGGCATTAACAGTATTACCAGTGCTTATGCATGCCTTATGGTACAGTTATTTTCTTTGCTACACAGCTGTTATTATTTTGCTAAACAAGCACCTTTTGTATTGTAACCCAAAACTAGTTTGAGCTAGTTTTACTCTTATCAGAGAGTACATGCAGACAATGTGATGAGCTAATCGCCCTCTGTGCTGACCTTCTACCAATGAGGTTTCCGTATTTTGTGATTTTACCTTATTTGACAGACCATTACCTAGCAACTTACATTTCTTATCTTGGAATATAAGAATGATACTCATGCTGTATTTTGCTGAGTTCGAATTTAGTTTTGGAGGGACATCTAGATGTCTGGGGTCCTGTTTCTGGCTCCCAGCAGTCAGTGTCAGTGGCTCAGTAGGTAGCACACTCGCATCTGAGGCCAGAAGATCAGAGGGCTGTGGGTTCAGTTCCCACATCTGGCACTTGGGTTAATATCCCAGTACTGACACTGTAGTGCAGCATGAGAAGGGTGCTGCATTTCTGAGGTGCCATCTTTCGGATGAGATGTTAAACCGAGGTCCCATCTTCCTGGACTGGTGGTAGTTCAGGTGGATGTTAAAGATCCCATGGCACTTATCGAAAAGAGTAGGAAAATTTTCCTGGTGTCCTGGCCAAATTTCCCTCATTCACTAAAAATACCACCAACAGCTTAATCTCGTTCAAGGTCAGTTGGCATTCATCTGTATCCCCTTCCCCAGGTCATGCCTGAAAATAGGCAGGATTTGTCTAGTGCACTTACCCGGTCAACAAAAACTAAATAAATAAAATAAAGAAATAAATATGCTGTGTTTTGTGTTTTCTGGTAATAAACCAGTTATTCTTCCTGGGTCATGACAGAGCACAATGTTTCTGCTCAGGGCAACCTAAAACTTGTTTTAAATGTGGGTGTGATGTGTATTAGAGCAATGCGTGTGACAAGATCTGTTGCACCTTCTGTTTGACATCAGGACATACTAGTGTCCAATGTTCCAATGACCTGTGCTCTAATTTATGTGAAGAAACTGGACTTTCTTAATGCACCTGTAAATGGGTGACACATAATAGAGAGGAGGTGAACCTGCAAGATGGTTTCCTGGAGAAAGCTCATAGAACTCTGCAACAGAAACCACACAAGGCAGTGGTGGTCATGCTGACTCATCAGGTGGATTCTGCCCCTAATCAAAATACTCCTACGGACCAGCAAGTGTCTGGTGCAGAGCCTTCTTCGATTGATTAGCGAGATCCATCTGGCCCAGTGCCTGTTTGTTTGACACCTGGTGAATCAGTTGACCTGCCTCAGCTTGTGGAACTTCCCACCACTGATGCCACAGGGATTGTCCAGCCAGATGCAGATGAAATTCCACCACCCAATATGACAGTAGTCAGCCGGAAAAGATTGCTCTGATCCCACAGAGCTGGTTTCCATTCCTTGAAATATTCTTCGAAAAGGGTGCACCAGTTCTATTAGACAACAAATATGAAGTGCTAGAGGATGATCAAATTGACTCAGATGTTTGCCAAGCCTCGGACACCTCCTTTCATAATTCCTCGAAATCTCAGGCAATGACGGATAAAGAAGAGGAAGCAGCTCCAGCTAAAATGAAAGCTAAGCAGCATAAGAAACTTAAAATGGTCACAAGAAATGTTGCTGAACATGAAATGAACTGTGACAAGTAACAGATAATGCCCTTTCTTACCATCATATTATGGCTCCCACTCTATGCCTTGCCATCTTCAATGCGAATATCATCAAGCACATGACCAGACGGACCCTTCTTTTTTCCCTCTTAAAAGACCTGGCATTTGACATCATCTTCATCCAAGAAATGAGACTGACCTCCTCAAGGGACATGGCCCAGGCTCAAAATCACTGGAGCTGGGGACCTTCATTTTGGTTCTTTGGGTCAGACGCTTGTGATGAGATGGGGTGGGAATTCTGTTTAAAAGGACATCATTTACAGTGTCCTGGTTGGTGGACAGTGACCTGGGTAGGGCTCTCCTGCTTGATGTGCACTATCAGGGGTCACCATTTCATTTTATAAATGTTTATGCACCTCAGTCAAAAAGGGCCAGGGTTTATCTCTTAAAATTGATTCAGCCTGACTGGCCAGTGGCATAGAGGGCTGAGGTGCTGGATGCCTTACCTTGCCCTACACCAGTGACCTGGGTTTGGGAATGACCTCGGGGTGCTGGCATGGTGGGGAGGGTCAGAATGGGATTGAGCTGCAGTAGGCAGCTCTCCCTTCCCGGGGGTGGTTGTCCACTTCCCCCGTAGTTCTGCTCTCAATGGGTGAAGGTCTGGTGTGAAGCATAGGCGAGGGAGAGTGGCGGTGAATGCCAGGGTTGGGGCGGAAGCTGCAGAGCTGTTCCCAGCATGCAACTGTGCCTCCACGCACATGCTCGTATGTGTCTACCAGGGTCCTGGGTCCAGGGCACAAAAGGGGGACAAAAACAAATACGTAAAATTGATTCAGCCTTATTGATACATACAGACATATAGTATTTGGTGGTGACACCCATCCCCATAAAATTTTACACTCGGCAGTCTTCCACAATGACATGAGTGATCATAGAGTCGTAGTCTGTATGAGATCGCAAGCTAAAATTTGATGTCAGTTCAAGTTTATAACCAAGCGATCCTTTCGTAAGTTCAATCCCTCAAATTATTTGACCGACTTAAGTATGGTTAGATGGTAAGATCTCTATCTCTCAGAAACAGCCAACGAGACTGTCACTGTCCTCAACGACAACCTCATTATTACCTTAGCAAATAAGCATGCCCCCTTTATCAAGGTTTGGATGAGCAATATCTCTCACCCCTGGTTCATGCCAGGACTGAAGGCCACACTTACAAACCGTGATAAAATCTGGGCTCAGGCCAGGAGCACCAAGAGTCCAGTAGATCGGCAGGCTTTTAGAGCAGCTAGGAATGCCTGGGTAAAATGCATTAGCTCCGCCAAGGCAAACTTCTATGTTTTCACCTTTGAACAAGTTAAAGGGAATTCTCATAGAATCTGGAGGACCCTTAAGTCTATTGAAGGATGGCCACTCCCTCTATTGCATCCAAGATCCACAGCAATGGTACGGTTGTGGAAAGTAATAGCACCATCCATGAAGAATTCAATTCCCACTTCATCACTGCCGGCCTAGCTTTTGACTCCTCGCTGTATGCTGCTTGTGCTAATAACCAAGTCAGTTCAAACACCACTCTGCAAACTACAGCCTGCCCATTCCAGCTGCTCCCTTTCAACGTCAAAGAAGTTGAAGATTTGCTCATCAATTTAGATACCAAAAAAATACCAGAGATGATGGACTCGAACCATTCTTCCTAAAACTTGGTTACCCCTGTTTTAGTGCCCCCATTCTCCATATATTCAACCTCTCTATTACCACCACCACAATTCCTTCTTGTTGGAAATCAGCTCACATCCTTCCCTTATTTAAATTAGGGGACCCATGCAACCTTAATAATTATAGGCCCATTTCAATCCTGCCTATCTTCTCAAAAGTATTGGAAAAAATTGATCTACACACAGCTAAAATACCACATCGAAACCTATTCTCTCTTAAACCTAGCACAATCTGGCTTTCACCCTAATCATAGCACTGTCACTGCATTGGCCAAAGTTACCAATGACTGGGTCTCTGTCATGGATTCTAAGAAAATCATGGGAGCAGTCTTCTTAGATCTTAGTAAAGCATTTGACACTGTAAATCACAACCTAATAGTGAATAGCCTTACCAAAATAGGTGCCACGCCATCCACCACTCAGTGGTTTTACAGTTACCTATCAGGAAGGACACAGAAAATTAAAGCAGGTGGTTTGTTCTCAGCCTCCTTGCCAACTACTAGGGGAGTCCTGCAAAGCTCCATCTTAGGTCCTATTCTTTTCTCCCTATACATCAACGATCTCGACTTACAGATAACTAAGTCAAATCTGCATTTCTTTGCAGATGATACAGTTTTGTACACATTCGGCTCTTCACTGTCTGAAGTCAGGGACTTACTCCAAGCTGACTTTGCACAGCTAGAAACTAATCATATTAGTGCCAAACATTTCCTAAATGCCAAGAAAACCAAAGCCATAATCTTCTCTCCTAATACGTCCTCCACTGCCCCCTTTGACCCACCCAAAGATTTTACCATTGGAAGTTATCTCAAAATGTAAATATCTTGGCATCTGGCTAGATAACAAGCTGTCATTTAATGATCACCTTGACTACCTGTTCAGGAGATTAAAAGTCAGGCTAGGTTTCTTCTTCTGCAATAGGTCTTTCTTTCTGCTAGAGATCAGAACCAGGCTTGTCCAGGCCACATTCCTCCCCTTACTCGACTATGGGGACATAATCTACACCTCTTCTGCAATTACCAACCTAAACAAACTGGACATCTTCTATCACTGTGCCCTGCACTTCATTACAAACTCCCCGTACTAAACCCACCACTGTGATCTGTACGTGGCTGTTGGCTGGACATCATTTACCATTAGACGTATGCTCCATGGTGGAATCTGGACTCTAAAGCTTCTTCTGAACAAACTTCCGAGCTACCTAACATCTCTCGTCTGCATCTCCCACAGTGCATATTCACTTAGGAAGTCAGATTTTATCCTCCTTGACATGCCCAGAACTCGCACCTCCTTTGGCAACCACGCCATCTCAAGTGCCCTTCCAACCATCTGGAATCGGTTACAATCTTCACTGAAACTATCCAGTGTTGCCTTTGTTAACTCCTTCAAAAGGCTAGCTGCTGCTAAAATAAAAGACACTTGTTGCTGTTTTTAAACTCCTTCTCCATCATTATCCCCATCCCACCCTCCCTTCCTATTGGAATCAGCTCTAGTCCTTATGTAATTCGTCTAGCGTTAGCACCTGCCTTCTGGTTCAACTCACCTATGGCAGCCAATCAAAATGATCTCTGCAGCTGATCTCATGATTTTTCTCTGCCCTTATTTCTCTTCCTCTATATCTTACTCCCCACTCTCTCTTTCCCCCTACCCTAACTTCCTTTTATCTGTCAGTTGACCCTTGATCTTTCCTTTTCTTTATCCACCTTCTTTCTCCCCTGCCTTCCTTCTAGCACCTTAGCCCCTAGCCCTCTTCTTGCTCCCCTTTCCCCTTATCTCTCAGCTCTTCCTTCTCTCTCCTGTAGTTACTACTCGTTCTGTTCCCAATGCTTCTCCCTAGGTTTATGCTCCTTATATCTAAACCATTACTTTCTATTCTGAGTATTATGTATCATATGGACCAAAGCTGCATTTTAACTACTGTTATGTTATTCACTACATGTATTGTGTATTTGTCTGTATGCTTGCTTCAGGACCTCCTTGTGAATGAGCTTGCTCAATGGAGTTTTCCTGCAATAAACTTGAACTTTAATTGTGAGCTTGCCCGAACAGATAGGGGTGCCCGGACTTAGAAGTTATATTGTGACTCAAATTATCTCATTAAACTACTGAAGGATACATCCCTAGTTGCTGCCTATAGAACCCTTCACCCCACAGAGGTATATACATATTAATGAAATGCCTTAGCCACTCAAATTGACTTCTTATTTACTTCTGTGCACCTCCTTACACAAGATATTTGACTTATACTGATAGAACTGTCAGATTATCTCCTCATTGGGAGAACCATAGGTGAGGCAGATACTTTCCATACAGGAAGGGATTATTGGTGCTTGAGTAATTCCTTTCTGGATGATTCTTCAGTCCAGGAAAAGGTACTTGATCTACTACTTTCTTGTCAAACACTAGCATGTGTGGCCAATGACTTGGGCGCTTGGCGGGATGATACTAAGAGGGTAATGACAGGATTATTTATACATTCATCGTGCTCTAAAAAGAATCACAACTGTATAGACTATTCGAACGTGTGTCTCAAATTGGCTAAAGCCCTGACATTTGTGCTCTCCAGTACTGGGGATTACAGTGCCCAGGTGACTTGCATTAAAGACCGTATGAGGAAGCTGCAATATGATAGAGCCCACTCCCTCCTCTTGGAACATAAATGTGGAATGCAGGGGTCTAAAGGAGCGGGTGATCCTTTCTAGAGCTATAAAGCCTGAGTGCACCATAGAAACCTCTCAGGAGTTACAACTCCTGATGGAGCCATACACATGGACAAAAAGGATATTATATCCTTTGCCCACACTCAACTGTTTAACATGTTTGGCAAACATGTCCCACCTTTATCTCCTGAGACCTTTTTTATGTCATGTAAAAGTTCCTGACATCCTGCAACATTCTTTGCATGAATTAACCAGAACGATCATGACAGTTGAAGTGACGTGGGCAAGATTTCGTATTCACAATAATGTGGCCCCGGGGCCAGATGGCCTCACCACTGAATTTTATAAACACTTCACTGCCACATTGGTGGATATTTTGGTAGTTGTGTTTAATTGGATACTGCAGCAGGGTTCAGTTACTGAATCATTTGCAGAGGCCATTCAAATTCTTTTCAAGAAGGGGAATGATGTGGATTTAAATAATTGGCAGCCTTTGTGCCTCCCCAACACTGACCTAAAATGTCTGGTGAAGATTCTAAACAGAAGGTTGTCTTTAATTTCAAAGCACGTCATCTTGGATTCTTAATCCTGTTCTTTTTTTGGACATCATATTGCTAATAATTTGATACTACTCAGAGAGGTAGTTGGAATGGGGAACATGGGAATGGATGATGGATACCTTTTGACACTTGATCAGGAAAAAGCATTCGATAAGGTGTCTCATCAATACTTGTTTGCTATCCTTGCTCATTATGGCTTCCTGGATAGCTTTTGCACCTGGTTACAGCTATTATATACCTCGGCTAACGTTCTGCTGCTTGTAAATGGGCATTGAGGTCACCGGATTAAACTACTAACTGGTGTCAGACAGGGGTGCCCCTTTAGCTCCCTGCTATATACCTATTATATAGATCTGATCCTGCATACAATTAAAACACACTCTCAAATCCTAGGTATTTCTACCCCAGATGAATCAAATGAAGTCACAATTGCAGCATACGCAGATGATGTGGCATTATTTGTCCACAATGTTCATTCTGGGTGTTTCATGTTAGATGTATTTCACTCCTTCACACCAGTTTTAGGTGCCAAGTTCAACTTGCATGAGTGTCAGGGCTTGTCCTCAGGCTTGACAGCTACTGACATAGGAGACATAGGGGGTACAGCAATCAGCACGACTCCGCTAAAAATATTGGGTATTACTTTTGGACCAGATGACATGGCCATGGTAAATTGGGATGTGAAACTCAACACTTGTAATGTGATGATTCAGATTTAGAAAACATGGCAACAAACCAGAAAGAAAAGAGTGACTATACTAAAAACATTTATTTTACCATTATTCATGTATCTCATTATGTTTTTTCCTATACCTAAATCTCTGGAAGTCCGTTTGTACATCCTAGTCTTCCAATTAATTTGTGGTTGCCATATTAATCCCATAAAAAGGAACATTTTATACCTCCCCCTGAATAAGGGAGATCTGAATCTGGTAAATCTTTTTGTGTTTAATTTTAGTCACTTTTTATCCTGGAACATTACACCATACCTTTCCCCAGCATCCCAGATTTGGGATTCATTGGTAAAGCATTAGAAAGACCCCTTACTGACATCATGGAAGGCTGTAACCTTCCCTTCCCCTGTAGCTTGGTCAGCTGTGCCTAATGTCAGAATGATTATTGATAAGGTTAAGAGATGAAGAATTGATTATTCACTCCTACTGAACCCTGTTAAATGAAACATTTATACCTCCATAATTGACAGTAAATTTTGGGACTTACCCGTATGCCCTGGGATCCCCTTAACTGCAATTGTATATGTAAATACATCACTGATGGACACTAGGACACCTTCTAAAATGTGGGATGTCCTCTGGTTATGCTGTCATGGTAGAGTGCGTGTAAAGGCAACTGTTAAGCAAAAAATCATGGCTGACAAGATATTGTTCCAGTGTGAGTTGCTTGCAAACATTAGAAACCATGTCACATTTCTTACTGGACTGCCCACATGCCAGAACATTTTGGCTAATGTTGGCACAAAGATGGGGGGACCCAGCCTGGTCGACCCTTTCTCTTAGTGACATCATTCTGGGGACTTCCCCCTCCAAACTTATTTGACATTAGTACTCTGCGCCTTGTCATATCAATGACCAAGTACTATCTTTGGCATTCCACTGTGTGTGTATACAGTATTACAACAAAAGGACATTCCCCCCTTGGCTTTAATGAAAAATGATTGAAACTGAATTAGTGGCTGATAACAGGGGGTTGAAGCCTGCAGCCCTGTTCACTAGGTGGATGACTTTCACTGACTTACTACTGGATGGATAACATCTGACTTATTGTTTAGTACACACTGTTGCCTACTTAGTTTTTCGCTTAAGTAATCTGTATAATTTTTCTCTAATGTCGGAGTTCAAAGCACTTAGTTGTTGTAACCTTCATTTTTAGCTTATTTTTTCTTAACCCTTTCTTAGGAATGCAGTGTCTACATTATGACATTTTTTCTTAGTTCCATACTTTGTTTCTCTCATTTCTTAGTTATAATACCATAGTTGTTCATTGTTAATGCATTATTATAAAATGGCAGGGTAAAATCCAGTAATCTGATTGGTTCTTATTTCTGTGTAAAATATCATTTACACATGGTTAAAAAAAGGACTGCTCAGCAGTGAAGAATCTGGGACCCAGATCAATCGACATTTTGAACACAGGCATTTCAGTTAACACCCTACAGCCAAAACTGATCATCCACCTCAAACATGGCTGCTACCTTTACACTGCAAATAAAAAATTCAGCTGGGCCCTAAAAATAAAACTACATTACATAAAAAATAAAACAAAATAATTAATGTTGTCTCCCTGATTATCACAGTCTCCTTACATACATAAACAAATTAGAAACTATAAGTATTGTTTATAGTTTTCACTACAACTGTTTCTTTCCTGACAGTGAAAAATCCCCCTTCCATTTTTGCCTGCTCATTAGGGAACTTTCTTCTTCTTGCCCTGACAGTAAGATAATTGAGTCTTTGGCTGTAACAAAGGCCTTTGTTGTCTGTGTGTACAGTGTGTTAGGATAAAAACATTCTGCCAGAGGAATTGAGCAGAATTTTTAATCCATGTATTCCGTGGTAAACATTTCATGATAAACATTCCATATCAAATAGAAAAATAAGAGAAAAAAACTGGAAGAAAGTAGGCAATGATACAATGACTCGAGGAAGGACTATTTTATCACCAATGCACACAAGTAAATCTATTGTTTCAACATATAAACATGCTTTTCCCAACAGTATAAAATATGTTTTACACACACCCCTTCATGCCTTACTGCTTACATTGATAAGGCATGCAGCTTATCCTGATTTTTTTATCTCTTCAATACTTCATTTATACTGTGCAGTGACAATGTATAACTATTGTAACATTATTCAATAAAATTGCCCCTTCTCTTGCAGTATGGGACAATACTGGCCATCTTGGCAAGATGACTGACACAGAGAAGGATGGAGAAGCTGCTCCAGGACTAGGACACTAAGCCTCCTGCCTTAGTATCTCTCCTTTAGAGGCTTTTTTGACAGAAGATCTGTCTGAACACTCTACAAACCAGTTTAGGGTATCGGCACAAAAACCTGTGGATGATGATCTCAACATTGTTCAAATGGATCTAGTCACTGATTTGCAACTAATTGCTGTAGAAAAGTGATTGAAAATGTCACTGGAGAAGAAACAACTACCTTTTGTCACTTATTGCCTAAGAGGAGGCTTCATTTCAGGAGAAAAATGAACAACTGTTGTCTCGCTGCACAGAACTGTCTAAATACAGTGCACTGCTACCTCTGCCTGCCATTTCAACACCTCCTGTCAAGCAAGTGACACAGCAGCATCACAGGGGTTGCCATGCATCAGCGGTGTGGATGGAATGGATAAAAAGGGAGCTGCTTCCCCCATTACAGCCCCCTGTTTCATTGTCCCCCCACCTCTCACATCTGGGATAGTGTTAAACCCTATGCAGTTACTCTGCCATAGTCTGTCAACAGATTTGGAGATTTCCAGGGGTGTGCTACCTAGGGCAACCAATTAGAAATAGTTTAGTATTCAATTACAACTGCTCTGATTTTTCTCCTATTTGTCTAATTGTCATGTAATTGCTCTTTAATGCCTAATGATCAGGCCTCCGTAACCACTGAATATGTGTATTGTCTTATTGGCCACCCTGATGTGGAACCTTTGTAAAAGAGCTCATGCTCAAAGGTCTTTCCGAAATACTAATTAAATAAAATTAAATAAAATAATGACTTTTGTTTGACTAATCGGAATCATGACTCTTCCCCTAAGACTGCTAATCTTTCCAAACAACACCACCTCACAATTCTTCCTGAAGCCTCTACTGCTTGGAGACCTAGCCCTTAAGCAATGGGGATGCCAGTTTTCTGTTTTCTGAACACCATGATGAACATGGTGATTCGTCAGATACCAGTACTTTTCGTGATGCCCACTCTGAGGATTTAGGACTGCATTCGAAAGCTAAAAAATCAGATGCTCCATCAAAGCCAATGCCTTGAAGTTCTGTAGAGAAATGCCATGTGAATCGCCAGTGTTATACTGCAGATTACACCCCCCCCGACTGGAAATTGGATGCAGCTTTGAATGGTGTCATCTGCAGTAAGACCGCTGGTACAGAGTGGCACCCGGTCTCCCCAACCATATGAGAACACTCACAGGTGGAGAATGGTAAGAAGACTTCTTCCCCTCTCATGCTTACTGATTTTGTCAAAGGCTCTGTGCCACAACATATTGTGGTTCTGCCCGAATTGCATCAGCTGTCTGTTGTGCTCTGTTTCCCCCCCTCACCTTGATTTCCACAGCAGTATTCTACCCACACTGAGATTTCAGTCTCAAATGAGGAGACTACTGCACTGGTCTCTGTAGGTCCTGCTGATTTTTCCAAGGTCCCCTCTACCGGTCCTTTAGGGTTCTCTCATCACCAGGATTCAAAGGAGACTGTTTTGCCATCTTGTTCCCCAGCACAGGGAGAAATGGACGCTGATTTGCCTATTGATTTATCACAAAACTCTGCCTTTCTGCTCACTGGGTTCAGTACAGCTGATTCCTGGGCTGACAGGGTGGAACAAGAGGATCAGCCAGCTGCCCCACACTCTCTACCTCAGCTGATACAAATATTCTTACCAGATTCAGCACATTTGTGAAAAGCATTCCAGACAATTGATATCTTTCCTTACACACCGACAAATGTGCAGAGATGGAATGCTGTCAGACTATTGTATAAAGAGGGGCCTCGCTGCACCTCCAGAAGGGGCATATGTGGGAAAGGTTTTGCTAAAAGACTATTTCCACTTCCAGTCCAATGAGATTTATGCACTTATACACTCACCAAATGACCTATACTTTGACCTCAGTTTTAAGACTGCAGCTAATCTGGATCACTTCTGGCATCTCTGCAATTCTATCAGATCTTCTCCTGTACGGACACCTTTCCAAGAGATCCCACTCACTAAACCAGCTTTATACACAGTGATGATACTCCTCAAGAACGAAGGAGTAAATGTCTATGATGTTTGATATCAGTTGGCACAAAGATGTGACGTCCTCAGAGATCCAGTGCCCATAGTGGATATGGAAGAGCTCTGAAGGGGTAACTGGAGGTTCGAGGTTAAATTGAGACATGACTTATCAGATCTGCAACATCTTCTGAGAGTTTTCTTTCTTGGCAGGGACCATTGGCAATACTTTTACCTAGTCCAACCAAAGACATGTTTCAAATGCAGATCAGAGACCCACCTAAGTAACATCTGTGACAAGATTTGATGTAATCTATGTTTTGAATTTGGACATGTCAGCACTCACTGTCAAAAAAACCTTTCAATACAACCTTTGTGAGGATGTGGGCCACTCATACAGAACATGCAAGTGGGTCATACCCAACTGGCAAGACAGACCACTACAAGTCTATTTACTGGAGGTCATATAACCACAGTTTAGATGAATGTACTCCCCCACATTTTGTACCCTTTAGGTATGATGAATGTATTCCTTCCTAAAGTGTGGTTCACTCATCTGCAACACATGCTGAACGAGTGTGCCCAGACAAGCCTATTTTAAGCTTTCGATGCCAAAAGTGAAAGAGGGCCTCCAGCTTCCACGTTTTTTACTGTACTATGCTGCCCTCCATACTAGTAAATTCTTAAAGTGGCACACACAGGAAGGAGACTGCCTCCTGACTACTTATATGCCCCTCTGGTTAGAAGTGGAGTGTACTCTTTGTGATCAACAGGGGATACATCTTAATGCTTTACTTTACATCAGACCTTCATCTCTACCCCATCATCTTCAAAACACACCACTGTACTGGTCACTAAAGGTTCTGCATCAGCTCAGTATCTATTTGGGTTGGAAGTGGGATAGAGCAGATATTCAGCCACTGTTAGGTAATCACAATTTGCAAATTGCGGGCCGCCCTATTCAATTCTCTTTTTGACCCTGCCTTTAGGGACTGACCTTCCAATCTATACTGGAGGGCGATGAGGTACTTCCATTTGCTGTAATTCAAGAGCATCTCCATCTTCACAATTCAGCTTGTTTTAAATACTTTCATCTCACTCACTCAGTCCTAGACCCTGGACAAGATGGGACTCAGTTATACACTGCTCCTTCTTCTCTGCGGCCTCTCAGTCACATTCTGTATCCAAACATTATCAACTGTTTCAAACTGTAGACCTGAATACTCTCCTAGGTGTGCGTTTCTACTGGCAACAGACTCTTAATCTCCAGGCTGACATAGCACATGGGCAATCAGTTTGGTAATACCTATATAAATTTCTTAAATAACATTGATTTCACCTAACCCAGTATCATATACTCCACAACATGTATTATACACTGGCTACTCTATTCAAGATAAGTAAGTTACGGGAACGGACCCGAGTCATCGGAGGGCCGGCCGGGGGGAGAAGGATCGAGCATCCGTGGGACTGCTCTCCTTCTCCGGGGGGAGGGATGGGGTAGCATCTGGGGCAATGGGGACTCCTAGCGGAGGCCAGGAGGCACTGCAGCTGCAGCTCAAGATTGTAGGAGGCGGGAGCGGGCGCTGGGCGTCATGCCACGGCCCACCTCCCGGAAAAGAGGAATGGGCCGGCTGCCGCCACCCTCCATGAAGCCCGGCCAAGGAAGCTTGATTAGCCCCCCCAGGCCAGTCCTCCGACCAATTACGGTCTCTGCGGGATGTCTCGCCCTCTCCATCCTGCAGCCCCACCGTGGGGGGTAAGCCACGGGGTATCGGAGGACCCGAGGCCGATGTGGGGGGGTGGAAGCTGTCGGCCCATGACCGGGCTGAACATTGGGTGGCCGGCAGCTAGGAAGGTGAAAAATGAAAATTTAAAAAAAAAAAAAGATAAGTAAGTTGGCCGGCCTGGTGGAGCTGAGGATTGAGGTGCTGGACACCACACCTCACACCACACCAGTGACCTGAGTTCGGGAGTGAGCTCGGAGTGCTAGGGGATGGCAGGGGTGGGAAAGGATTGCGCACCCACAGGGCTGCTCTTCTTCCTGGGGGGGAGGTCAGGGATCACTCGGTGCATCAGCATCTCCTGGTGGAGACTGAGAGTGCTGTAACTCACTGAGCAGCACATGACTGGTGTGCCTGATGCAGGCAGGGGTTGCCATGCACCGTGCATCGGGATGTCCACATGCATGGGAGGGAGGGTAGAAGAGCTCACCAGAAAAAGGAAAACCCCGGTCCGTGGCGCAGGTGATGGCACCTGCCCCCATGCCCACAGCCAGGTCCTTCCTATCTGACCTTCCAGGTTCTTCCACCCGAGTCCTCTGCCACATTGGAGCTGACTGTTGAAAATTCCCAAAAGGAGGGGTGGCTCCACCCCAGAGGGGTCAAGATGGGGGTACCAGCAGTGGCTAGAGGAGGGGGGGGAGAGAGAAAGCACAGGTAGGAGGACTTCAGGCAGGGCAGGTGTAGGCAGGATGCCTGAGAGAGGCCCCACAGATCGCGACCAGAGGGAAAAAGAGTCTACAAAAAAAAAGATGAGTAGGTTGCCTTCTCCAGTATGCAATAGGTGTTGTTTGTCTGATGGTGCATTGCAACATATGTTGTAGGACTGCCAAAGGGTCACTCCATTCTGGAATACCATTAAAAATTCTCATGATCCCATCCTCGGTCTGGAGGATTTGTTCACACCGGAGATTTGTTTAGTGGGGGTTCTATCCCTCTATTCTCCCTAGCATACATAAAGCCCATATGGCCTTGATAGCAATAGTGGCCAAACTCATCATTTCTCATCCCTGGAAGGACACCGTTATACCACCATATAAAGAGTGGCATCAAGAGATACTTTTAGCCTTAATGTCTGAGAAACATATAGCCTCAATACTGAGATGTCTGAATCACTACTGCAACATATGGGAGCCCTTATATGTATTATTATCTCTCCCTCCCCCTACATAAGCTTATGGCCTTATGCAAATGCACCTAGCCTTTATAGCCTGTTGTCTTTTATTCAAGCTCGCCCCTCACTGGACTTATGGATTGCACTACTGGGCTCCAGGGATAGACTTTTGGAGGGGAGGGGGGGTTTGTGGGGGTTCAGAGGAAGGAGGATTGTGATGGTTTGTCTTATTAGTTTTATTTACAGCTATCATCATTGTTAGCGTCTTTTTCTTTATGCCATACATGTGTTACTGTTATTGGTATTGAGAAAACTAATAATGTTTACTTGATTAAAAAAAATTACTTTTTACTGAACATGGCCTAGAAGACTCTGATCCAGAAGAAACACCAGGACTTGGTCCACCAGCTGGTGCACACAGTTGAGACCCCAGAAATAAAAGTAGCTTTGTCACCAATCCCTGAGATGATGCCTGACCCACTCTTCAGCATGACACATGACCCACCTTCCATCATGACATATCCTCTCCTAACTGGATTTGAAACAACCCACCACATCTGTACCTTCCATATCTTCCCCTGACACCTCTGATGAGATGATGGATACCAACTCTATGACACAGAAAGAAGATGAGATTATGCCTTCCCGGGCATGACCCTGATATCCAGAAAATGATCTCTACGACAATGAAAATCAAACACCAAACAGCTTCATCCAGAGATACACACTCCTCCTCTGCCCTTGGAAAACAGATACCATGTTTTGGATCAGGAACAGATTAGCACCAAAGACAGCTTGGATTAGGAAACTTCTTCCATTCCATCTTCAGTGCACCAACAATCTTCAGATACTGAAGATGACACTGACAGAAATAAACCACCAAAACTTCAATAGAAAAAAACAAGGATGAACACCAGTGGAGGGTCTCACTTGATTTCCTGGTGAGATGGTCATCTTTTTTCCTCACTTATAGATATCTCAGTCAAAGTAGCCACCCTTAATATGAACAGCAACAAACACCCATGCAGACGTGGTCTACATTTTCTGCATTTGAAGACTTTCCATAAGACATTTTTCTAGTACAGGAAACCTGTCATAACTGCACTTCTGACATCATCCAAGCAAGAACTCGTTGGTGCTGGGGGCCTTTTTTTTGGTCATTTGGGGAGGACACATGTGACGACATAGATGTCCTGCTGCAAGGATCCTCTTTCACACTTCAGAGACTAGAGGATATTGAACGATGCAAGGCCCTGTTGGTGGACATTTAATTTCAGGAGGCACATTTCTGCTTTATAAACATTTATATTCCTCAGATCAAAAAGGAATGAGTCGAACTGCTAAAGAAGATCCAGCCATATCTGTACACCTCTAAATTTTTATTTTTTAGTGTTGATTTTAATTGTGGTCTTTCAGTTTCTGATAGGGGTACCCATACTACCAAACTGTTCTGTGACACTAACTTTTTGAACCAGTTACTTAAAGATGTGACCTTAACTGACGCATATAGAACACTCCATCTCACTGAAGGCTTTACCTATTATAGAGGCAATCTAGCTACACAAATAGATGTTATCTTTACAGCATCACACATAGCCACACAGGACATCCAGGTGGTCTCTATTGAAACTTCGGACCATCTATTGCTTGGGGGTACATTGACAGGACATTCAGTGATACACAGTGGACAGGATGTTTGAAGTATGAACAACTCTGCCCTAGATGATTCATACTTACAGACTAAACTAGTAGATGTATTTCTAACCAGAACAACAGTAGACTGTCTCTATGACAATTTGGGCACATGGTGGGTAGATACTAAAATTGATGTACAAAACATCATGTAATCTGCCTCTACTGAGAAGCATAGGAGGTCTATGGGAATATTTGGAATTCAGGATTCAGTTAATGACGCTATTGGCACTTGCTCACACTGCAACAGGAGGCTACAAAGCCCAAATAACGGATGTAAAAGAGAAAATGATCACACTAGAATATAACAGGTAGAGATCCCTAATCATGGAGCACCAGTGTAGCACCCAAGGAAAAGCCTGGACATGGAAACATGTTTGACAGTTGTAAGAATCGTGTTAGGTGATATAATATAACCAGGGTGCAAAATGCATCTGGGACAATAGTCACTGATAAAAATGATGTCTTCGCAGTAGTGGACCAATATTTAAGGAATGTGTTTGGCACATGTAACCATTATTACCCTGCTCCTACCTTTTTGAATACCTTGACAGTTCTGCAAATACTACTACATGAATTAGACCCACTCACAAGCCCCATCACTATTACCAAGATACTAAGGGTGATTAAACAACTGAGAACAATACAGCCCCAGTTCCTGATGGCCTTACTACTGAGTTCCATAAATCACATTCTGTTGTAATAGCTGAATTATTGGCTATGGTTTTTAGGAACATAGGAACATAAGAACTGTGTCAGCAGATGTGGACCACATGATCCATATACTCTGCCCGTGTTTCTGCCCACCCCCCTATTTAGACTGCACCCTAATGTGTCCACAATGTCTGTCCCATGTGAGTTTGAACTCACGCACTGTCTTGGATTCTATCACCTCCTGAGGTATGCTGTTCCATGGGTCTATGATCTTTCTGTAAAGAAGTACTTCCTGAGGTTGCTTCTGAACCTGCCTCCCACCAGATGCAAGTTATGTCCCCTTGTACGAGCATCCCTGTTTTGCTGGAAGAGGTTTCCTGCTTGTGTTGTGTTGAGCTCCTTAACTTACTTAAAAGTTTTGATCATGTCCCCTCTGTTTCTTCTCTGCTGAAGGGTGTGCAGATTTAGTTCCCTAAGTCTTACTTCATATGGCTCATGATGCAGTCCATGCACCATCTTTGTAGCCCTTCTCTGTACCGTCTCCAGGCGGTCTATTTCTTTTTTGAGGTGGGGCTTCCAAAACTGACTGCAGTATTTTAAATGTGACCTCACCAAAGGCCTGTAGAGAGGAATGATAACCTCTCTTTTTCTACTTGTAATTTCCCTACCAATGCAGCCAAGGATGCCACTCGCCCTCTGTGTTGCCTTTTCACACTGTTTTCCAACCTTTAAGTCATCTGCAATCACTACTTGAGGTCTCGTTCTGTCTTTGTCTCCTCTAACTGATGTCCTCCAAGTGTGTACTTTATCTCTGGATTTCTTTTTCATATTTGCATAACCTTGCACTTCTTGGCATTAAACTTCAACTGCAAATCCCTGGACCATTCCTTGATTTTTTTCAGATCTGCTTCCATACCTTTTGCTCAGTCCTGCATGTCTACTCTGTTGCAGTTTTGTGTCATCTGAAAACAGGCAAACCTTCCCCTTCAAGTTGCTTGCAATATCCCTGATAAATATGTTAGAGGATAGGTCTCAGCACAAACCCCTGTGGAACGCCACTGGTCACTTTGCCTTCCCTTGATAATGATCCATTGACAAGCACTCTACATCCTATCTTGCAGCCAGTTGGTGATCCAGTTCACTATATTATGACTGACTCCTGTATGCTATAACTTGTTAGTTATCCTTCTGTTGGAGACATTATCAAAGGCTTTGCTGAAGTCCAGGTACACAATGTCACTGCTTCTCCCTGGTCAACTGCTCTGGTGATCCAGTCGAAAAAGTCGACCATATTGGTTTGACAAGAGCATCCTGCTGTGAAGCCATGTTGCCTGGAGTCAATCTTTCTGCTATCCTCCAGGTACTTCACTATCTTCTCCTTTAGCAATGACTCTGTAATTGTCCTACCATCAAGGTCAAACTGACCGGTCAGCAGTTTCCTGCCTCCTCCCTGCTTCCGCTCTTGTGTGAAGGTACTACTGTTGCCCTTTTCCAGTCCTGAGGTATTATTCCTCTTTCCAGTGACTTGCTGAAAAGCTCAATCAGTGGTGTGGCGAGTTCTTCCCAAAGCTCCTTCATTACCCTAGGATGGATGCTATTTGGCCCCACTGCTTTATCTATCTTAAGCCTATTCAGCTCTTTTAGGACCCTTTCCCTTGTGAAGGGTTCTGTGTCTGCTTCTGTGATGTTGTGTACTAACCTACTTAGTGTAGGACCCTTCACACTCTCTCCTATGGTGAATACAGAGCAAAATAAATCATTTAGTAACTCTACTTTGTCTTCTTCTGTCTCTGCCATCTTGCCTTCATTTGTTGATACCATGACTATTCCCCCTTTACTCTTTCATTTGTCCCTTATATATCTGAAGAAGGTTTTGTCTCCCTTCTTTACCCCCTGTGCTATTTTCTCCTCTGTCTGCGCTTTTGATTTCGTAACTGCCTTTCCTGCCTCGCTCAGCTTGTTTTTGTATTCTTCAGTATCTAATTCACTTTTAGTTTGTTTATATTTAGCAAAAGCTCTCCTTTTTTCCTTGATTTTGGTTGCAGCTCCCTTGGGGAACCAGAGTGGATTTTTTTTATTGGAATTTCAGAAACAACTTTTGAGTAAGGACTCTTTCACAAAGGGTCCACGTCCATTAAACAGTACAAATACAGACAAAATTGAATTCACAGTACGAATACAGACATAGTTGAAATATCTGTACATAACTGAATTCACAGTACAAATACAGACATAGTTGAATTATCGGTACAGGAAGTAATAAAAATCATAGAAAACAGTTAAGAGTTTCTTATGAGTTTCATTAAGGGTTTAATACTAAGTGCTTTATGGCATAAGGAAGTATATGAGAGACAGTAAAATGCAGGATAGGGTGAGGGTGGTTAGTGAATGGAGCATGGGGATGCAGCAGCCCAGAAGGAGCATTGTCACATTGCATTACAGCTTTGGAGCTGAGGAGCTGGGGATGGTGCATGTGAGAGTATGTGGTAATGTGGGAGAAGGTGGTCGGGGAGGGGAGAAGGGAGAGACCAAGTGGGATGGATTTTTAATTTCTTTTGGATTTGGATATCTGCCTAGTGCACATAGCTATAGCTGTATTTAAAGGAGTTTTTAAGGCCTCCCAACAGTCTTCTACATCTTCCGAGTTTCTGCCATCTAGCATTAATGTGACTATACGTTTCATTTCAGGAAAGTTAGCGCTCCTGATATCTAGAACCTTGGTTTTAGCTGGATGTTACTTAATAAGCAAACTCAGGACTCATTTTGTGAGGTCCAGCAAATCTTTTTATACAAAAAAGCAAGACATCACTGATTTACACAGTTGGCATCCTTTGTGTTTACTGAACACAGATTTTAAAATCCTCATGAAGGTTGTGCATTCCAGACTGTCGGCTCCTCAGCCCATTCTATACATTTTGTAAGCTGATCCAGGAAGAACACTTGGGCTGCAAGGGTACAGCAGGGAAGCCCTCCCCACTCCCCGAAACATGAACCCCGGATCCCACAGGAGCATGCTGCAGGTGAAGGCACAAGCTGCATTTGGCGTGCAGCAAAGAAATATCCCATCCACTTGCCCGCACTCTCCCTCCCATAGCCTGTGAGCTCTCGTATAGCTACTTGATTTCCTGTTAGTCTCCATCCATAAGGGTTTGCACCTGCTGTTGATCTTGCACCATTGTTTCCTAGTCCCACTTTGCATACATCAATATTGCTTGCTATTCACTGATTCATCTGCTGCCTGTTGACCTTGCAGCTGCATTTTCAATCCCTGATTAAACAAGCTCCCTGCATCTAGCCTCCCCTTAGTGCAGATGCTCTTGTTCGTAAAGCTGAATACCCCATTTAGCTTGCCTGTCTAACTGAATTGCATATGACCAGCTGCTGACCGACTGTAATTCCTCACCACCTTTCAAGTGTCTCCTGAGTCAGTCACCCCGTCCTAGACTCTACTGCAAATGAAATGATTGGTAACCTTATTACTTAGCCATCTCTCCTCTCTTTACTTACCACTTCCTTTCCTTTCTTTCCCTTCTCCCTCACATAGTCTATCTCTCCCATCTCAGTCAGCTCACCCATGTCCTAGGCACTGCTGCTAACCCTCTCCCTGTCTCTCCACTAACCACTTCCTTCCCCATTCACTATCCCCCTCCCATGCAAAGCCTACTCTTCACCCCTCCTCACATGCTTTTGCCCCTCTACTCCCCCTTCAATCTTCACTTTCCTTCTGCCATCTCTTCTGACCCCTCTCAGCTCTCTCTCCTCTTTTGCCAATGTCAGAATGCCTAACATATCTCCTCGATGGCAAATATATCCCAACAAGCATTTATACCTTTCCAACTATTCTTTTTTTTGTTTGTTTTTTCCACACTCTTTCCTTTGCCTGTAATACTCGATAGAATGTTATACTAACATGTATTTGTGACAATTGTCTCTTCAATGTTCAAACTGTATGCTTTTCTCCTTTATGTTAGCAACTGTGTTGCATGCCAATTTATTGTATTCTAGCTTATATATCCTGTTGTACCATATTGTCCTATTAGGAACTCCTTCTAAATGAGCATGCTCAATGGAGTTTTCCTGCAAATAAACTTGAAATTGAATTTTTTTCCACTGCCAACCGCGGCAGGCACTCGGGACAAACAAGCAACACAAGCAACACAAGCAGCTCACCTGAGGAGCTGAGGAAGCCGAATTTCCATCCTGATTACTTTCGAGGCAGCCCCCCCCCAAGCTCACTGCCAACTGCGGCAGGCACTCAGGACAAACAAGCAACACAAGCAACACAGGCAGCTCACCTGAGGAGCTGAGGAAGCCGAATTTCCAGCCTGATTACTTTTGAGATAAAGAGAGCCTCTTCTCTTCGTCTGGACGCCTGCAGAGGGGTGCTACCTGATGAACACTTATATTTTATGAACTTTATTCCCTGTTCACTGCTGGGTGGGCTTGTTATTTGCTTTTCTTTGTGCTACTAATACTGAAGTGTAAAGCTAGGGATTCACTGGGTGCCCTAGAGTTGCCTTGCTGATTATATCTTAAAGCCAGACATACTAAGCAGCTAATATAGAGCAGACTTGTTTAATTGTATGGTATTGGATCTAATTGCTGATTATACCCTAAAGCCAGATATACTAAGCAGCTAATATAGAGCAGGCTTGTTTAATATTGTGGTATTGGATCTAATTGCTGATTATACCTTAAAGCCAGATATACTAAGCAGCTAATATAGAGCAGACTCTTTTTTCTGTCCTTAGATTTCGCGCCTGAAGGCGCGCCAGTGAAAAAAAGCGGCCAGCAACAGCTGCTCCAACGGCCGCCGCCACCACCGACTCCTTCCAGCAGCCCTTCCGCCGTAAGGGCATCGGGGCACGGATTGCCACACAGGTAGTACCCGCTAAAAACTTGCCTGAGAACCAGCACGCCTGGGCGTCCTTGATTGGTGTGGTGCTATCCTAGGGGGATCGTGATTGGTCCACCTGCCAGCCTGCTTCGCGCTGATTGGAGCGCCTTTCCCATAGACTTAAACAGACTTTCCTGCCCTATTCTTACTCTTGACTTCTGAGCTTTATCTGTTACTTGAATTTTTCTCCAACCCCCACCACCTCCTCCCAGGCCTCCTTTAAATACACTTATGCTCCGCCTTTTTCTAACTCTCTGCTGTTCATTGGCCTAGTATTTTTGCTGTTAATCTATGATTGGTAGCCGAGGGTGGCTATTAAAGCTGCCCCTGTGCGAATATTTTCTGTACTCTAGCCATTAGTACTGATCTGCTTCTGCTTTTCTGTTCCCCTTTCTGCTGTATATCTTACTTTGAGTTTTAAGTGTGAACCTAGGTGGTCCAACTATTTGCCCAGGAAGATTCTGCCCAACAATAATTGTAAGATCATCCATACTGGCACCATGGCTTTCCTTACTGTGCTACTTGATTTTCTAATGCACAGAGTACCTAACAATACAGTGCAACCCGAACTACCTCTATGCAAACCAGTGCTCCAATATGCATCATTAATATCATGTCATAACGGGCTGCTGTGCAGCTGAAACTTCATTTTCCTCCCCCCTCTTAGCCTATTCTCCCCAGTTTACCACCCTCCCCCTACTGCTGCCCTCGCCTATGTCTATTCGAGCACTCACGTTGATTACGTTAAATTGTCACTACAGTGGTGCTACCCCCTATGCTGTGCGTTATGGGCACTCTAGAAGAAATAAAAAAGCAGTCCCCATCCTTATAAGATCTTTAAAGAAAATCATATTACTGCTTCTCCTCTGTTCAGGTAATGTGGAGCTAAATCCTGGACCCGCCCTACAACTTACCTTGCCTATTGACTTTGCTGAGGCCACAGGTCTCAAGATGATGATGGTTAACATTCTAAGCCTGCCCAAAAAACTTGTACAACTTCAAGCCTGGGCTGCGCATATCAACCCTGACCTTATCATAATTACTGAGTCATGGTTAAAAAGACAAATTCCAACCAACAAATTTCACTCCAGGATTACAAACTATTTAGAGCAGACAGAGACTCCAGAGGTGGGTGTGGTTGTTTACGCCAAATCTAAGTACTCGGTCACCAACATTAGCTGCAAATCCATGGCTAAGGAATTTGAGAATGTCTCTCTGAACCTTCATCTCCCCTCTTCTGAATGCATAACTATTATAGGTGGCTATAGACCACTGTCTGGGGGTAATGAAGTCCTTAATCTCCTGAAATCCATGTTCGCAGATGCAAAAACTGAAACAATATTCTTAGGGGACCTGAACATGGATTGGCTAACACCTAAATCACATTGCCTCAAATCCCCTTGTGATGAGCTAGGTCTTGGGCAATTAATCAACGAACCTGCTAGGAATAACGTTCTAAATACTGCCAACAGCTCCATCCTAGACATGGTGCTAACCACCAACCCACATAAAATATCCCATACAGCAGTGTTTCACAACGATATGAGTGATCATGGGATTGTTGCTTGCATAAGATCTCAAATTAAGACTCGACCTCAGCCCATCTTTATAACAAAATGGTCCTTTCGCAAGTTCAGTGCAGTAAATTTCCTTTTCGACGTGGGCAGGATCAGTTGGCAAGACCTCTACCTAGCCAAAGATGTTGATGAGGCAGCTTATAACTTCAATGACAGTCTTACTAGATTGATAAATAAGCATGCCCCTTTCATCAAAGTAAGGGTACAGAACAACTCGAACCCCTGGTTTACCCCAGATCTTAAGGCAGCCCTCATAGCCTAAGACAAGCTATGGGCTAAAGTTAGGCATACTAAGAACTCTTCAGATTGGCAGGCCTTTAGAACAGTCAGAAATACCTGTGTGAAAGTATACGTTCTGCTAAAGCTAACTATTATATCTCTACCCTAGAACAAGCAAAAGGTAACCCATGCAAAATATGGAGAACAATTAAATCTATTGAAGGGAGGCATACAGCCCCTTCTGTCCCAACAAAATTAGTTGCAAGAGATAAGATAGTGGAAAACAAGTCCTTAATCCTCGAGGAAATTAACTCCCACTTTGCCACAGCTGGGCTAGCTTTCGATTCTTCACCTTATGCTGCTTCTGCGGTGAACCACCATTCCCCCCCCACAATACGTAGTCCCGTACCTAGCCCGTTCCAATTGCTGAGATAACCTTCAAAGAAGTTGAAGATTCTCTCCTTAAACTAGAAACTAAAAAAAGTGCAGGGGATGATGGCTTGGAACCCTTTTTCATTAGGCTAGGATATGCCCATCTCGCTGCCCCACTTCTCCACATCTTCAATCTTTCCATCACATCTGCAACTGTGCTGTCTTGCTGGAAATCAGCATATATCCTCCTCTGTTCAAAGCTGGTGACCCGCGACGTAAATAACTACAGGCCTATTTCCATATTGCCTATCCTTTTAAAGTTCTTGAAAATTGATCCACAATCAGTTAAAATCTCACTTGGAAACCTTCTCTCTCATTAACCCTGCCCAATCTGGCTTCCGGGCGAATCACAGTACAATTTCTGCATTAGCAAAAGTAACCAACGACTGGATCTCTGCTATAGATTCAAAGAAGGTAACAGGAGCAGTCTTTCTGGATCTAAGCAAAGCTTTTGATACTGTTGACCATAATCTACTAGTCGCTTGCCTTGCAAATTTGCGTGCCACATACCACACTACTCGGTGGTTTTCTAGTTACTTAACTGGGAGATCCCAAAAGTAAAAGCAGAGGGCTGTTTTTCTGCTACTTTGCCAGTTGCTAGAGGTGTCCTCAAGGATCCATCCTATGCCCCATTTGTTCTCATTATATATTAATGATCTTGATTCAAATATATCCACATCCAACCTGCACTTTTTATGAGACGATACCGTGCTGTATACCTCTGGCTCATTGCTTAAGAGTCAAAGGTGCTCAAGCGGACTTTGCATAGCAATCGAGCATAATCCTATAAAGGCAAAGCTTCTGCTTAATGCCAAGAAGACTAAAGCGATAATATTTTCCTGTAGTGCTGCCACAGGTACCCTTATTACCCAGCCCCAAGATTTCATTGTTACTATGCTAAACGAGCCTCTGGAAGTTGTCACCAAATTCAAATACTTAGGCATCTGGATTGATAACAAACTCTCTTTCAATGACCATATCGAAGATGTCTCTAGAAGGCAAAAAGCCAGGTTAGGCTTCTTCTTTAGAAATAGGCCCCTCTTCCCCCTTGAATTTCAGAAAAAGCTTGTCCAAGACACTTTTCTCCCCCTTCTTGACTATGGCGATGTAATCTACTCCTCTACCTCCAGCACAAATCTAAGTAAGTTAGACAGCCTCTATCACTGTGCACTACGGTTCATTACCAACTCCCCTTACTGTTCGCATCATTGTGACCTATATGCAGCTGTTGGATGGACATCTCTCACTACTAGACGTTTGCTCCATGCTGGTCTATGGACGCTTAAACTGCTCCTGCACAAATTACCGAGCTATCTTTCATCTCTCATTAGTATTTCACACAGTGTTTACTCGCTAAGAAAATCTGACTTTATTATGCTTGACATTCCGAGGACGCGGACCTCCTTTGGTAAACGTGCTATTATGCATGCCCTTCCCTCTATTTGGAACCATTTACAGACCATACTGAAATTAACTAGCACAGTTTCAATTAACTCCTATTAAGTGCTATGTGCAGCTAAAATAAAAGATACCTGCAACTGTCATTAAGCCTCTCTCCCCCCATGTGTGCCATGTGCATCCTCTGGTAAGACCATAATTGCCTTTGTGAATACCAACTACCTATTGTTCACACTTCTTTTATACTAAAAAACAACCCCACCCACCAACTCCTGTCTTATTTCTACTACCTGGCTGCAGCAACCAAATTCCTGATATCCCTTCCCTCCCTACTCCTGCTGCCTACATATATATCTCTCTGATCGCACTATCTAACCTTTCCTACCTCCCCTATCCATTCTATTCTGTGATCAACTCATCTGCCAAAATGTATTTATTGCAAACACAAGTACCATGTTTCAAGCATCATTATGCTATCTACAGTTGCCACCTGTATTACCTTAGTTATTACCACCCTCGGTCACCCCATGCAGTGTCATTGAATGTTTATCTTGCTTCTACTATGTGACGCTTGCATTTATGTATATATTGTTATTAATTTATTTATGTATGTATGTTGTGTAAGTCTATATGTCACAGGACCTCCTTGTGAATGAGCTTGCTCAATGGAGTTTTCCTGCAATAAACTTGAAACTTGAACTTGGTTCACCATACTCCTCCTCCTCCTCTGCCATGTTTTCACCTTTCCAGTCATCCTGATAACCATTTTCCTTCCATCCTATCTTATCTTCCACCATCCATGCCTCTCCTGGTGCCTCCTGCAACCACTCCGCTAAACCAGTCTTCCCCCAAAACACTCACTGCCCACCTCTCCCACTCCCATTCTCCCACCCCTTCCCTTTTTCCTCACTGTTCCCCCTTGTCTCAACTCCACCCTTTCACACCCTGGCTTATTCCCTTCCTACTCCCTTGATTTTGAGCTTCTCAATAGACTCTTCTCCTCCTCCTCTCCCTCTAAAGAAATCAATCTGTACCCACCACATTAGAACACACATCCAAAAAGTTATCTTTTCTTCATCTTCCTCCTCCTTGCAGGTGATATTCAACCAAACAATGGCCTTTTCAGCCCTTCCCCTACCACCCCATCTATTAGTCCAGGACCATGCCCCTCAGCATCACCCCCCCTTTCCAAAAGAGCGTCATCTCATCCACCTGAATGCCAGGAGCCTCCTCCCCAAGCTGGATGATCTCAAGGCCTGGATTGCCCAGCATTCTTCTGATGCCTTGTGCATCACTGAAACCTGGTTGTCACCTAAGATCCCTGACTCATCTCTTACCCTCCCGGACTTCCACCTCTACCTTTAAGACTATGGCAAGCTAGGCAGTTGTGTTGCCCTATACATTCATCAGTCCATCTCATGCACCATCTTCTTTTGCGAATCAATCCCATCCTCTCACAAACTCATAGCCAGCCTATGCCTCCCATCCTCTCTCCCAATCTTTGTTGGAATGCTGTGTGCCTCCCCTAGGCTTACTCCCTCATCACTAGTCTCTTGCATTACCATGATCTCTACCCACACTGCATCTGGTGAACTCATTGTTTTAGGTAATTTCAATCTGGATTGGCTCTCCACCTCCCATAAACCTACTCTTCTCCAGACTGAGTCACTAAACCTTACTCAACTGATATTGAACCCACCCACTATAATCCTCATTCTTCCAACCACTCCCTCCTAGACTGGGTGCTCTCTTCTCATCCCCACCACATCACTGCTGTTGTGGGTCTTCCTGACACACTCGGCTATCACCGCCAAACCTATTGTGTCAGGAAGGTGCACCTCTGTCACTCAGCCCCCAAATATATGTGGTCCTGGGCTCCCAATGCCCTTGACACTGATTCCCTTCTCTCAGATTTAGCTTCCATGGACTGGTTCCCAGGGTTCACAGCCTCAGATGTCAACTCTGCCTCTGCTTCTTTACCTCTATACTTGCTAATGCTTGGAACTGCTATGCCTCCTCCAAAAAAGTCAGGGTTAAGTGTCCACATCACCCCTGTATTTTGGCTAATCTCTTAGCCTTGTGCAAGGCTCGGGACTGGGCGTGGATCCAATTTATATAATCCCACTCTCCTTTGGATCTGAAAATTTACAAGTCTCAGAGAGATGCCTGCACAAAGGCAGTCACTATGCAAAGGCTGATTACTTTAAAGCCCACCTTCATTCTAACCTAAACTCAACCTCAAAGTTCTAGCATGTCATCCACTCCCTTCTTGACTCCCCTCCTTGTCAGCCCCCCCAACCCTCAGCATACATGGCTCCCCAGCTTCCGATCCCTCCTTCATTGCCACTATCTTTAACAAATTCTTTACTACTTGTGCACCTCCTGATTATACCTCCCCTGCCCCCTCAACCCCACCTCCCCATTTGGTAGCTACGGTTTCCCTCTGATCTCACTGCAAGAAGTAGTTTGTGTAATACTGTCCCTTAACCCTGCCAAATCCAGTCCAGACAGTCTTTATACCAGGTTGCTTTGCATCTCTGCTTCCACTATTGCTACCCCCTTGCTCACCAACTGAACCTCTCTTTCTCCTCCTGCACCATCCCGTCAGCCTGGAAAGTCACCAATGTTCTTTTCCTTCACAGATGTGGTGACCCCTCAGCCTCTGGCTATTATCGGCCCATACCCCTACTCCCCTCCTTTGCCAAACTCCAAGAGTCCTTAGTCCTTTCCAGAATCACTGAATTCCTAGCTTCTTCTAACTTTTTGTCTCATCAATCAAGATTCCGTAAACACCACTCAACCATCTCCTCCCTTCTGTGGGTCACAAATGCCATCCAGTCGGGAATGGACTAGGGTCACATCACTGCTGTGAGCTTCATTGACTTGGCCAAAGCATTTGATCTGGTCTCACTCTCTGTTCCTGAACAAGCTGCTGTCAGCAGTTTGGCCATCTGTGCTGTGAACTGGTTGAGATCCTATCTCACTGACAGGCAACAATCTATCCTAGTGAGCTCTGTCTTGTCACCCCCTCTCCCCATCCTTGCAGGGATCCCCTAAGGGTCCATCCTTGGCCCCATCCTTTTCTCCCTCTTCATCAATGACCTCCCCTCTGTCTGTACTAACTCCTTCATCCAAATGTATGAAGACAATACCATACTATACTCCTCAGGACCTACCACTGCTGACATCCAGTACCCCCTTCAGCAGGATTTCAGCAATGTCCTCAGCTGGTTCTATGCTAATCATCTTAGAGTCAATACCAAGAAAACTATCTCTATAACATTTGGGACAAGTCAGAAGCTGAATAAGCTCCAGAGCCTCCTTGTGTTCGCCACACCTGACTGTTCCAACCTCAAAGTAGTCATTGCATTTAACTACCTTGGGATCTGGCTGGACACCAATCTCAAGTTTTCCTTCCACAGTGTTGGCATATATTCTAAACTCCAACCTAAATTAGGAATATTGTACCAAAAAAGAGACAGCCTCCCCCTCCCTATCCATCATGAGCAAGTCAAGAAAATGACTCTCACAGTAACTGACTATGCTGACTACAGATGTTACAAAATTTTATTTTGCTGGTGAAATCATAGCAAAATCATGAATTTCACCCCGAGAAACATTTTGTGAAATTAGGTACTTATGGCAAAATTTCATGGGTCAATTTGCTGCCCTGGTAAATTTTGCCAGTAAATTTCACCTTGCAGTACTATTAGGTGACATTAGGGGGAAAAAAGGCTTGTCACATGACTTACTCTCTGCAGGTCACATGGGTGACTGCAGTCAGGAAGGAAGACACTGATTCTGCTTCCTTTTTGCCAGTGTTTTCAGACAGAGAGGAAGTCTGAGAGAACTAAGCAACAGGAAAGCTACCTGTACTTAACTTGACCAGTTTGTTTGTACAAATTCTTTATTTTTTGAAATAGTTAATTTCATATTTTCTTAATTTTTCACTGTTAGGACATTTTCTGTTTGCTTATATTTTTCTATCTGTAAGTTTATAGTGTATATGTGTGTGTGTGTGTGTGTGTGTGTATGACTCTCTTATAGTCCTTGCTGTTTTAGAACCTATGTTTAGGTTAGCCCTGGCTTTTTAGGCATTGGTTCTTATTGCCTAAGCTACTGTATATATACATTTTGTTTTTTGTATAGTGTCATATCTGAGATATTGTTATGTATTTTGTTTTATAATGTGTAGTATTTATTTTTAAAATGTTCAGCATCCAGAGCCTCCGGAATGGGCGTCTCTTAAATAAAACTTGCCTTGCCTTTTTCATTTTTTTAAGTTTTTGGTTAAGAAAACTTTTTTTGATAATTGATAGGAAAAGTAGGGCAAGGGGGACTGGGGAGGAGGCAGGAAGTAGTGTTTTCCTTAACAGGCAAGCATTTATGACTGAAAGTCAGGAAGCCCCTCCAGTAGCAGCATGATGAGCATATGCCCCCCACCCCCCAGCAGGAGGATCCCATTGCCCCCCCCACCAGCAGGAGCATGTGGCCCCCACCCCTGATAGCAGGAGTCTGTTGCCCTCCCAGCAGCAGCAGCATGTGTCCCCACTCCCTAGCAGCAGGAGTCCATTGCTCCCACCATCAGCAGCAGGAACATATGCCTCCAACCACCCCCCAGCAGGAGCAGGATGTCATGGCCCCCCAGGACATCTGCTGGTGGCCATCCCATCACCCAAGTGTGTCATCTATGTGGTCTTTCTTCACCACAAACATTGCAGATGACAGTGTGTCATTTGTAACCTTTGTGACTGGAGTGTTTGGTGGTGGAAGAAAGTGGAACACCTTGGGACTGGTGGTCAATGGAGCCATCTGCAGCACTACCATGCTGCAGAATGGCTTCAAAAGCAACAAGAGGTGGCAGCAGCAGGAGGCATCACTCACAGTGGGGGTGAACATACAGAAGGGGAAGGGGCCAGCAGGAGGAAGATGGTCGGAATCAGCCTAGGGGCCACCATACCAGGTCCAGAACACAGCAGCAGGAGGCAGCAGCACCATTTCCCCACAGTCACTGGTGCCGCAATCATGCTGACCCCACACAGCCTGCAGCAGCCTCAGGTCAGGTCAGCATCAGCAATGAAGACCTGGCAGCCCTGTGTAGTGAGGTGTCAGCCATGCACAGTCAGGTGCAAGGTCTTAGGAGGGAGTTTGACCAGTTCCGCAAGGAGGCTGGGGGGGTGTGAGAAAAATAATGGAGGACCAACATAAAGTTTTAAAACTCCTGGTAGAGCTGCGTTATGGCCATGGGAATGGTGGTGGCAGTTCAGAATCGAGGCCTGGCGCAGTGTAAGTTAAGCACTCAGTGAGGCAGCTGCCAACTTTTTTTTCTTTTCTTTTTCCTGTCCTATGTTTACTTGCACTCTTCTCATCTCCACCCCCTAAAAATAATAAAAAAAGGGAAAAGAAAAAAACACAAAAAAAATCTTTTCTATCTTCTTCCACTTCTATATTCTCTTGTTTATTTTTCTTAGTTGTCTTATAATCATATGTTTTTGTCCAGCGGTTTTGTGTGTTATGTTTATGCTCCCTATAGCATGCAATCCTTTTCCTTGTTCACTAATTTTATTTTCCCCTCTCATATGAATACCCTTGCCCTGACCCTGTGTATCCCCCTTTCATGTGTTATTGTCAGTGTACCCATAAACACTGTAGCTTTCTTTTCATTTTTGTTTTGTGTTAGTCCTTCTTTATTTATTTCCTCCTCCTATCCACAAATGTCAAGTATTGTAATTTTTCCTATGAACAATATTTTTTTCCCCAAAGTTATGTGATGTTGTGGCAGTTGTTGCGGCTGTGAGCAGCATCAGCCTGGACACGTACACAACAATCACAGAAACATAAGCACTTTTATTGCAAAGTTAAACATAAATATGTTTTTTGTGCTTAACACAACATGTGTCCCTTGGGGTTGCCACAAATGTTAACATGGTGTCCCTCCCCTCAGGTCATGATGATGTTTTATAGTGCCCCCCCCACCACCCAGTACAAAATGTGCACTGCACCACAGTTTAACACAGCCTATTGCTGCCATACTGTGCAGGGCAGACCTGATAAAACAAGAAATATGACAGGACAAAATTAGGATGAAATTGAGACATGAATCTGATCTCAGTCATGATGTTATATAGTGCTCCGCCACCACCTGGACAAAAAAAAATGTTGCTTTGTCCACCTTTTACATTCAGGATGAATCTTGTTGCTGCTAGCTGTTGTGCTGTACAGAACAGACCTTAGAAGTCCAGCAATATTACATGAGAAATGTTACATAAAACTGAGACATCATGGTGGTTTCAGTCGAGAAGTTTTATTGTGCCCAACCACCATCCAGAAATGTTACTTGAGAAATGTTACATAAAATTTAGACATGAATCTGCTCTCAGTCAAGGTGTTATATAGTGCCCCTCCACCACCTGGACAAAAAAAATGATGTTTTGTCCACCGTTTACAAATGATTTCACGATGGATCTTGTTGCTCCTAGTGCTGAAAAGGCTGAAGCAGTCCAGAAATGTTACATGAGGAATGTTACATAAAACTGAGACAAAAATGTGGTTTCAGTCCAGAAGTTTTTGTAGTGTCCAACCACTACCCAAACAAAGAAGTGCTGTTTTGGCCACCATTTACAAATGATTTCAGGATGAATCTTATTGCTGCTAGTGTAGAACAGGCTGTAGTAGTCCAGAAATGTTACATAGGAAAAGTTACATAAAATTGAGACATAAATGTGGCTTCAGTCCAGAAGTCTTATAGTGCCCAACTACCACCTGGACAAAAAAATGCTGTTTTGTCCACTGTTTACAAATGGTTTCACAATGAATCTTGTTGCTGCTAGTTGCTGTGCTGTGCAGAACAGGCCTTAGAAGTCCAGAAATGTTACATGAGAAAAGTTACATAAAATTGAGACATAAATGTGTTTTCAGTCCAGATGTTTTATAGTGCCCTACCACCATCCGGACAAAGAAATGCTGTTTTGTCCCGTGTTTATAAATGATTTCAGGATGAATCTTGTTGGTGCTAGTGCAGAACAGGCTATAGCAGTCCAGAAATGTTACATGAGAAATGTTACATAAAATCTCTCAGTCATGATGTTACAGTATATAATGCCCCTCCACCACCCAGTCCCAAATGTGCACTTGGGACATAGTTTAACACAGTATCTTGTCACTGTGTTGTGCAGAGCAGGCCTGATAAGATGAGATTGAGAACTATGATGGGGGGGACACTCAAACAATTATTATGGCAATTTTATGAGATAGCCAAAAAAGGCTAGTGAGAGGGGCCACAGAGAGAAAAATAATTCCTGCTGCAAAATGCTGCTGCTAGACTGCTAGTTGCCCTGGCTGCTTCCTGCTGCTGGTTTCATCACAATTGATTGAGAATTGTAAACTTAACATTTGCCAGTGCTGTCATGTTTTGCTGTGGAGATGCTGTGGTTGTAACTTGTGCTGTGTGTAGTGATTACAATAATGAGATTTCATGATACTTTAGCTTGCTGCCTTCTTGCTGCTCTCAGTGCTCTCTGACTGGCTGCCATGAGAAGTGATGTTTTGCCTGGTGTTGAATCTTGATGCATCATTATCATCATCACACACAGATATGCTGCTGCTGTACATGTAAGTATTTATCCATATTTTTTTATTCTGTGCAAGACAAGGATGTGGTTGGGTTGGTATTGTGGCATCTTGAGTTAACATCTTTTTCTTCTGTTTTTCCATTATTTTCCAGCATGCGGATTACATAAATAATGATGCTGCCAATCAAGAAAGTTCTCAGAGGATGTTGGAATGCACCACTTTTCTCAACACCAAAGTAAGTATTTCCTTTCTCAATGATGGTGGGGCTTGGGGTAATTTGCTGCACTAAAGATGTTTGAGTTTGACAGTAATTGTATTGTGTTTGCTTTTCTCAACATTCAGGACCTTTCTGGTATTGCCTTACGTGATGCTCCACCCTGCTGCTGCTGATCAAGAAAACGTGGGTGCTTCATCCCTGAGGTAAGTATTTCTTCCTTTGTATTGGGGTTGTGTGTGCGTGTGTGTGGGGGTGGATTCTAACAATTATCAAAATTTGTTCTTTTTATCTTATCAACAGGTATGCAGTAATCTTGGGTTATTTAGGAGGATTCCTGCTGCTGCGCTGCATGGTTGTGCCCTGCTGTATGTTCCATCTGGGGCAAATTTCACAGTTTATATTCTCACACCAAGTCAGGTAAGTACAATTTTTTTCCCTGCTTGTAATTTGTTAACTTAAGATCAGGTATGCAGATGGACGAGTTAGTATTTGTCATGTTTACTGTCATTGTTCCTGTTTAGGTAATTTTCCTCTGATGATTTTTCATCCCATGTCTGCGCAAAGAATACATCCAGGCCCTGAAGGAGCTGGTGTGTGTGTGGAAGACAGAGCTGGTTACTTGAACTGTGATGTAGGCCACTGGTCTCATCAATTATTAAACAATGCATCCAGGGAGGAGGTATCTGTGGACATGGTTGTTGGAGATGGTGTTTAGTAATTATAGGTAGTGGAGGCCAGTGTCTATTGGCATGTGAAGTAGTAGAGCTAGAGTGATTAGGAATATCTAAAAGCTAAACTGCAGCAGGCAGCAACCCCCCCCACGTAGGGATCAGCACTGTTTCTGTACAACAACTATCATAGTCCTTAATGTAATTACCCATTTGAGGGGAATTTGGATGTTAGGCCCTTCTTGCATGAATATTTTGTCACTAATGACTCATGTCATTAAAGATGGCCACCATTTACCAGTTTGCAAAATCGCTTTAGCTTGTGTTACCTGTTGAATGAACATGCTACATTCATACTCTAGATGTACTAGGAAAGTTCTTCAATGTGCATGTCCTGGATAGACAGTAAGTGGCACAAAATATTTAATTTGTTGCATGATGTGCATGGGAATGGCATTTGTCAGGGCAGGGCGGGTGTGGTATGTGCCACTGCCAGTGTGGGAAATTATAAAGTCTTCATGACAGCATATCTTGCTTAAGGATGGGGTTAGTGGAAATGAAAAGTAAAAGCGTATCTTGATATTTTTTACACAGGAACATTATTACTGTAATAATGCAAAATATTTACGGTTATGGTAACTTGACTACTGCCTTAATATAGGGGCAGGAACCAAACAACAGTTTAGGGCAAGGGTGATCAAATTAAACTGATTAACAGCAGATAACACAACAATCATAAATCCAATGATAAATGTATAAAAAATAATTTATAACACTATACTGAGCTGATAGTGACTTGTGGTGGGGGGGTTGAGGTTACAACTAGTAACTTCAACCTTGTTCCACTTCCACTGTCACATCCTCCAGGAAGCAGCCCTCACTCGCAGTCTACAAGATTGGAGTTGTCACCAGATGGAAATTCTCTCAGCATTGTAGTTTCATTCACCTTGCTGCTGGTGGATACCTTAGCAGAGATGACATCTTGATTGTCATCATCATCAACACCAAGACACAGTTCGTGCGGGCAACACCATTGACATCACTGTTATGCAGAATGTGCCCTTCATTCATTTTGATGAATGTTAGCATGGACTCATTCTTGGGTGACAAATTAGTCCTCCTGTCATGCACAATGGCCTTAGCCGAACTAAACGCTCACTCCACACTGACACTGGATGGAGGGCAGCTCAGGTATTTAACAGCAACTGATGTTAGTGCAGGCCAATCAGTCACTTTGCTGCTCCAGTACTGCGATGGCTTGTCAGTAATGGCAAGATGCTTTGTGTCCCCCATGTAGGCCTCCACCATTCATTCTGCTGCCCTGAGTCTGGCTGCCTCATCTGTCTCCTCCTCCTCCTTTTCTTCCATATCTTCCACTCCCACCTGACAGAGAACATCCCAAATGGGACTGCTTGCTGTTTTCTGCTGTACATTGCCCATTTTCTCAGATTGGGTTATCTGTGAGCTTCTGGTGGTGGTAGCAACACCCATTTTCTGTGCAGTGCATGTCTTTTCTGCCTTTTTCATATGTGCACCAGACACCCATTTAATGAGGTTCTCTGTCAACTTTTGCAGTCACTAATGACCTCCTTCAATTATAGAAGGTAAGCCACATTTGTAGCGTGGCTCAAGCATGATAGCAATGGCAAATTTATCTGACTGTAAAATGTCAGAAATATGTGTATTACTGTCCAGCACATGAAGCATGTAATCCATTAGATCACAACTACTATGATCCCCACTTGTCTCCGTCTGGTGTCGGACATTCACCCATATCTGACTTAGCACACATGTGAGGGGTATGGGTTGACCTATATAGGCAGTGTAACCACTCACTGCCTGTGCAGCATTCTCAAATGAAGGAGAGCACATATTATCCCATCCATTTGGCACCACTGCTCTGTTGTTAGAGTAATGGACACTCCAGCAGTGTCCCGGTTGTTATGAAGCAGCAGGTATTCTGAAACAGCCTTATACTGTTTATACAGCTGGTCAGTCATGTACAGCGTGGAGCTCCACCTGGTCACAACATCAAGCTTCATATGGTGCTGAGGCAGATGGTTATTGCACTGCAGTTCTCATAGATGGTCACGGGCCTTTGCAGAATGGGAAGAGTGCACACAAATGCGATGGGCAACTCATTCTCTCCCGGTGTCTTTTTTGGGTTGGGTTAAGCAATGGATGATTTCAATGCCAAATGGCGCTGTTGGGAGCTATAGTGCTTTAATGTCTGCAAGGTTAGGAACTGTTCCACAACAAGATTAAGGCAGTGTGCCAGGTGGGGCACCCTGAAAAAAACACCCTTGCCAATGCACTTCACTACACTGGAGCTATTATCACTTGCAATAAATCCTGTTGTAAGTGAATGTGTGTGCAGCCACTCATCAATCTTGTCTAACAGAACATTAAGCATTTTCTCACCCATGTGAGAACCAGCAACACTTTGCATCCTTAGGGTTGCATGCTTCCAAATTCTAGGGGTGTTGCTACCACCACAATTTTGTTTTAGGCAGGTTTTGCTTGGCCTAACATCAGCTACCACACCAGGTACCTGCGCCTAGTGTGCCAATATACATAGATACAAGCTTGCGGCTGTTTGTCCACTGGTCCACATATCCATGCGGAGATGAATATATTCTGATGCAGAATGCTTCACTGCATGTCTTATGGAATCTGTAACTCTACCATGCAGCTCTGGCATGGCACACTTAGAGAAATAAGTTTGAGATGGAACCTGCCATTTAGGACAGGCACAGGTCATCAACTTGCGGAAACCCAGGATTCACCATGAACCAGAATGGCAAATGATCAATGGTCTGCATTTCAGTGGTGGCAGCATTTAACTCATATGCAGCAGCATGATTGGGGGTACTCTGAGTGCTGCTCAAGGGCGGTCTTCATTGTGGGCTGCATATTTGGGGCTGTTCAACCAGAACACAGTACTTGAGGCACCAATGTTGCTCATTTAGGGGTAACAGTAGACTCTTGGGGATGTGCAGACCACATGAAACATAAGGGTGGGGGTGGTGGGGGGGCCATGGTCCCCAGACATACCATGGCAGACACAGGCATGTCTGTGGACAGGGCACCACACAGCATAGGTGCCCTGACCAGGGCAATGTACCAGCAAAGGGACTGGCCACATAGGGCAGGTGTACCAGCCACTGGCAGAACACAGACCACAAAAGGGGGGATGTAGAGGCCCAACACAGAGAGGTCCGAGACAAGGATGGCGTGATGGATACAGAATGCTATTCTTCTCATTATAATCATATGCCCCATTCAGAACATGTATTCTCTAACTCCTCCACTGCGTGTGCTACTCACTGTGCTTTTATAAAGTCACTTATTTGACTTTCATAAAAAGCATTTTCTTTTAATCATTTATTATAATTCGGGCTTTGCAGGGATAGAGTACAGAGAGCTGCCCACTATTTCCTGAATATCTTGCCTGTGTCAGAGAAATCTCCTTTGCTGTGTTACAGGTATAATATCTGCGTAAATATAAACCTTAGATTTCCCAGTTGTTGTAAGCCCCTTTAATTATGGCTGATTTTAGGATAAGTTCTCTTCCATGAAGGGATGCAAATGTTATGAGAACTGTTGGGGGTTTTTAAAAGTGGGGCAGCTGGGAGACGAATTTTAATCAGGCTTAGTCTTAGTGGAAGATAAAATGTATTTGTTAGATTTTGGATGAAGATGTTAGTGTAATGAAGTTCTTGAATTAAAAATTCCTTTATTAGATCCCATGTACTTAAAAAAAAGCATTTCTTATTTACTGAAATGGGGAGGCCAACAAATCCTAAATTCTGCAACCTTTAATTATTCTCTAGCATTTTTCTTTTTCTTTATGTTGCTATTGAATCACGCATGAGTGAAACTGCAATGGCAGAGTTTGTACAAAGTTTTTATTTAGTAGGAGTATTGTTTATTTATATCTGTAACCTTTCCATGGAGGCTCACAGCACCATTACAGCAAAAAACAGTACAGGCAAGTTAAATAAAATCAAACATCATAAATATAACAAAAATATACTCGGAGTTAACCAACATAAATATCAATAAAACACTGGCGATAATTAAATTAATAAATTGTTTCATAAATTAGCTGTGACAAAGTTATCTAGGGGAAAATTAATCCTCAGATGCCTGGGTGAACATAAAAGTTTTGAGACCCCACTTAAAGGCTTCTACAGAAGGAGCCTCCCTCAAAGCTCTTTGCAAGGAATTGCAGACAACCAAGCCCACAACTTCAAAGGCCCAGTCCCCGGAGGTTTTTAACCTCGCCTTTGTAACTACCTGGGTTGGGGGTCCATCCTCAGCAGAACAAACAGAGTGTGAGAGTATGTGAGGCTGCAAGAGCTCAGACAGGAAGCCTGGGCCAAACCCGTGCAGTAAGATATAAGTCAGAAGACCAACTTTGACAGAGACATGCCACTTATCTGGTTGCCAGTGCAGGCCATGCAGCACCAGGGAGATATGACATGTCCTCAGAAGGCCGGTCAACAACCTGTGCAAAAATTCCTCCTTATGCTCCAGAGGTTTACACACAAGGAGAATTCTGCTACCTGCATCTAGACCCCCACACAAAGTCACACATTCAAATGATGAGGCATCTCCCACCAGGTGCACCACCAGGCTCAGCTCAGTTCTGAAACAGATGGCCACCCCTGCTGTCTTTCCTTGGACAGTGCACAATGGAAAACCCATCCAAGACCAGCAACTCTAGGACTGGATTGGTGTCATCACCCAGCCTGGTCTCGGTAGCACAAGTCAGATGAATTGAGGAAATAAGATCCACCATAATTGCAGACTTACTCCTCTTCAATCTAGCATTGGACAGCACTGCTAAAAGTGGACAAATGATGGCAGCTACCTGCATATTCAGTCCAGTGGGATCCCTGAGTATGAAGACAAAACACATCTTGCCTCTCTTAAGCTCCTATTTCAAGCCAGGGCCTCTCCTGATCCTTACAACCCTACTAGCACCCTCCCTGTAAGATCTCCTCAAGTAACCCACTCCCCCTCTACAGTATGTCTCTTCCTATTCTCCACTTCCCTGCATCACCAATACGCTGCACTTGGTGGGGGCTAATGGAAATGGTGTAGATCCCACAGTAGGGACGGGGAGTAGCAGAGCCTTCAAGTTTGCTGTAGCCGACACATCCCAGCTCAATTATACTAAATAAATACAGCTCACCACATACCACTTATTTTCTAACCCAATTTTCAAAACCCACCACCCTCAAATCCCTTACAAATCCACACACACTATGACCCCTCAGTCCCAGCCACTCACATCATTCCATATATATCCTGATGCATTCCATTCCCCATATACACCGAATTCAAATCCAAATATTTATTGCCTCAGCAGCTTTCTCACTGCTGCTATCAGGTAAACGTCAGTGCACAACAAAAGCAAGTAAACAGCAAATGCTCTTACCACCTGCAGTCCTCAGTCAGTGTCAGCCCCGGAGTAATGTTCTCAAAACAATTTTTCTTTCCACACCAGCTGATCAGGACAGATAGCAAGCAGGAAGTTGCAAATTACTTCCCTGCTAAAGGTCTCCATGGTACTGCTCACTCCAGTCAGATATGGTGGTCACAGAAGCAGTGCCACACATTGCATTCTGCTGCACTCTGCAGCAGAATCCTGCAGAGACCCATGGGTCTCTTCTAGTGGTGGGCAAAGGGGGGTCAATCCGCTCCATGAAGCGTTTCATGGAGCACAGGCAGATTCGCAGAGTGCTCTGCAATGCAAAGCGGAGTACTTTGCGTTATAATGAGGAACGCAAAGTGTATTAGAAACAGTGACTTTGCATTACTCTGCCTCCCCTGGTCACTACTCTTTCAATTTTTAAGGTGAAGTACATTGGTGGCAGTTCACTTCGCCTCACTTCACCTTGTTTTTGAGCTCCAAAGGTGGATTTTGCAGTGATTCATGGGAGTTCAGGTCACATGGGCTCTATATTGATCTGCACAGCCTCAGTTCGGGGTAGTATGAGTAGGAAGGAGTAGGAGACAGTGTGCTCTGATAGCTGTCTGTAAAAATCTTGTAAAAGCTTTTCAGAAAGCATTTTTGCTTTTTTGGGGGGATCCAACTGTAGTTCATCGATTGTAGAAAACCCTACTGTGCTCACATGATTGAGCGTTTTTGTTTGTGTGTGGATTTTTGAATGTTAATTTACAACACTGAGTGTGTGTGGTGAAAGACAGTGAAAGTGTACTGTGTGGGGAAGGGGTGTATCTGTGTGTAGGTAGATTTAAATTGCAGAACTAGTGATTTCTTTGTTTTTTGGTTATATTTTTGTTATATAACTGACTGTGTTACTGTACACATAGTAAAATTGTCAGTAATAGTAGAAATGTTCTTGCTGTTTGTTGTGTGAATGTGATGTAGCATTTCATAAGGTCAGGTTGTTTAAATTAGAAATTTACATTATGTGTCAGTACACTGAACTTTTGCATTTGCGTCACATTCAGCGTTCAGCATTGTACAAAAACTGTTCTGTGTTGTGTGTGCAGTGTTGCATGCATCAAATATAATACACCTTTTAAAATTTGTGACACAGACTAGTGTAAGTGCAACTAACTGCAGTAATGTGAACCTGCTATCCACTGCAGCTGCCTGATTTTGTACTGCAATCGTGTTCTCTGTTGTTAGTTTTGCTGTTTGTATTGTAGTGCCATAAAAATCAGCACTGTCTGTATTCAGTGACCCCCCCAGCCCTCAACCCCATGTTCAAAAGTTTTTTTTTTACCATACTGGATTGTTTTTGTGAGTTTGTGACTCCATCAGCATCAATGGTTACTGAGGTTGTTTTAATTCCATGACAGTGCCACAGTAGTCTCTTATCTGTTGCTGAAGCCACAGTTGCTTATTTTGCTTCACATCCAGCCAGTGTCCTTCCAGTCAGAAAGTGAAAGTATCAAAATCTGAATTTGGTAATAATATTTGTGCTTGATCCCCTAAAATGCCTGCAAATAGACTTGCAAGTAAAACTGTTTCTGGCCATGGCAATGTTGGCAGTAAGAGGGTCTGTGGGTGTGGTAGTAGTATGCGGTCGGAGAAGTGCATTGCTGATGTGAGGAAAGGTATTTCTCCTGCATTGTTTTTTACAGCCCAATCAGTTACTTCACTCATAGTTGGAGGAGATGATGTTTTCCCAGCAGGTGGTGTTAGTGTTACTGGTGTTAGTGGTGGTGGAGGTAGTATTAGCATTGTTGCATCAAGTTCTAATTTCGACCAGTGTACCATATCCAAACATATTGAGTGTGAAGCAGTGCAAATGAGTGATAGCGTAGATGATGTCATACATCCCATTCCCAGTAACATCCCATTAACTGAACCCGAGGATTCTGATGAGCATGTCAATGACAGCATACAATGTGATATTCCATCCACCGTGGCACTTAACATCACGCATTTTCCATGCAGTGATTCACAGTGTGGTGAAACAACATCAGGAGATGGTGGTGTAGATGCTGATGATGAATGTGATGATGCTGATGATGATGATGTTGCTGTTGTTGCAACATGCAGTCCACATGTTAGCATCCAAGCAGAAGATGTGGATGTGTGTGACAGTGATGTTGAGGAATATGATGATGATGTAATTGAACCCAGTTGGGAACCGGAGAAAAAGAAATTAAAAGTGGCTGTGTCTGAGTCTGTTTGCAGGAATCCCCCCCCCCATAAAAACCTGTGATTTACCAGTTTTAGTTGATGATGACAACCCAGTAATCAATATGATAGGTAGTTGTGGTGGTTAGTTGCAGTCCAGGTGTGCAGTGCCAGAAACATCACGTGCCCCCCACTTCAGTGCTTAAAATAACAGACTTAAATATGCCACATCATCATGGACATGTTAAAGCAGAGCATCACACTCCTTGTTTGGGATTTTTTATTCAAGATGCAAATGATGATTCAGTTGCATCTGCCAGGTTTGCCATGTGCGTGTGAGTCGAGGTAAAAGGGAGCCATCTTGGGACAGGAGGATGCACACATCTTAAGAATAGGCACTTGGCTCTGGGACCCAGCACAAGCCGGGCAGCTAATACCACAGTGGGCTTTTCACCCGTATCACTGGCAACCATAGCCAGCATGTTATCCCCTTCCATGACTGTTAAGCCCAGTAGGAAATTAAATGTGTGCAGCGGCGATCTAGGAGCAGAGGATTACTACAGGCATGATGAGGTGGAGAACCATAATGCCTTTGAAATGTTGTCCAGCGCTGGTGAGAGTAGCGGTTTTTGTGGTGGTGGTGGTGGTGGTGGTGAATGCAGTATGTCTAGTGCAAGTGGTACATCAACCTCAGTTGGCAAATCTGGAAAAATAACACCATTTCTGTGTTTGTCATCATCACCTGTGCAACTGTCTTCCTCAAATGTCCACACTCCACCCCCTGCCAATGCCATTCATCAAAGAGCACAACCATTTGTGACCAACAACGCACCCCGTGTAAAACGTTTAAGTCAGCCCACATTACAGAGTGTTTTTGTGCATAAGCTGAAGTACCCCCCAATCATACAGTGTCACATGAACTTAATGCTACTGTAGCGGAAATGCTGGCAATTTATCTTTTGCCCTTTTCCTTTGTGGAGAATTATGGGTTCCGGCGGTTTGCTGCCCGTGTTTGTCCAAAATCGAAAGTCCCATCCAGGACATACTTTTCTATCCCGGATGTTCCCGAGTTGTTCTGCACTGTCTTTGACTCAGTAAGACATGCCCTTCAACATTCCTCCTCTCCATTCATCCAATTAAGTATGGCTATGTGGACAAGTGGCAAAACAGCGGGGAGGTCATATCTGTGTATAACTGCACACTGGGCGCAGGTGCTGGGGGTTGTTTGTGATGTTGGTAGTGTGAATAATCAGTGCAGTAAGGTAGATTAACGTGGTAGCAATCTTCCGGGAATTCGCCAGCATGCAACAATTGCTATGCGCAGTGTGACCTGTTCACACACTGGTGAGAACATGTTGGGCATGGTACTGACTGAAATTGACAGATGGCTAAACCCTCTGTCCCTGAGAGCTGGGTTCATAGCAAGTGACAATGGGTCAAATGTGGTGAAATGCATCACGAATGGTGGTTTTTTCATGTTTCGTGCATGACCCACTGCTCAAATCCTGTGGCTCAGGAGTTTCTGCAGCACCCTAACATAACGGAAATGCTGACCATTGCACGACGCATCTGCTCTCACTTTTCATGATCTGGAAAGGCCCTTCACCAATTGCAGCAGTTGCAGATACAAAACAGCCTGCCTCAGCACCACTTGAAGCTGGAAGTTGTCACCCGATGGAACTCCACATTATACATGGCAGAGAGGTTGTATGAACAATACAAAGCCATCTCAGAATATCTTGTTATGCACACTAGCTGTGACAGTTCTGGGGCCTCCATGTCTCTGATGACTGAACAGTGGCGCCTCATGGACTCTATAATGACAATTTTGGGGCCTTTTGAACATGCCACACAGGCAGTGAGTAGCGAGTCTGCTTCCATTAGCCAATCAATTCCACTGCTGCGTGTGCTGAGGCAGACATTGGTGAATGTACAGCATAGCCTTGATGTTGCCAGAGACGGTGGTAGCAGTGTGTTGCTGCAACACATGCTGATGGTATTCGACCAAAATCATCACATTGTGAGCATTCAGCGAAGTGACAACTTTGCCATGCAACAATGCTGGACCCACGATACAAACGTGGAATTGCATCAATACTGAAGGGAGGGCCTGAACAGTTAATAAATATCAGTGGCCAACTGGTGCTCTTGGTTCATGGGGCACAGAAGTCACGTGCCAAGGTAAACAAACCTCAGTAGCATAATCCAGCTGAAGGTGTAGCTGGAGGACCAGCAAGCATATCACGCAAGGGTAAGGGGACTGTAGTTCCAGGTGGTCTGTCATCCAAAGTGAGTGGCATCAACCTGCTTTGGGAGGCTTTGTCCCAAGCAGGTATTTGTGAAATAAATGATTCTGGAGAACAGGCTGATGCATCAACAATTGGACTTAGTGTGGCACAGAATGGTTGAGTCATATTTGTCTGAAAACAGACATCTGACAATAAGTGAAGATCCTCTTTATACTGGAGTGGAAAGGTCAATGAATGGCCAGAGATGACTGCAGTGGCACTGAAGTACCTCACATGCCCACCCTGCAGTGTAAGTGTTGAGAGGGTATTCAGCTCAGCAGGTGCAAGAGTCAGGGATCATTGGACAAACCTGTCTCCTGCAAATGTTAGTTTGCTAACATTCATTAAAATGAATGAGAGGCACATACCGCACAGACTGCAACCTCGGTATTCATACCCCAGCCTAGTCATGGTGGTCTTGCTGATGTGGAAATGGAGCATCCTGGTGGCACTGGCAGTGGCTGCCTGAAACGGCCCACCACTGATGTAGATGATGACACAATGAAGAAAGAATTTCCCAGTGGTCAGACTTCAGACGTCGATGACTGTGAGGGCAGTTTTCTTTATGAGGATGATGATGTGGTTAGTGTTGGCAGGTTTTAATTGCAGTATTTAAAAGTCGATGTGCCCCCCCACCCCAGACCATCACCACCACCACCACCACTACCACCACCGGGACTGATGTTATGCAAGTCTGCCACCATGAGTCTGTCTGCCTCCCATGGACCACCACCACCACCACTGGGACTGATGTTGTGCAACTCTGCCACCATGAGTCTGTCTGCCCCCCCACAGACCACCACCACCACCACTGGGACTGATGTTATGCAAGTCTGCCACCATGAGTATGTCTGCCTCCCTGGACCACCACCACCACCACCATGACTGATGTTATGCAAGTCTGCCACCATGAGTCTGTCTGCCCCCCACAGACCACCACCATCACCACTGGGGACTGATGTTATGCAAGTCCGCCACCATGATTCTGTCTGCCTCCCATGGACCACCACCACCGGAACTGATGTTATGCAAGTCTGCCACCATGAGTCTGTCTGTGCCCCCATGGACCATCACTACCACCGGGACTGATGTTATGCAAGTCTGTGAGTCTGTCTGCCCCCCCAGGCCACTACCACCACCACAACCGTGACTGATGTAATGCAAGTCTGCCACCATGAATCTGTCTGCCCCCCATAGACCACCACCACCGGGACTGATGTTATGCAAGTCTGCCACCATGAGTCTGTCTGCTCCCCTGACCACCACCACCACCACCGGGACTGATGTATGCAAGTCTACCACCATGAGTCTGTCTGCCCCCCATGGACCACCACTCCACCAGTGCACCACCACCACCAGCTTCTTAATATTTAAACTATAAAGTGAGTATGTACTCATGTTTATTATACTACCTCACTTCCTTAAGTTGTATGTTTTGTTTTCTGTAGCTTTTCAGAGCCACAGTGGCAAAACACATACAGTACACTTCTTTTGTTTCTTTTACAGGGGTAACAAAAACAGGCTGCATCGCTAATACTCATTGGGAAAGATGCTGTAACTGTACCATACAGACAGGAACCGATGTAATATCCATGTGAAAACTATTCTGGTAAGTACGAATATTTTATTTCATCCATTTCATTGTTTTGTAAAGACTGCTGCAAATATTGCACACAACAGGTTGTGTTAGTTGACAAGATGTGTCTCTGAAATGTAACTTGACAATAGGGATTTAGATTTGAGAACCAGGGAGGGACACATAACAATGAAGTTGTAACTTGTAAGAAGTCATTCATTTCTTTTTTTAGGAAACTTCAAGATGCTTTGTTGTTCTGTCAAAGTGGCCTTATCCAAAAGTTCTTCAACATCAGGCACACCCTCCCGAACTTGGGCACAATATGCAACACTCAGAAGTCATTTCATTAGATGACCATGACCATCATTGACAACCGACTCAGAAGGATGCTGATGAAATCTGTGAAGAAGAAAAAATAAGAAACTATTACAGACTAAACTGAAAATATGATTCCCCTCACCCCCCCAAAAAAATACTTACCTTCATGAGCTTGAGAGTTATCCATTTCCAATTTAAGTGCAAAAAATTCTCATTGAGCACTGGAATGTGCACACCAACAGTTTATGCGTCACCTGTGTGATGCAGAACAATAGCATGAGTACATATCCATGTTAAGTTCAACCCCCCTCCTCATCACCTACAAAATACACAACTATATATATATATATATTCATGGCAAAAAAAATCCATTTAATGCATCAGTTAGGGTTGTTCCACTCGACAAAAGCGAGGAAATTCGGTGTTAGGTTGAAAACTCTAACTCCAAATTCACCCAGCACCACACACACACACACACACATGCAAGTACGAGGAGGACCAAGGCAACACGACCAATGACAGACAACCAGCAGCAGGGGTGACAGAAATAACAAACAATTGTCTAATGTACTACAAGACATCCCCACCCATCTGACCAGGTACTGCATGCTCAGTGAAGATCAACAGCAAAACTGAGGCCATGTACACCAAACGTACACATCCCTGATTGCAGCTGCACACAACGTACCACACTTAGTAGTTGCATGGCCTTACCTACCGATGACTCACACCAGACCACAACTGGTACTGTGCTGTTAGTCAATATAAATAGTGAAGGTGCATGATCACAGTTGTACAAAGGTTTTAACACTAGTGAGTATAGATTAATTAAGAGAACTACAGAAATTAACTACAAGACACAGCCATGCTCAAGATAAAAGTAGTGTTGCATTTAGTATGTGATTTACATGGTAGTACATTATACAACTGTTTACTCAAGATAGAGAGGTGATGTAAACGTGTGGAAAAGCATTGCCTGTTTAACATCTGAAATTCGTACTGCCAGTATCAGATGCATTCTTACTGATGAAGTGTACTGCTGATGTACTATACATATACCTTCAGTATGTTTGAATACTGAAGATGCAATAAGTATTTTTTGTAAGAAACAGTGTAATTGTGTGGATCAGGCCAAGCAACTTCTAAATATGATAGCACTACTTAGCCAACAATGACGTACCTGTATCGGAGATGTCTATAGGACAGATTTTCCTGTAGGCACTTACTGAGTATGTTGTACCTGAAAAAGACAATGTCATTGCATTTATCATGACTAACTTATTGAAATAGTGATACATTAACTATTGTTGCAATGAGTGACCTATGCCACTTATGGACACAGCCTAATTTTTTTAACAGTTGTTTCATACTCAGGCTGTATGCCTAGTCTTTGGGTTTAACATAATTCTGTCACTGATGCTATCAAAGTGATACTACGTTAATTGTGCTACAACAGGAATCAAGTAGGTATAGTGTAGATATAAATAGAATGTCTTGTAGTATTGATTTAACTCACAATTGGATAAGTGTAATAGGATGGTAGGGGTTATTCTCTATCACCGATTCTGTCAGTTATAATCACACTAAGGTTTCAATGACTGTAATGATCAAGTTACACTGTTCATCTTCATGAGTTCATAATCGCAGCCATTCTCCAGTAACTAGACAGTGGATGGTGTAACTGGGTGGGACACTGTGTTGCAAAGCTCCTGCAGTGCCTAGCAGAGGGAGAGTATCTACACATGAAGGTAATTAAGCAATAAGGCATGACCAACGATTATGTTAAATGGTCTGTTAATCACCCTCTAGGTGTTTAATGTTGAATGAGGCGTAGCCGAGTGCCACATGTCGCTAGACAGTGATAAACTGACCATTAACATAATACCTGGGAGTGGCTTATTGCTATCATAATAAAACTGTTTTTTTAAGCAACATTAAACCATGTTCATCATATGGTTAGGCTCTACATATATGTTAATAAAAACTAAACATAAGGCTGTTAGAATGTTTACAGCCAATCAGAAAGCTACATTTCTCAGACCCTTGTTATAATCAGAGATATTATACCTGTACAACTCTTAGCTTTTGCTCAGCTCTATTGCTGAGGTGGTCCACCACATGTGGTGTGGTGTGGGGCATCGGCAGGTAAGGCCATGCAACTACTAAGTGTGGTATGTTGTGTGCAGCTGCAATCAGGGATGTGTACGTTTGGTGTACATGGCCTCAGTTTTGCTGTTGATCTCCACTGAGCATGCAGTACCTGGTCAGGTGGGTGGGGATGTCTTGTAGTACATTTAGACAATTGTTTATTATTTCTGTCACCTGCTGCTGGTTGTTTGTCATTGGTCGTGTTACCTTGGTCCTCCCCCGTACTTGCATATGTGTGTGTGTGTGTGTCTGTGTGTGTGTGTGGTGGTGGGAGGGGTGAATTCGGGGTTAGGGTTTTCAACCCTAACACCGAACTTCCTCACTTTTGTCGCAGTAGAACAACCCTAGCTGATGCATTAAACTGAGTTTTTTTGGCATGAATATTCTGTCTTTTTGAGAATGATTACTAACAATAGTATATGATTTGTTGTTGTAAGAGTACTGCACATACATACTGAAATGTACCAAGATGAGGAATACAGTAACTCATGTAGTACTATTTTCTGTTATTAACACTAAGACTACTTCCATCTGAACCATATTGTTTTTAATATTTATGTATTTCTTTTCACTTGGCACTGTTACGGCAGTATTAATTTTTTATGTTGCAGCATTTTACTCATTCTCTTTGTGCAGTCAATGTAAGTACTCTTTGGACACATGATGAATGTAGTACTCTATGGCCCGACTATTCAAACTGTGCCAGGCTCTGGCACAAGCCTGGGTGCACCTCAACTGTCTTGCACAGGGGTGTGTCCTGGTGATATTCAACAAACCTGCACTATGGCATAGTAGCTTTGAATATCACACCCTGGCCACCCTAACTGTGCATGGTGCAGTAGTACTGCTCCAGCGCAAGTGATCAGACTGTAGCATGTAGATGCGCTGGTGCAAGTCGCATTGCGCCATGCACAGCACCTGCCATATTGAAAAGGGGACATGCAAATGGTTTCATTATGTGTGCAAGGTGCACAAGGGTACATTTTAATGTCATTACAGCCCCATTTTCATGTCATTAGCATGCAGATGCACCATTCTCTGAGAACTTATGCCTGGTGCCCTGACAGGCACCAGTCATCAGGAACAACACCGCATGCAGCCCAATCGAGGCTTGTGAACAAACAAAAAAGTGCAATATGGCAGGTGGTCCAGTGCAGAGTGATCCTGATCACAGGCATCACACAGCCCCCAAATGCAATATCCCTGGTGGTGTAGTGGAGCGCACTGAGCCCGATCACAGGCATCATTAATAGATCCCCCCAAGTACAATATTCCTGGTGGTCCAGTGGCCTGGTTGATGGCTGATTGTGGACATCTGTACCTCATCAAATACCCCTAACACCCTGATGGTGTAGTGCACACCACACCCCAACTGACACTGAGCCCTACCACCCCATCTACCCTGCTTCAGTCGGCGGATGGCAGTACCGCACCCGCCTTCCACCCTGCCGCTCGCCAAGTGACAGGGGTCAGTGGGCTGCATGACCATTGCTTTGCAGCATGGGCGTATGCAGCCCATACTACTCAGTACAGATATGTAATGGAATTCAATTCATATCTGAACTGAGGTGAGCAAAGGTAGGCCCATTAGGTCATGCTGTGAACCAATGGGTATGTAACTCTACTGAGCTGTCATTTGGCAGGCATCGGGTGGCAACCGAGTGGGTGCTGCCACCACCAGCTGACAAAGGTGGAGTGGGTCGGGTCTCAGTGGTGGCTGGGGTAGAGTTCACTACACACCAGGGTCTTACAGTATTTGATGAGGTACTGATGGGTGCAATCAGGCAGTGATCGGTCCACTGCACCACCATGGAAATAGCACTTTTTTGGGGGGAGGAATGTACTGATGTTCACGATCATGCACATAGAGGTATAATGTCGCACCAGGTACATGGAGTGCCAGCATTTTGCTCCAGTAATGCCTCCGATAGTGCATGGGGGCGCTGTCAGGTGTCTCAAGAACTTGGATGGACAACCACAAGTGAAATCTCACATGAATCTACTATTATGTTTCAGGAAATGATGAAATAACAGTTCTGCAAATCTTTTTCACAAATATTGCTAATAAACATCCCCAGAACACAATAACACCACAAACAAAAAATTGTATTTATAAAATATTTTTATATTTGTATAAAACTATTAAAGATATTTTCAGAAAAGGATACAAAAATATGTTTTTTTTAGAAAAATACATACAAAAATATAAAATTTGTCAATTTACAAAAAAAGGAACAAAGAAAATATTTTTTTAACCACTAAATTTCACACATAAAAAAAATATATTTATTCAAAATCATTTGTCTTTTTCTACAAAAAATAAATAAATAAACTAATATTATCAAAAAAATATGAATTAGAAAAATGTTTGCAGCCACAACTTGCGAGAGGTGTGTGCTGCTTGAGGCAGTCCAAGCAACAAACTGGATCCGATCTGGAGGTGCAATGGAAGTGGAAACTGTTGCGCCCTGTAGAGGAGATACCGGACTGTTGTGGAGGGTGGTCACTTCGTCCCAGGGAAGCTGGCAGGAACAGGTGGTGCTGGTGGAGGTGAAGCACTAGTACTGGCCACAGTGGCATCAGCCGCTGTCACCACAGGCTCAAGCACAAGGTTGACGGTCTGTTGTTGTGCTTCCATGAAGGACAGCATTTCCTGCTGTCCTTCTAGGAGCACAACATGACCTTTTTTTAGACCAACAACAATGCTCTCAAGCCTGCGGTAACAGCGGCAGTGGCCAGTACAACGCTTTTCTCGCCGGCGCCCTACAAAGAGTTAAAATAAATAAATCAATCCAGGAGACTCAAAAACACTGATGGACTTTCTGTCTTTCAATGTTAAATATGTAATAGCTAATGCAGTAATACTTATACATTAATTTGGCACTACTGATACTATTTAGAACTGTGATACAAATGTAGATTGTTGTCTTGCCTGTTTGGTTATAATACTTTATTAACCATATTAGGTCATTAGTTGACAACATGAAAAAACTTGTAGGAACTTTAAATTTAGTATGCTATTCTTGTGTTTTATTCACTACACAGAAATATGCAGTATCTAGATGCTTTAACATAATAAACAGTACAGTCTCATACAGTGAAAGTACATCCTCATTGTGTGTGGACAACTAAACTTAACCATCTGTGGCTATAATGTTTACTCATGTCTGCAAGAGAATATGCAACTACCTTCACACCAACAGTATGATAAGATAATTTTATGTGTACATCATCATCACTTTAATGATTGTTCAGAAGAAACACATTTCGAGTTGTGATTCACCCTCTCTACACACATAAATGTTTCAAAACCTTTTGTAACTAACATTGCATTGATTCAGCAGAAACCATGAACAAGTTCTCATTTTGTATTTTATTCTCACATCCTCATGATCCGGACAGACAGAAACTGTTACCAAAATCCAAAATGTCCTAGGTCATGATTAACTGACCAGCAATACAATCAGTGAAAATTTCTTATTTTTTTTATAATGAAACAACTTAGTAACAGTATAAAGACCTTTTCACCATACAATGTACTTCACAATAGTTTTTGTGACACATTCCTATTACCAGTTTTTCCGTTTTCATCAAATTGTCAACTGAATCTGTCTCAGTGGTTTTCTAATACTTGAAACCATCTCACAGATTTAGTAATCAAAACTTCACTGAGTTAACTAAGTACTTACTGTAATACATTTTGCGCATAGCATATGAATAGATAGTAGGAGCTGTGTTCAAAAGTAGTGTGCAAGAAATGCAAGTTTACACCATGAACAACACAATGATGCATGTCACTGCTATGTCAGAAAGTTGTATTGATTTTAAATAAATTACCACTCTATCGAAAAAAACAGTTGAATCTGCAACACAATAATCATGTGTATTCTCATGCAATGTCACATACAAAACCAATATACACTCCAGGAAGTAGTGACACATCAGCTGGATAGTCAATTGGCTCCACCAATGAACCCACAGCTTAATAATTGGTAGGATAGCTTCATTAACTAGGAGATTAATCAGTAGTTTCTACAGGTATCAGTACCTGGATACCTCCTGTTCACCCCACATGTCTGACATAAGGTAGGTATTACAGTAATATTGCTCTTTGCAGATAACTCAAAACTGTGGTCATTACTGTATGTGCAGAAGGGCCAGCTGGGTCAACAGACTGCCCTGGACCAACAGATAAATGTAGAATGGACACTATTTTGAGTAAAATGCAATGAAGCGCAAATTACTGCACATCACACACAGAAATGCATAGTAAGCGTTCCCCCGTGGTGGGGGGATGAAATAGAACAAGACTTTATTGCTCTAAGGGACTTGAAGCTGTTCTTCTATGTTAAAATGAACACACTTGACACTTGTACAAGGCCAACAGATAAGGACAACAGGATGCAGTATGCATCACCAGTGTGATTGCCTCCAGAAGAAGTGAAGATATTACACATGTGTCTAACTCACAGTCTGATAACACATCTCAAGCACTGTTTGCAGCTTCAGATGCCACAGTTAAAGACACACATTTTACTTCTGGAGAGCGTCCAGAGTAGGGAGATAAAAACAATGTGTGTCTTGCAGAACAGGACCTATATGTAGAGTCAGGAACCTAAATATGTACACATTTGCAGACAAAAGGGACTCAAGAGACATGGCAGACATCTTCAGGTACATGAAGGGGATAAATAAGAGAGTGGCAGTTAGGATGACTTGAACAAATGAAGAGGAGTAAGCTAATACTGCAACTAGACGATGGAAAATTCTGGGGAAAAGAAGGAGGTTTACTTCAGCAGGACAGTGGTGGATCCATGTAATGTGATGCCCAGTGTGCTGGTGCACGCACACATGGTACAAGTGTTCTAGAGGATGTGGTACAGTAATAAGACAATGGTTCCAGAAAAAAATTAATATGCTGTCGGCATATCTGTAACTGGGAAGGGAGCAGCCAGAGTAGTCAAGGGGGCAGACAGCAAGGTGAGATACCAAGGGCACCAAGTGTCCAAATGAGTAGACGCAAGACGTAGAGACACCTATTCTGGTGTAATTCTTACTACGTCAGTATACACCCAAAGATACGACTTCTACTTTTACGAGTGATATAACTGTTTAAAATGTTCCATAACTGTCACTCACAGTTTGGTTGTCACATCAAAGCTTGCATCATGACAGCTGACAGTTCTGAGTGCCCTCCCATGCTATTGCCTCACTTTCATCCTACACAGTATCATGAATGTGTTTATTACTATAGTAATTGTGCTACTTATGTCCCTGGCATCCTTGTTAAACACTCAGTGTCCTATTACAGAAATACCTCAATATGATATCAAAGTCAAACATCATTTGTTATCTTGTTGTACACCATTTATCTGCCAACCACTGAACAGCTACATGTACTCTCCCCACTCTTTACTCCTGTCAGTGACTGCACGTACCTTCAGTCAAACTTAAATGTGTGATGCAGAATTAATGGTTCTGTGTAATATGGCTGTACTCACATCACACACAACACAAGAAAATGAACATGAAGCTTGCACCATACTAGTGATAACATATGTGTGATGTATTCATTTGCATCTATAAACAATGTACAACTATACAGTTTTAACATTTATTATGTGACGTTATGAAAAAATGCTAAAACTCCTACTAAATGACATAAGTCATTACACAACCGCTCAGCTGAGACACAATTATAATAGCATACATTCTGAGTTCATGATACTGTGACACTACATCTTGCATGAAAAGATTTTGTGAGTCCACTTACGTGTTGAGCTGGTGCCGGCCTCCTGCTTCACCTCCACTGTTTCCTCACGCTCAGCTTCCCCAGGCTCTATGGAACAAAACAAGTGAAAAACATGATCACATATACATCAAATATCAAGGAACAACAATATTTTGTAATAAGCTACATTTGTAATACTCCGTCATTGTGTAACTGAAACATGTCAACACGTCCCTCTTTGCAATAACAGTTCTGTCTTTAGATGGATTTCTGTTCTTGAGCAACTCTGGCATACAAATAGCAAATCTTCTCATCTGCAGAGTGAGCAAGCACCTTACATGAACAGTATAAAGAATGTAATAGATAATTACTAAGATTTGTGACTACACCATAATTGTACGATGTAGTGTGCTTGTTACACCATGAGTGTACAATGCTGTAGATGTCCATATACTTATTCACTGATGTCCACCCCATTGGCTGTCACTATGGTAGGGTCAACATACCATATAACTTGCCAGTGCCGCACTGACAGTCAGCAGCCCTTATACATCTAACCACCTGCAGCACATCAATGTGGCCACAGCCCAAGGAAAGGCTGAATTCAAATAATACAAGCCTGTGTCTGTGGTCTTCGAACAGACATGTGCATCCAATCCTGCACAGATTTATATAAAACAAACCAAGTTTTTTCTGGTGGTTCCCTGACCATGTCTCTCCAATTAGAGTTGAAAAAAAAAATAGTAACAGAAATGTATAATTCCTAGTATGCAGTGCACAACACCCAATACCTAGCAATTAATTCCAATAATAACAAGGGTCTGAGAAATGGAGCTTTATTTTTGGCTGAAAACATTCTAACAACCTTATGTGTATCTTTTATTAACATACATGTAGAGCATAACCATATGATGAACAGAATTTAACACGGTTTAAAAAACTGTTTTATTCTAATAGCAGGAAGGCATCCATAGGCACAATGTTACTGTTCAGTTAGTCACCCTCTAGCAGCATATGGCACTCGGCTATGCATCATTCAACATTACACCCCTAGAGGGTGATTAACAGACCATTAAAATAACTCTTGGTCATGTCTTAGTGCTTAATAAAAGCAAGGGTGTGAGCATTTTCAGGTTTCTGCTTAACTGCAAACATTGTCAAAGCCTTATGTAAATCCTTTATTAAGATACATGTAGACATTGTCCATACTGTCTATGAACATACTTTTTAATAATAGAAATAATGCATTCCCAGCAGATATATAAATGATCACTTAATAACCATCTAGGGTCATGTGGCACTCGGCCACACATAATTACACACTACAACCTTAGAAGATTGGTAACAGACCATTAACATAACCATTGATAATGGCTTATTCCTTGAACATAAAAGCCCACCACCAAAATGAGTGCAGCACAACAGCTACACCCCCCCACCAGGCCATATGGCATGTAAAGTAGTTCTATGGCCATGCATCCATTGTCATACAGCATGGACAATGGTCTCACACTCATATGTTAGTACACATTAGACATATTTGCATTTATCAATTCGCATCTTTCCATTCTGTTTAACAATATGTGCTGCATGATCATGGGTTCACACTCTGTTATTTTGAACATACATCTGTACCACTGGTGTCAGTAAACACACAACAGACGAGCAGGTGGGTGTTGTACTACTGATTCTCATACATCAGAAGTGTGGCCGAAGCATGACAGCAGGTATTACTTGGCTGTCAAGCACTGTATTCTACTTAAAGACCACACTTAGCAGTTGACTCTTATTTGTGGTTTGCTTCAGAGTAGACCACACATATAAACTTCAGTAACCAGTGCAACAGGTGGATGTAATGTTATCTCTGACTGTGACCAGTCATACATCTACAGTGGAGCAACAGAGTCAGTGGTGAATGTTATATTTATGTATCGAATCATCAGGCAGGCTGTTGTACAATGGAACACCAAGGGCATATAGAAATGATACTTACAAAAAAATGCACGTGCAAGGGAAAGACAAGTACCTACCATACTATCAATGTTTTATAAAATCAGCAAGTGGGTGTAATATGTACTATGGAATTGCCACATTCCCAGTGGTTCCAGCTGTGCACCAGTGCCCATGAACTTCTACTGAAGTGTCAGTCAACAGATGTTTTGTTAGTAGGACAGTGAAGACCTGACACCCACTGGCTGCACAGGTAGGAGTAGTGGGGTGCTCGGGCTCAGCGTGCAGTTGCAGGATTACCATTAGATCACCACGGGGATTGGAAGTATTTCTTTTCCCACAAATACCTATGATCAGCCAAATAGCAGTCCAGTGTAACACCACGACAGTAGACCACATTTGTTTTTTTTTAAAATAGGCATGGACGCGAATGTGTAAACAGTGTCACACTGAACCACCAGAGAAATTGTGTAATTCTACATTTATTTTCACAGATGTCCACAATGGGGAGAGAGTGTTTCACTGGACCACGATGTATATTAAACAGAACATCAAAATACTTTCACTGCAAATGAACGTGATTCTGCTGCAGGTGATGTCAGTCCGCAACATCTGTTGTCTCGGAAGGAGGCAGGCTGAACCCGTCACAGAATGCTGCGACTGTATGCAAATGTGGCATGATAACATACAAATGGACACATATGCACCTTTCATGCATTATGGCCCCATTGGCATGTTATTTTTTGGCTACTAAGTTTGCTTGTAATGTCAAAATGTTAGTAGCACTACCACATCTCCATGCTTCACTCTGTACACGTACACTAGAGTGGTAGCTCAGCATCATGCACAGGAGGGGGCAGGCATGTTGCTGTCTTAAACACTGCTCAGGCATGTAACAGTTCAATTGAATGTCACCCACTACACACCTCCTGTACAGCCGAGTTACGCTGCACCCAAGCTCATGCCACAGCTTGCCATAGTTAAAATATCTAAAAACAGTTGTTTCTTTCCACAGTGCTCTGTGTATTTCTTTGTTTGGAAGCTCAACTGTGCTCACGACTGAGGGGGTATGAGGCTGTAAGATATTGTACCCTGACAAGGAATTGCCACTTCTGTCATTACATTGTCTGTTTGCTAGGTGACGTAAGAAAATTGTGCGGCACAGCTAAGTCAGCGGACACCCATACAAACAGACAAGGCAGGCACAAACAAGACTTGGTAGAAGGAATGAGTGTGAAACTGTTATGCACAGTGTGTGTGTGTGTGTGTGTGTGTGTGCGTGTGTCTGTATCTGTGTTCGTTTCAGTTGCATATTAAGAGAAACATGGCTGCATTAAAAAAATGAAGATTCTGTTTCACCAAGGATCTGATACCTAATCACGCTGTAGACACACAGACTCATTCTTAACTGGTCTCTATTGCCAGATGGCAGAGTGGCTGTTTGTTTGTCTTACTTAATCACCTAAAACAATGTTTGCAACCCATTTCGCAAATACAAATAATACATCCATGGTTCAAGTTATTCTTAATCACTAAATAGTATTTACAAAAAAATATGCGCTTAACTTCTGCAGCTCACACATTACATTATATCCTCATAGCACCCCAATGACATAGTACAATTATTTCTATCAGCATCTTACCATCGGACTCAACGACAATGACACTGTCTGTGTCCGATTGACCACCCTCCACAGCTTCACTATGTGCTGGTACTACCTCATGGGAAGGCGGGGGAGTCCTACGTTGCCCTGTCATGAAAGAGAAACCAAAGACATCAGTAACTGTTAAATAGTAATTACATCACATGTTTGAAACAGTTGCTGCAACAATAAAACATGCATTGCATAGGTAACATTGCTTCTCATTAGACACACCACAAGCATTGTGGTCACATATTACAATTACAAGTGCTGTTAATATCAAATATAATGTTTGAAGACCAGTAGAGAAGAACTCTAAATGAAGATCAGTGGTTTTACACAACCATGTGTTACATTTCAACAACAAGTCGAGACATCTACAATCCCCTATTAAGTACACATATTGACATAATCATATTTCAGATCAGAAACCCAAACATAATTCTTAATGCTGTATGCAAAAAAAAAAACACAGTTGTCATTCCATGTGTCATAATACTGCAAAACACGTACATTTTCTTGAACTGTACCATTATTGTAAATTTAACATAACAAAGTGGCATGACTGCATAACATGGTACCAAATACACACCAGGGCCCAGATATTAAAACTGTGTCATTCTGTGGTGCAAGCCCTTGCGCTGCTCAAAAAAGTTGCACAGGGGTGTGGCCAGGGCGATATTCAATGGAGTTGCGCTATTGAGCAACTTCTTTGAATATCGCCCCCTGGCCACACTCACTGTGCATGGTGCAGTGGAACTGTGCCACCACAAGTGGTCAGAGTGGAGCATTCAGATGCGGTGGCTCAAGTTCCATTGCGCCATGTGCAGCACCAAGATATTCAGTAGACATGCAAATGGGGCCACACCATGGCGCTTACGGGGCCATTTGCATCTAATTACAGCCCCATTTGCATGCCATTAGCATGCAGGTGCACCGATCTCAACGACTTGCACCTGGCATCCTGCCAGGCAGCAGCCATCAGGGACCAACGCCTCGCAGCCCGATAGCGGGCATAATATGATGTTTTCCCCACCCCCTCAGCAGCCCCATAGTGGGCATAATATAATGTCCCCAATAGCCCCGATCACGTGCATAACAGTCTCAACCCCCGAGTAGCCCAATCGTGGGCATGAATGCACTCCCCACCTCGAGTAGCCCGATCGCTGGGCATCAGACCCTCCCCAATGTCCATTATCCTGGTGGTCCAGTGGACCTCAGAGTAGCCCGATCGCTGGCAGCATCCGTACACTCCCCACAAGTATGTCATCCCTAGTGATCTAGTGGCCCCCACCCCAACCGACCATGGAGCCCCACCCACCACTCCCCGGCTGGCAGATGGCAGGCACCCCACCTGCCTGCCGCCCCACCACCCACTGACTAACAGCTCAGTAGGGCTGCATGCCCATTAGTTCAGAGCATGAGCCATCGGTGTGCAGCCCTTTATATGTCGCAGTCAGATATATGCATGAATTAATTCATGCACATATCTGGACTGCCTTGTATGGTATAGGTTGCACACCCATTGGCTCATGCCTGAACCACGGGCATGCAGCCCTACTGGGCTGTCAGTCAGCGGCAGCGTGGCGCATGCGGGTGGGGTGCTGCCACCCAGCAGCTGATGGGGGGGGTGGTGGGGCTCATGGTCAGGTGGGTGGGGCCACTAGATCACCAGGGATGACATACTTGTGGGGAGGACAGATGCTGCCCGCGATCGGCTACTTCTAGGTCCACTGGACCACCAAGGATATTGGACATTGGGAGGTCTGATGCCCGCGATCGGGCTACTTGGGGTGGGGAAGTGCATTCATGCCCACCATCGGGCTACTCGGGGTAGGGAGTGCATTCATGCCCGCGATCGGCTACTTGGGGAGTGCATCTCATGACCGCGACCGGGCTACTCGGGGTGTATTCATGCCCGCGATCGGGCTACTTGGGGAATTCAGCCTGTGATCAGGGCATGGGAGGGTGCCACCAGGTGCGGCAGGAACAAGTGGAGGGCCACCCACAGGTGGCAGCTGCTGTGTTGTGCCCCGCAATGCGGCCGCTCACCTGTTGGTGGCCCTCGACTTGATCCTTTTTTTTGGCGTAAAGTTGTGCAGGCACAGGTAGGGATTGCACCTGCATAACTCTGCATGGCCCGGCTGAATATAGGGCTGTGCAGTTTATGCATGGGCACGCCCCCCCACCTGTGTCTGCATACATTACTGATGTGCCCCGGCGCATCGGGATTTGTGCAGGTGTACTTTTCCCTTTTAAATATCGCACTGGGGCACATCAGTGGGTTGTGAATGGTGCAACACTGCTGCACCATGTGCAACCCTTTTGAATATCTGGCCCCAGAGATACAGATAGAAAATGTAGTCAAAGAACACAGCTTAAACTCACTAGATTTATCAAACACAATAACTATGTTAACCTTAAATAAATGTGAATACTATCTATATTCGATGGGTACTGTACAATCACTCCACCACTATCATTACAAGATTCTGTTGTTATTGACTCACTCAGCAAAACCTCAGAACTAAACTACAGCAGGTATGTGAAATGAAATGAACCGTATTCTATACTGTATTACAATCCTGAAACCTCATTGTTCAAAACAGATTGAATGACTGTAAAAAAAATACACAGTATTGCACTGTTCCAAGTTTGATATCACTACATTACACTAAATAAACACTTTTGTTTTTTTTCTGACAACATACCATGATAGGAACTGGGTATATGGATGGATGTACTATTTCTGGTGTGGCTATGTCACTCGCCTCTGCCTCATGACTCAACAACACCAGACTTAATAAATACACCAATTCATCCATGCTTTGTCATGGTACATTCTTACATGTAGTATTAAGTATAATACCATGTGCCATAATTTTAATCAAAATCTTAATAAATGAACATGCATTGTTAAAACTTCTGCTGAGTGACTTACGGTGAGTAAGGCGCTCCCCCGCAGCTGGCTTGCCAGCAGCTTCCCACAGCTCATACGCGAGGTAGTACAAGCACGTGTCATTGTCCGGTATCTCCTCACGTTGTTTAAGGATGTAAAAGCACTGGCGCAACAGCTTCCACTTCCGCTTCAACTGCAATATAGTTTTATTTTTTATCTTTAGTACTACGTGCAGGAAGCTGTTAATGTGCCTCCACATTGGATTCAGCTTGCGGTTCGTGCCCCGCATTAACACGCTTGCATTTCCCCTGGCTTGGACTGCCTCAAGCAGTGCACACACCTCTCGCAAGGTCCACTGCCTTATACTTAGTTTTTTTTTAGTTTCTGAAATAGAAGCATAAAGAAACATTACCATGACTGTCATCTCCCACTCTTAATGATTGTTTCCAATTTATAACCTTTAGTACTTAGGAAATGAAACACTGAAGTGGGCTTTAGTGTGGCACAAAGATGTCTGTTTGGGGGTGACATGGAGCCGACGGGGGATTGGGCACCCCCGTCAGTGACAGCGTCTGTTGCCACGCTGGGGTGGGCTCCCAGCGTGGCACCCTGTACTCTCTGGGGGGGGACAGTGGAGCCGATGGGGGATTGGCCATCCCCGTCGGCTATGCATGCATACCACACTGAGGTGGGCACCCAGCGTGGCATGTAGAACTCTGTTTTGGGGGTCGCAGTATAGCCAATGAGGGATTGGGCACCCCCGTCAGCTATACAGTGTGGGGGGGACGAGCACGCAGTATGCGTGCGGTGTGTGTGTGTGTGTGTGTAGGGGGAGAGCGCATGAGCAGGTGATATCTTATCGCTACTCATCGAACCATAGCTCCTCCTTTCAACTGTACACCACTGCATTTTGGACTGGTGACATAGACAGCTCAAGCAGGCATTGCTGAACTGTGGCTGCACCTGCAAACACACTGACTGAATTGGAAGAGGGCTGCCACACCTCTGAAAACTCAGATGATAGCACTATTTTCTTGTACATGCATGTAAGCAAGCATATAAATCACTTAGCTTATGTGTTCCATACAACATGGCTCCATTTGCACAAATAGTACTAAATAAAGCTAAACATAAACCTGCCACCACTGCATTTAACTGTTGTAACACCACTACCACTTTGTACCATGTACAACACTGTAATTCCACAGTAAATATTACATTAACCTTCCAGACTGAAACAATATAAATATTTAAACATATAACAACATCATGAAATTGTGTACTAAGAACAACATGATGCATTGCTATTGCAGTCTCCCCAGTGCTGTTGCACAGCATGGCACAATCTGAATGTCCCCAACCCATGTGTTACATGTGTGTGATTGATGCATGCAGCTCATCTATTTTTTGACCACATTTATAGGGTTCTGAGAAGAACCTTTGTGTACACTGTAATATTTGATCAAACATTCTGACAATCTTAGAGGACTTTGAGGATTGCATCTCGAAGGTCTCCCAGAAAATGGCAATTGCCAGCATGCGAGACATGTACACCGTCTGGTAGGAATAGCCAGTCATTACAATACTTAATTTCTGCGTGACGTATAGTATACATTCCATGCATGCATAGAAAAGCAGATATTTGTATGTTGACTTTTCTGCGAGCTCTGTCAATCAGATACATATGATGTTCTGCATGCCAGACCCTACGCTCTGTAATATCGGAAAAAATGATTATACAGGCAGGCAACATACTCATAGTAGAAGCAAGGTCCAATTTTGCCTCTGTTACTAAATCTACCCAGCGTTTAGTGCCCAAATCATTGCCTCCAAGATGTATTAGCAGTATGTCAGGATAAGGCTGAGTTCTCAAAAGTCTGTGCATGGTTGGCATGAGATGTTCCCACCTCATGCCACCCCTACCAAACCATTTTACATAGCAATCTGGGAGCTGCAGGCCCCTCCCAAAATCACTATGAACAGCATATTCAGATGCTCGTCTCACGATACTGCTTCCAACCATCCACAAAGTCCTTTTGCAATTTTCTGCCATTCTCAGTTTTTACACTCAGAACTGGACAGAGAGCTGTCAAAAAAGTCAGTGTTCACCCCGCAGTGGCTAGTTAGTACTGAAAGTAAAACTGATATTTTGCCTCCTTATTTCAAGCCAGCTTCACTGGGCTGATTAATAACACACAAATAAAAAAAAAACATTGGCTAGTGCTCTGGCTTCATTAACCAATGTAGACCATGCACTGACTATTACTAGACTTCTGCTCCAGCTAAAATGTGCAAACATTGAGAGGTGGGAAAAATGCATCCTTTTCATAGGCAGTTTTAAACAATTACAACTGCAGAAACATGTCTGATTGGTTCACTCTTCTGTTAGGGGTCCACGTGCAGCTTCCTATCTGCCTCTATTTGCAGCTGTATCTGTACAAGTTAGTACTAAAATACTATCTGACTTTAAACAGTTTTATCTAAATAATACAGCACCTTAGATTAAATCAAGTAACATTATCAAATTCATCAGTAAAAAAAGTTTTGATTAATAGTATTTACATGTTGCTAACACTTTTTATCATACTAGAAAAATGCTTTATAAAATATACTGTACTTACAGTTTTGAAAATGCTGTCTCTCAGTTATCACTAAGATGGCTGCTGTTGACTTCTTCTTCAGTGTTGTCCGTCTCTGATTGGTTGTCTCAGATGGCCTGACAAATCTTGCATTACATTAGTAGAACCAGCTGTCAGTCAAACACAATCAGATCTGATTTGATAATGAATGCATTTGCCACTCCCAAGTGTTAAATTTGCGACACTTTCGAATGCACCAAAGTAATTTGCGACACTGAGGAATGCACGACAGTACTTTTTGCGATACTTCCGAATGCACGAAAGTAACTTTTGTGACGCTTTTGAACTTTGACATTACTTTTAATCATACTGTCGAATGCACAAAAGTAACATTTGCGACACTGTTGAATGCACTACACTACTATTTGCGACACTTTCGTGCATTCGACCGTATTTTTCCCAAATTGTCTATTTTTTGCCACAATTTGATGCTTTATGGCAAAGTAGCCAAATTTTCAATACTAAACACAGGTAAACTGCATAGCACTGTCACCACTGTAGATGCATAGTATTGTAGCTTTGTAAAAACACCCACAAAAAAGGTGGATTTCTACACTGATAACAACACCGTGCAACTGACTTGTAGTAATGCAAAGTTTGTCACTTGGCAATCAACAACACAAACAGTAATTTAAATGCAGCATTGCCACACAATGTTCAACTAAGTCATTTGAGGACATAAATGCAATATAAGCAAGCTACATTGCAATACTGCAAAAACATCAACTGACAAATGTGTGTCATGAAGCTCATATGCACAGTCACATAAAGAGTCATAGTCCAGAATATCATTACCAATTTTTTGACGGACTCATTTTCACACCTCTACTCATAAGCAGTGTGACTGTCAGTAGCATTCTCTGCTCTGAACAGTGGTTTCACACAACATCTGTACCAGTGGTAATGGTAACTACATACAAAACAGATCAGCAACCATGCGAAGAATGACTGCTGTGCAATAGCAAAATGGTAGTAGTAAAATAGCAGCCTGAAAATGTTACATTTAAATATTCAAAATGCAGTAACTTGAACTAAGTGTACAAAGTTACATAGATACATAGACAGTGTTGGCAGATAAGGGCCTATGGCCCACCCAGTCTGCCCATTTGAGCTTGTAAGCTCAGTTTATGTTTTCCTAGAAGTCTGTTGACCCTTACCCCTGACCTCCAGAATTCCTTTATGTCTATCCCATGCATTCTTAAATCCCGTGATTGTTTCAGCCCCCACCACTTCCTCTGGCACGGTGTTCCACTTGTCCACCACCCGTTCTGTGAAGAAATTCTTCCTCATGTTTCCTCTGAATCGTCCTCCTCCAACTTCATCCCATGCCCTCTAGTCCTGGAACATCTTTTTCACTTAAAAATAGTGTATTCTTGCACCTTGTTCCTCCCTGTAAGATACTTGTATGTCTCTATCATATCCCCTCTCTCCCTCCTCTCCTCCAGGGAGTACATGTTCAGTTCCTTCAACCTGTCTTCATAGGACTTGTGATGCAATCCGTGCACCATCTTTGTTGTCCTCCTCTGAACCTTCTCTACCCTGTCTATGTCCTTATGTAGGTATGGTCTCCAAAACTGTACACTGTACTCCAGGTGAGGCCTCACTAGTGTCTTGTATAGCGGAATTATGACCTCCCTTTTCCTGCTGGTGATGCCCCTGCCTATACATCCCAGCATCCTATTTGCTTTACCTGCTGCCTTGTCACACTGTTTCCCTACCTTGAGGTTATCAGAAATGATAACCCCAAGATCCCGTTCCTGCTTTGTGCATGCTATATCCTCACCCCCCAACTGATATATTGTGCCAGGGTTTTTGTGCCCCATATGCATTATCTTGCACTTCCTTGCATTGAATTACAACTGCCAAACCCCTGACCATTCTTCAAGTTTTTGCAGGTCCCTTCTCATTCTGTCTACACCCTCTGGTGTGTCTACTCTGTTACAGAGCTTTGTGTCATCAGCGAACAGTGAAATTCTGCCTTCTAGGTCCTGCTCAATGTCACTGATGAAGATGTTGAATAGGACCGGTCTCAGCACTGATCCCTGTGGTACCCCACTGGTCACTCTTCCCTCTGTGGAGTGACAGCCATTTACCACCACCCTCTGTGTCCTGCCACCCAGCCAGTTACCTACCCACCACACTACAGTCCTGCCCACACCCATATTCCCCAGTTTGTGTAATAGTCTTCTATGTGGCACAGTGTCAAAGGCCTTGCTGAAGTCCAGATAGGCCATGTCCACTGCCCCCCTGATCCACCTCCTAGTCACCCAGTCAAAAATTCACGAGGTTGGTCTGACATGATCTACCCTGGTGAAACCATGCTGCCTTGGGTCCTGTAGTCCACTGACAACCAGATGTTCCACGAATCTCTCATTCAGTAGTGCTTCCATGATCTTCCCACTACCGTGAGGCTGACTGGTCTGTAGTTCCCTGCATCCTCTTTGTTCCCACTTTTGTATAAGGGGACTACATCTGCTGTCCTCCAGTCTTTGGGTACCTCCCCTGTTTCCAGTGATCGGCTAAACAGGATAGTCAGAGGTTCAGCCACCACCTCTCTTAGTTCTTTAAGGACCCTGGGGTGCACCCCATCTGGCCCCGTTGCTTTATCAACTCTTATTACTTCCAGTTCCTTCAGGACCCTTTCTCATGTAAAGGGACTTGTGTCCATTTCTGCACCATTCTCACCCCTTGTACTCCCTTCAGACCCATTACCCTCCTCTTCCTCAGTAAAGACTGAGCAGAAATACCTGTTCAATATGTCAGCTTTACTGTTGTCATCTCCTCCATGACCCCATCCTCCCCTTCAGTCTCACTATCCCTCCCTTTGTCTTTCTTTTTTCACTTATGTTCCTGTAAAGGTTTGTCCCTCTACCCACTGATTTTGCAATGTGTTCTGTCTGAGCTTTGGCTTCCCTTACCACCCTGCCTCCCTTTGCTTCTCCTGGTACTTCTCCCTATCCCTTCTGCCTGTGTCTTTTGTATTGCCTGAATGCAATCTTTTGGCTTTCACTTTCTTTGCTACCTCTTTGGAAAACCATAATGGTCTCCTCTTCCTTTTCCTCTTGCTAACCTGCTTAATGCATAATTCTGTTGTTCTTGTAATCCCCATTTTAAATACTGCCCACTGTTCCTCAACCCCTGATTCCTGTCCCATTCCCTTAATGCTTATTTCAAGTATCTCCCCATTTTCCCAAAGTCTGCCCCCCTAAAGTCCAGGATATGTGTTTTTGTGTGGTTTGTTTCTGTTCTTTCTGTGATTTCAAACCACGATGACTGGTGGTCACTGTTCCCCAGGTGTTCCCCCACTGTTACCCCATCACACTGTCCCTGTTTGTGAGCACAAGGTCCAGTATTGCCTTCTGCTGAGTTGGTTCCATGACCAGTTGCTTGAGGAAGGCACTCTGAAGGGAGTCCAGGATAAATCTGCTCCTAGTTGATGCTGCTGCTGGGATGCTCCAGTCCACGTCTGGAATATTGAAGTCTCCAACCAGTACTACCTCACCCTTGTCTGCCATCCTCTGGATGGCTAGCATCAACTCCCCATCTGTTTCTTCCTCCTGGGCTGGTGGTCTATAGACCACACCTGTGTGGATGGCTGTCCCCATTTTCCTTTCCAGCTAACCCACAGTATCTCTCCCATTTTGTTCCTCCTGGATCTCTGTGGCCCTTATGTCATTTTCCATACAGTGCCACTCCTCCTCCCTTCCTGCTTGCTCTGTCTCTTCTGAATATGTTGTAGCGAGTATGGCCATCTCCCAGTCATGGTTATCATTACACCAGGTTTCAGTGATGGCCACAATGTCCAGGTCTGACTGCACCATGACAATCTCAGATCTTCCATCTTGTTGCTAAGGCTCCTGGCATTTGCACACATGGCTTTCCATGATTTGACCTCCTAGACTGTTTCGCTGTTCTGCTCCAGCCCCTTCCTTGGTTGTCCTTTATCCCTGGTTCTCCTTGCTGTCTGCCCTTCTGCTGAATTTTGCCTTTTCTGCCTATCCACCTCTTGGGCACTAATCTCCATCTTTGCACACTGCTTTGCAGAGATAGCCACTCCTCTGGTTCACTGGTTCCACTGCTAGCTGTGGGGGTGAGCAATGTAGGTACCCTCCTTGCTGGCCTGCCACCCCTCTTTGCTAGTTTAAATGCTTGTCAATGTAGCATTTAAACTTATCATTGAGTGCTTGGATTCCCCTCCAGGATGGATGCAGGTGTCAGGCTTGAACAAACCTCCATCCCTCTAGGTGGGTCCCCAGTCACCAATGAATCCAAACCCTTCCTCACAGCACCAGTTCTTCAACTATGAGTTAAAGTTCCTGGTGCATGCACTCCTATGCTCTCCCTTGCCTCTTGCAGGAAGTACTTCTGAGAAAGTGACAGAAGTAGCTACTTGCTTGAGACCCCTCCCCAATTTCCTAAACTCTTCCTGAACTTCCTTTGGCTCCCCATTTGCCAGGTCATTAGTACCTAGGTGGATAATGACATCCAGCTCACCCTCCTGTCTTGCCTTCCCAGTGATCCCCAGGATCTTCCTTCCATCCCTCCATGCCGTGGCACCTGGTAGGCACCTCACTGCCCTGTCCTCACCCTCCTGTGTTCCTAGCTGGATCCCTCTTATGATGGAGTTCCCCACCAGGATTCACTTCCTCCTCCTCTGGGGTCCACTGCTTTCCTCGCTGAGGTCACCTCCTTGGCTAACCTCCACATCCTTTCCTTCCACTTCTCTGGGTACCTCTATTTGGTTGTCCCCATTTGCCAGTGTGGCATATGAGTTCTTGAGTGGAATAGGATCTGGGATGTGCCTCTGCCTGACTGCTCTCTAACCTCCCTGAGCCCACTGTCATCCAAGTGCTCCTCATTCTCAGCATCCTTTGAGGCAGTTGCATTGGACTGGGTGGTCTCTGGATAGCAGTGATGGTACTCCTGACCCAGTTTACTTCCACTCTTATGAGTTGACTTATGAATGTGTCAGTAATTAACAGAGCAATTACCAATAAAGTTATTGTGTTACAAAACTGTCCCAGCATAAGCTATATAAATGTTTCTTAATAATACTAATTATTGATAACTGAACATAGAAATCATAAAAAAATGTAGATTCTATGTGATAATGACATGCAACACAATGTGACCTAAATGAAGTACAACTGTACCTATGTAAATAACTTATGTGATAAAAAGATTCAAACATTAGATTTTATAATTTATGTGATACTTAACTCAGATCTCTCAATGCACAGCGTTAGAAGATTTGTACAGAGGCATATACTAACATTGTCTTTTTCTCTGTCTTTCATACAGGTGCCTGATACTTCTGTAAGATTGCTGACTGCCACTGTGAACCGTAATAGCAAAACATGCCAACTAAATACAGACGTAGATGTATAGAAAAACGAGAGAGGTACAATAGTACTGCACTGTTGTATAAGGGTGATAAACAAAACACAAAAGTCACATCACAAAATGAACATAGACAGACCTTTATTGCAACAGTGAGCCCTACAGCAACTCACCGCACAGCAAAAGCAAATGCTTCTTCAACAGCAAGTAAAAATTGGGTACCTCTACAAAAGTTGTGTAGATCTCTCAGATGAAACACAACTATTGTGACTGCAACCATCAACAAACCTCCCAAAAAACGCCGAAGACTCACACCTGGTGATTTGCAACTGAGAAAGCAAAAATTTCGATCACAGCAAGTAAAGCTAAGATCGACAGACTTATCGCTGCTGTGATGAGACATACCCTCAAAAAGACTAAGAGTCATCTGTCTTTGATGAAGTTGCATCTCAAAGTACGCAGTTTTGTCAACAGAGCAGTGTTTGTACTGCAGCGCTTGTGGCATAAGATGTCTCATGTCCTTGAACAATTCAGGAAAGTTGTGTATGGCATTAAAAAAAGGCTACAACAGTATCCTTCTTTGACTGTCTACAACTTTTGTGATGTTGTCACAGGTCAGTGGATGCATACACAGCACTCAGAGGCATATTTCTGGGAAGAATCTTATTATTCCCAGAAAAAGGAACACAAGTTCACCATTGATGAGTACGGCAAACTAGTAAATGTCCTCAGTATCTGTGATGACAATGCAATGGATACAGATGATGACTGTGATTCAACCACAGTCTTCAATAAACAGCACTGTCTGGCATGGGCATGTGATGATACCTGCAACCGTAGAGCAATCATTTGAAAAAGTTGAACAGCTTGTCAACCTATTTGTGATAACAGATCACAAAGACAGATATAAACTGTTTAACACAATTGACCATTGTGAGACTCGTCCATACTGGACTCATGGGTCACTCACTAGCATGTCTCGATAGTGGTGTTTGTGATAGTATTTTCACAACATGCAGATGATTGGAGTGCATCAAACAGGCATGCGAAACTTTGTATACAGAGTATATAATACGACTGAGCTGTACATCAATACACTTGTTTAAATGACTTATTGCAGTCAGGTGACATGCAGGGTAGCATCACATTTCTCAAACAACTGCAACATGTAACTTCTGTACCAGACACAACAATTTCTCAGTTTAACACTTCTGCAGAAACATCTGTTTCAGTCTTAGAAACTAACATACTGAGACAGTACAGCAAAGAAATAGCTAAGTTTGAGCTGGCAAAGTCTCAGAAGTTTGACTCTGTATGTGTGTCATGTGAACATCTGTGCTACACAAAACAAACAGTCACAGTCAAGCCTAGAAACCTTGTCACCATACAATGACATGTGGTTCCATTTCTCAGCATTTTTGCTGCTGAAATCTGACTTTCACTTAGAAAACACCATTCTGCTATGCAAACACTGTTTCTCCAAACTTAAGTCTAACATTTTGCCACCAAGGTCACTGCTGAATAATATGGAGGCAGATGTTACACCAACTGAAATTTCAACATTGAATATGTTTGAACGCATTCTAATTCAGACAATGAAACCATTCCAAACCATTCTACATCTGAACACAAAGACACAGAACATTCCACAGAAAGAGCTTGTTAGATCTCTAAAGGGTTCTGTGATGTATCTACCACTTCCTCTACAGGAAAATGTTCAAGCAATCTCTACAGAAAATAGTTTGGTGATTCTTGTAAATGGTGTTCCAACAAAGGCCAAGGTCATCTGGCAAGAAGTTGTCAATGTGCAAAAGGTAAAGCTTGCTCTTACTTATTTAGAGAGTAACAATCCCTTTTATACAGACCTTGACATAGATCAGATGGCCAGTCTCTCTGTCCAACATGATCTATTAGAAAAAACTAAACCAATCATTGAGAAGGTCAGTGGACAGACAAGTGACAATGTGTATGAACAGTACACAATTCACCCACTACATGGCAGAGATCCAGTAGGAGACAACATTGATCTCTATCAAATGAAGCAGGTGGAAGGTGAGCCTGTCAGCATTTGGGAGGCAACACTAGAAGCACGCTGTTTCCCAGACCTATTTCCAAAAGGGTCAGGTGGATGCCTAGATGAAAGAGAAGTGCGTGTACAGGGTGCTGAGTACCGCAACTAGCCGTGTGCTCAGCAAAGATGGCAAATTCAGATGTAACATACAGTACCTGTTCCATCTCCTCTGGGAGAGTGAACTTAGCATTCTGTCTGCATCTATTGCACATACTATTCATCTCACAAGTCCACTAGATGGAATAACAGCTGCTCAATTTCTAGAAAAATTAAAGCAGAAAGATGAAAATGTGCAAGTGAATCTCTCTTCCATTCTTTCAAGTCTTGAGGCACCAAAGAATATTGGTATCGCAGACACTCTGAAGTGATGACAATGCTGGAGTATGGTGCAGCCACATGATTTGTCACATTAGTTGTGCTGAATATGCCTGGGGCGAGCTCATTGAACTGTTGAAGTGGGCAAATACTGATGTCGACGGCATCTCATCAATGACTGTTGGAGAAATGTGTTCACTTGATCCTGTGTCTGTCACATTTTCACAAGTGGTTCCATGACATTCTGACTTTCATCTTGTCAAAGGACAATCCACCTCTTGGTATTGTGGAACATTACTTTTGGAGGACAGAATATCAAGCATGGGGTGCCCCTCATATCCATATGTTATTGTGGATCAAGGATGCACCACACATTACTAACATACTAACATACTAAAATGCCTGCAGAATAGGCCTAATGGTCATTTGAGTCTGCTCGATTGGTCAGCCCCCATCCTGGGTGGTGACCTTGCTGCCCCCCCCTCACCTTCTCTGGCTTCTCCCTTCCCAGTTCTGGATATTCTTGCTGCATTGGATTTTGCTTCCAGAACCCTTCCCCTGTACCTGTCCCAGCCCCTCTTGAACCCCTCCACCATCTCTGCCTCCACCAGCCCCCTAGGCAGTGCATTCCATGGCTCCACCACCCTCTCAGTGAAGTAGCACCTCCTCCTTTCTCCCTGAATCTTCCCCCTCCAGCTTCCACCCATGCCCTCTAGTGGCCCCTCCTCCTTCCTTTGAAGCCCCCTGACTGTTCCTCCCTATTTACCCTCTTCATGTACTTGAAGACCTCTATCATGTCCCCTGGTCCCTTCTCTCTTCCAATGTGTACATATTTAGCTCTTCGAGCCTCTCCTAATAGGTCCTGTCCCCCAAGCCCCAAATCATTTTGGTTGCCCTCCTCTGGACCCTCTCCAGGAGTTTAATGTCCCTCTTTAAGTGTGGCCTCCAAAACTGCATGCAGTACTCAAGGTGTGGCCTCACCAAGCAGTTATACAGAGGGAGAGTATCACTTCCCTCCTTCTGGAGGTGATCCCCCTAGCGATGCATCCCAGCATCCTGTTGGCCTTGGCTGCTGCCCTTCTACAAGTGTCTGAGTTGTTCATCTTGAAATCCACCACCACCCCCAGGTCCCTCTCAGCCATCAAGACTTGTAGCATTCCCCCCCCCCAGTGTATACACTTGGCCCGGGTTTCTGGCCCCCAGGTGGAGTACCTTGCATTTCCCTGCATTGAACCTCAGCTTCCACTTTCTAGACCATCTTTCCAGAGCCTCCAGATCCCCCTGTAGGGCCACCCTCCCCATCCACCATTGCCCCCAGTTTTGAGTCATCCACAAAGAGACTCATCTCACTCCTGATTCCTGTCCTTATGTCAGAGATGTAGGCATTGAACAGGAGGGGCCCAAGGACTGATCCCTGTGGGACCCCACTGATGACCCTCTTTGGGGATGAGACTATCCCGCCAACTACGACCCTCTGGGTCCAGTCCTGGAGCCAATTGCCTATCCATCTGATCATCTGGTTCCCCACCCCCATTTCTCCCAGCTTATCCAACAGGTCCATGTGAGGAACAGAGTCAAATGCCTTGCTGAAGTCTAGAAAGAGGATGTCCACTGGTCTACCCAGGTCCAAGGCACTCGTCACCCAGTCATAGAACTCCACAAGGTTTGTCTGACACGATTTCCCTGGGATGAATCCATGCTGTCTATCGTCCAGGCACCCTGACTTTTCCAGGTCCCCCCTAATTGGTGAACATGAAGCAGCAGAAGTGCTAGCATTCATCAAGAAATATATCACTTGTCACATTCCAGACAAGTATGACAGTCCTACACTATGGAAGTTGGTTCAAAAGTTACAGCGACATATTTGTGCAAAATACTGCCGGTGAGTAGTAAAGAACAAATCTAATTGGTACACACGATGTCGCTGTGGATTTTCTAGACGAGTTTGTCAGGATGGTGCCATGAATGACCTTTTCTCAGCAATGCGACACCACTTGAAGGCAAAATCAACCAAGAGGGTATACGAGTTACCCAGAGATGAGAAAGAGGTGTACATAAATGACTACAACCCAACTCTTCTCCTAATGTGGCAAGCAAACATAGATGTTCAGTTTGTGGCTGATAACTCACTGGCCCTGGTGCAGTACGTCACTTCGTACATAACCAAACATGAGCAGACTAGCTTGCAAGATCTTTGGGAAGATATTGCCAGTTCAAGCAGAAGCCTGACATCTCAGCTCTGGTCATTGGGCTTGAAGACTCTTTCACACAGAGAATGTGGAGCTTATGAAGCCAGTGACTGTTTAATGGGTACACATCTGTACGGGAATTCTGATGCTGTCCAGTTTCTCAGTGTAAACTACAAAGAGAAAAGCAAACGTGTACTGATTCCTCATGCTGAAATTGAGAAGCTCGCTGTCAATAGAACTTCTTCAAAACATATCTTGAAGAATAACCTGATAGACACATACTACCCCCGTAGACATGACGACATGAATGATATGTGTCTCTTTCAGGTGGCTAAGTGGTATGACAACAAGGCAGATGTATCACCTGACTCAACATGCCAGATTTACAAGGTGAATGGAGTAGATGGCTGTCTTGTAAGATACACAAGCCATGGCTCATAGACCACTGTAAATTGCATCTAGGCACATTGGAGTAGAGAACACTACTACTTTGCTCTCCTATTCCTATTTAGACCCTGGAAGAGTGAGTCTGAATTAAAAGGTATCTGTGATACAGTCGAGGAAGAATTCAATCGCAGTTATGAGACTTTCAAAACTGAATACTCAGCGACATACATACAGAGACTAGAGGCTGAGAAAGAACATCTTGAGAAGGCAGAGAAGCAGCTTCAGGAAGACACTCCTGTTAGTTCACAAGACAACCTTGATCCAGAAGGACAAGCTGTTCTAGGTGAACCTCTGCCCTTAAATGCCCCATAACTGTTAATGTCAGAATTGAGACAGCCATGGAACATGGCACACTCCACTGTCAACCCAGCTGACTTGAGAGAAAGATTAAATCAGCAGCAGCATACAGTTCACTCTCAAGTAGTTGAAGCTGTCCAACATGGCCTACAACATGAAACAAAACAATGTGATTGTCGTGACTATAAGCCACTACTGATCTTTGTTAGCAGTTCAGCTGGCACAGGAAAGAGTTTCCTTAGAAGCCATCACTGCTGAAATATGGAGCCTGACAGGTCTTCAATTTCTGTTGCTGTTACTGATCCCACAGGACTAGCTGCATACAACATTAGTGGAGTTACATTACCTCTCTTTATGTTGCCAGTGGAACATGGGAGAACTGGAGAGTATCGTAAACTGTCATTTGAGGTTGCATCTCAGCTCTGTTCCATGTTCACAAAGATGAAGTTACTCATTATTGATGAAATCAGCATGGTCTCCAATGTCATGCTTGCCTGTATTCGTCTACGTCTACAGGAGATCTTAAGTACTGATGATGGAGTGCCATTTGGTGGCAAAAGTATTGTTGTGTTGGGAGACCTTTTACAGCTAGCACCAGTCAATGCAGAGCATGTATTTACAACTCTAACTGCCAAACAAGCTAAGAATATCCTCGGCTGCATTGCAGGCTATAACATATGGGAATTATTTACCTATGTTGAGTTGTCTGAGAACATGCGCCAAAGTGGTGATCTGGCTTACAAATCACTTTTAGATGAAGCTCGTACAGGTTCTTTATCACCAGAACATGTCTGTATGTTAAACGATTGGAGAATCACAGTAGACACTGCATCCATAGAAACAGCATGTATTGTCTTCAGCGATGTATATTCTAAGGGACACACATAGTGTGTCTTATGCCAGATTAAAGAAATGCGCTGAGTTCAACAATCTAATGCTACAGAGAAAACCAGAGCTTCTAACTCTGCATGCTGTTGATACAGTTGATGGCGTGTTCTTAGTCGCAACCTAGTAGCAAGATGACTGAACAACTCAGTGAACTCAAGTCAGATGTTTCACGCACAGCTGGCCTAGAAGCTGTTCTCACACTTTGTAAGAATGCACGTATCATGCTGAGACGTAATCTAGATGTAGAATCAGGCATGGTAAACGGTGCCATGGGAAACATCACTGACTTTGTCTACAATGTCCAGAAGACATATATCGAGACCCTTGTAGTTCACTTTGACAACATGGAACAGAATGTACGCATAGAACGGACCTGTGCAAAATTCCAGGTATTTAAGGATATCTATGTAAACAGGAAACAGTTTCCATTATGTGTTGCGATGCTGTATCCATTCACAAATCTCAGGGCTTGAGTTTGGATTCAGCAATGGTGGACATAGGTACAGACATTTTCAAGGATGGCATGAGCTACGTGGCACTTTCACGTGTCCGCAGCATTTCTGGGTTGCACATTATAACTCTAGCACCTCAGAAAATATGAGCTGACAAGTGATGTATTCTTGAGAACAACAGGTTACGTACTCTACATCAGCCACAAATGTATTTAATACCACTGCCTACATATCTTGTTGTCTCACATCATTCAGTCACATCTGCAGGTGTCAACAAACAGCCACAAGCTTCCAGAAGTGATTCAACTCTAAAGACTTCAACAGAGGTCACAACTTCAAGTAAACATTCACAGCCAGTAATTCGTCAAAAATCAGTTGGTGTAGCTGCTGTACCAGTCTTTGACAACAGCACTAGAGTGAACTGCTATGCTAACTCAGCCATGCAAGTTTTCCTACACATGCCACACTTTGTGCAGACAATATCTGCTTCACAAGACAATACCCTATCAAATGCTTTGAAGCAGATTGTCAACATGACTTCTGACCAGTCTAACAATGTACACTCACTAACACCACTACTACAGGTGTTAGGTACATATGACAGATGTAGTACATTTGCTGCTGACATACAGCAAGACACTAGTGAGTTTATGATGGCTGTCATAAACAACCTGGATGAAGATGGCATCCCAATGCGGCACTACTTCACAGTATCATATGTAACAAATATGTATGTGTTTCATGTGGTCATTCACAGCGTGAAACCACAGAAGACTGTGGATTACTCTTTTAGTCCCTCAAACCAAAAGTGTCAAATTTTGACAGTTATTCACCAATGCTTAATATGGTCATGCCTGTGCAAGGTGTGGAGGCAGATGCACTCAGTCCATACGTCTCAGGAGTTCATCTCAATATCTGTTGCTTATCTTGCACAGGTTTGACTCCAACGGGCTCAGAGTTGATACTCCTATCACAGATTACACAGCTGGTAGAATAGTCTTCAACCAATCAGTGTTTGACACTCACACTATAATCTATCACCATGGCCAATCCATGCATTCTGGCCATTACACCTGTTTACTAAGGAACAGAAGTGGATGGGTAGAGTGTGACGACTCTACAAAAAAGCAGTTTTAAACAGAGACTGCCATGTCACTTAAAAATGCATATCTTCTAATATTGAAAATTATGATGACCTTCATATTTCAGAAGAATAGGACAGAACATGTTGAGTTTTAAAATGACTACTTTGTGACAGAAACAGTCGTGAAGTCGGTACAATTGTTTCCAATGTACGACTCTGAATAAACCATAGCATTTCAACAAAATGCTATTCTGGCAGATACATTCCATGCACTATGACATCTAAGATCTTGTGTGGATCAGTGACAGGAAAATTGTTGTAGTGGCTTCAATCGGCGTCAACAGCATTCACAGTCACTAGAGAAACCATGCTTACATGTCTATCAAAGATTGTACATCTCAAAACTGAGGTCTTACTGCTGTCCTCTTCCGTACATATGTTTTATTGTTAATATATGATACTCATACATAACAACAACTTGCTATCAGTTTTCAACTGTTACTCTCTGCATATAAAGAAAAGTTCTCAGTTATCATCGTAAATAACTGAGCAACACTTGTACCATTCACCAAACATTGCACTCTGTCACAAGTTGTCTATCAACACTTGTATTTGTCTATTTACTCTTGACATGTAGACAACAACATCATTCATTCACCATGCAACAGTGTAGAACTATCCCACCTTTATGTGTAATACTGATACTGTACATATGTAAAAATAACAGCCTTTATTGATAATGCAAGAAGCTGAATTAACCAACTGTAAATACCGAACAATTGCATCATATTATTAACTGACTTTGCCATGACTTTGTAATTACTTGTACATAATATTTACATTCTTATTCACCTTGACATTGTTACTAACTACTTTCATATTTCTACTAAAAGTATTAGTATAAGAGTAAAGTACAAATGAATGTTTAACATATAATACAGCACTATACTGATTATGTCAAATTAACCATATCTTTGATAAAAATGCATACCATACACAGTTTTTAACACTAGTTAAGAATTAACATAGAAGCCAATGTAACAATAGAAAAATGTTATTTGTTCCTGTAAGAATATTCTATTTTTTTGTACTTCTCATATAAGTAATTCTAACCTATGTAAACAATGTTGACAATTGTAAATCAGACACTGTTGCTGATCACAATGCACTTCATACCTGTTCCTGACAATATTTATGATTGCCTCTATTGAGGGGTCGGGTGGGAATTTTCCATATGTGCCTAGTCAGTGACATATCATTAAATGCCAGTAATCGAATGTCACTGAAGTCACTTTTTTTATATTTTATTACTTTAACACACTTAGCATATGGTTTTCGCCCACCCCAGGAACATCCACATTACCAGTCACACAATAACAACTAAACACTTCTGTATCATGTGTTTATCACTGTTTACAAGCTACTGACATACCTTTATTAGCATAGCACACAAGTAATGGACTACACATAATTAGGACATACAACCACTTAAAAAATACTTAATATTCTTAACCAAAGTCTTCACATTCACTAGTAAATATATAATGAAGAGCCACAGGTTCAGCTTGAATCTCAAGTTCAGGAGGAATGTCAGAAAGCACTTCTTAACACAAAGAGTAGTGAACACTTAAACATCACTGTGAACACAGAACACCTAATTAAAGACAGTGATCACCTAGTAAAGAAGCAGGTATATGCATAGAAGGCAGATAACAACCCCACCAGCAAAAGATGGGACAACACTGCCATGATAGCAAACACCTAACCTCAAGATGTGTACCATGTAAAACTATCACAATAAATAGAACAAATTACCTTCTTATGCTACCTTTTTCTATGCTTTCTTATAATATCACATACTTGCTCCAATTCATATAATCCAGTTGCTATAAATGTTACACATTTACATATATGGCAAGCAATGATTACACACATACAAAGATTGTATTGTGAGACTGATTTTGTAAAAAAAAAAAATATAGTCTTGATTGGGCCTTTTCTCAGTTTAACAAATTGACAATAAATCTTTTAAAATCATAACCACCTGTGTTGAGTCTTTACTTAAAATAGCATTACAACATTAAAACATAAGTGTTGTCTTCATTAAGCATGCAAACCAACTGCAACAAATAGTGCAACAACTATATCTCCATGAATTTCTTTGGTTGCTATGCTGTCCACTCAGTATCACAACATAGGCAATGGCAGCACATTGCATGTCACACTTCCATAATTCCTAAGAGTGTGAAAACTCAGCAATGTACTTACTTTTCCTGTGTCTATACAGTCATCATGTAGTAATTACTGTACCAAGGTGCCACACATCAGCACCCAACAGTACGCAGCTGTGACTATACACTTAGGATGCAGTCACTGCTATGTCTACTTCAATTCCCTGTCTAAGCTTCTGCAACTCCCAACTGTGGTAAGTTAATTATACCTACAATTACAGAGGTGTGCCATAGATCTCCAGTCCCGTATGGTTCCTATAGATAACCAGTCATAATGCAGTATAAATATCAACAGGCACAGCAGCTCTAGCTGCCTAAATCCAAGCAAATCCTAACAAACATAACTACAGTTTCCCTGTGATCAGTCATGTGTGGCATAGACGTACAAATAGTCACCTGTGTTGTGTATGTGCACTGAAATTGGCCTACCCTGAATTTTCATCTGTATCTCCAATTACAATGTACTACCTATTGTCACATTTGTACACACATTGCCTCCCTGAATCCATTTAAATGGCAACTGCACTAACTGGACTATTCCTGTAATCAGAGAGCTGTACAACTGATGTACATTCCCTATCATTTCCTGTGGCTGCTTACTTAGGATGCAGCAAGTGCTATGGGAAAGCAGTCCCCCCATCACACTGTTTAGCATCATGTTTTTTCCTAGTCTGTATTGTCAACTCACTGTTCAATATGTGGACTAGCTGTTCATACATTGACTTACAGATCTCCTGGAATTCCTAAGTAAGTTAACTACCATGTGCCACACTTATATCTACTGTCAGTCTACAGCTAGACTGCAGTACCTAGTGTAATAAGCTGTGTGACATTCTACCTAAGCACATGCAGTTGTGAATGTACATTCAGTATCAGTAACTGGTATGCATGTCTAAATTGTCTGTGTGAAGCAATAGAAATCCTAACTGTGCTAAGTTGTGTATATCAACAATTACAGACCTGTACCATTGATGTTGCTTGCCTGATTCTTGCTGTGCATCGATACTCTTGACGCAGTTAAAACTTTCGGGAAGGGGGTATTATCTGTGTCAGTGAACACAAACACTAAGTGTCCTAACTTGAGTGTCCCTGAAATAACTGCTGTCTACCATTGATGTCCATACCCTCAGCTCTTCTGTGGGTCTCTACTAAGGATCCAGTACCTGGCATTGCAGTTTGAAAAGACATTACCTGACTGAAGCCATTCAAGTGACAACAATGCAAACTACACTTTACCTGTGTCTTTCATGAATGGGCTGGTCCAGGCACGCCATCTGCTTCCTTGCTCAGACAAGGCCCCATTCAGCCTCACCTCACAACTTTCTCAGGTGGTCTTTTCTGGGTTCACAGACCCACCACCAGCACATCTTCACTCTGGCCTTCACAAACTGCCTACCCACTTCTTGAGCACTGAAACCAGGAACTGCAAAGCCGCAGGCTATTTAGTTAAAATAGTGAAATGTAGAAATAAATGCAAAGGGCACACATACTAAACACAGTGGGTTTCTGAATCTAAAAATAAGAATGTTTGGCTCTTACTCTTACTCACTTCAAGAGCTCATTACTGCTGTATCCCTATAGCTGAAATGCTAATGACTACAAGCAAATAAAACTTTGCAAAACTCTAAAAAAAACTATTTAACTAAAATGGCTGCACCTCAAAAGTCTAGCAATTCAGGCATTCAAATATATCTAGATTTTCCTCTCTATTACTTAACAAACTCAAAATGAAAGGGGATTTAAAAAGGTTTTTGTAGCTCAACAAGACAGAGCTCCAAACTTACAGCACTCAGCCTGGCAGCCATCAGCTGCTTTTAATTTCCATGTTTTCTTTTTTTAAATATTGAGTTGCTTTTGAATGGTCAACAGCCTTTTGTCGTATGCCATACAGATTTTTCTACATCTTATCAAATCTTGCATCTAGTTTTGTAACTAACTTTTGTATATGTGGCAATGAATTAAATGATTTGCTAAGCTTCTCAAATGAGTCCATTTATTTTGTCCATACTCAAATACTTCAGGTGATGGATCCAAGGCTGAAGCAGTAAAAGCAGCTATAACCTGTGTCAGTGCCACATTGAACATAGAGGATGAGCCAGATAGGCTTGCAGAATTATCTACTATTTTGGCATGGGAAATGAAGGCAATTCCTTTTGCAGAATTAACTACCATTTTGGCATGGGAAATGGAGGCCATTTTCAAAATGTTTTTCTGATGCCATGCTTCCCAGCAAACTCAGAGAAACTTTTGGAGGACTTGCTGAGCCTCCTAGTTTGTCCATTATGGAAGTCCTCTTATTTGTAGAAGTGTGACCAGTGGGACTAAAGCCTTAGCTAGAGGAACATCCCAGGTTACCTGAGAAATCCATTAGGAAAGTTTAAATTATGCTGACTCTGTCTTCTTTCCCAGTTTGTTGCAGGTCAGTCAGTGAAAAATTAGGGTCCTTTCACTTTTTATCACACTCCATCACATTTTGTGATCTTAGATGTAAAGGCATCTGGTTCCTTCACCAAAGAGACAGAGATTGGAGAAACATCTTTAAAGTAACAGTTCAGTGCTATTCAACATCTGGTAACAGTAGGTCCAAGGGAGAAGGTATGCTCAAAGTAAATCTTGAGGCATGAGCACTGTAGAACTCCTTAATGTGGGGGTAGGTGCAGAGTCATCACCATGAAAGGCCATTTGTCTGTTTTGTCAATATTTCAACCTCCCTGGAGATATACCATCATGTGCCAAGAGAGCAATGCACATGCATCATGTATCCTCACTTCACTATCTGTCTAAGCTGGCATCAAGACATCCACCAATGTCCAGGGACACTAAGGGCAGACATACATACTAACATATGAAACTGCCAGAAGAAGGCCATACATTTTATACAGTCTGCTCATTGTTGAGCTCATGCAATTCATAATACTTGGTGCTCTGCCCCCCCCCCTTCCTGGTATTCATAGCTTCCTCTTGACTGTATCCCACCCCTTTTAAAACCCCATCTGGTAGCTAATTACACCTTATACAAACATATGAAAATGCCAGCAGATACAGGCCAAGTGGTCTATTGTGTCTGCTCGATTGTCCTGACACAGGTTAGACTCATGTTGCTGCCCCCACTGCCTTCTCTTCTCCTCCTCTAAACTTGCCACTGACTAGTACCTTGCCATGACTCTATCCACCCCTTTTAAAGCTCCCCACTGTTTTTAGAGATATCACTTCTTCAGGAGTGCATTCCATCCCTCTACCACCCTCTCCGTGAAGTAGTGCCTCCTCATTTCTCTCCTGAATCTACCCCTCCAACTTCAGACTGTGTCCCCTAGTAATCTCCTTTCCCTTTAATAGAAACATGCACTCTGTACTAACCCTGTTTACGCCCTTTATGTGCGTGAAGGTTTTGATCATATTACCTCTTTCCCTTCTCTCCTCTAGTGAGTTCATGTTGGTCCTTCAACCTATTCTCATAAGGTTTTCCCTCCATTCCTCTGACCATTTTTGACGCCCTCCGCTGGACTCCCTCCAATAGCCTGATTTCCTTCTCTAAGAATGTGTTCCAGAACTGCACATGGTACTCCAAGTGTAGCCTCACCAGTGATCTGTACAGAGGAAGAATGACTTCCTCCCTCCTAGAGGTGATTCCTCTAGCAATGCACCCCAGCATTCTATTGGCTTTTGCCGCTGCTTTCCTACATTGAGATGAGTGGTTTATATTCCTTGTGACCATTACACCTAAATCATTTTCCTCCTCAGAGAAAGATAGCTGTACCCCTACCAAATGAAAGCTGTACTCTGGATTCCTGGCTCTGAAGTGCATGACCTTGCACCTCTTAGTGATGAAATCCAGCTGCCAAGTGTCTGACCACTGCCCAAGCCTTACAAATCTTCCTGGAGATCCTTTCCTCCAACCACCCCATCTACCACTGCACCTATTTTGGTGTCATCAGTGAATAGGCTGATCCTGCTTTAACCCCAACTGCTACATTGGCTATGAAGATGTTAAACAGCAGTGGCCCATAGCACTGAACCCTGTGGGACCCCACTAGTGACTGCCCTGGGAGTTGAGAGTTCCTCCTCTACAACCACATTCTGATGTCTGTCTCTCAACCAGTTACCAACCCACTTAACCAGTTTCTCCCCCAATCCCAGGTTCCTCAATTTATCAGTTAATTTGTCATGGGGTACAGAGTCAAAGGCCTTGCTGAAGTCCAAATACAGGACATCAACTGCCCGACTACTATTGAGTGCTTTTGTCACCCAGTCAAAAAAGTGAACCAAGATTGTTTGATATAGTCGTCAGGAGACAAACCCATGCTGTCTATTGTCCATAAGACCGTTCACCTCAAGAAGGTAACCAACTTTTCCTTTAGTATAGTCTCCATGAGCTTACTCACAATAGATGTAAGACTGACTAGTCTATAGTTACCAGGCTAGTCCTTGGGACTGCTCTTATGCAGGGGTACCACATGTGCCATCCTCCAGTCCTGAGGCTCGTACCCAGTCTGCAGGGAGGTATTAAACAAGTCTGCCAGTGGTGCTGACAGGACCTCAGCCAATTCCCTCAGGACTCTAGAGTGTAGCCCATACAGCCCCGGTGCCTTGTTCATCTTTAATGAGTTAAGGCCCTCAATCACTCTGCTCAGAGGGATCTCCCTATCTGTTATCCATTCTCCTCCCTCATCTGCTTTATCATGCCCTTGCAGGATTGGCCCATCTCTCTCCCTGGTAAAAATTGAACAGAAGTACTCACTGAGCACCTGTGCCTGTTCATGCCCCTTCTCCACCCATCCTCCATCTTTCCTGATCCTGGTGATTTGCTCCTTGCAGCTCCTTTTCTCCTTTATGTACTTGAAGAAGGCCTTGTCACCCTCCTTTGAGCCTTGGCTGCACTCACAACCCTGCACATCGCCTGGTTTTCTTTGCATAATCCTCCCTGTCCACCTCCTTATTGGACCCCTTCCATCTTCTGAAGATCATCTTTTTCTCTCTCACTTTTATCTCTACCTCCTCTGACCACCAACTTGGCTTCTTGGTCCCTGCTTCTTATTGCATTTCTTTGTGCAGGCATCTGTGGCCACTACCCGACCTGCTTTCAGGATGGCCCATTTCTGGATGGTATCCATGTCTGGGCTGATGCTAGCCTATCACCACTCTCTCCATGAAGAAATGACTCCTGCCCACCTTTCTGAACCTTCCATCTGCCAGTTTGAGGCTGTGCCCTCATGTTCTTATTTTCACTGAATCTAAGAAGATCTCCAAGATTGACATTGTTAATACCATTGAGATATCTGAATCCCAATCATATCCCCACGCTTCTTTCTCTCCTTGAATGAGTACATGTTTAGATTTTCCCAGCTTTGCTCATACAAGTTTCCCTGTTGACCTAAATCATCTTTGTGGCACTTCCTGCATTGCCTCCAACTGGTTTTATGTTTTTATGGTGGGGGGCTCCAGCACAGCACACAGTACTCCAGATAAAGTTACATTGTAGATCTGTATAAAGGAAGAATGTCCTTTTTCATTCTGCTGGTGAACCCCTATTTATGCATTTCAGCATCCTGTTTGCCCTTGCAGTTACTGTTTTGCATTGCATAGAGAGTTTGTTTGCTTGTGATACCTATCCCTAGGTCTTTCTCTTCCTCTGACACCATGACAGTCACACCCACTTGTCTGTATTTTGCCTTCAATTCCTGCATCCCACAGTATGTGCATGACCTTGCACCTTTTTGCATTGAATCCCAGCTGCCAGATTTCAGATAATCTTTTTAAACTGGCTAGGTCCTCCCTCAAATCTCTAATGCCCTCTTCCATATCCACAGAACTTGGAGTCAACTGCAAAGTGGCAGAGTTTTCCCTTTTTACATCCCCAATGTTGTTTATGAAAATATTCACCGGCACCTGACCAAGCATTGGTCCCTAAGGTACTCCACTAGTAGAGATGTTGTAAAGTTTAAATCCACTTTAGAATTTAAAGCATATGGCACAAATCCGCCTTTGTGGATAATTTCACAAATTTTTGCCCCTACTTTCAAAATTCGCTTTTTGCAACTTTGCATTGCAATTTTTCGTTAACTCTACTTTTGGGGGTACCAGATGCAAGGTTTTGTGAACATGAGGCTTCTGGTAAACACATTGCCTCAAGATCATATGGAAGAGCTTCTGCAGGTCACATGGTACATCTGTATACACAGACTGTGCCTTTCTTTCAGTTTTGCATTTCTAGTCAGTCACAGAGAGGTGAAGGAGGCTGTCTACTAGTAGAGATTGAGAACACATTAATTGCTTAAAGAATCTAGTTTCTACCAGTTTATTTACTGTTTTTTTCTGTCTTGTTTTATTACTTTAGTTAGGGAACACTCTCATTATAGTTAATATTTATTTTGAATATTTTTTGACTTATTTGGTAGTTTTATTTTCCTCTTTTTTGTGAATATTTTCTGTCTTTACGTCTCTCTCTTTTTTGGGGTAAATATTTTCTGTCTTTCTCTATCTCTCTTTTTTTGGTGATGGAGAAGTGAGAAAAGATTTGCAACCATGTTGGTGCCATACAGCTGCATCAGCCATGCTTTTCTGGGAAGTCAACCCCCCCCCCCACATAGCACCTCAGTGTCCTCTTTCTTTAGTGGTTCTCCCAACCCAACAGCAGCCCCCCTTCAATCTTCCAATAGGGCAGCATCCACAGCAGAAGGAGACTGAAAACATGCAGCATGCCCAAGTCCAGCAACAGGAAACAACTATGGATGAACAGCAGCTCCCAGTTTCCCCTGAGGTTGAACAATCAGAACCTTTTATGCTTCACCATAGTGGTACCGCCACCAGCTTCAACTCCCCCCATTACCCCCAGCAGAAAAGCCTCATTCATCATCCTCAGGCTCCTCAGTTCCTCCACCACCAGCTCTCCATTGCAAGAGCCACTAGTACCAGAGGTGTTCCCTGGTGTGATAACTTTTGGAAGTTTATGCAAGTGACAACAGCATTGTCACTTGCAAGCTCTGTAAGATCAGGGTCATAATGATGCTGTCATATGTCATATTTTTTATTTCTCTATATTTCTCTCTTTTCTGAATTTTCTCGACTACCAGAACAGGTATGTCAGGCCACTAAGGGTTGCTGATAGTGCCACATGGTGCTGTGCTGTGCGTCACTGCCCCAAACACTGCTGTAATGCACTATGTGTTAATTGTGCATTAATCGCACTTAACATTAATATTGTTCTCCCAGAATTTTGTCAAGTACTCAAATAAATTTGACCATTTGCTACATGTTACCATGTAGTACTGCACTGTGTGTTACTGCCTCAAGCACTGTTCATGCAATGCACCTTAGTGGAATTTGTGAGAAAAGCATAATATACCTAAACTCTGTACTTCAAGACTTTTTACAACTTGCAGAATAAATACTGTAAGTCAGGCCATTACATGCTGATATGAATTTTTCTTATGACACCCTGAAATGAGATGTGCTACCCAAATAAATATATGCTGCTTTACCCATAGAACCTCTTATAAAGCACTTTAGTAGCCATTTAGTGTTAAAACACAATACATTATTTTCTCATTCCCCTGCATCTTTCCATAGCAAGATGCACCTTAGTGCCCAGATATTCACAGTTTAATATATTCTCATGGCTGGAAAAAGTCTCTTGATGTCCCTAAATGAGATGGGCTTCCCAAATTTATTTATTTATTTGAGGTTTGGTAACTGGGTAAGCCCACTGAGACAACTGAAGTCCCTTTTTCAGGGGTGACCCAGAAGTACAGTATATATATAGTACAGTGCTTTAACATAGCACTGACAGTTACAATGGAAAAATTGATATACAGCATTCAGTGATCCACAGGATTATGATACAGCCAGATACAACCACAGGTATATAAGATTGTTAGATAATGAGATCAGATACAAGAGGGCTAATAAATAGCAGTTATGTTTAACGGTGAAGCACAGGGGGCAAAGTAAGAAACCAGGGTTGAAGGAAGAGCAAGGACAAGAAATAGACAGAGCTGTTGGAGCTGAGGTTTGATATCACTGGTAGCAGGAGCAAACTGTAGAGGCAGAGAGAAAACAAACAAGCTGAATTGGAACTCAGGAGGGTGGAGCATGACAGAATGGAATTGATCTGCTTTTGTTGCTGTGTAAGTCTCCCCCACAGTACCTCATGTAAATCACTTTAGGGTTCACCTAGTGTAAAAGCACATATATGAAATTCTCAACTCCCTGCTATTCTCCATAGCAGGATGCACATATAGTGCTCAGAAATTCCCATAGAAACATAAACTTCTATGGCAGATAAGGACCACTTGGCCCACCCTAGTCTGCCCATTTCCCTACCTAGAGGATAAGCTGCAGATCCTATTTAACCAACAGCCTATTTCTTCCTACCCCCACAAAATTGCCTTATGTCTGTCCCATGCATTCTTGAATTCTCCACAGTTTTAGACCCCACAAACTCCTCAGGAAGGCTGTTCCATGCATCCACCACCCTCTCTGTGAAAAAATACTTCCTCACATTGCCCCTGAGCCGTCCCCCCTCTATCTTCAAATTGTGTCCCCTTGTTATTGCACATCTCATTTTCTGAAAGATGCTACCCTCTTGGACTTTGTTGATTCCACTGAGGTACTTAAACATTTCTATCATGTCCCCCCTCTCCCTCCTTTCCTCAAGGGTATACATATTAAGCTCCTTTAGTCTCTCCTCGTAGCCTAATAAATTGTCATGGCTGGAAACATTCTCATAATGCCCTAAAATGAGATGAGGTCCTAGAATGTATCTGCTGCTGCTGTGTGAGTGTGACCCCACAGCACCACTTGTAAAGCACTTTAGTGGCCAGTTAGTGTTAAAGCTCAATACATTAAATTCTGAATTCCCTGTAGTTTTCCATAGGAAGATGCACATTGGTGCCCAGAAATTCACAATCTAATAAATTCTCATGCCTGGAAATTTCTCTTGATGCCCTGAAATGAGATGGGCTTCCCAATTTATATATGCTGCTGCTAGCTTGTGCTAGACTGTGTGAGTCTCCAGCCACAGCAACTGTTGTGATGAACTTTAGTGCCCAAAAATCACAATACATTCTTATGACTGGAATTTTTTATGATACCTTAAGATTAGATGTGCTACCCCAATAAATATCTGCTGTTGCTGCTGCAGCTAGCTGATGCTAGTCTGTGTGAGTCTCCAGTCACAGCAACTGTGGAGATGCACTTTATTTCCTGCAAAATCACAGTAAATTCTCATGGCTGTAATTTTTTTTATAACACCCAATCAATCAATACTTTTATTGTTGAGCTTATAAAAGAGCCATGCACAAGTATGAAAAATATGCAGTACAATGTTCTTAAAAATACAATATCGCTTAAAAAGCACAAATACATTATGGCCCAGATATTCAGAAGGGTTGCACATGGTGCAACACTGTTGCGCCATGCACAACCCACTGATGTGCTCCAGTGTGATATTCAAACAGGGATTGAGCCTGGCACAAATCCAGATGCACCGGAGTGCATCAGTAACGTATGCGGCGCAGGTAGGGGGGGCATACCCATGCATACTCCGCATCCTGATATTCAGCCGGGATGTACTGAGTCCATGCATCGCCAACCCGACTTCGCGCTGCACAGGGTGAACCAAACAGAAAAGGAACAATGGCTGGCCATCCACAGGTGAGCTGCCATGTTGCAGGGTGCAACACGGCAGCTGCCATCTGAGGGTGGCCACCCGAGCTCTGGCTGCACCTTCGTGGAGGTGCCCCTCCACCCCCATGCCCGATCACAGGCATATGTAGTGATTTTAACAGTTCAATATCCCTGGTGGTCCAGTGGACCGCTCGCAGCCCGATTGCTGGCATATGTTATTAAAATAGATGTCCAATATCCCTGGTGGTCCAGTGGACCACTTGCAGCCCGATCACGGGCATTGGTATGAAATAAACATGTCCAATATCCCTGGTGGTCCAGTGGACTACCTCCAACATGATCGCAGGCATAAGTGTACAAAGAAACATTTTAAATTATCCCTAGTGGTCCAGTGGACTGCTTCCAGCCCAATCGCAGGCATAAGTGTACAAAAAAACATTTTAAATTATCCCTGGTGGTAGCGATAGCACCCTCCCCACCCGCCCACTGAGCCCCACTGCCCCAGTCCCCCGGTCAGCAGCGGGTGGCAGCTCCCCACCCACTTGCCATCCACTGACTGACACCATACCGTAGGAGCTGTCATGCATTGGTCTAGCGTGAGCCAATGGGTGTGCAGCCTATACCACTACTACACAGTCCAGATATGTGAATGGACCCATTCACATATCTGGACTGTCTGTCTGATATGGGCTGCATGCCCATTGGCTCACGCTGTGGACCAGTGGGTGACACCTTACTACTGTGTCAATCAGTGGGAGGCAGGGGCGGCAAGTGGGTGGGGGCTGCCGCTGCTGACCGAAGAGAGCGGTGGGGCTCAGTGGGTGGGTGAGGAGGCCACGCTGGACCACCAGGGGATAATTTAAAATGCTTATTTGTACACTTATGCCGTGATCAGGCTGGAAGTGGTCCACTGGACCACCAGGGATAATTTAAAATGTTTTTGTACACTTATGCCCTCCACTCAGGCTGGAAGCGGTCCACTGGACAACCGGGGATAATTAAAATTTTTTGTACACTTATGCCCGATCGGGCTGGAAGCGGTCCACTGGACCACCAGGAATATTGGACATGTTTATTTTATACTAATCCCGTGATCGGGCATTGGGGCCTTTCAATGTGCAGGGGTCATCAGTCCCCGATGGCTGCAGCCTGGCAGGCGCCAGGTACAAGTCACCTGGGATCGTTACCTGCATGCAAATGAGGGCCATAATGACATGCAAATGGTCCCATTTGCGCCTTACTCATCATATGGCCCCATTTGCCTGTGCACTTTTGAATATCACGGTTGATGCACCTAGCGCAACGGAACTTGCTCTAGTGCATCCCCCTGCTGCACTCTGGCCACTTGCACTGGCGCAGTGCCACTGCGTCATATGCACTGCGGGTGGCCAGGGTGCGATATTCAACAATGCTGTGCCATGGCACAGCTCCGTTGAATATCACCCTGTCAATGCCTCTGCGCAGCCAAGTTCCGCTGCACCCGAGGCTTGCGCCACAGCCTGGTGCAGTCTGAATATCTGGGCACTGTATATAACACCCTGAAATGAGGCGGTAACCCAGGAGATTATATGCTGTCACTGCTGCACTTTGTAAATCTAGTCTCGACAACTGAATGAACAAAATGATCTGGTTCCTTTCTGCTCTGAATCCAGGTGGTGATCTTCAACTGGATTATTGCTTTGTTGTGACCTACCTACAGTACTGAACTAAGTATTTTTTCTTTTACTTTTTTTTTTGATGGGGGTGGGAGAGGAATGTAAACCATTTTGTTTCTAACCACGTTTTGTTAAATTTCTCTCTTTTCAAGTATTATCATTGGGTGATGAAATCCTGTTGCTGCATTGGTCTAGCCAAGATCTGGTTTTTGAATTTAGTAATGTTGCCAATCAGGGAAGGTAAATATTCTTTTCCTTTTTTCAATCCTAGTTTTTAAATACCTAAATTTTATTCATCTCCTATGTGCCACTCTAGTCTCTAACAGTCTTCTGCTCCTGTTTCTCTTTTTTTGTTATTTTTTCAAGCAAGAGGCAGTAGTGCTGACCACATTAGTGGTTTAGTAGAGAAGATGCTAGTGGCTTCCTTGCTGGAAGAGCAGCCATTTCAATTGAATACATCATGTTTCTCGGTAACAGTATCACAAATTGGGGGAAAAAAACTGAATCATTACAAAAAGGATTTAACTGATGAGGAGAAAGTGATGGACAGGACACTTTTTTATGATTCAATCATCCTTATCAAGGAAGCAATCCTCCAGATCTTCAGACTGGAGTTATCCCACATGGGAGTTCTTCCCCATCAGTGCTTCATCGACTTCCGTATTAGGCAATTTGCCAATGCTGACAAACTCAGGCTGTTCTGGGTTATCCTCACCACCACTGCCACTATCATGTTGTAGGAATGCAGGCATGATTGTGTTGCATGGAATTTGCCCACATTTATCTTAATAAATGCCAGCATGACAACATTTCATGTGGCAGATTTGTACTCCTGTCAAGCAAAATTGCACCTGCAAAGCTGAATACACACTCCTCACTGACACTCAAGGGTGGACAGCTCAGGTATTTGATGGCAACTGAGGTCAGTACAGTTCAGTCAGTAACCTTGCTACTCTAGTACTGCAAGGGCTCCTCTGTGATGCCAAGGTGTCTCATGTCCACCATATACTCATCCACCATACATTGTGCTGCATGCAGTCCTATTGCCTCATCATCAGCCTCACGCTCCACCTTTTCTTCAACATCTTTAAAGTTCACCTGGTATAAAACATCCCAAAGTGGATTTTTTGGAATTTTATCTTGTACCTTGCATATTTTATCAGTCCAGTTACCATGCAAGATAGGAGAAACATCCAGTCTCTGTTGAATTTCATATTGTGTCTTAAATAACTGTGATTTTAGCAGCTGTGTCCCAAGTACACATCTTATTAGGAGATCATTTATATTTTGGACCTGATTATGTCCACCTTCAAGTGTTGATGATAGGCCACATTTATACTCTGGGTCAAACAGGATAGCAATCCCAAACTCTGCAAACTGTAGAACACTGGAAATATGAGCATTGCAGTCAAGATATTGAGCATGTGTTCCATTAGGCATTGCTTCAGTATCACCACCTGCCCCAGAACCTGTGTACATTCAACAGCATCTGTCTCAGCACCCATAAAAGTGGGATAGCCTGACTGATACAGGCAGTGTCCTCACTCATTGCCTTGGCTGTACATTCAAATGGCCTTAGAATCATGACCAGGCCATCCATTTGTCACCACTGGTCTATTGTCAGAGACATGGGTACTCCAGCACCGTTACAACTCATATGTAACAGCAGATATTTAGATATGGCTGTGTACTGCTCATAAAAGAGCAAAATTATATATAGTGTTGAGTTCCGTCTAGTGATTACTTATAGCTTCATGTGGTGTTGAGGCAATTTGATCTGGATCTGCAGGTTCAATGGGCCACAGTCAACATGGACTTAATATCAGAATATAATAGAAACTCCAGCACAATGTGATTAATAGAGTGTGCTAAGCATGGTACCATGAGAAATCCCCATATCAATGCATTTATCTACATTTTAGGTATTATCACCTGCAGTGAAACTTGTTGTCAGTGCATGGAGGTGCAACCAATCATCAGTCTCCAGTCAGGAGCAATACTAACACTTTCAGCCCATGTGTAATCAGATGCAATCTTCATTGACAATGTGGCATACTGACAAATATCTGGAGTGTTGTTACTGTACCACTGCATTTGGGTTTAGTACAATTTTCCATGCCTAGAATCAAATACTACCCCAGGGACCTATGCCTAAATAGAGAATTAATGGATAGCTCATTGGGTATTACCAGTAAAGTAATACCATCGAGAGGGTTCTGGACATGTAGGAACCCTGAGAGCAAGCTCGAGAGGTTACAATGTCCAGAATCTAAGATGGTAGACTCACAGTAATACCCAGTGAGCTATCCTTTATTTTTTAATACATAGATGCAAAGTTTGTTTTCTTGTCTGTGACTGTTTTTGTGCAGCGAGGACTTTCTACATGCTGGCCGAGCACCACAGAGTTTCAGTGTGCCCTCCCCACTCTCTCTCTGTCACACATACACAGGCGCAGCTAGAGACAGTTTTTTTGTTTAGCACATATCCTCGTTCTGTATTCTGGAAGGTAGGATCATGACCATATGTCCCTTTTTGAAATGTAAAGGTAAAAAAAAATCGACTTAAATAATCCTCGGTAGAAACGGTCTCGCTAAGCAGGAAACTGTCCACCAGGTTTTTTTTAATTTTCTGCCTGCCAACACAGGAAAAGGGGCCAATTGGAGGGCATGCTTGGGGACGTGGGCAGAGAGACAGGCGCATGCACTGTTGACCTTCTCTGATAATACTATCATTCAGGTCCTGAATGTTACTATTACAGGACCTGAATGATAGTATTATCACTCTTGAAGTGTGGTATTGTCACCTCGGGAGTGATAGTATTACCTCAAATTTTTTGTATGCTTTAGAAGCATATTAAATTAATGATCCATATATTAATGGCTGTAATGCACAGATACAATCCACCAGTTATTTGGCCACTGGTCCACATAGCCCTACTAAGATGTAAGTATGGGATGCTGAATGCAGCATGGCATGTACCTTGCTTGACATAGTCCATTATACAGCAGTTCAAGAATGGCACTGGCGGAGAAGTAGGTTCATGATGGAATCTGCTATTTGGAACAGGCACATGCCATCAACCTTCTGAATCCAACATTCTCCAGAAAAGTGAATGGTAGTAGGTCAATTGCCAGCATTTTAGCAGTTACAGAACTCAGTTCCCGTGTGATGGCATGATTTGGTGGGTATTTTGTCTTACACACAAACATGCTATGTAGTGTTGGCTGCACCGTTCATGGTGTTGGGCTACAAAACAGCTGGACTGTGTGGCGGCATGATTGGTGGGGTAGCTCTACTCAGAGGGATTCACGGATGCTGCTTAAATTAAAGCAGTGATTTGCGGTGCTTTCTGGACTAGGGTTCATGCACTTTAGTGCCTCTAGTTGCTAGTACTTAACCCACAACTGCCTTGGCCACTGCTAGGCAATCCCACAGACTGCTCATCTTCTCTTTGGTAGTCCTCTGCAGTCAACCCTGCATCCACCTGGACTATTTCCCTGACAGCTGGGGATACCTTGCCAAATGAAGATGATAAGGAGAGGGTTCCTGCACTGGCTTCCCTTTGGTGCTGAGTCCAGTATAACAGGTGAATAGACCTGAGGTGTGTCTGTGTTGGCCACCAGTGCTTAAGTGGGTCCCTTTTCTATGGCTAACTCAGGCTTGACACCACTTGCTGCTAACCATTCTTTCTTCAGCTAGGTCCAGTATGTAAAAATCCCAAACTAGGGATTTTGTAACTCTTGATTTTACATGAGGTGTTACCGGGACAATGGAGGGGTGGCAATGGGTGTTTTGTGGGAAGTATGCACTGTGACAGTGTGTGACTCATGCAGTTTGATTGCATCAACAGTTCTAACAGGAAAAACAGTTGGATGATTTGTGGAGGTGGGAGGCTTTGGTAATTCTGTAAATTAATTGTGGTGTGCACAGCACAGAGTTCAACAATGCGACTTTTTTCAGGTTCCTGTGAGGTACAAATCATCATCCCCATCACCACAGGGCTGATAACCTGTTCTTCCTCTTGAGATCTGTCCTGTGCCTACTTGCATTGTCCACCCTCTTCTCCTTCTCATATTTCAACCTAGTCTGATAACCTCCTCATCCTGAGATCTGACCTCCTCTGCCATACTTTCTTCACCTTCCCTTTGCTTCCCATCATCCTTGCATACAACAGTCCAATCTCCCTCTTCAGAATCTGTGTGATGGTCAAGCTCAACACTCTCATTAGGAAGTGGGAACTGTAGTCACAAAGGCTAATAAGTAATTTGGTAAGTTTTGGTCTCTATGTAGATATAGATATCTATGTGTGTATCTCTGTAGCTGTTATCAGTAGGATATTCTGACAGGTATGATTAGCATGGACTACATGTACTTATAAATAATTATACCTACTCTCATAAGGGTTTTGGTGGAACAGACTGAGAAGGGTCACCTTCCTAGGTACAAATCACATTAGAAGCTTTATTCCTGGTATCATAAACAAATATCACACACACACATACACACACACACACACACACACACACACACACACACACATATATATATATATATGATAAAGCCAATTTTCTCACTCAGACTTTGTAGCTTAATGTAGCATGTAGTGCATTCACTTGGATCAAGGTTCATGAAGGTGTTACAAATACTACAGATTGATATCACTTTTAAAAATTATTCATTGGCAGCTAGGATCTTAAAGGCATCACATAGTCTAGATGCTGTGGAGGTTTTGATAGTAGGTTTCTAAATCTGGGATAGCGTGAGATCAACAAAACATCAGTTGTTAGTTCTGATCTTAATTCCAGGTATCGTAGGAAAATCAACTAGAAGAATTTTATAGTGACTCATCAGCATACCTCTCAACTGTCCCTGATTATCAGGGACGTCTCTGATTTGGCTCAGAATTTTCCTCTGTCCCTTGTAAAATTTGTGTTTTTGTGACTAAACAGTGGGAATTATAAGCACAAAATAATGTCAACATTGAAGTTACAGACTTCTTCTTCATCAGAAAATGCATCTTACACTAATCCCCTTATTTTATTAACTTTCTGAGTGAATATTACCAGTTATTAAGATGTGTCCCTGATTTTGGGTCTTTGTCCCTGAATTTTTTAAGACTTGTCCTTGATTTATGAGGCAAGAGGTTGAGAGGTATGCTCATCAGTGAGGAAGAAATATGGCAAGTTTTATTAATAATTTCTTTTGATAAAGCCCCAGGACCAGATCTTATAATAGCAGCCATTTAAAAGACTTTCCCTGAATGGTGGCTACTTATTTTTAAATAACTTTTTAATAGTTTTGTCCAGGGTCAAGATTTCCCAAGTAGCTGAAAAGGCAGTATAATCTTCCCAATATTTAAAAAAGGGTGATCCAATGAATCTCAAAATGTATAGACCAATCAGTCTTCTAGATACGTCCCAAAACCTTTTCTCCAGGATCATCTTGCAGAGGCTCCAAATGTGGAATGATGACAATCAGTTACTTAGTGAATCACAAAATGGGTTCAGAATAGGACACTCCACTATACAACACTGTTTTGTTTTATCACATTTGATTCAGAAATATGTAAAAATCAAAAAAAAGTAAATTGTATTGTTGTTTTATAGATCTAACTGTGGCATTCAATAGCATAAGTAGGAACCTTCTTTGGGAAAAAATAGCAGATTATAATATTGATCCAACTTTGTTTGACATATTAGTCAGATTGCACCAGGATACCTGGATACAAGTACAATTTAATTATAATAGGGCATTAACCTCTACCATTTGTATCAACTGTTGGAGACAGGGTTGCCTTTTGAATCCAACACTATTGTATACGTAAACTCAATTCTGAAGCAATTAGAATATGCAGACTTTCACTCATCAAAAATTATCAAGAAAAATATATCATGTCTAGCATATGCAGATGGTCTAGTATTGCTATACAATTCTTGCATAGGTCTACAGAGGAAGCTTAATTTATTTGTAGACCTACAGTATGTAAAATAAATAAACTTACAATAAACCTACAAAAGACTACAATGGTTATCTTTGGTAATAAGTCAAACTGGCCCCCAAGTCTTTTTATTAATCATGAGAAAATTGAAACAGCCAAATATTATGACTACTTGGGCATTAGATTTTCTCAAAACTTTATGTGGAACAACCATTTAACTTTATTACAAGTTAAACTTGGGAATGTCTTTAATGCTTTTAAAATATTCAGTGCCAAGCTTGGCAAAAATACATTGAGGGCCTTTTAAGGGTAATAAATGCAAAATTAAAACTAATGTTCTATATGCTGCTGAAATGTAGGCAACAGCAGACATACATGTACTTGAAGCCATGATGAATAAACTATACTCTTATGTACTAATGGTTCAACAATCAGTGCCAGCAGAGGTTCTAAGGCTTGAACTTGGACAGTATTCAGTTACGACCAGGACCATGGAAAAACAAATGCAATTTGTATTAAATCTTTTAATTCCAGAGTCACATATCCTGAGGTGGTGCTTAGAAGAACACATTTGCATGCAGCTAGGGGTTTGTTTTCCACTAATAAACTTAATTAAAAGAAAATATTCCCATTAGGTTTAGGAATTTAGTTTGATTTACTCTCAACCGACGATAGATATTATACAATGGCAGAAAATTTCCTGGACTCTGATTGGTCAATGTGTACCTGAGACAGTGATGTTTTACACAATAACATCACTGTATTTATTTTGGATGATTGTTTGTAGCTACTTTAAGAAACAGAGATATATAGCTACACTAAAAATCTACTAAAACTTTTTAAAATATTTTTAATTTGTAAAACATCGAGCATTGTATAATTGTAATAAGGCACTCCAGGGATGTGTGTTATCGTGTAATAACATCACTCTGGGGTAGTGGAAGCACTCGCTTTACCTCATACTTCCAACCCACCCAGAGGACGTTTACACAATAACACACATCCTGTCATTCCTTTGCTTAATTAAACAACAAATCAAAGGAGAATTAGAGATACAGCAATGATATGAATAGATTAGCTGTGCCAAAACATTAGAGATGGTACAAGAAAATTAAATTGATACATTGATTAGAACTCTGTTTGACACTCATATCAAATCCACAAGAAAGGAGACAATTAACAAGATTTCAATTTGAATTGTACATTGCCAGTCATATTCATTTCCAACAGTCCAGGATAGGAATATTGAGCCCATATTTCAGATGTAATCTAAAAGCTGAAGACAGTCTAAGGCACCTGGTACTACTTTGCCCATAATATAAGGAAAAGAAAAGACTGGCTAGGAAAATGTGGTACACAATTCTTCCCCTGATCAACATGTGATATTCCTTTTACAACCAAAGATGATAGTCTTAAGAAAATGTATGTCTTTTTAGCAACATTACACCTTTATAATATAAAGATATGTGTCTGATGGAGATGGATGTCGATGTTAATTATTTCTGAGGAACAGAAAATAATTAATCAAGGTCCTTATATGCTATCTATGGAATTAATAGTTACAAATTTAATATATATATATGTAATATATGGATCATCAAAATTATACTACTGAAAATGATTCAAAAAATCCTTGTAATTGATAGCACAGAGCACTCACTCCAAATAATACCACCTTCACTGTCAATAATACTATCGTTTGAGACGAACGATAGTATTATCCTAAAAATACTACAGCGCATGTCCAACTCTGCCTGGCAAAAAACCTGGTTGCCATGGAGCCACGTCCCGTCCTGCATACCCATAGTGATGGTGTGTATCCCCATTGGTAGCTTTTTTCTCAGACCAGGCTGAACAAAGTAAAAAACATGGCAGCGGTTTCCTCTCGCTTAGCAAGAGAAATTCGTAAACTTCAGTATTTTAATTTGTTGGTTTTTTTCCGAAGCATACCGTTCAATGGAGTATCTGCCTTATCCTGCATTCACACAATGATGAAAAAAAAAAGTAAAGGTAGGAGTGCCTAAACAACATATTTTTACAAGTGACAGAGTCTTCAGTGCTACCTGCAGTTGAAAAATACAGCGTGTCCTCAGTCTGGCGGGCGGCCAGCCCGTTTCACATAAAAAAGTCACTGCCTCTATATATTACAAAAAATAACAGATAAATGACTCTGTATTACAAGGCAGTCAGACCATCTTGAGGTTTGGGGGACTTTGGGAACCTCTTGATGGTCTAACTGCATTGTAATACATGGTCATATATCTAATATATATATATATATATATATATATATATATATATATATATATATATATATAGATATATATGTATGGTTAATTCAAATTTTAGTTATTGTAAACACAGACTTCTATGGATTTGTACACATAAATTTTGTAAAGGCAATCGGTAGATCAATAAAATTCTTTGTACTTGTGCACACATATAACAGTTCTGATAATCTTAGGGTCTTTGTAAGGTAGACTCAAGCTTTCTGTGTGCTTATAATCTCACACATATAAACTCTATCTTTAGTTATAACCCTAGTCTTTTCTTCTAGGAAATAAGTGGTTTCTCTTAGGGCATGAATTTTGTCTAATACATATGCATATTTCTTCTCATATTTTTGTAGCTAGCTTTTACAATATTATACTGCAATAATTATATGCATTAATATGGAACACTGATTCTCATAAAACATCTATTACATTTGTGGTATGAGTCTCTGTAGATATACTCAACCAAGCATCTGTGGGAAGGAAACAAAGTCTGCCAAGTCTCTGTCCACTCGGTCTTTCCTCCTGAGATTGGAAGGTCCTTGGGGAATTCAGATGTGCAATGTCTTCTCTGGTACCTTGGAGCTCATAGTCTTCTTTCTATCCTGGTCTTTGTACAAAGTCAATCAAAGTTAGTTAAATGTCAGAGGTTTAGGGTGGCTTCTCTTTCTTGACAAAGACTAGAGAAGTGACCCTGAAATAAAGTTATTTGCAGAGTTTTGCAAGTAAGAGTTCTAGAATAAAAAGCAAATTATAGCTGGTGCTTCTACAGAGTAGAGGTAAGTTAGCATGGCAAAGAATAAAGGGTGCTAAACCACTTGCTGGGTTGTCTCTGAGTTCTTATGAACCAAAAATCACATAAAGCACAACATAACATCCTCCATTGCTCCAGCAAGAGTGTTTGTGACTTTCTCATTTGCCCAGCTCAGTATCTAGGCAAATATCATTGTGTGATTGGATAGTCTCTCAAGTTCCTTATTTTGGTCCTAATCACATGACAGCAGTTAGCAAAGCCATGTCTGCATGAACTGTTTTGGGTGCCTTGCAACATGAAATGAGGATAGCAGAACAGATGTTCAGATGCTTGGTAACTGGTAGTTAGCCTGCAGCCCCCTAGCTGCCATTGGTGCTTTGAAACATGAAATTGTGGTTGGTCATGATTCATTGGCAGTTGGTGGGAACAAATGACTGTTGGTTAGAAATCTCTGAATTTATCCTGTAGTCAGTTGCAGTTTCTGATAAATAATTCTAAAATAATTCATCTGACATCAGGCTCTCAGAACAGGTTCATTGGCTTGTTAGGCCAATGTGTGTAAACTAACATTTTTCCAGGATACTTGGGCTTGTAGGCTTTGAAGTTCTGCCAAAATACCCCCCCCCCCTTTTGTAGGGCAGCACCAGCAAATTGTTGGTGCACCGCAAAAGCACGTAGTACACAAGGATTTGGCAAAATGTGGTAACGCAAGCTTATGAGAATCATGGGTCCAACATTCTAAAAATATTGAGGTATATGCTTATTAAATAAATGTCTAAAGTAAATTAATATAACACTTTTGATTTATTAGAGGGTTACTACCAAACTATATCAAAAATCATTAATGCAGATAAGTGTAATACATATGCTACAACATGGCCTATAGGGGTGCATGTAAGCATTGACCACCATGTTTAATTTAACTAAGTTTATTAAAACAAGCTCTTAATGTTAAGCCTTGCATTGTAGTTTCTTAAGCTATACAGTAGTAATCTTTTTGATTGAAATTTTTATGTGTTCCCTGGTTCATCTGAATGTGGATCATATAGGTTGTAAAATTGAGTTTTCCACGTCAGGTTCCATGTCTGCATAATCTTCCTCAGTATCTATCTCAATCAAGGGTGGAGGTTTGGGATTATTGCTAAAGGGTCTAGGTGGAGGGCATGGTTGCATCTCCATGCTAAGGCATGGTTATATAAACCCTGAATTCTCACATGATGAACATGGAGTTGACAACAGCTAGAATACAACATCCACAAGAAAGCAAGAACCAAGGTGACATGTGAGACACAAAGAAATATGATAACATGAGGCCATCTCACCAATATACAAATATTTTCTTTATCACCGGGACTAAATTATTTATCAGAGATAACTAGGCCGGTTTCAGAAACAGTGATCTCAATTTCATGAAAGTCTTCAGCAAAACAAAAATCATGACCTCGAAGTGCAGAAATGGGAGTGATTTCCATATCTTGGGAGATTGAATCAAGTGGATACGAGTGACATCTTCAAAATGGATATGTTCACCTGCAGGAACAGAAATAAGTACTACCTTGCTAGGCAGAGTAAGTTGAGTAGTAGTAGTACCATGTCTGCTGTAAGTAACAGCAACTTCAGTAAGGTTAGTGCTAACAAGCCATTGAGATCCTGCAATCTCAGCATGGGTCTTTTTTGCTTCACCTGCATGGGTTAAGGTAACTTTACATTTCTCTGGGGCATCGGTGTTGCTAAGGTCACAAAGATCTTTGGTGATATCCTTTAGAAAAGGTTTATTGGGACAAAGCCAATGTTGTTCCTTAGTGGTTTGACACATTTTTAAATTCTGAACTAAATACAGACCTGGGTTAAATTCATGGTATACCACCATAGGTGGAGTTTTAATCTTAACATAGGTATCTTCTTGTCAGGTACCTACATTAAGAATAGTCTTTACTCTATAAACAGTTTGTTGTTCTACCAAGGAAACATTCAATATGAAAGCAATGGTTATTTCATCTAAATCTACATGAACTAGAATAGTGCTTCTAAGACTGTAAATGATATTCACATGGAGTGGTTCTATTTTCTCTGAAATTGCTACACTCAGAATTGTTTGCCATTAAATCTAGGGGAACTAAGTAATGTGGAATTCTTCCCACCATTAAATCTCCTATTCCACTATTTACTTTTCTCAACAGTTCTTGTGTGATTACCCTGCTTTGCTGAATGGCTGTGAGGTCTTCACCTACAGTTTGAGCTAAGTTATGGAATTTCTGCATGGAATTATTAAGAAGGGTTGTGTGAAGAGTAACCATAACTACTGTAGCTAAAGATCATGGATGGAGATCTCTCTATGCTAGTAGATGAGTCAGGGGACTCAGGAAATAGTATAACAGTTTTCAACTGAAGTAGAATATTTTTCATCCCTCTTGTAACATAAAGCATGTATTCTTAAAACCATATTTTGGGCTTATCAGATAACCACATTGTCTTCACATGTTTTAACATCACATAATGAGGATTAAAGTAAATATAGATCTTCTTCATCACTACTCCACATTCAGTAACCAGGAGTCTGGTTTCATTGTGAAGCATGATGCCTGACGGTAGGCCAGGAGTGATCAGTGCTGCATACAGGACATATCTCAGGCGTAGCAACAGGCCGGTGGCCCTAGTTGTTGCTCAAAGTCTCATCTGCAAGATGGAGTGAGAATGCTTTTAGTCATCTAATTGCAATCTATGTTTTATAATCATATCTATATTACTTATATATAGTATATTTAATTATACCTATGTTTATGCTGTCAGCTATTTACATTGTAACCCATTATCTGTCAGGTGGATGTACTGGTTTATGATGGTGTGGCTAACTAGTCTCTCTCTTAGGAGTGTCTGCAATTTCCTTGTAGGGCTGGTATATTCTCAGCTGATTGGTGTGAACCCATTTGTAGATCAGTTTTCTGTACCCTGTATGAATTTTGAGTTGATAAACAACTGGTGAAAGTTTCTCAGTAATCTCGTGAGAACCTGTCCAGTTGAGGATGAATTTCTTGGCTGGCAATTTCTTTTAGCCTAATTGAAATAGAAAACTCTGTCTCCTATCTGATATTCTCGTGGGGTAGCTTTTTGTATGCCTTTCTACCTTTGCACTTTTCTCCAGATTGTCTTGAGCAAATGCAAAACTGCCTACAAATGTCTCTAATTGGTCAGGTATTCGTGTGTCATCACGGCGCTAACTAAATTGGCATCACCAACTTGATACAGTAGGTGTAAGGGGAGAACCATTTTTCTACCCGTCATCATCTCAAATGGGGTGACACCCATGGAATGGTTTGGTGTTACACTTATAGCTATCATTACAAAGGGAAGCTTAATATCCCAAACTCATCCACAGGTGGAGATGTACTTTGAAGAATGTTTACAATGGTCATATTTGCTCTTTCTACTTTTCCTGAGGATTGTGGGTGGTAAGAGACATGGGATTTACTTTGTACTCAAGTTTTCCATACTTTTGTCATCACTTCTGCAGTGAAATTAGTTCCTCTGTCAGATTCCACTGTCATAGGTAAGCCCCATAGTGAAAAGTTGATTTACCAAGGGGAAGGCGGTTGTTTCTGCTCTGTCTTTGGGTGTGGGGAGGCATTTAATCCATTTAGCAAGCAAACATGTGACAGTAAGGAGGTACCTGTTACCTCTGGTGGACTTAATTACTGGTCCTATCCAATCTATCTGTAAGTCTGATCAAGGAAAGGATAAGCCTTTGGTTCAAAGGGGTGTTCTATATCTGGGTTCAGAGGGTTGAACGCACATCATTTCAAACATCTTTTGGTGTAGTTTTCAATATCTTGGCACATGTGTGGCCAATAAGCTATTTCTTTGGGGGAATCATACCTGGGTCTACTTCCTCAGTGTGTGCTAGAGGGCACATTGTGTGTGTCTTGCATAGACATGCCTCAGTGGCTTTTGGGGATTACCCAGTGAGGTGAATCATTGTGCTCATGAATGTAAATCAAAACATTTTTGTGTAACTTGAACCTCTGTTTCTGTTCCTTCATAGTTTTGAGTTCTGGGTCAGCTTGCAGATCATGAGATGAAATAGGGTTAGCATGAGGGTCAGTATATACAGTATTGGTAAAGTTTATTTACAGCTGAGCCTCTGATTTGTGCTTGCACTAAGTCTAAATGAGGGTCTTGGCTTCCTAAAATTAAAGTCTGATTTGGGGAGCTTGACCCTTCAGTTTGAGGGACTATCTTTGGGCCTGGCATCTAGTGACTATGGCTGTGTTAGCTGTAGTGTCAGGTATGATGTTATGAGGGTCAATTTGCCAGTGGACATTGCCAAAGGCAACCTCCTTGGTTAGTTTATCCACCAAGTCATTGCCATCACATTCAAAGCACTGACAACTGAGTACCTGAAGTAAACCTGCAACTGTTATAGGTGACCTATGCGCATTTAGTCTCTGGTGTCCCACAATAATCTTCTGACATCTAAGTAATGCTCAGCTCCCACCTTACCTAATAGGGGGGCCCCAGCACTTTGCAACCTCTTTTCTCAAGCCCCTGATCCTCACCACCATACCTCCCCTGTCTCCTATACCTCCCTCCCTCCCCTCACCCTCCCAAGTCCAATATTAGAATACCCACTGGTCTACATATACTAGTGAGTGCCTGGGGTCAAACCATTCTAAGTTTTTGACCTACACATCATCACATCATCCATACTGTCCCTTGTGGATTATGGGCTGCCAGTGTATGGTGCTGCTGATCAGACCGCACTCAACAAAATTTGCATTACACTAAACAAAGCCTGTAGGTTAATTTCAGGTGTCCCTAGGTTAACGCACACTTGCCAGCTATATGCAAAGGCCATGCTGCTTGACCTAGATGAACGCCTTAGGTATCAGACCTGTATCATAACAAAAAAAACTCTCCTTGGTCTATCCCCATTGGGTCTGACAGCCTCCATCCACCATGCAAAATCCCAAGTACAAACTTGAACTTCTGGCAAAACTACCCTATCAATTCCCAGGGCTAGGACCTCGCATGGTCAAAGGACCTATTGCTACAGAGCCCCATCCTGGTTCAACACGTTACCCCCCTCTATCTCCGATGCTCCCTCAATATCCTGTTTCAAAACCTCCTTCCGAAATCACCTATTTGATACTCGAAGCTGTCACTGTTACTAGCTTGGTCTTGCTCAAACGCTATGACAAAGCCACCTGATTGGCTGCATCCATTAATAGAAGATAGACTGTCTTTAACAATTTATTGTACGCATCATCCTGTTTTGAACCAACTTGTTGTATATCACATTGTTGTAACATACTGTGATATTGTGTCTGTCTTTTTTGTGATGATGTACCTTTGTAAACAGCCTTTGGCTCAAAGGTTTTCAAACTGATGTACAAATAAATAAATAAATAAAATACTTGCTTGTTTGTTTAGTTTGCTACAATTAGCATTTAATTGTGTTTATCCTTGAATGTATAGGCCTGACTTATCTCTTCATACACACAATGTTTTGTTTTGCCTGTCCTATACCTGCCTGTGATTTGTTTGATGTCCAGGACCACTTTGAAAATGAGCTTGCTCAATGGTGTTATGCCTGGTTAAATAAAGTTTGATTGATTGATTTTTGTCTGGGCCACTCACTGCAGAGTTTTCTTTGGTCTTTTTCCAGTAGACGGTCATTCCATGCTCCTCTGTTTTGTGATCAATGCTTAGCATTAAATCTACATGTTTGATACCTTTTCCTTTGGCATTTTCATGCCTTGTTTTTATTTCAACAGGGAAGATATGAGAGAAATACCCATCTCACATAATTTGATTCGGTACAAATAATCAAATCAACAAGTTGGTATTTGATTGCTACTTCTATGGGCAAGAAGATTCTTGCCATTTAGGCATACTGACTTTTTTGAGCCTAGGGCATATCCCATAGGGGGTATGGTGTGATTTTCTTCCCATAGAAGAGCAACACCAGCATGCAGAATGTCATCCTTGAGGTATGAACAACCATCCACATAGTCCTTTGGAAGGCCTCTGCAGAGGTCTGCATCATCATAGTATCGGTGCCTAGATGGCATCTCAGGAAGTGGTTCAAATTCCCAGTTATAATTGTGATCATCAAAGTTTCTGGCCATACAATCATAATCTTCAGCAACACCTTGAGCCCAAGTACTGGTTTTATTCTTGGCATAGCGGACTTCCAAAGTAAGTCCTTGGCATGCCATGAACCAAGAAACAATTCTGCTTCCAGAAACATTTCCCTCTCTTTTCTTCTGGCTCCCCAGAAAGGTAAGAGGTTGGTGACATGTTTCCAATATGATCCCCCCCCATGTAATGTCTAAAGTGGTGAATAGCCCAAACCACTACAAAGGCATTTTTCTCACAATTGGAAAACTTTTTTTCTATGTCAGTCAAGGTTTTACTGGTGTAGGCAATGATTCATCTGTCAGTGTCATGCATTTGTGAAAGGAAAGCTCTTAGGGCACTGTGTATGTGAGCAGTATCTAAAAGAAACTCCTTACCTCTTTGGGGGTATGCTAAGCAAGGGTCTTTGCTTAGCCTGTCATTCAACTCCTGAACAGCTTCTTCCTCTCTGGGTTCCCACACCCAGGGAATGTTTTTTCTTAACAATTCAAACAAGGGCTGTGCAATTTCTGCATAGCCTTCGATGAACGGTCTGGAGTAGTTGCAAACTCTTTGGAAGCTATGTAGTTCTTTTAGGTTAGTGGTTGACATGAAGGTGCAAAGGGCTTGTACCCTGTCATTTTGTGGATGAATACCTTGGGATCCTACTGTGTATTCCACGTAATGTAACTGAGAGCAACACTACTGTCCCTTTGTTAAGAACAGCTTGACACCAGCTTCTTTTAGTTGGCCTAGGACATGCCTGAGTTCTGCTAAGTGTTCTGGCCATGTGGCTGATTTTACAAGGATGTCACCAACATAAATCAGGGTTCCATGTGCTGCTGCATAAGGCAGAGCTTTGTGCAAAATTATGCTGAATTCTGCAGGGCAATTACTGTACCCAAATGGAAGTCTTTCCAAGTGTATTGGGTATTGTCAAAGGTATAAGGCAGTTTGTACTGGTCCTCAGGGTGCACCTTTATGGTTCAGAATCCATAGGCTATATCAAGGGAGGTGAAATACTTTGCTCCCTCAATCTTGGGCAGGCTCTGGTCCAGGTAACTCATGGGCCATGGTGAAAGAGGTACCTGTTCACTCAGTTTTCAACAGTCTACAGTAAGTCTCCACTTACCAGTAGGCTTAAGCACAGGCCAAATTGCACTATTGTGATTTGAATTTGTTTTCTTGATAATTCCTTGCTCTAAGAGGGTATCCAAGGTTTCCTGGATAGACTCATGAGCTACTAAGGGGATCTGGTACTGCCTGACATACACAAGTTTCAAACCTGGGACAGTGGGGATCCTTACCACATGGATGTCAGTGATACCACATGATAAAGAGGCTGTCACAAACATGTCAACATGGTCATGAACAATTATCCTTAACTGTTCTTTGGCTAGCCTATCTGTTAAGGCAAATAACTCAATTTGTACTTCCACAGTTTGGGCAAAATCAGGTATTCTTAGGCTATGCCCTTTTACTCTATCTTCCAGAGATTCACTGATATCTTTTGTTATTGTGTGCACTAGGGAAGGTGCAGCAGAGCTAGTGGTAGGGATGTCTTCGATGAAGGAGAGTACCAAGCCAACACAATCAAATTGGGCTTGATACCTTGCATTTCCATTCTCATTAAGAATAGATTGTATAGCAATCATTCCATGAGGACAGGTTTAGCACAGTGGATCAGGACCCCCCCACCCCATGTAAGTCTGAGAGTAGTGGACCAATGATGGGAATGAGGGGCCCAAAGCCATAAAAAGAATCTCCTACTAGGAATCCTAGTAGTGTGAGAGTAGGTATGGCACTATCCCTAGTGGTGGTGTTGGTCACCAGGATATATGTGCATTGTCCAATAATCTCCAGGTAAGACTCACCACAGATCAGTAAGCCTAAAGCATGGAGTGAGGCGGAAGGTTTGAAAAAAGCTCTGCTATCAGGCATTATTTGTCCCTGCTGAAAATTCAGTCTCACTGGTTAAGCATAAGCTCTTGTATGGTTACAGAAGTTGCTATAACAGTTTGCCAGATTTGAGGCATGCTCTGTCCAGACCTCATGTATTCTGGTTGGCCAGAGATGGGAATGGGGTTCTCTCCTACTCTTGACTACAAGACAGAGGCCCAGATATTCAAACTGTGCCAGGCTGTGGTGCAAGATTGGGCACAGCTCAACTTGGCTGCGCAGGGGTGTGGACTGGGTGATATTCAATGGAGCTGCACCATGGCTCAGCAGCATTGAATATCGCACCCTGGCCACCCACAGTGTGCATGGTGCAGTGGCACTGCACCAGCACAAGTGGCCAGAGTGGAGCATGGGGATGCGCTAGTGCAAGTTCCATTGCGCTATGCACAGCAACCAGGATATTCAAAACTTGACATGCAAATGGGGCCATAATGTATGCAAGGCACAAATGGGGACATTTGCATGTCATTATGGCCCTATTTGCATGCAGGTGCGCTGATTCCCGATGACTTGTGCCTGGCGCCCTGCCAGGCAGCAGCCGTCGGGAACCAATGCCCCCTGCTGCCGGCAATGTGCTCCACAGCCCAATCATGGGCTGCAGTAAAATATAATACACTCCAATATCACTGGTGGTCCAGTCGACCGCTGTGTGTCTGATCGCGGGTAATAGTAATAAATAAATTAAAATTATCCCCAAACTCCCTGGTGGTCCAGTGGACCACTGTGTGCCCGATCACGGGCATTAGGAATGGATAAATAAAAATAAGTCCAATATCCCTGATGGTCCAGTGGACCGCTGTGTGCCCGATCATGGGCATCTGTATAAAAAATGAAATAAGTCCAATATCCTGGTGGTCCAGTGGACTGCTATCTGCCGATCTCAGGCATTTGTATTTAAACATAGAAACTATGTCCCTATACCCTGGTGGTCTAGGTGCCCCCTCCCCACCTGCCCACTAGGCCTCACGCCACTCTCCCCCAGTCAGCGGTGGGCGGCAGCACCACCGCCTGCTGCCCTCCACCCACCGACTGCCAATCAATTAGGGCTGTCGCCCATTGGTTCTGGCGTGAGCCAATGGGCATCCAACCTGCACTGTACTACATTCCAGATATGTGAATGATTCATTCACATATCTGAATGTCTAATATGTCTGAGCTGCATGCCCATTGGCTCACGCTGTGAACCAATAGGTGTACAGCACCGATGACCGTCGTGCGGCGGGCGGTGGCGGGTGGGTGGGTGCTGCTGCTGCTGGCTGACCGGGAAAGTGGGCAGTGAGGCTCGGTGGGCAGGGCTGGGCTCCAGAGATATAGAGACATATTCTGTTCAGTACAAATACCTAGGCCGAGCAGATAACAGTCCACTGGACCACCAGAGATAATGAACTGTTTCATTTTATACGAGATGCCCCGATCGGCGCAGCGGTCCACTGACCACCAGGCTATTGGACTTATTTTCATTTATCTATTACTAATGCCTGTCAGATCACCACACAGAAGTCCACTGACCACCAAGGAGTTTGGGGAGATTTTCATTTATTTATTACTATTGCCCTTAATCGACACACAGCGGTCCACTGGACCACCAGTGAGTTGGGGATAATTTTAATTTATTTATCACTATTGCCTGCAATGGGCACGCAGGTCCGCTGGACCACCAGAGATATTGGACAGCATTCTGCATTTTTTACAAATGCCTGTGATTGGGCATGGGGGGGTGCCACCAGGTACAGCTGGAGCTCGGGTGGCCACCCATGGGTGATAGCTGCCGTGTTGTGCCCTGCAATGTGGCAGCTCACCTGTGGGTGGCCATCCATTGTTCCTTTTCTTTTGGATCAACTTTGTGCTGGCGCAGGTAGGGGTTGCACATGCATGGCTCTGCATATCCCAGGCTAAATATCGGGGCTGTGCAGGTATGCCGGGCATACCCCCCACCTGTGCCTGCATTCATTACTGATGCGCTTTGGCGCATCGGGATTTGTGCCGCATACTTTTCTCTTTTGAATATTGCACTGGGGTGCATCAGTGTGTTGCACATGGTGCAACACTGTTGCACCATGTGCAGCCCTTTTGAATATCTGGGCCACAGTGTACAAGATTTACTGTGACCCTCAGGTGGACTAGGAAGTCAGCACCCAAATATTCATGTGGGTTCAAATCTTTTACAACATATACATAAATGTGGGACTGCCTTATTTTCTAGCTGGATGGGAATGTGGGTTATTCCTATGCTTTTTACAGTACACTCATAAAGTGGCAAGCCTGTGTGTCTGGTGACTTTATCTTCCAGCATCTGGGGATCTTTTTCTCTAAGTTTGCAAAATAAAGCCTCACTGACTAGCATGTTCTCCTGTTTCAAAGCAAGCACAGCATCGAAAGGAATGTGTTTAACTGTGATCATAGTAAACCATGTATTATTTTCATTGTAGTAAATGTTTTCGAGGCAGGTAGGGTTGTGAGTTCACTGTTAGTTTATATGGCCTGTCCACTGTGGGAGGTTTCCTGTCTGACTGAATTCAGTGACCAAGGTATGCTGTCATGAGTAATTACATGCTGTACGTCAGTTTCCTGACCAGCAAGGAAATGGAAATGAGGGACTTATTCAGTCTATTTAAAAGATCAGAATGGTAAACTTCATTGTTTTGTGGTGTGGGGCCATGTGCGTTCAAAGTCTGGGCAGACTGTAACAAACTAGATTAATTGCCTACTATGAGCAAGCAAGCTCAGATTGTGGAAGGGAAGATGAGTCTAAGGGCTTCATCGCCCCAAAGTACATGTTGTAGCTTGTAATTTCTGGTCTCTCTTAATGCAGCATGCAGGAAGTGGTTTGCTAAGCTATGCATATAATTCATAACTGTGAATGTCCATGAAGGGTGAATTGCATTAGCAAATCGACACCCACTTGCAAATTCTCTGAAGGGAGATTGGTAAGATACATAGGGTGAAATATGGCCAAGTGGCCAAAACTCAGTTTTAGCCGTACTACTCCTAGTTCTGTGGAAGTGTCCTTTGTGAAACTGGAGAACCTTAGTGTATTGTCTAACAAAGTTTTTTACAAGTTAAGTATACTTTATTGAATTTTAAAACACAAACATAGTTAGGATGAAACCCAGTAAAAACTAACATCAACAAGTTGAATATAATCCAAGCAAGTAAAATATATAAATTAAGGAAAGGCAAAATATTGTACAGTATAGACATAAACATTAAGTATAAACAATGCTAACAATCCCCTTCCCCCCAGTAACCCCCCCCCCCCACCACCGGAGGATCATACAAGTAAAACAAAAGAAAAACAAAAGGAGAAAGGGAAAGCAGTTTTAAAAAATCCAAATGCACACAATTGGAGAAATGCCAAAAACTGCCAATTGTGGGACTACATAACAGCAGATACTATGGAGGTAATAACACATCAGGACTAGAAGACCTTTGAGTGGAAAACACAGGACATCAAGTCCCCAACCAATTATAATGTTAACAGGGTATACCAACGTTCCCAAATCTACCGATAAGTGCGAAGATGATTTGACAAACTGGCTATGGTCCGTTCAGCCTGTAAAGCAAAAAGAATCTCCTGAAACCATTTAGTCACTGATGGAATATGTTGATCAAGCCAGTGTCACATTATAACCTTCTTTGTACAAACAGAGACCAGGGCCATATATCGTCATTGGTTGCCAATCAAGGTGTCTCCGTAATCCACCAGTATACAGATCTCAAGGAGGAAGGCATCAGACAGGCCCAAAAGTGGGTCTAATCTGGACTGGATTGCATCCCAGAACAGAGAAACTTTTTCACACAACCAGAGAACATGATATAATGTACCATGAGCCTTATTGCGCCTGGAACAGATATTCAAGGGAAGCCAACCCATTCTATGTAATTTATCGGGGGTATAATAGGGATTGTGCAACACCTGAAATTGAAGAAGATGGTAACAATCCCATTTAATGTATTTATACAGGTGTCTCCAGAGCCATGGCCAGTTACTGGAAGGGTCAGTGGGATACAAAACCTGGTCCTAATAGTAGTATAACTGGTCCTCCAGGTTAGGCATGTAAGAGCATAACTGGTGATAATAATAGGAGATAACATGGAGGAGGGGCCAAAATGACATTGAAAGAACTCGAGTCTCATATGAGTTGTCCCAATGGGCCAGTCCAAAGTGGTATAAGATCATGTGTGTAAGTTGAAAGTATTTAAAACAAGGTGAGGAGGGCAGTTGGAATTTTGCCTGTGCCTCTTTGAAGGAAGTAACTTCCAATTTTTGACCAGGTCTGCTACCGTTGTCACCATAGTGAAAGGCCAGAAGGATGTACTGAGTAAATTGCCCCCAATCCTAAAGTTGGGATTCCCCACTAGAGGTTGAGAAATATCCTTCAGTGGGAGATACGTAGTGTAGAACACAACTGTGTGCGTACCCACGTGGACTCCAGTGAGTGTTACATAATGACTTGGGAACTTTCTTAAGAGGGAAGTAGAGCAGAGCACGTATATCCAAGCCCAGCTGGGAACATAGACACTGCTGTATTTCCAGCCACAAAGGACATAGTGCATGAGATATCCTCCGATGGGGCTGGAGCCATTGGAAAAATCTGGAGCAGTTAATGGACAAGTAGTAAAATATAAACTGGGCACTTGCAGGCCTCTATGCTCCCTGGTACCCTGAAGCATGAAAAAGGCCCTCTGGGAGTCTTGCCATGCCATAAAAGGAAGATATAAGTCCATCTACTTGGGAAAACCAAGATTTTGGAAGGAAATAGTTGTACATCTTTACGGGTATCAGAGGCGGGCAGGACATTCATTTTCACAATATTCAAATGGCCCTAGATGGAGATGGGCAGTAGGGACCAGTGGTCAAATCTAATATAAAGGACAACAACAGCATCAAGATTATACTGCTTCATCTTATTCGATGACAGAGTGAGGTACATGCCCAAACATTTTAGTTTATCCTGGACCCAGACAAGGCCCAAATGATCTCTGTCAGACCATAAGGTGGCTAAATTGAGTGGCATAACTTCCATTTTAATCAAGTTCAATTTGTAATTGGATAACCATCCAAATTCCCCAATGATGTCCAGGGCAGTGGGAAAGGACATAGCAGGAGAAATAACATGTAAGAGGATGTCATCTGCATAAACAGAGATTTTATACCAATGAGGTCCTATAGGAATACCGGAAACCTGAGGAGAAATATTAATTTTCCTTATCAATGGTTCCAGAACCAAGTTAAAAAGAAAGGGCGAGCGTCAACAGCCTTGCCTGGTGCCCTGATGTAGAGTGAAGGGAGTAGACAAAATACCATTGCATAGAATACGGGCTGAAAGGTGGGTATAGCGTACTTTTACCCATTGAATGAACTTAGGGGGAATATGAAATTTAGGCAGCAAATTAAACAGGTAGTCCCATGAGACCCTATCAAAGGCTTTTTTTGCATCCAGGCATGCCAGCACTGAAGGGACATGGGAGTCCCTGGACACAGAGAATAAGTGAGATAACTTTCTCAAGTGATCTGCAGAAAGTCTCCCAGCCACATTGCCTGCTCTTGACTAATGAGGGAGTGCAAAACCAGAGTCATCCTACCAGCCAACACCTTCGCAAGAATCTTAAGATCAATGCTTATAAGGAATATTGGCCAATAGTCTGATACCACCAAAGGATCCCTACCAGATTTATGAAGCACCACAATAGTGGCTTCTGTAAAGGAAAAATCAGAGAGACCCTGCGAAAAAATGTAATTAAAAGTGTCAAGAAAAATAGGGGTTAACAAGTGTTTAAAAGCTTTGTAGAAAATAGAGGTGTAGCCATCTGGGCCCGGGGATTTATCTAGAGGCAGGGCATCAATGGCTGCCAGGATTTCTGATAGGGTCAGAGGAGCTTGTAGTAATTCAGTCTGGAATTGATCCAGGTGCAGCAGGTGAATGCCACGCAGAAAGGCTTCAAAGTGATCCAGGCAGAAAGGGGAAGAGAGTGGATTATACAGTGCCTGGTAATATACCTGGAAGCGGGAAGCAATTTCCAGAGGAGAAGTGATAATTTGGCCAGAGGAGTTACGGAGAGGAAACTATTCTGTCTTTGCTTGCAGACACAAGGCAAGAAGTTTCACTTTTTCTCCTTGATCAAAATATTTGATCTTAGAATGTAGGATAAGGTGCTCCACCTTCTCACCCAATAAGGAGTGATAATGTGACCAAAGAATTTCTAAGTGCTCCCAATCCGAGGGAGGGAGGCAGAGGAGATCTTCCTTCCAGAACTTTAAGCTGATCCAAAAGAGAAACATCTCCTGTGAGGCTGCTTTTTTCCTGTTAGAGGCTAAGTGGATAATTTTGCCCCTTAGGGAACATTTCAGAGCACCCCATAAAAAATCTAACCTGGCCATAGAGGGAGAATTGGTTTTCAAAAAAGAGGAGATAAAGGCTTGGAGATGTTTGACCAAATGATCAGATTTGAGTAGTTGGGAGTTGAATCTCCATACCTTATCCCTCTCTGGCGAGGAGGAGAAACACAAGTGGAGTAATGCAGGATGATGGCCAGAAATCACTTTAGCCAGGTAATGACAAGACAAGACACCAGAAAGGTGCTCAATCACCAACAAGAAGTAATCCATTCTAGAGGTCTTATTATAGGGGAGCAAATGGAAGGAGAACTCCCTCTGGGCAGGATGAAGGGTCCAACAGGAATCCAGAAGACCCAATGATTGCATCATATCATGGAAGGCTAATTGAGCAGGATAGAGGGACTAGCAGCTAGAACTAGATCTATCGAGGCTGTTACAATAGACCAAATTACAGTCACCCCCAAGGAGTATGGGTAAAGATGTTCAGGGTGCTAAATGAGACATTGAGCCAATGGCTCTTTACAAAGGTTCCACGTCAGTATATAAAGAATAGAAATACAGTTTGTGTGAGATTAGCAGGTAAGCAGTTTGAATACAAAATTCAGTACAGGGTATACATGGTCTAAACCTACAGGTAATATAAATAACAGTTAGAACAACACAATCAGGCATACATTTAAGAATGATGAGTCACAACAAATAATATTTACATGAATTAAAGCTGCCAGAAGGGCATTGTCAAAGGAAAAGGTAGAGTGGAAAAAACTGAGTTGCTGCCAGTTGTACCAGGTAGGGTAGGAAAGTAACAAATCCAAAGAAGCTCAAGCACTCTTAAGCCTGTAGTTAGATAAATCCAGGTCCAAACGCAGTTAATATGCAAAAGAAGATTTATTACATTCTAAAGAATGAGAAGACCAACAGGCAACAGACAAAACAGAACAAAGCAACGTGCCGTTAGCTTCGACTCACAAATGAGTCTTCATCGGGGATAAAGGTTACATCATGGATAGAACCCTTATATAGTTGAATAATTAAACAATTATTCAATGAATCCACATATAATTTCAACAAACACTTAAAGTCCGTGTACCATGTAATACCTAAAATAGGTCACTAGATGGTGCCATTATACGCTAGCACATACATCTTACAGTCAAGACACCAATACCTATCTGTTTAAAGGACACAGTCAAAAATGATGACAAAATGAAATAAAAATAATGAACTGGATGAAAATGAGACCAAACATCCAGCAAATCCTGGTTAAAGACAAAAGAGACTGCAAGGCAGCCAAAATACAGGACCTCCTAGTAAATAAGGACTAAGGTAGCTGGAGGGCAGCCAGATGAGATGAAATTAGCCTATAAAAGAGAAAGACATTATTTCACAATTGCAACAATTAATCTTAGATCTTTATATTAGACATATATGAATAGCATAAATTCATCCTAATATGACATCCGAATCTTAAATAACTTAGTTTGTTTTCAAATTATTTTAAAAAAGGTTTCAAGTCCCACTTATCATTAAGTCCCTGTGGTTTCACACTATGTAAAGTGTGAATCCAAAAGCTCTCACATTGTAATAGTACGTTAGATCTGCCACCTCCATTTTTCATCTGTGACACAGGTTCCAGTCCTATGAATTTCAAATCATCTGGTTTAGACTTATGTAGATCTGAAAAATGTGTACACAGAACAAATACAACACAAACAGAAAAAATACCATGTACATTTGTCACAGACTTTAACTATGTGGCAGGTCAGATAGGCAATGTCATACACAAAAATTGGCCTATCTTACTGGGAGACAAAATGGTGGGTACATCTGTGGGTCCTAAACCAGAGTCACTTTTAATAGAAGTGAAAATCTTAGGGACAGATTGGTTCACAGCCGGACTCAGCTGTGATGAAAACTACCACTACATGGTTGCCATGTCATTCTAGTGGCTACTACAGATGTAGCAATTGCAATATTTGTAAATATGGTGTGCCAGCCAAGGAATTCACACATACATGCTTTATATATGAACAGCAAAGCTGAAATCAGGGAACTCATTACATGTAATACCCCCTATGTTGTTTATGTATTATGGTGTACTTGCAATTTAGTTTATGTGGATAAGACTGCTAGACCTCTAAAACAAAGAGTACAGGAGCACATTCTCTCGATTGTGAATAACAAACAAGACACTCCTGTAGGTACACATTTTTCAGATCTACATAAGTCTAAACCAGATGATTTGAAATTCATAGGACTGGAACATGTGTCACAGATGAAAAATGGAGGTGACAGATCTAACGTACTATTACAATGTGAGAGCTTTTGGATTCACACTTTACATAGTGTGAAACCACAGGGACTTAATGATAAATGGGACTTGAAACCTTTTTTGAAATAATTTGAAAACAAACTAACTTATTTAATATTCTGATGTGATATTAGGATGAATTTATGCTATTCATATATGTCTAATATAGAGATCTAAGATTAATTGTTGCAATTGTGAAATAATCACTTTCTCTTTTATAGGCTAATTCTCATCTCATCTGGCTGCCTCCAGCTACCTATCCTTATTTACTAGGAGGTCCTGTATTTTGGTTGCCTTGAGTCTCTTTTGCCTCTAACCAGGATTTGCTGGAGGTTTGGTCTCATTTTCATCCAGTTCATAATTTTATATTTCATTTGTCATCATATTTTGACTGTGTCCTTTAAACTGATATGTATTGGTGTCTTAACTATAAGATGTATGTGCTACAGCATAATAGCACCATCTAGTGACCTTTTTTAGGTATTACATGGTACACAGACTAAGTGTTTGTTGAAATTATATGTGGATTAATTGAATAATTGTTTCATTATTTAACTATATAAGAGTTCTGTCATGATGTAACTTACCCCGATGAAGACTCATTTAGTCAGTCGCTGGGGCATCGTTAGCGCTTTGTTCTGTTTTGTTTGTTGCCTGTTGGTCTTCTCATTCAATGAATAAATCTTCCTTTGCATATTAACTGCATTTGGACCTGGATTGACCTAACTACAGGCTTAAGAGTGCCGAGTTGCTTTGGATTTGTTGCTTATTTGGGGTTGGCTACCCTTTCGTCTCAGCACCACCCAACTGTGCCTTTGATCGCAGCACGTCTGTTTTGATTTTGTTTTGTTAGGGTAGGAAAGTGGAAAAGAGAGTGGGTGTTGAGGGGTAACTGGGAGAGAGGCAGAAAGAAAGGTGGGTGGGAGGCAAGGATCAGGGAACAAGTGCAACATTGCGTGGGGTGAGCAGGTTAGAAAAGGGAGAGAGGAAGGGAGTTGAAGGAGGGTAAGAGACGAAGGTGGTGGACCAGGGCTAGGGAGAGAGGCAGGGGTAGATATGGGGAGGGGGAAGGGTGGTGGCAGGCAGAGGTGGTGATAGTAGAGAGGTGCAAAGAACAGATGCGACTACCTGGGAGGTTAGGAGAAACAGTCACAGGTGGCTCTGGACACAAGCATTTGATTTAGCTTGTGTTTAAATGAGCAGAGGGTGCTTAAGTTGGTGAGTTCACTGCCAAGAGAGTTAAACATCTTAGGGGCTCTACTTGCAAAAGGCCGCTGGCCTTGGGCGGTGTGACAGTGGGAAACAGCCAGAGAATAGTTGTCAGAGCTTCTTGTGTAACGGGGGTGGTTGGGTGGGCTTAAGAGGACTGAACCCAGGGACATGAGTCCCATCAATGACTTTTGCTGGTAGGCAGGTTTGGAAAGTAATCCTTCCCTGAAGTTTTAGCCAGTTTGACTGTTCGTAGAGGTTGCAGTTATGCGTGCAGTGGGAAGCACCAGTTAGGGGTCTGCAGGCCCTGTTCAGCACTGTAAAAATTCACCGTAGTACTATAGCTGTGGCTGCTCCATAGATAACAAGCCTATAATCAATGATGGAGACAATAGTGCTGTGTATTGCTAGCTTAAGGGGAACAGGTGTCGGCCAGTGTCTGTGTTTATAGAGAAGGCCTATACGGATATTTACAGATTTTGCAACTGAATCGATATGGCTGGAGAAGAACAAAGTAGGGTCCAGGGTTATACCAAGGTATTTGAAAGTCTGCGTCTGGTCCAGGGTCACACCCGAGCTGTTTTTGATTGCCAACTCTTGGTGTTTATGTTTTTTATGTGTGCCATGGAACAGCATAGTCTTTGTTTTTTCATAATTAAGCACTAGTTTCTGTGAGATGAACCATGCCTCAACTTGCTTGAAACTTTCCTGCTGTTGTTTCTCCAAGAGGGAGGGGTCAGAATTCTTAGAGAAAATCACGTATCATCAGCATACAGAATAATGCTTTCATCACAGGCAGAAGGAAGATTGTTCAGCAACATGGTAAAGAACTGAGGGATCTCAGCCATAGGGCCATAGATAGCACCTAGTATAACTTCCAAGTGACCAAGTAGGACTCACAAAAGGAGGAACCTACCCTGGGGGTCCACGATTTCATGCAGCAACCGAAAGGGCACTCTCTGAGCCACTAAGATGGCCACACCAAAGGCCTGTCCCACCCAGGAATGCCTAAGCTGGTGAGCCTGGGACAGAGGCAGATTGGTCTCTTGTAGAAAGGCAACATCCACCTCAAGTTTATGGAGATGAAACAGAATCTTGGCTCTTTTTGTAAGAGATTGGGCACCTTTTACATTCCAGGAACAACACTTAAGGGTTAATACCATATAAATGAGCAGCAAATTATTGAAGTAAACTCTGTAGCCTGGCAAACCAATATAACCAGTCCCAAAAGTACAATGTATGCCTCCGGTGGTGACACCCTCCCCGGCACCCCCCAATATGATTAAGAAGGAACTCAAAACAAAAAGAACAATCCCTATAACCCTTGAAGGCCATGGACAGTCCCCCCTTCCTCTTAAAGCCCAAACAACTCCATACAAGTAAATGAACCAAGAACATTGTAACAGATATAAAACTCCAACACAACAGCCCCCAGGATCCCTCCCCCCAAATATACATTAGCAAACACCAAAGATTGAAAGAGGTAACTACCCCTGCCCCGCAAATAACCCTCCAACCCCCTGCTGTAGCCTGGCTAGTAAAATCATAAGATATAAATCAGTATTTCTCTGAACCAAGTAGTCCAGTTGATCCACCCCCACCCCTTAAATGTGGAAGAGGAGAGTGTCTCTGAACATTGCCCATTAGTAAAACTGGAGATCCAACTCCTCCCAAAATAATGCACCCCAACAAAAGTGGTCCTTGGCCTTTTATCAGGACATGGATACATACCATAGAAACAACAAAGTGTAACTGTCTCACAACAAGTTGGCAGAGGGTTTCCACCCTAAACCAGCTCATGACAATCATCCCTGAAAGCAATATAAACAACCCCTCCCCTGCCCTCCCCTTCACAAAACTGCATGGGGTAATTAGCAGCATTACATCGGAAAATACATAAGTATTTAACCTAAAGAAATAACCCTACACCATAACCTATGAAGCAACTCCTGATGACCATAAATCCAGCCATCATCAATACAAATATAGCGTATTACAACCAGTGGAGGGTCAAAGAAATAATACAGTAATGCATTCACATAGGCTGGCTAGCGATAAATTAAATATATAGCAAATTGTAATAACAATCCTCCAGCTAGAGAAACCAAATAATGAACACCCTCAAAACAGAAGGCCATAGTCTGGAGCAGTTAATAAAGTAAGCACCAAAGGAGGGTAAGCAGATAGAATGCGGCTGGGCTATATTGGGTGGCTGAGAAACATTGTTATCCCCACAATAAGTACTCTGTAAACTAAAGTAAAGGCATGTGGGCAGATGATCAAAAATTAAGTACCATAATTAGCCAGCTGAAAGGAAATCTATCTGCTGAATACTAGGTTAGAGTCCCCCATTGCAAAAGTCAGGCTGCATACCAACTAATCCAAATGTTGGAGGGTACAGTCCACAACAGACCATCCAGCACTGCTGGAAATAAGAGCCAAAACTGACCAGCAAGCATAACCTTCATCCAAGAATTGTGGTGGGTCTTGTGCACACTTTAGAGTACAGCGATCAAATCCACCACGTCAAAAGAAATGCCTCTTCCTCTTATCAAGTTCAGAGATCAGGGACAGACATCCATCTCCCAATATTAGGTCTCTTTAAAAAAAGAAGGAATAACAAATGGGCTGCAATGAAGCTGGTGTGGACATCATGCATAAGGGCAGTCCTGGTGTATGGTTGAAGCCCAAAGCAAAGAACAGTCTGTTCAATATAGTTTGCAGAGCATAACATCAGTGGAGCAGCAGCAGAGTTTCCCAAAGTAAGATTGGCATCAGAGGACAGGGATCAGTGATCCTTGAAAGGATCAGGAAATATTTTTTTTTAGCTCTGGAGAGGATTACTCAGCCGAATCATAAGAAATCCAGGATCTGTGGTGAAGGACTGACAGCCGGGCTGGGTAAGTGACCTTGAAGTGGACACCAGCAGCTATAAGTTTTGTTACTAGGGGTGGTATGCAGTCTGCTTCTTTCTATTGGCCACGGGGAGGTCCTGGGCTATCCAAAGCATAACACCTTCCCACAATATCTCCCTGATCTCCCTTGTCTTAATGAGTACATGTTGCTTGTCTAGGTAGTTTAGTAGTTTTAAAATAAAATGTTGAGGAGGGGAGTCTTCTGCTGGTCTAGGACGTAGAGACTGGTGAGCTCTTTCAATGATGTAAACTGGGTTATTTGGAGAGGGACCTGCAATTTGGTCAGCAGCTTTTGGGAAAACAGCACAGGTGTGGTACCCTCTGCATCTTCTAGAAGGCCAAAAATAACTATATTGTTCCAGCGACTTTGGCCTGCCAAATCTTCCAGTTTTGCATCCATTTTTGTAAACTTCTGAGGAGGGATGCAAAGTCAGGTTCAACCCTGTTGCGCCAATGCTCCAAAGAGAAAGTACGGGCGGCCACGTCTGAGATGGCTTTCATGGCTTCACCAAGCTCAGCCCTCAAGGATTTCAGCTCCTTTGTAAGATCCTATAGAGCTGTCTTAAAGGGCTGAAATTCTTCCAAAAACTTGGTCTCCATTAGTAAGGCCAGTACTGGAGAAGTAGTGGCAGACTTCCTGGCCATAGGGCTCTGGCCTTTGGTATGCTTTATACTTTTTTCTGGGCTTTGTGGTGGTGTGAGGTGAGGAGGTGCCTGGCACATTTCTGAGTCCATTGTTGTCAAAACTTGTAAAAGCAGTTGAAGAGTCTGACAAACAGGAACCAGCAGGGGATCTCCAACTCCTTGTGATAATCTGGTAAGAGAAAATAAGCCTAAATACTCCAATAAAAGTAATTTAATGCGAGTGAGGTAGGAGCGTGGTATGACAGCTGCTATTCAGAGGTGTGCATCACATGACTCACTGTCTAATAAAGTTAACTGTCTTCCATTCTGAGTAGAGACATCCTGTACTGCTTCAAAGATCTCATGTCTCATGATGGTGATCTCAGATCCCAAGTCTAACACTACTTCACAGTCTAACACATCACAAATTATGACCTTGAAGTATGGCCATAGTGCACTTCCTTTTAGTGACAATTTTCCTAGAAATGAATTGCCTTTTAAAGTGTAAACTTTCTTTTCAGGCAGTGGTGGCTGTGTGGTCTGACTCTGACTTTCACTAGAGGCACTGTTGACTTGTGTTGTATTGCTCGATCTAGATTTGCCCTTCCCCCATGCCATTATGTAGCGAAGTGGTGATCTGGTCCTGACCTAGCTCAGCTGGGACCATGGGGAATGGCTTCTCATGCTGTGTGTGACCACTGCAACCGGCACTCCTAGGAGTGAACGGAGATGAGTTGGGATTTGGTGCTGGGTGTCTGAGTGGAGCTATGGGAGTGGATCTGCAGATTTTATCCCTCAGCTGTCTGAGCTGTCTTTTTAACTGTTCAATAGCATAATTTTTTGTATCTCTAGGTCTCTCAGGCCTTGGTTGGTCAACCCCCTTACCCAGTGATTGTTTGTGTGCCTCTACCCCCTTTTGTTTGGATTATAGGGACTGTGGGATTGGTGGTTCCAGAAGGGACTACCATCTCTTTCATGGTTTGAGAATCAGTTAATATCCTAAGGAATGCAGGAGGTAATGTCCTGTTTTCCTAAGGGCAGTTCTTTTCCTTCTATTTGAAGGGAAGCTTGGTCTGTGGTGAGTGCAAAAAGTTTATTCTGAGGGTCAGTGACAGGTTTCTTGGCTACATCTGGGATGACATTTAAAAACATTCATTGGGCATGCTCAATAATGTCATTTATGGGGGTATTGGTTCTACCCATGGTTGAATTAGGGTTTTAACAGAGGGTGATGTCCTTTTACAAATGCCTCTTTCAAATGAGGAAAACAAAATCTGGATTTTTCTTCCACACCTGGGAAAAACATTCTTCTCAGGATTTTGTAAATGTCCTTTGGGTTTTGATCCTTCCTGAAAGTTTCTTTAAAGGCTACTATTGGACTCGTGTAGTGGGTATACTCTTTAATTAGGGCTGGAAAATTTTATCAAAGTCTGTTTTGATCTCAGGCTTTTGCCGACACAGCAGCCCACACATCTAAACAAACAGAAAATCTCAGGGCTCGTAAATTATCTTCTGATCTGTCTATTCAAAATATTCCAGTTGGAGCGTATGTCTAATATGTGATCTTCTACTTCTGTAGTCAATTTGGGATCCAAAGGTGTACCTATTGCTTTTAGATTCAATTAAACTGTTCTAGGTCTGGTTTGTAAGGTGTAGTTGATTGCAGGTATGTACCTTGTTGTTGACTTTCCTCCTGCAGGAGTACTATTCTGGTTATTAGAGGGCTGTGCATTAGCAAAGGTTGTCCCCAAAAAACATTTTAAGTCCTGAATTCCTTTGACTAAATCCTGGGCTCGAGCTGTGAGGTCCTCAGTTACAGGTTTTGGGGATGTAGTCAGTACAGGTTGTAGTAGAGGGTCAGCTGTTTGGAGGGACCCTAACTGTTGACCAATTGCATCATGAGATGTTGTAAAAGCTTGGTGAATTCTATTTCATTGTTTGCTTCTTCTAAATTATTTTGAGCCTCTTCTAATTGTTTCTTTGCTCTCTGGGAAATTTCATGTGTTTCTTTTATTTGTATTAAAGCATCCTCGAGTTTTTCCTTGCTCTCACCCCTTTCTCTCTGAATTCCAATCATCTCTGTTCTCATCCTTTTTGTTTCTTCCTGCAGGTCTCTAACCTCGCTAGGCCCTGGGACAATCTATTGTTTTAAATCACCAATCTCTTCCTTTAACTTTTGATTTATTGCCTTTAAGTCATCCATATCAGCCTCACTCACTTTTCAAAGTCCTTGAAATTTAGCATTGTATGACCTGAGCTTATGCTCAAGAGCCTCTGTCTTGGTTTCTTAGTCTTTCAGTTTCCTGAAACTTAACTCACCTATTACATGCAATCTACCCTGGGCCTCTTGGTGATAGATTGTGTTATAAATGTTGTGCATACCCTACTAAAGGAGGATTTAGCTGTTTTTCTTGGATCTAATTTTTGCATCATCAAATAGTTTAATTAAATGATAGTCTAATTCTGTACACTGAAGCTTGTTAGGTGGCAAGCAATCTTAGGGAATTGTTTGGTTAAAATTGATTCATGGTAAAATGCATGTGTTTCGTTTTGAATTGAGGGAATGGGATCATTGTGTACTCAACACAGCTTTCTAATGCAGGGTTTCTTCTCTTTCATATCACCTAATGGAGAAAGTTGTGGGGGTGTATCATTATCACATGGAAATGGTCTTGTAGCACTAACGCATACATGCTGCTATTTTAACTGTAAGCGGGGAGAAGAGAAAAAAAAATGCATTTTGCTTTTTAAATTTCTGCCTCTCTCTCTGAACTGCAAAGGAATGTATTTACTTCTTATTTTGCAGGCAAAAGAAAAAATATTCTGTGCTATGTGAAATCTTTCCTACAGCAAACTGGGAGTAAAAAGGGATGTGGTTTCATCTTAACTCGCACTATCTCTGTTTTAGCTGTGAGGCTTGAAGAAACTGTATTTCACCTTTCTGAGCAACAGAAAAAAGAGAACTGCTTCACTAGTAGCAGTTGGTAAAAAAAACATACATACACCTGAACTTTCAAAATGCAATTTGTTTTACAGGTTAGTTTATAGTAGCTTACTTAGCATAAATCTCAGCCCACCAATGAGGTGGACGCCATATAATGTAGTCACAAAGGCTAGCAAGTAATTTGGTAAATTTTGGTCTCTGTGTAGATACAGATATCTAAGTGTGTATCTCTGTAGCTGTTATCAATAGGATATTTCAAAAGGTAAGATTAGCATGGACTACATGTACTTACAGAAAATTACACTTACGCTCATAAGGGTTTTGGTGAACTGAGATGGGTCACCTTCCTAGGTCCAAATCACATTAGAAGCTTTATTCCTGGTATCATAATCAAATATTACACATACATAACAGTTCTGATAATTTTAGGATCTTTCTGAGGTAGACTCAGGCTTTCTGTGTGCTTACAATCTCACACGTACAAACTCTTATCTTTTGGTTATAACCCTTAGGCTTTTCCTTCTAGGAAATAAGCGGTTTCTCTTAGGAAACAATTCTGTCTAACAAGTATGCATGTTTCTTCTTATATCACTGTAGCTAGCTTATACAATATTAAACTGCAGAAACTATATGCACTAATATGGAACACCAATTATAAAGCATACATTACATTAGTGGTATGAGAGTCTGTAGATATACTCAGCCAAGACTCTGTTGGACTGAAAACAAAGTCTGCTAAGTCTCTGCTCTCTCTTTCCTCCTGGGATTGGAAAGTTCTTGGGGAATCTGGTTGTGCAGTGTCTTCCTCTCTGGTACCTTGGAGTGCATAGTTTTCTTTCTTCTTTCTCTTCTGGTCTTTGTACAAAGTCAATCAAAGTTAATAAAATGTCAAAGCTTTTAGGGTGGTTTCTCTTTCTTGGCAAAGGCTAGATAAGTGGCCCCTGAAATAAATTATTTTGCAGAGTTTTGCAAGTAGCAGTTCTGGAATCAAAAGCAAATTATAGCTGGTACTTCTACAGAGTAGAGGTAAGTTAGCATAGCAAAGAATTAAAGGGTGGTATACGATTTGCTTGGGTTGTCTCTGAGTTCTTATGGACCAAAGTCACATAGAGCAAACGTAGTCCTACATTGGTCCAGCAAAGGTTTTTGCCACTTTCATTGGCCCAGCTAAGTATCCAGGCAAATGTCATTGTCTGATTGGATAGTCTCTCAGGTTTTATTTTTGGTCCTAACGCATGACAGCAGTTAGCAAAGTCATGTCTGCAGGAACTGTGTTTGGTGCCTTGCAACATGAAATGAGGAAACTAGAACAGATGTCCAAATGCTTGATAACCGGTGGTTAACTTGTAGCCTCCTGGCTGCCTTTGGTGGCTTTGTAACATGAAATTGTGGTCGGTCATGAGTCATTGGCAGTTGGTGGTGAACTAATGTCTGTTGGCTAGTGAAACCTCTGAGTTCATCCTGTAGTCAGTTGCAGTTGCTGAAAAATAATTTTAAAATAGCTACTCTGATATCAGGCTCTCAGAACAGGTTCATTGGCTTGTTAGGCCAATATGTGTAAACTAACATTTTGCTGGGATGCTTGGACTTGTAGTCCTCAAAGTGGTGTCTTCAGAACCTATCATCCAAATCAGGCTCAGCGCCACCACCAGTAGTCACAGGGACAACAGCAACAATCCACTTGACCACTGTTCCAGAGCCAGACATTTTCAACTTCTTGGACTGATCCTCTTGTTGCTGACTCCCATCCCCAGCACCCACCTGCATGGATACCACAGATGTGGAAGAAAAACTGGGCCACACACTTACTACTACTGGCCCCAAATGAAGTTGCTGCAGAGGTCGCTTTCTTAGTTGCAACATCCTTTTGACCCACAAAACCTATGTTTTTATTTGGCACATGTCCAGCAACTCTCCTTTACAAGTCATTGTCTCTTTCTTATCATTTTGATATATTGATTTTTAAACACTGCAGTAAAGTAAATGCCAGCAGCAGACACAATACATCACCAGAGCAGTGCGATCTTAATCACGACAGAGCAATTCCTGGGCTGTCACAGTAGCTACAGTAAAAACACCACAAACATATTTAAAAATAGTTAAGATGGGGATTATCAAGACACAAATAAGACAGGGTATGTTAAGTCATGAAAGTAATAAAGTAGCACATTCACTTCAATACCCACCTAAGCAAAATAACTGCAGTCAATATAGTAACAGACTGACAAAATAATTCACTTAAACACACAAAACTGTACTATTGAAATAAAATAACAAATTACAGACAAAAATAATTAAGATAAAGGACTGAGAAAAACAAATACGTCTATTGCTGTTGCTAGCAGGCTCAGCCACAAGGCAGGGCTCCCTTGCATGTTAGCTAAAATAGGTGCCTCCCCCACACAGCACTGCTTCAATACACAAAACAAAACCTCCTCTTTAAACTACATAAATCTGTAAAACTACAAACAACAGAACTGTAGCTTACAAGAGCACTCTAGATATTTTGTGACTAATTTGTTTCCAAATATTCCATGTTATAAGTACTTTTTAGGGTATTTTTGATTTGACAATGTCAATCAGGACAGACTTCTCTCAATTCTCTCTTTATAAGACTGCACTGAATACAGCCTCTACATGGCATACAGCTTGTTTCAGTACCATGTGACCTCTAATCCCATGGTACACCATAAAACTTGCCTGTGGCCCCACTTCTCCAGCAAGTTGACCAATCCACCATCCACAAAATTAGCCCTGAACTGTGGATTGGGATTTGCCAGGTGGATTAAATTCATGAATTTGAGCAAATTAGCAAAATTATCTGAGAAGCGGTTGGAGGCAACTTTGAACACCCCTATATGCTATTGACCTCCCTCATCCCTGCATATCTCTCTAACACCACCACCACCACCCTTTGAGTTCTTCCCTCAGTCAGTTTGCCACCCACCTGGTTAATTTCTCACCCACTCCAGGTTCCCCAAGTTTTTGATCAATCCCTTGTAGGGACTGAGTCAAGGTCTTCTTGAATTCCAGGTACATTATGTCCATGACCTCCCTATCCACCACCATGGTAACCCAGTGCAAGCAGTTAATGACATTTGTTTGGCATGACCTCCTGACATAAGTCCATGGTGCTTTTCACCCTAGAGCTTGTCCTCCTTAAAGGACCCAACCAAGCATTCTTTTGAGAATGGTTCCATTGGTCTGCCAACTATCAATGTCAAGCTGACTTGTACAGTATGTAGTTCCCAGGTTCATCCCAGCCCTGCTTTTGAGCAGGGTGCTACGTCTACAGTTCTCCACTCATGGGACCACTCCTCTATCCATGGATCAGTTCAACGAGTCAGCCAGTGTGGCTGCAAGAGCTACTACCGCTCTCTTAGTACCCTGGGGTGCATGTCATCTTGCCAGGAGATTTATCCACTTTGAGGGCCTTGAGCCCCTTGAGGACCTTGTCCTCCATAATTGTCTTCTGTCATCCTCCCTTCCTAACCCTCCATTTCTTTATTGTTTCTTGTGGAGTCAGTCTAAAGTTCTTTTTTCTGAATACAGATCACTATAGCAAGATGAACAACCCAATCTCTTGAAAAGATTATCCAGCCCAAACAGGAGCATTCTAAGCATTATTTGCTTGAATTGAAGTATTTTAAATTACAGTATATGCATCATTTATCATTTTCATCAGTTGTTCTTTACCTGAAGAGCAATCAGATAGGTAACAAGCATTTGTAAATGCCAAACGTTCACTTGCAGGTATTTTCAGTGGTGTTTGGCATGTATGGTGCTTTACCCTAATGCCCTGTGTGATTGCTGGTATTTGCACAATAAATTGTCAGCATGATCTTTTGTTACCCCATTTATGCTTCATAGGTGGAAACACGTTTTGGGCAGGATGTGAAAAATGACAGCTGTACTGCTCATAAGGAGGTGTGGTAAAATGGCAATGTTGAAAATCTGGAGTGAAAATATTGAAAATTCGCAAACTTACGAGCGTGCGTAGGAACTGCGTAACACAGACTCGTAAAACAGTCATTTTTAGGAATTTTTTCACCAAATTTTCAGCACAGCCATTTTAAGACCTCTTCTCATGATCAGTGTCACTGTGATTTTCTTAATGTATCCCATACATTGAGTTACTTTACCGACTAAGCCATTGTCCTTCATGGGCAGAAACACATTTTGGGCAGGATGTGAAAAATGACAGCTGTACTGCTCATGAGGAGGTGTGGTAAAATGGCAGTGTTGAAAATCTGGAGTGCAAAATATTGAAAATTCACAAGCGTCTGCAGTCGCGTGGGAACTGTGCAACGCTCGTGGCTCAGTCATTTTAGAAATTTTTCACCAAATTTTCAACATAGCCATTTTAAGACCTCTGCTCATGAACAGTGTCACTGTGATTTTCTTAATGTGTTCCATACATTGATTTATACCGACTGCACCATTGTGCGCTACATGGAGGTGGAACACGTTTTGGGTGAGATGTGAAAAATGACAGCTGTACAGCTCATAAGAAGGTGTGATAAAATGGCAATGTTGAAAATCTGGGTGAAAATATTGAAAATTCGCTGAACTTTCCAGGCCTAAGTAGGAACTGCGCCTTGCAGCTCATTAAAACAGTCATTTGGGAATTTTTGCATCAAATTTTCAACATGGAGTTTTGGGACCCTCCTCATGAATGATATCACTGTCATGGCATTATTTGAGGCTGAAGGGTGATTTCACGCAGTGACTGTGCAGTGCCTGCGAAATCACCCGCCGGACCTGAATACACGCCATGACAGTGACTATTCATGGAAGGGTCCCAAAAACCATGTTAAATTTTGCAAAAAATTCAAAAATGAACTGAGATATATAAAGTTGAAACCCCTATGTAGCCCATTATACAGCTTACGGCATTTCCTCAGTTAGCAGTCGGCTTTGAAGAGTGCAGACGTGTTCCGGTCCACGAAGATCGTCGGCGCCGAGTCCGAGAGGTAAGTATGGGGTGGGGGTGTGGGGAACTGGGTGAGCAGTGGGTGGGTCGCGGGTTGTGGGAGGTTGGGAGGCGGCGCGGGACGCTTTGTTTTACAGGTTTAAACAAAAACTAAGCGACTACGTGGGACCTTTGCCATGCTGGGTGGGCTCCCAGCATGGCAGAAGAATATGGGGGGGGCGAGGGCTGGCGAGATTGGGCGCAAACTACACGGGGGTGTGGGGAGGCTGGGTGAGCAGTGGGTGGAGTGCGGGTTGTGGGAGGGGTTGGGAGACACGCGCCAGGACCGTTTTTGTTTCACAGGTTTAAACAAAAATAAATGACTCGTGGGACCTTTGCCATGCTGGGGTGGATTCCCAGCATGGCAGAAGATGTTTGGGGGGGCCGAGGAGCCGACGGGGGATTGGGCACCCCCGTCGGCAAAACAAACTAACGGTTTGCCACGCTGGGGTGGGGTCCCAGCATGGTAGCATGATGGCTTGGGGTGGGCTGTGGAGCCGAGGGGGGATTGGGCACCCCCGTTGGCAAAACAAACAACCTTTGCCATGCTGGGGTGGGCTCCCAGCCTGGCAGAAAAGCTTTGGGGAGGCGGCATGGCGCGCAGCGGGGAAGCGCATGACAGAGGGGACAGCGGCAGGGCTCAGTATGGCAGTGGTGTTTTCCTTTGAAGCAGAGGAACACCGCTGTCATACTGAGCTCCTGCACCCATTGGTGCAGTACCGCCACGCCTGCTCAACGGAGCAGTGCATTGGGTGGGAGAGGCACACCTCCAAGTGTGCTACTCTCCCAAAACTTTCCTTGCGCATGCGCACAAGCGAACGTAAAAATGGAAAATTCTACCAAACTGGACATGCTTAGTTTTTTTTTGCAGAATTTCTTAATGTACAGTATATATATATTTGGAAGCTCATGCATTTCAGCTCGGAGATGCCACCAGAGATAATACCTTTGCTACATTTCATTCAATATTTAAAGTACTTTGAAGATACTGTGTCTGTGTCATACATTTGCATTGCACAGGTATTTGCAGAACTCATAAAATAAATGTTTCAGCAGAGTGTTCCCTTTTGAAAACTAAGCTTTTGACATGTTTTACTGTATATTAAAAGAACCAAAATGTATTTTCCATAACGTGCCTCTAATACTTTTGTAATTCATGTTAGAAAGATGTAATACCACAAAATGCTTTATCAGACACTTGTGGTTCCATTTTATTTTGTCATTAAAACTGTTGCATGACATTGGTGCACTAGTCCCCGATGTACCACAGCTAGAGATGCGAAAATTATAAATCTGCCTGCGAAGTGGGCAGCGAAGTGACCACTTTAGTCCATGAAACACAGCGTGAAGTGGACCACATAAAGTGCTCACTAGCCTTATCATTACCATGCCACTTTGCGTTCTCATGTGCCTTAATGTGAAGTAAGGTGAACTGAGAAGAAAATAGGCACATCACATGGCCTGCAGTACTGTAAGTCACATGCTGGAGCCAGGCAGGAAGGAAGTGAGTCAGAGTAGTTTCACTTTCTCCTTTGCATTTGTACAGGGAGAAAGCAGAATTGTGAGAGGAGAGGAGAGGAGTATGCTTGTCTCTTGGAGTCGTTTCTTGTTACTGCTATTTCAAACAGCTTTTTTAAAAGCTATTTTATTTAGTGTTTGTATTGTGTTAGTGTTTTTTTGGTTAGTGAATTTTTTTGAATAAGTTTTGTTTTTGTTTTGTGTGTACGACTGACTGTGTGTGTGTGTGTGTGTGTGTGTCGTCCCATGGACCCAGGAGGATGGAGGGTCAGGTTGGAGTTGGGGAAGGTGAGTCACTGGCATGTGGGAGCTTTAGGAGGGGAGGAGTGTGGACCCGTGGGGGTTGGGGCGGTCATGTTATGTTGGACCGCTCCAGACTCCTGGCCAGTGTTGCTCCCCGTGGAAGCAACAGGAGCAGCCAGCAGCACCAATGCCACGGTGACTGCTGCTCATCCACCTTCTCCACCACCACCACTAGCAGAAGCTGTTGGGGCTCCAGCAGCACCTCCACCACCTCCACAGCCACAGGGAGGCCTGGCAATAGTGGGTGGTGGTGGGACTGGGTGCCCATAGTCGTGCTGTGTCTGGTCCCCACAGCTCCCCAGTGTGGGAGTTTTTTAATTGTGTGGGGAGACAGCACAGTGGTGCAGTCCAGTGTGTGGTGTGCTGGGGTGCCATGGTACCCTGGGACACATGGGGACGGCGGCCAGCGTCCCACATGATGAATCATCACAGGGCAGAATAGCAGCTGCCACGCGAGGAGGACATCGTCCACCTGCTGGCCCTTCCATGGCAGTGGCCGAGGGTGCTGCTGGGGTGGGAGATGTGCCTTGCAGCAGTCACCACCGCAGCAGGAGGAGGAGGGCTACATCAGGTGCTCCACTACCACCACTACCACCACAGCCACCAGCACCACCCTGTCCACCACCAGCCCCACTGCCTGGATTACCCGCTACAGTGGACCCTGGCACAGTCCCTGTTAACCAGTCTGACCTCCTCCTCCTGGTATGGGCAGCACTAGAGGAAAACAACAAGCATTTAATTAATTTGGAGCAGCGGGTTACAAGAGTGGAAGGACAGCAGCAGCAAATACTTTCAGTGCTGCAACTGCTGCTGGACCACCATGGCATCCCACGGCCATAGTAAGTCCAGTTATTGTTTTCTGCCCCCACCCCCACAGCCTACCTTACCCCACTATTGTGTTGTAGTTTTGTTGTGTGTTTTTTATTTGTTATTATTAAATCATACACATTTTCCCTTCCAGGGGAATCTTTCTTGCACCACATAGTGCAATAAATTTTTTTTAAAACAATGCGTAAATGCATTACAGTGAGTCATGTGACAGAAGCATTCCATTCTGAAAATCTGCCCATATTCTGCCTCTCTTCTCAGCAACATTAGTCCAAGATGGCAGGGAGAGCACATGTGCGTGCTCCGCTCCTTACAGTGAATATCGGAATGTGCAGGTTTGCGAATGTTTCTTTATGTTAATGGTCAGTTTGTTGTGAAATGTGTGGCCACGTTTCAAGTAAGAAGAGCCTTGGAAGTGGAAACATCCCACATTTCACCATGAAGCAAATCTTATAACATTAGGAAACATTGCGTGGGATAGCTGCTGGACATTCAGTATAGTGGAGCATGCACTTGCGCTCCCCCTGCCTTCACATCTTAATGTTGCTAAGGAAGTGTGGCACAAATGTGGGTTGCTTTTCAGATTGTTAATTCCTCCGTCATGTGACTCACTGTAATGAAATTATGGTTGGTTTTCACAGACATGTATTGCACTCTGTGGGGCAAGAAATATTCCAGTGGTAGTAATGCCCCCACATATTAGTTTATGTGCATCACCATAACTATGTAATGAGGTGACTGTCTATAAAGCAGGAGCGCAACAATCTGTTGATAACTCTGACCTATATTTTTTAATGCTATGTTGCAGCTTCCTTTACTTACAACCTGACTGACTGGAATGATACGATAATTTGCAGTAGTTGAGTGTGCTGTACTACCTTTTTTCATGTGTGAAATAATGAAAGGAGCATTCCTTTTAAATTGGTGCTGCTGACAATGAATGTGACCAGGTCTTTGTCATTGTTTTCCTCTGCCTTTCTCCATCACATCAAGTAGTTGTCATATATAATTTCTGTTGTTAACTAACAGTTATGCATCAGTCAGTGTTTTATATGACACCGCAGAACAATAGTTATTGAAAAGCAGCTGTAAATAAATACAAAGCTGGTCAGAACAAGATTTGAAGACGTGCTCATTTTGTTTTCATACCTGAAAAAAAGTAGGAGTAAGAAAAGCAGCCATAAATTGTGAGAAGAACTGTATCATTCAAGTCACTGAAGACACGCATGTAAGTAGTGGTTGCTGTGGCAATTTAAAGTAGCATAAAAAAGTGCAGTTCAGATCTGAGGACATTCTTGCAATGCTGCTTTAACTGTAAAAATGTCACTATGACATCATGACTATAAGCTCACAGCAACAATCACAGAACACACAGAAGTGGCACAGAGTCCCCAGATTTTTTTCTGCAGGCCCACAATGCATCCTCCTTGTGTGCAAAAAATTGACAAGTGGTAATGAATTGAAAAGAGACTGTTTCAGCACATACAAAGTCCCCCAGAATTAATGGTGCACTCAGTCATGTGCGCAGTGATGGCACAGAGTCCCCAGGTTATTTCTGCAGGCCCACAATGCATCCTCCTTGTGTGCAGAAAATTGACAAGTGGTAACCAAGTGAAAAGAGACTGTTTCAGCACATGCAAGGTCTCCTAGAATTAATGGCGCACTCAGTCATGCACGCAGTGGTGGCACAGAGTCCCCAGATTTTTTCTGCAGGCCCACAATGCATCCTCCTTGTGTGCAGAAAAGTGAAAAGTGATCATCTCAACTGGATTGAAAGGTGCCCTTTGGATGTACAGTAATAGTAGCCTTGGTGAGTAGATATATATATAGATATATGGTTGTGTATTTTGTAGGTGATGATGAGGGGAGTTGAACTTGACATGGACATGTGCTCATGCTATTGCTCTGCATCACACAGGTGACTCCGAACTGTTGCTGTGCACCTTCCAGTGCTCAATGAGAATTGTTTGCACTTAAATGGAAATGGATAACTCTCAAGCACATGAAGGTAAGTATTTTTTTGTGGGGGGGTGGGATCATATTTTCAGTTTTGTCTGTAATGGTTTCTTATTTTTTTATTTCTTCACAGATTTCATTAGCATCCTTCTGGAGTCTGGTTGTTAATGATGACCATGGTCATCGAATGAAATGACGTCTGTGTGTTGCATGTGTGCCCAAGCTCGGGTTGGGGGAGGAGTGTGCCTGATGTTGACGAACTTTTTTTGGATAAGGCCACTTTGACAGAACAACAAAGTATCGCAATTTTCCAAAAAAAAGAAATGAATGACTTCTTAAAAATTACAACTTCATTGTTATGTGTCCCTCCCTGGTTCTCAAATCTCAATTCCTATTGTCAAGTTACATTTCAGAGACACATCTTGTCAACTACTAAGAGAACCTGTTGTGTGCAATATTTGCAGCAGTCTTTACAAAGCAATGAAACGGATGAAATAAAATCTTCATACTTACCAGAATGGATTTCACATGGACTTTACATCGGTTCCTCTATGTACGGTATTGCTACAGCATCTTTCCCAATGATTAATAGTGATGGAGCCTGTTTCTGTTCTCCTGTAAAAGAAACAAAAGAAGTGTACTGTATGTGTTTTGCCACTGCGGCTCTGAAAAGCTACAGAAAACAAAACAGACAACTTAAGGAAGTGAGGTAGCATAACAAACATGAGTGCACATACTCACTTTATGGTTTAAATATTAAGAAGCTGGTGGTGATGGTGCACTGGTGGACTGGTGGTCCGTGGGGGGCAGACAGACTCTTCGTGGCAGCAGAGTTGGATAACATCAGTCCCGGTGGTGGTGGTGGTCCGTGGGGGGCAGTCAGACTCATGGTGGCAGCAGACTTGGATAACATCAGTCCTGGTGGTGGTGGTGGTCCGGGGTGGGCAGACAGACTCATGGTGGCAGCAGACTTGGATAACATCAGTCCCAGTGGTGGTGGTGGTCCGTGGGGGCAGACAGACTCATAGTGGCAGCAGACTTGGATAACATCAGTCCTGGTGGTGGTGGTGGTCCGGGGTGGGCAGACAGACTCATGGTGGCAGCAGAATTGGATAACATCAGTCCCAGTGGTGGTGGTGGTCCGTGGGGGGCAGATAGACTCATAGTGGCAGCAGACTTGGATAACATCAGTCCTGGTGGTGGTGGTGGTGGTGGTCCAGGGTGGGGTGGGGGCACATCACCTTTTAAATACTGCAGTTAAAACCTGCCAACATTGGCCACATCATGATCATCATAAAGAAAACTGCCCTCACAGTCATCGATGTCTGAAGTCTGACCACTGGAAAATTCTTTCTCCATTGTGTCATCATCTATGTCAGTGGTGGGCCGTTTCAGGCAGCCACTGCCAGTGACACCAGGATGCTCCATTTCCACATCAGCAAAACCACCATGACTAGGCTGGGTACCAATACTGAGGTTGCAGTCTCTGCTGGTATGTGCCTCTCATTCATTTTAATGAATGTTAGCAAACTAACATTTGCAGGAGACAGGTTTGTCCAACAACCCCTGACTCTAGCACATGCTGAGCTGAATACCCTCTCAACACTTACACTGCAGGGTAGGCATGTGAGGTACTTCAGTGCCACTGCAGTCAGCTCTGGCCATTCACTGACCTTTCCACTCCAGTACAAAAGAGGATCTTCACTTATTGTCAGATGCCTGTTTTCAGACAAATATGACTCATCCATTTTCTGTGCCACACTAAGTCCGATTGTTGATGCATCAGCCTGTTCCCCGGAATCATTTATTTCACAAATACCCACTTGGGACAAAGCCTTCCAAAGCGGGTTGAGGCCAACCACTTTGGATAACAAACCACCAGGAACAACAGTCCGCTTCCCTTGCATGATATGCTTGCTGGTCCTCCAGCTACACCTTCAGCTGGATTATGCTGCTGAGGTTTGCAACCCTTGGCACGTAACTTCTGTGCCCCATGAACCAAGCGAACCAGTTGACCACTGATATGTTTTACCTATTCAGGCCCTCCCTCAAGTACTGATGCAATTCCATGTTTGTATCGTGGGTCCAGCATTGTTGACATGGCAAAGTTGTCACTACGCTGAATGCTCACAATGTGACGATTGTGGTCGAATACTGTCAGCATGTGTTACAGCAACATACTGCTACCACTGTCTCCAGCAACATCAAGGCTATGCTGTACATTCACCAATGTCTGCCTTAGCACCTGCTGCAGTGGAACTGATTGGCTAATGGAGGCAGACTCACCACTCACTGCCTGTGTGGGCATGTTCAAAAGGCCGCAAAATTGTTATTACAGAGTCCATGAGGCACCACTGTTCAGTCGGCAGAGACATGGAGGCCCCAGAACTGTCATGGCTAGTGTGCATAACAAGATATTCTCTGATGGCTTTGTATTGTTCATACAGCTTCTCTGCCATGTATAATGTGGGTTTCATCGAGTGACAACTTCCAGCTTCACGGTGATGAGGCAGGCTGTTTTGTATCTGCAACTGCCGCAGTTGGTCATGGGCCTTTCCAGATCTTGAAAAGTGAGAGCAGATATGTCATGCAATGGTCAGCATTTCCTTTATGCCAGGGTGCTGCAGAAACTCCTGAACCACAAGATTTAAACAGTGGGCCATGCATGGAACACGAAAAAAAACACCATTCGTGATGCATTTCACCACATTTGACCCATTGTCACTTGCTATGAACCAAGCTCTCAGGGACAGAGGGTTTAGTCATCTGTCAATTTCAGTCTGTACCATGTCCAACATGTTCTCACCAGTGTGTGAACAGCTCACACTGCGCATAGCAATTGTTGCATGCTGGCAAATTCCCGGAAGATTGCTACCGCGACAATCTACCTTCCTGCACTGATTATTCACACTACCAGCATCACAAACAACCCCCGGCACCTGCACCCAGTGTGCAGTTATACACAGATATGAACTCCCTGCTGTTTTTCCACTTGTCCACATATCTATACTTAAATGGATGAATGGAGAGGAGGAATGCTGAAGGACATGTCTTACTGAGTCTGAGACAGTGCGGAACAACTCGGGAACAGCACGGGTAGAAAAGTATGTCCTGGATGGGACTTTCCATTTCGGACAGGTACGGGCAGCAAACTGCCGGAACCCAGAATTCTCCACAAAGGAGAAGGGCAAAAGATCGATTGACAGCATTTCCACTACAGCAGCATTAAGTTCACGTGACACTGTATGATTGGGGGGGTTACTTCAGCTTATGCGCAAAAACACTCTGTAACGCGGGCTGACAAACGTTTTGCACGGGTTGTGTTGTTGGTCACAAATGGTTGTGCTCTGTGATGAATGGCATTGGCAGGAGGTGGAGTGTGGACATTTGATGAAGATGGTTTCATAGGTGATGATGACAAACCCAGAAATTATGTTATTTTTCCAGATTTGCCACCCGGGGGTTGATGTACCGCTTGCACTAGACATACTGCATTCACCACCACCACCACCACAAAAACTGCTACTCTCACCAGCGCTGGACAACATTTCAAAGTCATTATGGTCCTCCACCTCATCATGCCTGTAGTAATCCTCTGCTCTTATTATCGTACTACTGCGCACGTTTAATTTCCTACTGGGCTTAACAGTCATAGAAAGGGGACAACATGCTGGCTGTGGTTGCTGGTGATAAGGGTGAATGCCCCAGTCTGGTATTAGCTGCCAGCTTGTCCTGGGTCCACAGAGCCAAGTGCCTATTCTTAAGATGTGTATGCTGTCCTCCTGTCCCAAGATGGCTCCCCTTTTTACCTCGACTCACACGCACATGGCAAACCTGGCAGATTGCAAAACTGAATCATCATTTGCATCTTGAACAAAACAATCCCAAACAAGGGAGTGTGATGCTCTGCTTTTAACATGTCCATGATGATGTGGCTTATTTACATCTGTTATTTTAAGCACTGAAGTGGGGGCACGTGATGTTTCTGGCACTGCACACCTGCACTGCAACTGACCACCACGACTACCTAGCATATTGAATACTGGGTCGTCATCATCATCATCATCATCCACTAAAACCGTAAATTACAGGTTTTATGAGGGAGATTCCTGCAAACAGATTCAGACACAGCCACTTTTAATTTATTTTTTCCGGTTCCCAACTGGGGTCAATTAAATCATCATCATATTCATCAACGTCACTGTCACACATATCCACATCTTCTGATTGGATGCTAACATGTGGACTACATTTTGCAATAACAGCAACATCAGCATCATCAGCATCATCACATTCATCATCAGCATCTACACCACCATCACATGATATTTTTTCACCACACTGTGAATCACTGCATGAAAAACGAGTGACATTAAGTGCCACGGTGGATGGAATATCACATTGTATGCTATCGTTGACATGATCATCAGAATCAGGTTCAGTTAATGGGATGTTACTGGGAAGTATGACATCATCACTGCTGTCACTCACTTGCACTGCTTCACACTCAATATGTTTGGCTACAGCACACTGGTCGGAATTAGAACTTGATGCAACAATGCTAATACTACCTCCACCACCACTAACACCAGTAACACTAACACCACCAGCTGGGAAAACATCATCTCCTCCAACTATGAGTAAAGCTACTGATTGGGCTAAAAACATTGCAGGAGAAATACCTTTCCTCACATCAGCAATGCACTTCTCCAGCATACTACTACCATGCCCACAGACCCTCTTACTGCCAACATTGCCGTGGCAGAAACAGCTTTACTTGCACGTCTCTTTGCAGGCATTTTGGAGGATCAACCACAAATATTATTACCAAATTTGGATTTTGATACATTCACTTTCTGACTGGAGGGTCGCTACTCGCTAGCTGGATGTGAAGCAAAATAAACAACTGTGGCTTCAGCAACAGATAAGAGACTACTGTGTTGTGACACTGTCATGGAATTAAAATAACTTCAGTAACCAGTTGTGCTGATGGGGTCACAAGAACAATCCAGTCTGGTAAAAAATATCTTTTCAACTTGGGGTTGGGGGCGCACTGAATACAGACAGTGCTGATTTTTACGGCACTACAAGCAGCAAAACTAAGAACAGAGAACACGATTGCAGTACAAAATCAGGCAGCTGCAGTGGATAGCAGGTTCACACTGCTGCGCTTAGTTGCACTTACACTGATCTGTGTCACAAATTTTAAAAGGTGTATTATATTTGATGCACGCAACACTGCACACACAACACAGAACACTTCGTGTACAATGCTTAATGAGGAATGTGATGCAAATGCAAGAGTTCAGTGTACTCAGTGCCACGTAATGTAAATTTGTAATTTAAACAACCTGACCTCATGAAATGCGGCACCACATTCACACAACAAGCAACAAGAAAATTTGTACTATCACTGACAATTTTACTATGTGTACAGTAACACAGTCAGTTATATAACAAAAGTATTACCAAAACACAAAGAAATCACAAGTTCTCCAACTTAAATCTACCTACACTCAGATACGCCCCTCCCCACACAGCACACTTCACTGTCTTTCACCACACACACTCAATGTTGTAAATTTACATTCAAAATCCACACACAAACAAAAACGCTCGATGATGTGAGCACAGGAGGGTTTCCTACAATCGACGAACTACAGTTGGATCCCAAAAAAGCAAAAATGCTTTTTGAACAACTTTTAAAAGATTCCTACAGACAGCTATCAGAGCACACTGTCTCCTACTCCTTCCTACTCATACTACCTCGAACTGAGGCTGTGCAGATCAATATAGAGCCCATGTGACCTGAAATCCCATGAATCACTGCAAAATCTGCCTTTGGAGCTCAAAAACAAGGTGAAGTGAGGCAAAGTGAACTGCCACCAATGTACTTCGCCTCAAAAATTGAAAGAGAAGTGACCAGTGGAGGCAGAGTATTGTGAAGTAGCTGTTTCTAATGCACTTCGTGTTCCTTATTATAATGTGAAGTACTCTGCTTCACATTGTGGAGCACTCCACGAATCCACCTTTGCTCCGCTAATCACTTCGTGGAGCGGATTGAGCCCACTTCACCCACCACTGACCACAGCGATTGGATCTATTTGCACTTCTTTGCTGGATACTGTAGCATTCATTTAAAAATATTCATTTCATGTCTACAAGTGTGCTACAGGATAAGCATACAGTTTTTATTAGATTTAATTCAGTTCTTTAGTGATCACATCAAGTCATGATTTTCAAAACTCTGTCCCCAGTAACAATTCAGTGGTTTTCTGCTGCCCAGTTTCTTCTGCACTAAAGATCAAAAATTACTGCTGCAGGCACAGGAACAAAGGGACTCACTTTTTAAGTTTGCTGTGTGTGCACATGTAGCAAACTTCTTGCTATAACTGCCTTTTGAGTTGTGTGACACTGTCTGTCCAATGCAGAGTGCTCTGTAAGAGGTTCAACTGTGTCACATCAGTCATCAGGAGGGCTAATTGTGATGCTGTTTTTTTTCATGGGCAGAAACATTCTCTACTTGTGAAGAAAAGCCACACCAATCATATGGCAGCTTTTTCTTTGATGTGTGGGATGAACATAACCCAGCAAACAGCTGATCGGTGATGTCCAAATGCTCTCCTTACTTGTTTTTGTGCTGCCCCTCAACTGCCACCCACTACCCACCATTATACAGCCCACAGTGTGGCTCCTCAATCACCTCTCCCCTCAGGGAGTGCTCTGCCCTTGCCTGCAAATTAAACCTGACAACGGAGAGCCCAATCCCCATGTCGGTGCTAGGAGCCCCCCATTCCCAGTACTGTAGGACACTGGCGAGCCCACTCCCAGTGTCCCAAAATGTTCCAGTAATCCATCTCTGTATAAAAAAAGAAAACAGTCCCTCGCCATCTTTTTTTCCTGCAAAAAAGTAAACTGTCCCTCGTCATCTCCCTGTTCCCCTCCCCATCCTGACCCTCCCACTGAGTAACCCACCACCCCACACACACCTTTGCCCTGTACTTACCATCTGAGGTAGGCAGCTGTCATCTTCTGTGGACCAGGACACGTCTGTACTCTTCAAAGCTGAACTGTGAACTGAGGAATCAAGGTAAGTGCCATATAATGACTGTCAAGTGTGTTTTCAACCTATGTTGATATCACAGCCATATTTCAATATTTTTGCACTAAGTTTTCAACATGGGGTTTTTGGGACCCCACCTCATGAACACTGGCACTGTCATTTCATGACTCAGTCCCAAAAGGTGATTTCGCAGGTGCTGGGTGGAATCACCTTTCGGGACTAAGTAATGAAACAACAGTGCCAGTGTTTATGAGGTGGGGTCCCAAAAAGCCCATGTTGAAAATCTGGAGCAAAAACACCATAAAATGGTCAAGTTATGTGCAGTCATTGACCTTTTTCTACTCACACTCGTAACTTCAGCAATCTTTAATATTTTCACTACAAATTCACATTGGCATTTTTTTCACACACCGTCATGAACAGTACAGCTGTCATTCTTCACATCCTGCCCAAAATTTGTTTTCACACCTGTGGCGCAGAATGGCACCTTCACTGTGGAAAATCACCTTTAGGGACCAATGAATGAAATGACAGTGGCACTTTTCATGAGATGGGGTCCCAAAAATGCCACACAGAAAATCTGGTGAAAGAACTCCTAAAAATGGCTGAGTTACATGTGAGTATTCAACATTTTCTACACACCCATGTAACTTTGGTCATTTTAAATTTTTCACTCCAAATTTTCATTATAGCCATTTTATCACACCACCTCATGAACAGAACAGCTTTCATTGTGTACATTTGCCCAAAACATGTTTTCACACCTGTGGAGCGGAATGCCATTTCCCCATGGAGCTGAAAATATTCACCTACAGGGTTCATGAGATGGGTGATAAAAGACTATGTTCAACATTTGGGGTCAAAATATAAAAATGACAAAGTTATTCCCATAAGTTCCAATTTTGATACGCACATTCATAACTGCAGAAATCTTAAATATTTTCACCCCAGATTTTCAACATAGCCTTCTTATTACCCAAGCTTCTGTATGTCATAGTTGTCATTTTTCAAAGCTGATCAAAATCTGTGTTTGCACCTGTGGCATGGAATGGCATTCTACTTTGCACAACAAATTTAACAGTCCCAGAATTCCCAAATAAAAGTTTATTTTTATCCTAGCTTCAGTATGTGGCAGTGTGTATGTGGCAAGGCAGGCTTGAGCAACCAGAGGGCAGAGAGAGAGAGACAGAGAGAGAGAGAGAGAGAGAGAGAGAGAGAGAGAGAGAGCTTGCACAGTGTGATTGTGCATACATGACAAATGCAGGCTGGCAAAATAAATCTTTGACTTCTGCCACCCAGAGGGGGGAGAGAGACAGAGACACACACATGGGGGGCATGAGAATAGTAACGTCCCAGAAATCCAAATTAAAAGTTTCTTTGTTTTCCTGGCTTCAGTGTGGCTGTGTGTACAGGGCAGGGGCAGGCTGGCAAAGTAAATCTTTGACTTGTGCCATCCATAGGAGAGAGGAGAGAAAGATTGTGGGGGGACATGAGAAATTTAATAGTCCCAGAAATCAGGCTGATCAGTTATGTGGTGGAGTGGACCTTGCTTGGGGTGCAAACTTGGTTGTATGATTCAGAGTCCTGATGACAGTAACCAGTGCTGGGAGAACATAAGAAAACACTGCATGCACAACAGCAAAACACAGCAGCTAGGAGATTCAAAGCAGTTGTGCTGGCACAACTGTGGACTTGCACCAAGGAGCTATATTCAGCAGGAGCCATTGTGCACTGTAAATTCCATTGTGTCAATGTGCAACTATAATGAATGCAGGCACAAGTGCAGGGGGCATTCCCATGAATATCCAGTGCAGTGGCATGTTCAACTGTGAAACCATGGCGCAGGTGCAGAGCAAATTGAAGTTGCTCCAAGCAGACTTGTTCCTATAAATACAGGGTGCAAGCACACAGACAGTACTTGTGCCAGGCGAGAGGGAGAGCGAGAGAGAGAAAGAGAGAGAGAGAGAGAGAGAAAAGAAGAAAGAAAGAAAGAAAGAAAGAAAGAAAGAAAGAAAGAGTGACAGACAGACCAAGGCAGACACAGAGGGAGAGGGACAGATGTGGCATTGGAGAGAGGGGCAGAGAGAGTAAGAGAGAGACTGACACACTGCCAGGCAGTGCACCAGAGTGGAACACAGCCAGCAGCAGCCAGCCGCCCAGGGGGATATTGGACAGCAAGAGCCATGGATAGTGCACCCTTCATGATGGAGGCCATAATGAGGGGTGTGAGGGGGCAGGAGGAACAGCAACGTGGCTGGTATTCCTTGGTGCTTATAAGGCACAACGATGCAAATGAGGTTGGGCGCAACAGTAATGACATGCTAATGCACCCACTGTGCCACACATTGGCTGATGAGCTCATTTGCATGTGGTGTCTGGATATCATGATATTGCGCCTTGCATAATGAGATTGCACCAGAGCAAGTCATGGTGATGCAATGTGCACACATGTGCAGTGCACAGGCCTACAGCGCACATGCGCGTTACAGTATCATGGGGTCAATCATGCACCATATGTAGACAGTGCAATGCAGTGGCATGTGGCATTGCACATGTTGTGCATGGCCATGCATGGGGTGCCATGCACTATCGCGTACATGCGCAATGGTGGGTGACCTCTGACCCCTGGGTCAGACCTCTGACCCTGGGACCCTGCATAGCCACACCCATTCCATGCATCTCCAGCACCACACGATGGGTGGGTAATGCACATGCTCCCGCGCATCGTGCGGTGGGCACATGTTGTAGACATGTGCACCTCCTCCGGCCATTGTTGCCACCGAACTGGCTATAATGATCAGGGTGCAGGGAAGAGCCAGATATGCCCCCAGCTAGACACAGGTTGAGCTGGTCAACCTAGTGGCCTGTGTAGAGCCACATGCTCCTCAACTCTTTGGGCAGGTGCTACTGCAGCGGGCTGGGGCACTGTGTGGGCAGGAGATAGCTGCCAGCCTGAAACACAGTACCGGGGTGCCCAGGACAGGCGAACAATACCACCACTGATATGGGGACCTCATGCAGCAGGACCTGTAGTGGTTGAGGAGGCTACAGGCATGTGCCAGGCATGGGGCTGTCCCACTGCCAGGTAAGTCATCCCATGTTGCAAGTCTGCCCTGGTGCTGCACAGTGGTGTTGGCTTGGCTGCCTGGCATGCCCTGTAGAGTGGTACACTGTCATTGTGTGCATCATGGAGTGGCATTGCCAGCTTCCATGTGCATTGCGATGCAGCCATGCAGGCATGCAGGACGAGTCAGGCAGGGGCACGCCCTGTATACAGGGGTGGGTGGGGTCAACTGCTGTGGTCGGTTACTGATGTGCACCTGTCTTCTTTCCATTCCCAGGACCGAAGGACTGATGGAAGGCCAGGTCTGCAGCAGCACAGCAGGGAGTAGTGCATTGAGATGATGCTGGACTAGCACCAGCAGAGCCACAGGGGGCAGGTAAGCACTGTCATGGTCCTTCACACTGTACATGGAGGTGGCGGATGGCCTGGGTGCAGGAATGGCCAACTGTGCAACGTGCCATGGCAGCTGTGTGTATCACACTGTGCGTGGTGCATGTCACTGTGGTGCATCCATTGAGCATGTGTGTCGGCTGTTGGTACGATGGGCATGCGCCCGGCTGCCACTGTTGTTGCTATGGTGCTGCCAGTGCACTGTGCCATGTGACTGTCATTGAGCAGTCATGTGGTCATGATGCAGCAGGGACTACCTCTGTGCACTGTCATGGTGTGCCAAGTTGCTGCGGGTGGCCGTTATGGGCCCTCCAGGGGTGTATGTTCCCGTGGCCCATTGCGCACTGTGGGTGGGCATAGTTCCATGAACCATTGCACTGATCACCTGTTCTGTCCCTTATTATAGGTATTTTGGTGGAGGCGACAACCTAGGGCTATGCTAAGCTGACTGCTGCACCAGATGCTACTTGTAGCCTCCTTGACCCTGGAGGTGGTGGTGCAGATCAGACACATGCTGCAGGCTGACAGGAGGGAGTGTCAGCTTGCCGGGTCGGCTGGATGGGGTCGCCGTTAGTTGTACCCCTGTTTTCCTGTTTCCCCTGATGTACCTTTCCCTACAGTCTCCCCTCTCACTGTACAGTCCCTGTTCCCTGTCCCTTTCCCTCTCTGTACCTACCCTTTCCCATCCCCTAGTTGTTTGTATATAGTTGTCTTACAAATATATTTTTATGACTTACCTGCTTGTGTCTGCTTTGCAGGTGGTGTAAGGAGCCATGTTGCAGTGGCCCAGTGTCTGTCTGTGTGGTGTGCATGGGAAGGGGCATGTGCTGTGCTTCTGTGGTTCACTGCTGTGTGCTGTGGTGTGTCCCACTGTGGTGGTGTCCATCCCCTGGGTTGGTGGCTGTCCCTTGAGGTGCCCTTGGGGCCATTGTCATGGGTGGTGGTTGTGTGTGTGGTGGTGTCACACAGCCAATGTCATTGGTCTGGTACTGTCCGCATGCTGTGTTGGGGCCCCTGCTTGTCACTGTGTGGCCTGTCACTTGTGGTCTGCCATGCTACCTGCCACAAGGCATGTTCAGTGGCTACTGTGTGGGCTTCCTGTATGCCTCTGTGGCATGTGTGTGCTTGGCTACATGGTCCCGGGTGTGGCCTTCTATGGTCTGGGGGAGCAAGGCCAGCGGCCTGTGGGGGGCCTCCCTTGGTGGCCCTCTGTTGGCCATTGGCACCTCCTGTCAGCTGCTATCTGTGTCACTGTTGTGTTCTGGGGTCGGGTGTCTGGGTGCCTGTGTGTGCCTTGCTGGTGGAGGCCTCCTGTGGCCTGTCACTGTGCTTCAATGGCTCTGTCCCTGGGTCTGTTCTCTGTGCCATGCACCCTCTGTTGCTCTGCTGCTCTGCTCCCACAGTTGCTCTGGAGCATCTCTGTTTGCGCCATGGTGCACCTCTGTTTGCGCCATGGTGCACCTCTGTTTGCACCATGGTGCACTTTTGCCATATTCAGCTGGGTTGCACTGGTGCAGTTCAGCCTGCGTAACCTCTGAATATGGCTCCTGTTGCACCATGGCATATTGGATTTGCTCTGCGCCAGACTTGCGCTGGCCTTTGACACATTTCTGAATATCTGAGCCTCTGTTTTTTTTTAATTAATCCAATATACTTTCTAATAATTATAATATGCATTAAAGCAGTAGTGGGCTGATACATTTTCTACAGGTAAACATTCTCTTTTCAGGTAATACCTGAAATGAACCACCCAGTCTTTGTTAGGGTCATTTCTCTCCTTAGTTATTAAAATTATGTTTATAACCATACTTGCTTATTTTTGAAGTCTAACACATGTTAAATGCTTTTCCATGCAGATAGAGAATGTAAATACTATAAAAAATTCATACTACAGGTTACATTGTTACATACAGGTTAATTAAATCCTCATAAAGTCAAGTCTATGCAAGAGAATATATAACTGCTTATTTATACTCATTTTCAGTCTTTCTTTCAGCTCTGTCTTGAATAAATTTACGACTGCCTCACATGTTCCATTTTTACCTTTTAGACTGCATGAAATGGAAGATCAGAGTTGTTTCCTGTGGAGTGAAATGCTACACATTGTAACTAGACACCTATTTCTATCTTAATATAAGTATTTCATGAATAATAATGTTGGTGTCCCTCACTAAATAAACATTAGTTCCTTACCATGAATTTGTGTTTCTCTTAGTGGGATTAAATAAACACTTACAGTTCATTATCAAAAATATCCTCAATCTCTTTTGTGAAGTTGTATAGAAAGGAAACTTCTCATTGTTGGGAAAAATGGACTGCTGTCATCACTTGATAACAAATAAAGTATTACTTTCCTTTTAAGGAAATCATAGTGTGAACTTACCTGCTCTATAGCTTTAACTAGCATGGCCCCTAGATTCCATTTTCTTAACAGCAAATTACTGCAGCATTTGGGCTAAATGTATAAGCTTACAGTCCTTCCTGTACTTTGAGGAGTTGAATGGGCATCATGGGGTCATCAGATGATGACATCAGCAGACATGCATCTGTGTCAGTCAGTGAATCCACTGGCTTTCCTCCTGGGCCACTGAGAGCAGTATAATACCTAGGGTCCAAAAACTGCTTTAAAGTTCATGCTTAACTGGTTAAATTTGGTTAAGTGGTTTTCACATTATGGAGTTAATGGCTTGCAGCTCATAATAAGCTTTATATACTATATATGTGTTTACTAGTTTGGGTGTTATGCATTGGTCACTGTTTATAGTAAGGTTCTCCATTAGAGTTGGCAAACTTTACTTCGCAAATGAATTCACAAAATTTGCTGAATTTGAGAAGTGAGAAATGCCAGTTTCGCAAAGTTTTTGGCAGGTGAAGTGGCAAAGTACATAATGTCAATTCACTGGCCAATTTGCAACTTCACCATGTGTTCACCTGACTTCTGAAAAAAGTTACATTTCCTCAGGAACACTCATTGCAAAGTGGCAAAGGAGGCAATTCACAACATTTTCCATGATGGCAAATTTCACACTTAGCTAGTAAAACTTTGCAATATCTCTATACTCCATAAAAAATAATAAGTATTATAACAGCATGAAAAATATTGAGTAAGTTACTTCCATTTTTCCTATGCCTGCAGCAGCATCTATTGATGGATGAGCACAGGGCTGAATTAAGCCCTGAGTTTCTTTTGATTTTTTAGATTGTGAGGCTGGGATGCACCTGCAATACTAATATTCAAATGGACATCTGTCAGTTTACTATCCTCTAGGCCCTAGGATAACCAAACTTCACAGTGAGAGCACCCATGGCTGCAACACCATGACTCTGGGTTGAAGTATATATAGGAAAGAAGCAAAGAGGCAAAATACTGATCATGTGTTACAGACTACCTGTTATTCAGGTGTGCTTGGACATACGACAGTAGTCATACAAAAGTTGATGAGTACTGAGGTAATGTTGGGGTTGCTGAAGCAGAATCACATTTCAACTAATGCAAGTTGTAACTCGAGTGCCTTAGCATACACAGAAACATAGACAATGACAGCAGAAAAAGACCATTGGTCCATCCAGTCTGCCCATAAAACTCTAACAATCCCAGGATCTATTGTCCATACAGGGTTCTAACCCACACTATCCAACACCATGCTCCCTGCCCTATGGCTACCACCCTGAGCAACTACTAAACCCTTCACTCTGTCCCAACCCTGTCTGAAACCATTAATAGTTTGGGTGCCCACCACATCAGCTGGCAGATGCTCCACCACCCTTTCTATAAAATAAAACCTTCTCACATCGCTCTGCAACCTCTCACCTGTCAGTTTCCACTTATGCCCCATATATTTTTGATCTGCTACTTATGCTAAATTGTTTCATACAGTTCATTCCTTTCAGGAACTTGAAGGTCCCTGTCATATCTCCCTTCTCTTGTCTGGCCTCCAGCAAGTACATGTTCAGTATCTTGAGTTGATCCTCATATGTTCTCCCCTTCTTCCCTGCTGGCACTGAATAATTTTGATTACCTTACTTGATTGTCTCTGGTTTGTTCATATCTTTCCTTAGGTGAGGTCTCCAGAACTGGCATAATACTCCAGGTGGGGCCTCAAACCAGTGATCAATAGAGAGACAGTAATATCTCCTCCCTTATTCTATTAATACCCCTTCCTATACATCTTCACATCCTCTTTGCCTTGCTGTAGGCCTTGTTATACTGGCTTGATTATTTTAGAGATTCGCTGATGATGACCCCTGGGTCTCTCTCCTCAGAATAGTGCCCAGCTTTACCTCACATCCAGTACTCTGTCCTGGGATTCTTGTTCCCAGTGTGCATTACCTTGCACTTTTTGGCATTGAATTTCAACTGCCAAATCTCTGACTGACTCTCTAGCCTTTGTAAGTCCCTTTGCATCTCCCTAACCCCCTCCTCACTGTCTACCCTGCTACAGAGCTTCGTGTCATCTGCAAAGAGAAATGAAGAAAACTGGACCAACAAATCTTGTGTTTATTTTTTAATGCCAAAAAAGATTGAACCAACATTTTGAGAAATATAATTACCCTCTTCTTTAGGGTATTGGCCGAAAAATATATTCATTTTTTATTATAATCATATTTCTGTGATATTAATAGATGTATTACGTTTGAAGGCCCAAACTACATTTAGGTTTATTTCAGTTTGAAATGAGGAGCATGGCTTGTAAAAAAGGTGGATGCTAAGTGTGGTTGATATTGATACACAGTGATTTGGGCTGTATACACAGCCCAGGTTTTAAAAATTAAAAATTAAAATTCTTGATTTGCAGAGTTAATGCTAATGAAGCAAACTGTGTCTACGAGCCACATTCTGTGTGGTAGAGTTCTTTGTATAGCCTGTTAGTGGGCTTTCAGTTGGGACCAGGCAGTCTAGCACATCACAGGTTTGTGAACGCAAGATGCCATGAGACATCATTACATTGCCATGGTCCAGAGCTGCCTGGAGTATGTACCCTTTCTCCTGGAGTATGCATCCTTTCTCCAGATTAAAGGAGGTTGAAGACATGAGGAATCCCCTTTTAAAAATGGCACTATTAGGCATGAGAACACTTGGGGTAAATTCCAACAGAACAGAGAGTGAACCTATTCTGCATTAAAAGCATCATTAGAGAGGATATTCTCAATGGTAAACAGAGAATGTTGTGTTTTTAGGAGAATAAAATGCTATGAACATACAAAATTGCTAGCAGAAACCGACAATATTGATCTATCAAGTCTGCTCAAGTGAATAACTCAGTCTAATTTATTGGAGCTGCCCCCCTCCTCTTTCCCCATAAAAGTTATCCTCCCCCTCCATCTTTTGTCCTCTTCCCTTCTACCCGCCAGTCGTAGTTCTCTTTTTTATCCTGTCCCACCCCCTTGAACCTTCCTACCATTTTTACTGATACCACCTCCTCCGCTAGTTCATTCCACCCTGACACCACACTTTCTGAAAAAAAGTGCCTCCTCATTTCCCTTTTGAATCTACTCCCTTCTAGTTTCAGGCTATGCACCCCTTGTGGTCCCCTCCCTTTTTAAACTGAAGATGTCCTCCGTTCTTTCATATACCCCATTTCTCTTCTGTCCTCCAGAGAGTACATATTGAGCTCCTGTAACCTCTCTTCATATGGCTTGTGCCCCATGCCCTGGATCATCTTGGTCACCCTCCACTGAACCCCATCTAGTAGTCTGATGTCCTTCTTTATATGAGGGCACCAGAACTGTACACAGTACTTCAGATGTGGTCTCACCAGTGGCCAGTATAATGGTAGAATGGCTTCCTCCCTTCTGGAGGTGATTCCTCTGGTGATGCATCCCAGCATTTTATTTGCTTTGGCTGCTGCCTTACAGCACTGAGCAGAGTGTTTCATGTCACCCCTGACTATCACCCCTAGATCATTTTCCTCCTCTGAGCTGGTCACCTGTACTTTCCTCACCCAGTAACTGGCCCCTGGGTTCCAAGCTTCCAGGTGCATGACTTTGCACTTCTTAGCACTGAATCCCAACTGCCAGATACCAGACCATTTCTCCTTCCTCTGTGTCCACCCTCCCACAGAGCTTAGCATCATCCACAAATTGGTAGATTTTACTTTGGACCCCATCTGCCATTTCAAAAATAAAGATGTTGAATTGTACTGGCCTGAGTACTGAGCCCTGTGGGATCCCACTGGTTTTAGGTCTAGGCTTGGATAGTACTCCCCCTATCATCATTCTCTGGTTCCTGTCATACAGCCAGCTCTTGTCCTACCCCAGCAGTTTATCCCCTTTTCCCAGGCTACTTAGCTTGCTGACTAACCTGCCACAAGGCACAGAGTGGAAGGCCTTTCTGAAGTCCAGGTATAGGACATCTGCTGCCTGGCCTTGTCCAAAGCCCTTTTGACTCAGCTGAAAAAGTCTATCATGTTTGTTTGGCAAACCCATGCTGCCTATCATCCTGGAGACTGTTTTTTTTTTTCGGTTAATGATTTTATTGATTTTTTTCATACAGACATGTATTACAGACAAACAGATAAGGCAAAAAAAAAAGAGCAGCAGAGAAGGATCCTACAACACTATGTCCATAAAATGACAGCGTGCAGCTTAAATGCAGAAAACAGTATAAGAGGACTAAAGAGGAGCAAGAGGGAGAAACCCCCTCGACGCTCTGCTCTGCAAAAATGCAAGGAAAAAGAAACCAATAAAAAAAAAACAGACCGGGTAACTATTTGGTGCTACCATATTAACAATAAAGCAATACGAGGCTGAGTAAATGATTATATAATACATGGCTGGCTAGTCCTAGCTTATATCAGGAATCATCGTATCAGGAGCATCGAGAGGGGAGGCCGAGGTAGAGACCACAAGTGAAAGCTCATCCGATCCCGGTTCTAGGTTTCAAATAAGCCAAAAAGGGGGCCCAGCAAGCAATGTATGCCACATGTTTATTGGCTGTTATATGGGATAGGCAGTCAAGTGAGGCTAGCAGCATGAGAGCATGTTGAAGTTCTAGGATAGAGGGGATTTCAGTGGATCTTCACTGGCAAAGTATAAGGCGATTAGCAGAAATACCAAGAAGGGCCAGCCAGCGAAGTTGGTGGGACTTAAGGCGAGTTCCGTGATGGGGTAAGCCCAGGATCCACACAAGACAGTCTAGTTGGGTCACCAAGACATGGCAAGTTGATTTACTGCCTGCCAAAAGGAAGTCAGTAGAGGGCATTGCCAGATGATATGATATAGATCCCTAGTTTGTGCTTGGCACCTCCAACAGAGGTTACTGTTCAGAAGCTTAGTTTTGTAGAACATATCTCGTGTTCTGTACCAATGGTGCAGAAGTTTATTTTGAATAAGTCTACTGAATGGATCTGGATAGCTCCAGTGTGCCATTTTCCAACAGAGGGCCCATTGAGTGTCGTCTATGCTCAGTTTCAGTGCTTTCTCCCATTTTAGTTTAGAAGTCCTAGATTGTAAGGGAATGTTCTCTCAAATATCAGCATATATTTTACTTGCTTGGCCCTTGGGGTGTTTAAGCCAGGCTGATAGTTTCTGAGGGGCGGCTGTGTTAGGTGGACTTAGTTTAAAGAACTCAGCCAGAGAGCTGCATAATTGCAGGTATCTCCAAAAGTCACTTTTGCACAGACATTTCGCCTTTGCAAGGTCTTGGAAGGGTTGCATGCCCAGCCCAGTCTCATCCAAGACATCTGCTAGAACCTTAATGCCAGCTTGCTCTCAATGTGGCCAGTAGATGGGCTTGTTGCCCACCAATATAAGCTTGTCATGGAAGATGGGAGTATAGGGAAGAGGTGAGGGGTTAACATGAATCCTGGTGTGTACCTTGTTCCAAATCTGGATTACCGGTGCAATGATGGGATGGGCCTGTAAAGGTTTAGATACAGAGTTATATATTAGAAGAGGAAGACTATGTACATGAGCACAGGCCTTTTCCATATGGAGCCACTGCGGAGACTCAGGGGACAGGTCGGTGAGCCATTTTAGGGACTGTGCTAGAGAATAAGCCCATGCGTATCCTTCGAGACACGGAAGGCCCCAGCCACCATCCTTCCAGTGTGAGCATAATTTGCCCTTGCTATACCGGGTTTTTTTATTTTCCCAAGTGAAGTTCCCCACGACACTGTCTATAATGCAGAGCCATTTTATGGGGGGGGGGCAGGGGAATATATGAAAGAGGGTAGAGAAGTCTGGGAGCTGAAATCATTTTGAGAACTACTATTTTACTGGGTAGAGGAAGGTGAAGCATCTGCCATCTGTCTAATTCTGTTCTGAGGTTGGCAACTAATGGACTCATATTGAGGTCCCAGATTTTAGAGAGGTCAGGGGAGATATGAATACCGAGATATACTAAGGAGCCCGAGGCCCATTTAAGCCCAAGGGGAGAGACTCTATTCTGGGTGTGTATAGAGTTAAGAGGAAGCAACTCAGTTCTGGATTTATTCAACCTGAGGCCAGAAATTTTCGCAACGTCAGCTAAGCGGGTAAGGTAAGGAGTGCCGGGAGAGCTGCTGTGACATCTTCTACTGGGACTAAAAGACCATCTGCATACATAAGTGTGGTGTATGCATGTGTCCCAATGGAGATGCCTTGAATGTCAGGATGTTGTCTAATAGCAGCTGCCAGTGGCTCAACTGCCAAAATAAACAGAGGAGGGGAAAGGGGGCAGCCTTGCCGAGTGCCCCTGCCTAACTGAAAAGGACTGGAGATCACTGCATTGGTCTGCATTCTGGCCATGGGTTGTTGATACAGTGCCGGCACCCACTGCAGAAAAGGGGACTCAAAGCCGAATCAGTGCAGTACCCTTTCCAGAGACTCCCACTCTAGGGACTCAAAGGCTTTTTCGAAATTGACAGCTGTAGCTGCCACTGGGGTGAGGAGAGCCTTAGCATGGTAGATGATATTGACTAATGATCTGATATGGTCTCGGCTGTGAGGGGTGTATAAGTGAGGAAAGAAGTGGGCTGAGCCTAGTGGCCAGAATCTTGGCAAAAATGTTGCTGTCCGTATTAATTAGTGAGATTGGTCGATAACTTGAGGGGAGTGTAGGGTCTTTGCCCTTTTTTGGGAAGACAGTAATGACAGCTTCTCAAAGCATGGGGGGGGAGATGCCATTGCACAAAGCCTCATTATAGACCTGAGAGAGAAGAGGGGTGATTTGAGGTGCAAGGATATGCCAGAGCAAAACTGGAAAACCATCCCCTCCAGGGGTCTTACTTGAGTTGAGGGCCTTAATAGAGACAGCGACCTCATCAGACACAATAGGCAAATCCAATTTAGCAGCTTGAGATGATTGAAGGACGGGGAGTTGGAGAGAAGCGAGAAAGGAGTCCACTGTCCCAGCATTCAGGGCTATGGTGGAGGAGTAAGGCTGTGAATAAAATTGCTTCACAATGGCATTGATGGTCTTAGGGCCCATACGGGTTGAACCAGTCTGGTCCCTTAGGCCGGAAATATGGCGTTCGGCCTGCTGTTTACACAGTCGGTAGGCCAGGAGTTTACCAGCTTTTTCCCCTCCCTTCCAGTAATGATGGAGTAACCTCAGAATTTCTACTTCTGCCTTGTGGGTCATTAGTTCATTGATCTCAATATGAATTGAGACCATTTCTTTACTCAATAAAATGTCTGATTCAAAACGAGAAGTCTGTTTAGCCTGAGCTTCTAGGATTTTTAGCCTTGCCTCCAAGTAAGACAGAAGATGCTCTCGCTTCTTCCGGCATTTGTATGTGAGTCTAATATTAGCCCCTCACAGGGTGGCTTTAAAAACCTACCACCTGATGCCAGGGGGGTATCCTAGGGAGGGTTTTCTGCTAAGAAAGAAGCAGTCTCCGAGGTTACCCATTGTACAAATTGAAGGTCTTTAAGGAGGAGGAGATCAAGCTTCCAGGCAGCAGACTTAGGGGGGACCGAACCCCATAGAAGATGTAGATGCACTGGACCATGGTCAGATACAACCATGGGTAGGATCACAGAGTCAACTGCATTCTGGCAGATATCTGCAGACACCAGCCAGAAGTTCAGCTGGCTGTGGTACCCATGCACAGCTGAAGTGAAGGAATAGTCCCTCGCCCTTGGGTGGAAAGTTCTCCAAATGTCTGTTAGGCCAGAGTTGGTCATCAAATGTTGTAAAGCTAGATGGGCCTTGGGGTGTTGTATGGAGGTGAGAGCACTACAATCCAGCTGGGTCACCAAAACAAGATTAAAGTCTCCTTCCAGGATAGTGGGTGTGGGGTCTTGGGCAAGGGAGCTTAGCTCCTGAGCTAGTAAATGGAAGAAGGAGGGATCATCTTCATTTGGGGTGTAAATACAACCTAAAAGTACAGGGCCCTCTGGGTTTTTATCAAGGCTAGCACCCACCTACCCTGGGGATTCATTCGAACCTGAGTGGAGACCAGACAAGCGACTTATTTCAGAGGATGTCAACCTGTCTCTTTTTGGAGGAGGAGGATGCAGAGAATACCTGCCCCACCCAGTCTCTAGCCAGCTTAGCATGGTCCTGTTTTGTAAGGTTAGGTTCCTGTAGAAAGGCCAGAGTGGCCTTCATCCGCTTCAGATAAGATAACACCTGTTTATGTTTTACCAGGGTATTGAGACCCCGTACATTCCAGGTGTATGCATGGAGGTCAGCCATGATCCCGGAGATATGGAAGAGTGCAAGTCAGCGTTGTGGTTTTGCCAAGTACAGAGGCTGAAGGTGCAACTGATCCTTCCCACAGGAGATTCACAATGAAAACCAGCCACTCAGCATAAGCAAGCCATGTAGTGCCTAAAGCAAAAGAACAAGTAATAGATACCCAGTCGCTACAACAAACATACAGAATAGTTGGGAAAATGGCCCATAACATCATCCAACTATTTACAGTAACCACAACATACCAGAAAACCTCTGTGATCGGAGGAGGACAGTTAGACCGGCAGGTGAGCTGCAAAGGCCATCCATCGCCCTCTCATGGGGTGGGTATAGGGAGGAGACAGGTATATCACTGCAGAGAACTCATCCTCAAGTACTCATTGTGCAGCAGCAATGCTCCTTCCCCCTGTGGGGTATGGAAAACAAGAGGAAAACTAAGGGGTATGAAAGGGGGCGATCCCTGTATCCAACATGCTAATTGTGTGTGTGGGGGGGTCTTCCCAGCAGCGTCATAGGGGGAAAAGCAACACTGATATCATGCCTGAAGGTGTAAGGGACACCTCTTACATTGTTGGGCATAGCAATGATCCATAGTGCGGAATCCATGGAGGAGAGAAAAGGGGGGAACCGGGGCGTCATTCCTGCCCAGATGCCCTTCCAGTCCAGAGTACTGTAAGGGTGACTGAGGGTAGGGGCATAAGGCTCCTGAGATGCTCTGGGCCTGGAAGGGGGGGAGGAAACATTTGGTGTAAGAAGAAGGAGGAGGAGTGAGGTGCAAGCATTCAGCCCCTTGCGGGGAGGATACAGGTAGTTATAGATGTCACCTGAGGCTGACTAGGGGCTGTCGGTTCAAAGCCATAGCCCCCAAAGTTACACCACAATGACAGGACCAAATATACAAAAAAAGAGAAAAGCAGAGCATACAAGGGGCCCTTTGAGGCACAGTGCAGCTCAAAATATGTTGCCACTACTTCAAATAAAACTAGTCCACAGTGTCTTCGGTTTATTATACACAAGCCAACAAAACCTATGCAGAACTGCCCATTGTAATGTTCCAAGTTAGGGCTAGTCTGCCCAAAGACTCAGATCAGGCCTGAGCTCGCAGCCAAGAGCAGTCTGGGGAGAGAAAATGTGGCAGGCAGGCAAGTCCCCATCTCCTATCCTTAATCCAGATGTGTAAAGAGAGAAAAAGCCCGTTTTACTTAGTTGAATATTCAGGGTGGAGACTCTGTGATCGGTGAGAAAGATGAGCAGCTTGATGTCCCAGGGATCTGCCCCTGCTGCCATGGAGGACTACCAGGAACTGGAGACTGTTTTTCCGAAGGGGCCTGCGATATGTCTGCTGCTACTATGGTGGCCCAGGATTTTGGCTCAATAGCAGGGCAAGCGAGGTGTTGAGAGATCTTCCTTTTGCAGGGTGCCTTCAGATAAAGTCAGCAGAAGAGCAAATCTATTAGGGGAGTAGTGCTGACTCAGGTCTCCCTCCTCGGCCTCAGGATCCATCTCCTCCTTTTGTCGAACATTTGGGTGCTGCCTTCTCTCATGCTGCTGCGGAGTGTGGTGCTTCCTGCTCTGCAGAGGAAGGGAGGCTTCAAAGCGGTGGACCTGAGGGTGGGGAGATTGTGGAGGAGAGCTGGGCAATCCTTTCATGCGACTTGGGATGGCAGAAGGGCATCAGGGCGCACTAAATAGATCGGGGTTCTGGAAGTCATTGGGGAACTCCCTGTGAAAATAATCCATAAGGCTGTCGGGAGTGGAGAAGAAGGTAGGAGCCCCATTGATGATCATCCTCATCATTGCTGGGTATCGGAGGGAGAAGGAAATGTGATGTGCATAGAGGATCTTGAGGCAATCTGCATATGTCTTACATCGCTCGGTTAATTCCAGGGAGTAGTCCTGAAAGATGTGGATGGTGCTGTCGTTCAAGGAGATGAAGCCTCTGTCCCTGGCTGCAGCGGTGACCATCTCTTTCTATCTAAAGTCAAGGAAGCGGGCCAAAATAGGGTGCAGGCACTCTCCTGGTTTAGGTGGAGGGCAAGCGAGTGATGGGCCCATTTAATATGCACGACAGTTGCGGGAGGTTGGCCAAGGATGAGAGGCAGAGTGTCCTAAAGAAAATTAATTGTATCTCGCTGTTCAGCCCCTTCAGGAAAGTCAATAAAATGCAAATTGTTGTGGCGGCCATGATTTTTCACGTCATCCACCTTATCCTGAAGGAGGTGTACAAGGCGGGCCTGTTCCCGAGTGGTGGCAGTAAGATCTTGCAGGGCTGAGTCTTGTGCCTTCAGATGCCTCTCTCTGTGAAACAGCCGGGTCTCAATAACCTTCAGAGTTTGAGTGTTGTTATTTAAGGTTAATATCATTTGGGTCATCTGTGCCATCAGCTGAGTAAACATTTGTTCCATCTTTGCAGGATCAGCTGGGGCTGGAGAGGAGGACGCCATTCTGTAGGCCGTGGAGTAGGGGTAGGGCTCCTGGAGATGCTGTACCTTCAAGAAAAGAAGAAAATAAGGACTGCTTGATGTAACAAGTAAGTCCCTCTTCTAATTCTTGTGCCTCAAGGTGAAAAAAGTAGACCCCTAGATGCAGGATTTCTCAGGATGTAAGCCCACAGACAGGGAGCAAGGAATCTATGCTACCATCTTGGTTGAAGGCTAAGACACACACCCCCATCCTGAAGATGGTTTACTTCAAGGAAGGTCACCAGCCTTTCTTTTAGAATGGTCTCTATCAACTTGCCCACTATAAAGGTTAAGCTGACTAGCCTGTAGTTGCCAGGTTCATTCCTGGGACCACCCTCGTGGAGTGGCATCACATGTGCTGTCCTCCACTCATGTGGCACGCACACCTTCTCCAGCGAGGTGTTAAACAGATCTGCCAGGGAAGCAGTCTGCCAGTCAGATGCTGCATTACAGTCCTGTGTATGAGAATTATAAGACAAAGTGAAACTGGATTGAAGCAGGTATTTCCAGATTACTGGATTTTTTCTGTGGAATTTTTCTTTGCAAATTTGGAATGATGTTTGAGTAATATATAATTATACCATATGGATTTGTATGCACTGAACTAAAAAGCACATGAATCTGCATAGTCAAATATTTTAAATGATTATTTTGTAATAATGGTCAGAATATGTATTGGATAATGTGAACAAACTAGCATATAATAATTTTCACATTATAGTTTCTGTAGGAATGTAATTTATGGGACCTATAAAGTACTGTAAACAGAGGCATATTTTCGTACAATAGAAATGAGGGAATGTTTTTCAAATAACAGTTTTTGAAGAGTAAAGGTATTAAATAGAAACTGATGTATTCATTTTTTATTGAAGTTTATGGGAGTGAATATGGAAGAAAAAAGTATGATAATCATTTCTTGTTCTGGATTGAACACTCAGTGTATATCCATATAAGCAAATGGAGACTGATCCTCTCCCTTTAAGACAACTATTCTTTTGATAAAAATGTTTAATATCACAGAAATATAATCATAATAAAAAGTAATGTAATTTTTCAGCCAATATCTTGAAGCACAGAGTAATCATAACTCTCAAAACATTGGTGGAATCATTTTGACATTTAAAAAACTAAAAACAATACACTGAGATTTGTTGATCTGGCTGAATGGTTCTCTTCATTTGTCTGATGGCACAATCTGGTATCCTGACCGAGGGAAGAATAGGATTTCTTGAGGGCACCTGAATTAATTTTGTCATCTGTAAAGAGACGCATCTTGCCCTGGATTCCTTCTCCCATGTTGCTAATGAACATATTGAAAAGGACTGGCTCAAGGACTGATCCTTGTGGCATCCCATCTCCCTCTCCTCTGACTTGACATTGTTAACCACAACCCTCTGCTGTCTCTCTTCTAATTGGTTTCTCATCCATTTGTGTCCTTTGCTGCACCCAAATACTCTAGCTTCTTCAGCTGCCTTCTGTGAAGCACTGCATCAAAAGCCTTGCTGAAATCAAAGTAAGGTAAATGCACAGCATGGCCCTTATCCACTACCCTCATTGTCAAAGAGTACTACCTGGTTGGTCTGGGAAGACCTCTCTTTCACAAACCAGTGCTGTTTTTTTATTTTATTTTTATTTTATTGAAATCTAGGATTACAAATACCTTTGAGCAGTAACTGCTTGTTTACAAAGGTTCCACGTCGAAGGAATGGGGGGTATACATACATACAAAGGTTGACATAATAATACATAGTTACACAATAAAAAGAAGCAAGAGACTGAGGCTTAGGAAACTCCAGTAATTCAAAATGTGCCAAATGTTAGGTAGCATGACATACCAGCCAATGGCAATCTTAGAAATAAGCACTGCAGGTGAGAGGGAAGGGGGTATGCAGGCAGGAAGGCCATTGTCGGAGGGTAGAGGGTGAGGATAAGAGCTCTAGAGGGGAGGGATAAAAGTCAGAAAATGCCCGGGGGGGAGGAAAGGGAGAGGGGGCAAGGGGGTAGACAGGCAGAAGGGGGCAAGGCAGGGAGAGGTAGCTGTCAAGACTGAAGTGGAGGGCAGTGAGCAGTGGGCCCCTGATTAGGCGAGGCAGTCACAATGACTAGTTGAAATGAGATGAAGTCGGAGTTGTCTCTTAAAAGGGCCAAGAGCAGCAGCAGTAAGAGTTTCTTTGTTGAGAGTATTGTACCACTGTGGTGCTCTGTGGGCAAAGGCCCTCTGGCCCATGGTAGTTCGGCATCTGAGGACAAGGAAGGTTAGTTGTTGTGAACTTCTAGTTTGCTGGGTGCTGTGGTGGTCAATGAGGAGCTTTTCAATGCCCAGGGGCATGATCCCGAGGAGGACTTTTTTAGCTAAGAGGCAGGTTTGATACTGTATCCGGCTGATGAGAGGAAGCCATCCTGCCTGAGTGTACAGGTCACAAGTGTGTGTAAGTCGGTCAGTCCTAGTTAGCACCCTGCATGCTTTGTTGAGTGCAACTGTAATTCTGCGGAGGGCAGAGGCAGAGCCATAAATTGCTAGCCCATAATCGATGATGGAGGTGACAGAGCTGTTGATAGCCAACTGGAGAGTGTCAGGAGTCATGCAGTGTTTGTGCCTGTAGAACAAGCCTATACCGATGTTGGTGGCTTTGGCGACAGAATCTATGTGCCGATGGTAGGAGAGTGAGCTGTCCAATGTGACACCTAGGTATTTAAAATCAGGAACTTGTTCAAGTAAGGTCCCTGTTTGGTTTAGGATGGTGAGGTCATGGGATTTGTACTTGCTCCTGGCGTATTAGAAGGTCATAACCTTTGTTTTCTGTAGTTCATGAACAGTTTGTGTGACTTGAACCATTCTTCGATGCGCATGAATTCAAGCTGTAATTGTTTCTCGAGGAGCTCTGCATTTTGGTGGTTGGTGAACATGACTGCGTCATTGGCGTAGAGCAGTTATTTCTGGTGGCAGACACTGGGAAGGTCATTGAGGAAGAGGCTAAAGAGTAGTGGCCCCAGGATGGACCCCTGTGGGACCCCTGAAAGGACTGGCTTTTCTTCCGAGGTGACACCGGCAATCCTAACCCACTGGATCCTCTCCCCAAGGTAGCTTGAAAACCAGAGCAGCGCTTACTATCCTGGAGTGTATTACTGTCCACATAGTTCACGAGGTCCTCTATGATTATTGTCTCCATCAGTTTACCCATAAAAGAGGCGAGACTGACAGATCTGTTAGCACTTGGGTAGTTCTTGTCCCCCCATTTATGGAGATTGACTATGTCTGCTATTCTATGGTCTTTTGGAACTACTCCTGCCTCAGTTGAGATACTGAATAGCCCTACCAAAGGTTCATTTATTTCCTTTGCCAATTCCTTGAGCACCCTCACCCAGATGTATCTCATCTGGCCCCAAGGCTTTATCTGTCTTTAGGGCTGCTAGCCCTTTCTGAAGCCTTTCACTGACAAATGCTTGCTGCCTCATCTCAGAGATCTCCCTTACAGCTGCCATAATGCCACTGTCTGGTAGAGGCCCTCTATCCTCCCTTGTGAATACAGAGCAGAAGTAGTTATTAACAATGGCTGCTTTCTGCCCATCCTCCTCAATTATCCTGCCTCCCTCTGTTAGCCTAACAATTTTACTCCCTCTTTCTTCATTCCCTAATATATCTGAAGAACTGTTTTTCCAATCCCTTGACCCCTACCGAAATATTTAAATCTGTGTCTACCTTTGCTTCTCTGACTGCCTTCTTGTTTTCCCTTGTTATCATTTAGTACTCTCCCCATTCTTTCTCATCTTGTTTTTCCTTGTACCTGTGAAAGTCTTCTTTTTGGATTTCATTGCTTCCCTGACCCTTCTGGGGAAGTGTATCAGTCTCTTCTACCTGTTTATTTTGATTACCAGTCTTATGCAAGATTATGTTGCCTCAAGAATGGCCCCCTTCATTGCTCCCCTACCTTCCTCCATATCCCTGATGCTGTCCACTCTGACTAACATGTCCTGGAACAGCTACCTCATCCAGTTGACTTCTGCCATTCTAAAATCTAGGACTTCTGCCTTTGATGGGGGCTTTCATGTCCCAAGGGCCAGGTCAAACCATATAGAGCTATGGTCACTAGAGTCTAGTAGCTCCAATACCTTCACTCCTCCTACAACTTCAGAGTTGCTGAGCACCATATCAAAATGGCAGCCTCCCTACAGGGTTCCTTAATCAGCAGCACCAGCTGGCAGTTTCTGCAATGTATCTGGCAGGGCCTGAATTCTGGAGCTCATGGCTGCTTAAATGACACCATCTATATCAGGCAGGCTTAGATTTACAGCCACCACCACCACCACCACTGCCTCCTCCTTTGCCATCCCCTTTCTAGTTCTGCCCCTAGCTCTTATCTCTCCCTCTCTCTCTCTCTTCCCTGTCCTGTAGGTCTATAGATCACCACTATCCATAGATTTTTGCTTGAGGATGCCATGAACTGAATCCACAGTGATTCTGATTCCCATTTCTTCCCCTTATGTTGTGATTCTCCACTGCCTCTATGCCTTCCATGACATATAGGTTATGTCTTCTCCTTTACCTTTTCCTCTATCATGTGTAAACATGGTGCAGCCTGGGACTGCCAGGTCACAATTATTAATCTATGTGGCCCAAGTTTCTGTGATGGCTACTAGGTCCATCACAGTGTCTGCCACTATTGCCTGGAGCACATTAATTCTTTTTTCCAGACTCCCAACATTAAGTCAGACTCCTTTGAAAAGCATTAACTCCTCTGCTGAGAGAAGAGGAGAACATAGTTGCTGCAAGATTTATCCTAGACTAAATACTACTTGTTATCTGTAACTTATTAATACAGCATAAACTAAACTGTAGATTCTCCCTGTTAATTTGTCTGTTTAATATTTGAGTAATTGTAGATTTCATTTGAAATTTGGTAGGAGGTTATTGTGGGTGAGGCATATTATATGTGATAGGATTAGGTGTAATAGGTTGGGTGTAGTATATAATTTGTATCAGGTACAGTATGTGTAGATGAGTGGTTAAGGACTAGGAGTGAGTATGGGGGTTATTGCGGATTGTTGCTGAGTGTAGAAGATTTTTCATGTGTGGGTACTTTTAGATAGTTTTTTTTGCGAGGTTTGGGATGTGTCGCATGTAGCTGACCCTGAGGCTCAGATACTCATCATTCCTGCTCTGGGATCTGAACCACATCTATGACCTCCCACTTAGTGCAGAATACTGTCAGTGGAGGGAGGTGGGGATCAGAAGGAGGTGCAGACAGGGAGTGGGTGATTTGGAGAAGGCTGATTGGGAGGGTGCCATTAGTGTTGTTAGGAACAGGAGACACCCTGGGGTGAAATGGGGCTTGAGAGAGGTAGGATATGTTTAGTTCCCATACTCAAGGATCCAACCAGACTGAGGGGACAGGTAGATGGGGGTCAGCTGTCATCATTTGTCCTCTTTAGGCAGTGCTATGTGGTGCTAGAGTGAAGAGGAATAAGTCTGATGTTATGGCAGATCTTATTTCCTCGGCTGATCTGGCTTGCATTGGGGAGAACTGGCTGGTGGATGATGCAGCCAGGTTCTCCATAGTGCACTACCCGAGAAAGGACCACAGGGGGTGCGGCCATCTGCTTTAGAACTGAGCTGAGTTTGGTGGTGCACCCAGTCAGAGAAACCTCATCATTTGACTGCATGGCTGTGCATTGTTTTCTGGCTGCAAGTTGTAGAATCCTTCTTGAATTATTTTGTTTTATTTATTTAAGCATTTGGTGACTGGGAAAAGCACACTGAAGCAGAGGCTCATTTCCAGGTGTAACCCTGGTGAGGGGGAAACAAGGGATAAATATACATTTCATGATACAAATAGACAAAACATTAAATGATTGCATAGTCTGGCAACTGCAGTGTACACGTCACTAGCACCGGAGGCATAACAATTTAACTAGCACATGTCATATAGACTACAGGGGTGCCTCATGCATACATATTGTGAACTAATTCATATAAGTAGGCTGCTTAGATATGTAGGACACCTGGTAAGGTATGGGTGAAGAGTGGAGACAGAGAGGAGAATAAGTGCAATTGTGACTACAGTACATGCTAGATTAAGTTATGGGAACAGATGGGGTGAGGTAGAAGGCGTAGCTGAGATTTAACAGTAGAGTAAGAGTGAGAGTTGTGAAAGAGGGGAGTTGAGAGTTCCACAGAGAGGGGGAGGTGGAAGTTGAAGGCGGATTTGCCAGAGTTAGAAGATGGGGTAGGGAGTGAGAAGGTGCATGAGTCTTTAGATCATAGGGAATATGTAGAGGCTGGGGCAGGAGAGAGGATGAAGGAAATATAGGAGGGGAACAGGTTGAAACAGAATTTGGAAATGAAAAATACAGAGTGGGTGAGACATCTATGTGAGAGTGGAAGGAGATCCAGAGAGGAGAAAAGGGATCAGTGATGAGTCCTGTAAGGAGAGTTTGAGGCAAAGTGACAGAAGGCATAGAAAAGGGAATCAAGGTAACTGAGAGGTGGAAGGGCAGTGCCATAGACAATGTCCGCATAATCAAAGACTGGCATAATCATTTTTGTCAGGAGTTCATGATGTACTGGGAGGGGTAGAGAGTCTCTGTTTCGGTATAGGTTTCCTAGCTTAGGATGAAGTTTGGATGTAATATAGTTGATGTGAAGGGAGAAGTTTGGATTTAGGTGGAGCCAGATGCCAATGCATTTGTAGGCTGGGACTGCATTTAGTGGGGTGCCATCAAAGGAGGTGATAGGTGGAACGAGGTTTGCTTTGGCTAGTCTTTAGGAAGAACCAAGGGTCATAGAGACAGTTTTTTGTCATATTTAGTTTAAGCTGTTTAGAGATGAGCCAAGCTTGAATGGGGTTAAAATCTTGTTGCAGCACAGAGTGTATAGTAGCAAGGTCTGGACCAGATGTGAACAGTATGGTGTCATCCACATACATATGGATGAGGGAAGAAGAGCAGGCGGATGGGAGGTTATTGATGAAAACTGAAAACAGAATAGGGCTGAGTATGGAACCTTGGGGGACACCTGTCAGGATAGGGAGGGAAGGGGACTAGTAGTTTGCAATTTTAACAGACTGATGTCTGTCTTTTAGATAGGAATTGAACCACCAAATAGCAGGAGAGGCAAGCCCTGTGTCCTCGAGTGAATTTAGAAGTAGGGGTTGGGATACGGAGTTGAAAGCTTTAGCTAGATTGATGAAGACTACAGTGGTGAGGCAGCCTTTATCAACAGCAGATTGAATGTGACCAGTAACATGAAGAAGAGAGGAGATGGTGGAGTGTTTTTTTCTAAAGCCAGATTGGTAGTGGATAAGAAATTCATGGAAGTTAGGAAATCAGAGAGTCCTGATTGAACTAGGCATTCCTGTAATTTTGCTAGGGCAGGTAGAAGGGAGATAGGGCAGTCGTTACCATATGTGGTTGGATCACCTCCTTTGTGGAGGGGGATGATGCATGCTGATTGATAGGCTTTAGGAACTACACCTGAGGAAAAGGATAAATATATGATGTGGGCAAGATGGGGGGCAATGGCAGGGGCAGAGATATGCAAGAGGCTAGGGTGTAGCACATCAGGGCTTGATTTGTATGGGTTTAGTGATAACAAGGAGAGCAGGACTTCTGATATGGAAGCAGGAGCTAGTAGGAGTTTTTCATTTTTTGTGGGTATTGGGGAGGATCTGTGGCAGGTGACAAGGCAGAGGCTGGTTATGGGGAAGCACAAGTGGTTAAGCAGATATTTAAGGTATCTGCAACTTCTATGGGGCCATTATATCAGCGCCATTGTGCTTTAGTGTAGGGGTGTTGAACTGAGGAGGAGGGTTGACAATGGAGTGAACTATGTTCCAGAAAGATGTGGTGCCTGCGGTGCTCACTTGATGTTTCAAATAGTCTGCCCTGGCACAGTGGATAGCCTGACTGCATGCATTCCTCGCAGTATTATACACTCATCTTGAGTTAGGAGTTAGAGAGGTTTTAAATATGGACCAGGCTTTGTCACGGACCTTGCAGAGTGTGACTTTGGGGGCAGTGATCCAGGGGTAGTGGCACTTCCTAATCCTAGCTTTATCTAGGGAGCATGGAGATTCAAGATACTGTTGAAAGTTCTGGTGAAATGGGCTAGGGCAGTATCAATTGTGGCTGCAGAGTAGACTGGGGACCAGTTGGCATGATGAAGGTCAGGGAGGAGGGAATTTGTGTCCAATGAGCTTAGAGGGCATGCTTCAATATATTTTGGAGCGGATTTGGGAAGATGTGTTTTCCTTAGACAGTAGGTGATACAATGGTCGCTTAGGGAAGGTTCAAGGACACCGGATGCTGATACTCGGTGAGGATGGGATGAAAGAATCCAATCTAGGATTGAGTGGTTTGAGGATCTGGTGTTGTAGTGGGTTGGTTTCATGATTAGTTGGGAGAGGTTCAGGGATTCTAGCTTGGCTATTGTGGGCTTAGATGAAGGGGATAGCCAGTCGAGGTTATAATCTCCAAGGAGTAATAGTTTGCCTGATTAGTCCAACGGGAGGATAGCAGTGATACACGGTATGAGGGCATATCGGCTGAGCTGGGGGAATGCATAGACTACACTGACGAAGATTGGGATTGAATGGGTAAGGAAAATTTGGTAAGAATCAGCTCGTGGGAACCGATGGTGGATTCTTTTTTCAGCACCGAAAAGATATGGTGTCTAACAATCATAGCTACACCACCACCTGTTTTGTTATGGTCTTGCCAAATGGTATGATAGCCAGGGAAGGAGATACATGAGTCTGGGATTTTAGCAAATAGCCAGGTTTTAGAGAGGCATAGGATGTCAGAGGTCTTCTGGGTTATCCAGGTGTTCAGAAGGTCCAGCTTAGGGGGGCAGGGGGAGGCTCCTAATGTTTATGTGCATGACCTTCAAGCCTTTGAGGAGTAGGAGGACCAAGGTTGCTTTCGATATCTCCTGCAAGTAGCAGAAGGAGAAATAAGAAGTAGAAAGTGCCTGGGAACTTACGTCCATTTAATGGTTTGTGGGCATTTGGTTTGTGCCTGGAGCATCTGATTAAAGTGATGCAGCTGCTTATATGGGGTGGCAGTAAGTTTGGTGCGATCATGTGGTAGGATGGGGCAGGGGAGGGGGGAAAGTCAGGTGAGGCAGAGGCGAAGTGGTTATATAAGGTGAGGATTTCAGAGGAGGTAGGGGATGAGGGGGTAGGTACAACCAAGTGTTTGGAGGGGGTAGGACAGAAGGTCGGAAAGGGTGCACAGGAGAAGGAGAAAGGCTGTAGGGAACACATTTGGAGACAGAGGGGGAAATTGGATAGATCCCCTTTAGGCAGAGGGTAGGATACTTGCCCTTTTAATTTGAAGGGAGTTCTGGTATGGAACAATGGCAGGAGAGCCCAACAAGGGAGGAGGGGAAAGTAGCGTATTTAAACAGTGTTGGAGGCAGGGACGGGACAAAATACAACCCAGGATATACAATATTTAAAAATTACAATTACCATCCACAGTCTAAGGTGCTAATTTAGCTGGAGCAGGGCAGCCAATGGTGGAAATAAGCATAAAGAAAGTGACCAATAGGGAGCTTTCAGTGAAAGACGTGGCCAATGAGTTTCACAGCGGCAGTCCCAGTCCTAACCGGAGATTTGTACCTGAGGTTGTGGAACAGAGGGTCAGGCAGAATGCAGGAGCAGCCAATGGGCTTCCCAGCTGCCGCAGCTGCAGAGGAGTGCAGCAGCCCAATCAGGGCTAGAGCTAAAAGGGTAGAAGAGGACAGGGAGTTAGAATTTATCGAAAGATGCCACAAAAGAGCTGAGAGCTAAATCGGGGGAGGGGGATGAAACAAAAGGAAAGTTAAGTAGAGTAAGAGGGAAGGGGGCGGATAGGGAGACCACTAAGGTGGGCAACTAGCTAACTTGGTGCCAGAAGAATGGCAAACAGGAAAGCCCACAAAAAGTGTAATCAGCCACCGACAATGGTCACCAAGGGGCAGGTAAGAATAGATAGGAGAGAAAGTTTCAGAAAAAAAGGTGGGGATAGGAAGAGAGGTAGGGATAGTGAGGCACAGTTAAAAAAATGCACTCTAATCTAATGCAGACATACCAAATAGGCAGTACAGTTAAACAATCAAAAATACAAGCCAGGATATAGTAATATTTAAAAATCACAGTTCCCATCCACAGTCTAAGGTGCTAATTTAGCTGAAGCAGGGCAGCCAATGGTGGAGCTGAAGAGAAGGTGACCAATAGGGAGCTTTCACTGAGAACCACAGCTAATTAGCTTCAGGGCAACAGTCCCAGTCCTAGCTGGTTATTTGTACCTGAGGCTGTGGAATGGAGGGTCAGGAAGAATGCAGGAGTAGCCAGCATGCTTCCCAGCTGCCGCAGCCACAGAGGAGTGCAGCATCCTGATCAGATATATAGCTGAGGTTGTGTAACAGAGGGTCGGACAGAATGCAGGAACAACTGGGGGCTTCCCAGCTGCTGCGACCACAAAGGAGTGCAGAAGCCTGATCAGGGCTGGAGCTAAAAAAAAGAATACCAGCCTTCAGGGCATATGGAGACATTTCAGCAGGAAATCGCTGACTTAATTGCTGAAAGGGTTTTGACGTCACACAGACAGCTCATTCTGGGTGATTTCAGTGCTTGAGTTGATGATGAACTCTTGCAGGTTGGTCAAGATTTCTACCAGGGTGTGGTATTCCTGGGCCTTGCAGAAGCAGTTACTTCTGCAACTCACCATCATGGCCATTCCTTGGACTTGGCATTCTCTCTGGGGCTTAATATTGGTAATCTCAGGATTGACCAGGTCAGATGGTCAGACCACTGTACCATTATGTTCACTTTCAGGGCCCTCCTTTGTAGTCCTGGAGGTGGTCCAGTTCCACTCTTTGTGACAAGTTCATCCAGAGGGACTCTTGGCAGTACTGGAGACCTCAGATGTGCTGACAACCTGTGCTAGGGCTTCAGAGAAAGACATGGCAGCCAATAACATCGCTGTTATAGTGGCTTTTGGTATTGTGGCACTGGTTCCTGTATGCCCGCTGCTTTCATGCCTGGGCTTGCCGTGGTTTGACAGTGAGGTGAGGGAGACTGAAACAAATAGGTAGAGGTTGGAGCATTTTTGGAGGCGATGCAGGGTGCAGGAGGATAGCCTGGCTTTGATAACTCACTATGGTGAGTATCAAGGGGCAATCACCCCTTAAAAAGGCAGCATTCCTGTCTAGGGAGATTGCTTCTGGGAGGAAATGACCAGCTCAACTTTTTCGTACTGTGGACAGGCTTCTTCATCTAGCCTGTCTGGAGCCCGTGAAAGCTGTTTCACCCACAGAATGGGAGGAGTTTACTCAGTTCTTCTTGGACAGGGTATCCTCTATTAGGGTTGGGCTCTTGCCAAGTGGGCCATCACAGTCCAGCATTGTTAAGTTTGTGAGTCTAAGACATATTCAGTGGTCTTGGTGAGAGTTTCAACCATTGACTATGGAAGAGGTGAGTGGGGAAATTCTGGAGTTGTGGCTGTTTCTTTGATCTGGACACAGGCCTGAGATGTCTACTTCTGAGATGTGTGAGGCAGTTGGGCCCAGTGTTCGCCAGGATTGTATGGTGTTTCCTGTCAGAGGTGGTGTTCCTGGAATTCTGAAATGTGCACTGATGAAACCCCTTCTGAAAAACCCATCTTTGGATTTGTATGTCCTAGCAAATTACCAACCAGTCTCTAACTTGCCCTTTTTGGGCAGTGTAATTGATAGGGTAGTTGTGCTGCAGCTTGAGGCACAATGTACTGCCTTTGACATCTGTGAGCCTTTCCAGTCTGGATTTAGGGCAGGCTCAGGACAGAAACTGCATGAGTTAAGATGCATAATGACTTTCTCAGTGCAAGAGGTAGAGGAGAATGATCAATTCTTGTTCTTGATCTCTCCTCAGCATTTGACACCATAGACCATGGGTTATTATTGAACAGGCTTAGGGACTATGTAGGAGTCACTGGCAAAGTCATCTGCTAGTTTGAGTCATATCTCAGTGGCAGGACTCAGAGGTGGGAGGATTCTCCTCACTCCCAGTGGTCCTGTTCTGTGGGATACTCAGGGCTCGGTCCTTCATCCATGTTGCTTGCAGTGTATGAGAACATGCTACCCCTGGGCAAGATCATTAGACAATATGGGTTTGAGTTTCATTGCAATGTGGCTGATACCCAGCTTTATATGTCATTTGTACCCAGGACACCGGGGCAGCTGATGTGCTAAATAGGTGCCTGCCTGAGATCAAAAACTGGATGTTTTTCAAGCTGGGTGAGCTTTTTTTTTAACATTGTTTATCTCCAGCTGCCAGTGAACTCTCTCAGGCATACCTCACACCTACTGCTGCTTTGCCACCCTGCCTGAAGCTCGAACTGCTCTGGAAAACTGGGGACAGATACCTCCTCCTCAGTCAGGCCCGGGAGACCTCCCCCAGCTCTGAGTCCCTCGAGGCAGGGCCTCCGTCCACCCTGGTGCTCTATCTATAATCCAGTGCACTGGACCTGAAGCTGGGAGAGGGATTGGGAGAGCCAGGGAGCCGAGCCTGATGTTGGGTGTGTGGCATGGGGCTTTAGAGGCTGCCATTGCCTATCCCTTGTGCTGGGGCTTTTCTTCTTGTGGTTTGCCCTGCAGTGCAGATTTGCAATGATGTCTGCACACCTGGCATGCTGACATCTGCTGCCACTCCACCTCAGAACTGCACCACTCCATATAGGTCATCCAGTCTCCACCAGGTGCTGCTAAGGAATGATGAGCACCCACAACCCACCCTGTGAGAGGACAGCAGTCCTTCAGATACTTGATCCTCTATTTCCTCTGCAGACCACTGGCGGTCTGAGTCTGTTTCCACACCTGGGTCACCGGCATGGCATGAGGTGTGGCATCCAGCACCTCAACCCTCAGTTCCACCGGGCCAGCCAGCTGGGTGAGACTTAACCAAGACAAAACTTAAGCACTGGTGGTGGAACCAGGACATGACAGGGTAGTAGCAGCTACCAAGAGGGAGCCAAGGTTTTGGCTCGAACCCTCTGGGCTTTTGGCTATCACAAAGGTGAGAAATCTGGGAGTCATTCTGGATGAGGGGCTACCACTTGAGGTTCAGATGTCAGCAGTAGCCTGGAATGGTTTTTACCATCTGCAAACCTGTCCACACTGGTGCACATGCTCATGACCTCAAGGCTTGATTACTGCAATACTCTGTACCTGTGGGTCAATGGAAGTGCACTGCAGTGCCTGTAGCTGGTGCAGAACATGGCTGCTAGGTTGATGATTGGACTTCCAAGGTTGTGACATGTCTCCTGATGCTGCATAATCTGCACTGGCTGCTGGTTCAGTGGTGCATCTCCTTTAAAATGGGCTTTCTCACTTATAAGGCCCTGAACAGGCTGGTTCTGAGTTACCTGGCTGATCTCTTGACTCCTTACTCCTCGTGCCCTTTCCGCATCACTGAGGGCTTCTGGGTGGTTCCCAAGGCAAAGTTAAAAACATTGGTGGACCGGGCCCATGAAATGACAGGCCTAGTCCTATGTAACTCTTTTCTAATAGTGTTGAAGGAGGTTCCCTTGGTGGAGGCCTTTAAGATGAGTTTGCATTCAGTTTTGCTCTGCCTTAATATGCTGTTGCTGTCCTTTACTATGTTAATGTTTTTGTGGAGTTATTCGGCTTTTCACAGTTGTTTATTTGTGAAAGTTAAGATATTTCATAAGTTAAAGAGTTCTAGGATGCCAACCTGACCATGGACAGCAATGAGGAAAAGGGGAGGCTAACAGAGGTCCTATGCACTGCACAGGATGGAAGCACCCAGGGAGGATGAGGGGCCTCTTTCCTTATGCTATAGCTGCAGTCACTGGTGTATCAATATGGTGTAATGGGATACAGTGTGTGCACCTATGGGGTGAGGAGAGGGGAGAGATGACTGGCCACTTCTAGAATCAATTGTGCAGCAGATAGGTTGGCACCCTGCACCTTCGGATTGTAGGTCAGTTGAGTGTAGATGATTGTGCACAGGAAAATCTTCCTCTATTGAAAGATGGAACAGGAGGATCAAGTTGTGGTATGATCCTTGAGGAGGAGGAAGTGGAAAATGTCCACAATGGGAGGGAAATAGTAGGAGTTGCATGGCTTTATTATCTGGGTGTTTTTTCAAGGGGGCAGAGGGAAAGTGCTGTAGTTGGGGACAGGTGCAATTTGCTATATCAGTGAACAGTATTATGCTCCCTGTTCTGAACGAGTTGGAAACACAGGTGAATAAGCTCACCTCATTCTGTCTGGATCAATGTGTTTGAGAATGTCTATTGCAGTTCAGGCATAGGGTCAAAATGTCATGACCAAAAATAGCACAGCAAATAATGCCATGCTCAAATAAACATGTGCGCATAGAGTCAATGAAAACACTGACTCATACAAAAAGAGATCACACCACAGAAAACAATAAAAAAATTGATGTCTTTTGTTTTTGAGGGAGGAACCACCCCATGCACCCCCTGACATGGGGGGGCTTCGCCCCCACACTCCGCAGAACTGTAATAAGCAACTCCGAGGGGATGTGGACTGAGGAGATAAGTGGAAAATTGGGAGGGGGGAACTTAGTTTCTGGCCATAAAACAAAAAAAAATGTCAAAAGATGGGGAAGCAAACCCTGATCCCATAGTCTCTGCTGCCCCAGGTGCTTGTGCCTTTGCCACTCCACCACTGGAAAGGCTCGACCAGGCATAGCACCTGAGACTTCTTCAGCCCTTTCTCCAGTCCGTGGTCAGTGACAGGGGTAGCGGTAATTCCTTATCACTCATACTCCTGTCACTCTAAATGCTTTAGTGCTTCACACAGCATGGTACTTGCTGCACTGTTTTTGAAGTGACATATTGACCTGGTACCAGCAGTTCATACCAACATACATACGAACATATGAAGAAGCCAGCAGAAGAAGGCCATTTGATCTATAAGGTCTGCTTGTATTGCAGGGTCCATAGCTTGAGCTAATGGCCCTGCCCTACCTCCCCACTCCTCCAATCCTCCTAGTTCATATGACTAAAGGTATTAAACTGATGTCATGGAATGTTAATGATCTTAAGTCTTTAATAAAGTGGAATAAATCTTAGGGGCTGTCAAAAAAACAAGGGTCTGATGTTTTATGTTTTCAGGAAATACACGCCTCCACTAAAGAACTGGGAGAGGGATAAGGACTGGTGCCACACTTAATTCTAAATCCAGAGATACGGTGATTTGGGTCTACCCAAACATTCAAACTACTGTACATAAGACGTCTGATTATCCAGGGGGTTGGTATACGCTTAGCAGTTGTGCCTTAGCTCAGGAAACATTTTTGAAGTTAATTTTTAATGAAAAGAGAACAAAAAGACACAAACCAACTATTTAAACATGTACATAGAACAATACAAAGGGCTATCAGTACATTATGCAAGGGGGCAAAGCTCAGAGGTGTTTTAGTAGTTATGGATCAAGCTCATAGTACTCAAATTGCCCTGGGGCACTATAAGGCAACAGGTAGAGCACCTCCGGGTTCCTAAGACTGTTAATATTCCATAAAAGTAATGCAAATCACCATAAAAATCACCAAGCAAAGGAACATGAGAAAGTAAACAGAATAGTAACAACCTGCCAGACCTCTTTCTTGATTTCCATCTTAACATATATTATGACCAAGGCATACTGGGAGAAGAGGGTTTGGAGAGCAAGTGGTTCTTATATATGGAAGAAGGGGGATTTAATAAAGGGAGACCAGCATAAGTAGTATTGTTTCATTGTATGATTACCAATGCTAGAGAGGGGTTCGTGTATTGCAAGTGTATCCAGAGCAAGAAGCCATTCACTTACTGATGGGATTTGTATGGACTGTCATCTGCAGAGGATAAGGCATTTGACAGTAACTCCTGCTGCTGTAAGCTATTATGCCTAAGGGGTATACTTAGGGACAGTGTCAGGAAAAGCAGTCTATGACTAGTGCTTCCAGTGAGGACTGTTGCCCACTCCCTAAGATAGCATTACATATGTTCTGGATGGAAAGCCAAAAAGGGCTGAAGGGATAGGCAACTTCAATAAATGTGCATTAGAGAGGCCCTGGGGGCTTGGCATTGCCAACAGAGATCCTGGCTCCACACTCCCATAGATTTGAGCAATCTGTACAGAGTTTTCTTTAGGTTAGGTGACTCCGGTCATCTTTACAATTGTTATGGAGTGTCCCAGCAGTGGTTCCATTGTTCAGGTGATATAGATGTACCCAGTTCTGTTTGCAGGCTAACCTAGCAGAAAGGGTGGTGTCCAGCTGGGTGCCTCGCAGCAATTTATAGATAAAGCTAGCCTTCCCTTTTTGCATCTTGGTGCGCTGATGTAGGGGATGTATCATAGAGGGTGGGGGAGGTGTGCATGTCCCTCAGCCTCAGTTTTTGAATAGCATTGCTAATCTGTAAAAATTTCCAGAAGTCTTGTTTAGGGATTTGATAACACTGTATCAGCCCCTTGAAGGAATCCACATAGCTAAGGTCATGGGAAGAAGATCTTTGACATAATATATGCCCTGCTTGTCCCCTAAAGGCCAGTGAATCAGCTGGTCTCCAATAAATAAGTGGGTGTTACCCACAAAGGGGACCATTTCCAAGGGTGCATGCTCTACCCCCAGTCAGTGGTATAGCTTTTCAAACACTTGAGGAAGAGGGAAATGGTGTGGGATGGTTTGGTTGAGTGAGCCTTCTTACAGTAAAGCAAACATGCTAGAGATTATCCACCTAACAGGCTAGCCTCCAGTTTTCTTGAAAGGGGGCCTTTGGCTCAGGTATCTAGGAAGCAGTGGACTGTTTATGCTGCTATATAAGCAAAATGGTAACCCTAGAAACATGGGAAACTCCTCCATTCTGCTCCAATTGCACCTGAGTTAAGCTTTGCTATACCTTGAGGGTTTCCTTTCCCAAAGGAAATCTTCCACTGTCTTGTCAATTTTATGGAACCATACTTAAGGTATATAAAGGGGAGATATGAGAGAACATGAAGGAATCAAGATGCAACAATCATCTTAACAGCATCAATCTTGCCTGCTAGGGAAAGATGTAAGGCTGTCCACCTCTGCAATTCAGATTTGGTAGAGGCAAGCAGAGGAACCAAATTCCTGGCTACTAATATAGAAAGGTCCCTGTGTAACCTAATAACTAAGTACATAATATCCTCTGGCAACCTTGCAAGGCCTGAAGCTTTAAAGATGTCTTTGGTGCAGAGGGAATATAAAGAGAGGGTTTCTGTCTTGCCTTGATTCACCCTAAGACCAGAGATTTTAGAAAATTATTCGGAAAGTGTCAGGACATGAAGGGTATCCTCAGAACTACTGGACAGGGTGATCAGCAAATTATTGGCATCCAGGAATGTGATATAGGGAAAACCCCACACTTTCAAACCATGGATATGTGGGTGTTCCCATAAGACAATTGCCAGAGGTTCAATCATCAACACAAATAGGAGTGGTGACAGGGGACAGCCTTGTCTCAGCCCCTTCCGCAGTGGAAAGAGGCTGAGATAAGGCCATTCATCAGAACAGATGCTTTGGGAATTGCATATAGGAGTTGTACCCACTGGTGAAAGGCTGGACTGAATTCCATATCTGGCAATATAGACTGGAGAGAGTACCATTTGATGGAGTTGCAGGTCTTCTCAAAATCAACAGCTAAGGTGCTGTGGGGAACAAAGGTTCTGAGCCTTGTTAATAAGACAGACCAGTTTTCTTAAATGATCTGATCCCAGGCTCCGCTTTACAAAGCCCACACAGGCTGGGTGTACAAGCCCTGAGAGAACATTTTGAGGGGAGCTGCCAGAATCTTTGCAAAATCTTGGTGTCTGTGTTGATGAGCTGGATAAGGCAGTAGATAACTTGGAAAAAGTGGTGTCTGTAGGGTCCTTCTGTAGTCCTAATATTGATGATGCAGGGTTCTTTTGTAAACTGTCAGTGGAAATGGTGAGGTATAAGGTGGACTGGCTATTGTAGGGGGACAAAAACTGTGTCCTGGACAGCATCATGGACTGGTCATCTTCAACACCATATGGGGCTGCTAAAAGGTCCAGGGATCCTGAGGTGTCTAATGGTGGAGCATGGCTCACTGACTCCTGAAGGTTTGACAATCCAACAAGGAAAGACTACATTTTTTTCTCCCATGTTCATAATTCATATGTGAGAATTGGTTTGTCCTTGGTGCCACAAGGGATATGCCAAATGTGGCTGGGGTGACACATGGCCCCATAATCCATTCAGACCATGCCTATGTAATTATGGCCAGCAAGACCATTTCACCATGGGTAAGGACTAGGAAATGGAGGAACAAGATCTGAGTGGGGAGAGAGAGAGAGAGAGAGAGTTGAAGACCTCTCTGCTGAGTCCGCAGTTGGGGAAGGGGATGGCACAGGTGGTATGGAACCCGTTCACCAGGCTCACACTGCACGTATGAGAGAAAGTGCGTAAGCGTATCGAACATCCCCAGGGGATCTCACCATGGCCAGATGTATCACAAACCTTCAAGAGGAAAATGGGTGCACTGTCTTTGTCCATCAGGGTCTGCTAACCTGGTGGGCACAGGGAATCAAACAAGTGGGGGATTTCTACTAAGGGGGCATATTGCAGTCTTTTCAGGAGTTGAAACATTCCTTTAATTTAAAAGCAAACTTTTTCTTTGTTTACCTTTGCCCGACAAATTTCCTGAAATAACCTAGGATTGGGTTCATGACCCTGAATAGCTTTCAAGCAGAAAATACACTTTTTGCCCCAAAGACAGTTTCCAGGCCACTATCTGTGTTCTATAAATGAATAAGAGGTGGACAGTGTCTTAATATTGATAGATATTGGGAAGCTAGGGCCCAAGAGTTGGGGGTGCCACTGTCACAGGAGGACTAGACTAGTGTCATAAACCACATCACATGCTCCCAATCTAATAAACTGTGTCAGAGTCAATATAATTAACCTTATTGAATATATATTATGCTAGCAAAGCTGCATAAGCATAGGAATTATATCAGTGACAGGTATCCTAAGTGTAAAATAGCTGGAGGGACATTTTTCCATATGGTATGGTCTTGTCCCCTGGTGCAGCCATATTAGGGGGAGTTGCAGAAAATAATGGAGACAGTTTTGGAATGTCTACTCTCATCCTCACTAGTGGGGCACCTCCTGGAAGTGGCATCAGGAGGACTTAGAGATGGTCCAGGAAGATTGTGGAAGTTGGTATTGGCTAATGTCAGAAAAATCATGGTTTAATATTGGTTAGGGGAGAATCCTCTGCAGATTGTCCATTGACTAGAAAATCGCAAAGACCATATGAAGACTGAGAGGGCACAACTCAGAGCAAATGGCTTGGCATGGGTTTAAGAGGTAATGTGGGCTCCTCTGAGGTATGCAAATGAAGAAGAAGCAATATAACCTGAAAAAGGGGCAGGGACCAAAGGCAAAATGGGGTACATGGAATGGGACAAATAGGCAAGGAGGAACTGACATGACCCATAGTTTGATAACAGGGTATGCACTGGTTATAACATCAGACCATTGACCAAGTGATCTATACAAACTGAGGTACAACTGTAATAATTAGAATGTGTTTGTAATGAGTTGATTGGTCATAAGACATGTGCTTCCCAGTTTTAAAAACGTGTTAAAAATTAGCTTGAGAAATCAGATGTGTATAACATAGAAACATAGATTTTGACGGCAGATAAGGACCACTTGGCCCACCCAGTCTGCCCATTTCCCTACCTAATGGATAAGCTGCAGATCCTAGTTAACCAGCAGCCTAGTTCTTCCTACCCCAACCCCCTAGAATTGCCTTATGACTGTCCCATGCATGCTTGAATTCCACCACTGTTTTTGACTCCACAACCTCCGCCGAAGGCCGCTCCATGCATCCACAACCTCTCTGTGAAAAAATACTTCCTTAAATTACCTCTGAGCCGCCCCTTCTATCTTCAAATTGTGCCCCCTTGTTCTTGCACACCTCTTTTTTTGAAAGATGCTACCCTCTTGGACTTTGTTGATTCCCTTGAGGTACTTGAAAGTTTCTATCATGTCCCCTCTCTCCCTCCTTTCCTTGAGTCTATACATATTCCGCTCCTTAAGTCTCTCTTCATATGTCTTCCGGTGCAGACCCTGCACCATTTTAGTTGCCCTCCTCTGGACAGACTCCATCCTGTCTATGTCTTTGTTGAGACTGGGTCTCCAGAACTGCACACAGTACTCCAGATGGGGTCTCACCAACTGTCTGTACAGAGGCATAATAACTTCCTGTTTTCTACTGGTGATGCCTCTCCCTATGCATCCCAGTATCCCCCCAGCCCTCCTTGCTGCCCTCTCACATTGCTTGCCCACCTTTAGGCCATCTGATATGACTACCCCCAGGTCCCTTTCCATTTTTGTTGTTGTTAGTATCTCACCCCCATTGTGTACTCTTCCCTGGGTTTTGTTTTCCAGGTGCATTCTTGCACTTCTTAGCATTGAATCTAAGCTGCCATACATTTGACCATTCCTCTAACCTTGCCAAGTCCTTCTCATCCTTTCTACCCCACCTTGTGCATCAACTCTGTTGCAGATCTTTGTGTCATCTGCAAAGAGACATACTTTTCCTTCCAGTCCCTCTGCAATGTTGCTTATAAAGACATTGAAGAGGACTGGTCCTAATACTGAACCCTGCGGTACCCCACTAGTAACCTCCCTTTCTTCAGAGTGGACTCCATTTACTATTACTCTCTGTGTCCTATTCTCCAGCCAATTCTTTACCCAGGCTGTCATCTTGGGACCCACTCCCAGGCTGGCTAACTTGTATATTAATCTTTTGTGTGGGACTGTGTCAAATGCCTTGCTAAAGTCTAGGTAGGCCATGTCCACAGCCCCTCCCTTATCTACTACTTTGGTCACCCAGTCAAAGAAATCTATCAGATTTGTCTGGCATGACCTTCCCAGTGTGAATCCATGCTGCCTTGGGTACTGAGCCCCTCTGGCCTCTAGATACTCAACAATTCTTTCCTTCAGAAGTGATTCCATCATTTTCCCTACCACTGAGGTTAAACTAACAGGTCTATAGTTTTCTGATTCTGCCTTGCTCCCAGTTTTGTGAAGGGGAATCACATCTGCCCTTCTCCAGTCCTCGGGTACCACCCCATCCTCCCATGATTTGTTAAAGATGGTAGTCAGTGGTGTCACTAGTTCTACCCTTAGTTCTTTTAGAATTCTGGGATGAATCCCATCAGGCCCCATTGCTTTGTCCACCTTCAGTTTTAAGAGTTCTTTCAGGAACCCTTTCTTCTGTAAATGGGCTGGTATCAACTTCTGCATCCAGAGTGTCTCTACTGTTTGTTTTAGGTACCTCCCCCACTTCCTTTGTAAATACTGAGCAAAAATATTTGTTTAGTATCTCTGCCTTTTCACAGTCACCCTCTGCCCACCCTCCCTCCTCTTTATTAGCCTCACTAACCCTCCCTTGGTCTTCCTTCGCTCCCTGATGTACCTATAAAGGTTTTATCCCCTTCTTAACTGAGTTGGCTATCTTTTCTCCGGTTTGGGCCTTTGCTGTTCTGACCGCCTTCCAGCTTCTTTTGCTTTAGCTGATACAGTTCTCTGTCCTGCTCCTTCTGTGATTCCTTGTACTTCCTGAATGCTTTCTTTTTCTCTTGAACCTTCACTGCCACTTCCTTTGAGAACTATAGTGGTTTCTTACATTGTTTCGTTTTGTTTATTGCTTCACACAAAGGCTTGTTACCTCTGTGATGGCAGTTTTATTTTTCCCATTGTTCTTCCACCCTCCTTCCTGCCCATTTGCTAGTGCATTCCTTAGGCACTCAATTATTTTAGCAGAGTCAGCCCTCCTAAAGTCCAGTACTTTTGCCTTTGTATGGCTTGACTCTATTGCTATGTTTATTGTGAACCATACTGTTCGATGGTCGCTATTCCCAGATGGCTACCCACTCTACATCTGTGATCCTCTTCATCTCCATTTGAGAGAACCAGGTCTAAGATTGCTCCCTCTCGAGTGGGCTCCAATACTAGTTGTCTAAGGCCTGCCCCCTGAAGGGCATCTAGAATAACTCCACTCTTTGAAGTGGCTGCTGCAACTGCACTCCAGTTAATATCTGGCATATTCAGATCACCCATCAGCAATATCTTCCCTTTTTCTGCCATTCTAAGTATTCTTTCTATCATTTCCTTGTCCATTTCCTCCCCCTGAGAAGGGGGTCTGTATACAACCCCTGTGCGGATTGTGGTGCCATTGCCGGTCTCCAAATTTACCACAGTGCTTCTTCTCCTCCCTGTTTTCCCTTTTGTTCTGTTGCTTTGATTTGTTCCCTTATGTAAAGAGCTACTCCTCCTCCTCTTTACCCTCCCTGTCCCTCCTGTAGATAGTGTATCCTGGTATGTTTATGTCCCAGTCATGGTTTTGTGTGTACCATGTTTCTGTGACTGCCCGATATCCAGATGTTCCTCCTCCATCAAGGCCACTAATTCAGGAAGCTTGTTACTCAGACTATGGGCATTGGTACTCATTGCTCTCCATTTTTGATGGCTTTACCTTCTTTTGCAGCATCCTCACTGACCTGTCTACCTCGGTCTTTTTCTCATTTAGTACCCTGTTTTGTAGGGAGAGGCTGGGATTTTCCTGCTGCTTATCAGTGCCTCCCCCCTTCACTAGTTTAAAAGCTTGCCAATGAAGCATTTAAACCGATTGCTCAAAAGACTTGTTCCCTTCCTGGACAGATGCAGACCATCCTGCCAGTATAGGCTGGTGTCCCTCCAGATGGAACCCCAGTCCCCAATGAAGCCAAACCCCTGTGCTCCACACCATTTTTTCAACATTCATTAAACTGCATGGTGCAAAGTACCCTAGCCTCACTCATGCCATTGACAGGCAGCACCTCCGAGAAGGATATTGTGTGTGCTACTTGTCTTAGGCCCCTCCCCAATTCTACAAAGTCTTTCTGCACTGCTGTTATCTCATGATTAGCCAAGTCATTTGTCCCTAGGTGGACAATGACGTCCAGCTCAGACTCTCGTGCAGCTGTTCTCGTGATCCTGAGGATGTGCTTCCTGTCTCTCCAAGCCATGGCACCAGGCAGGCACCTTACTTCAGTTTTCCCTGCTCCCCCCAGTTTTATCCCCCTAATAATTGAGTCCCCCACCAGGAGCTGCTTCCTTTCCTTGTGGTGTCCTCTGCCTCCTTCCTGTGGGCCTCCCTTGTAACTGGAATTGCATTATAATTGCTCTGGGTTTCCTCTATATCACTGTAAAAATTGAATACAAAATTTAAAAAAGAGGGGAACAAAAACTAGGCATGGGCTACCCAGTGGGTAGTTGGATCGGATAGTACGGGTGTCACCTATTTTTGACCAGGTAAGGTAGTTCAGGTAACGTACTACCCTACCCGACATAACAGTGTAATTTTCAGGTCAGGTAATTTGACACAGGTAATGGGTAAAGAACTTGGAAACAGGCATTAAGGGCAGTCTGGGGGGTCCTTCACAGAGCTTACAGCAGAACTGGAGCACATAACACTGGACTGACACCTTTTTTTTAACTGAATAAACTTTATAGAAAAAAAGAGTCATATTTGAATCATACAATTATATTGCTCTACAAATGTACCATGCTATTTATTTATTTAGAGTTTGGTAACCAGGTAAGTCCACTGAGACCAGAGGTCCCTTCTTCAGGGGCGACCCAGTGTTAGTTACAGAGAATACATACATAGGTATCAATATACAGTAGTTACCGCAGGTACATGTTAGGAATCAAATGTTTAGCACAGAGTTACCAGGTATCACACGGTTCACAGGTATTAAGACAGGTACACAGTACATTTAACATTATTCCATAAGAGATTCTTGGGGGGAGTAGGTGAGGTTAAGCTGGTGGTAGCAAGGTAGAAGGTCCTATACCAAGTACAAATTGCCATACAAAAACCTAAACCCCTATCCTAACCCACTACCTCTAAGGTGTAAATATATCCAATTGAATAAAAAATACACAGGGGAAAGAAAAACAGCATTAAAAATGATACATACCCAATAACCAAAAAAAGCAGTTTATAAAATTAGAAAATTAGAGTAGAAAGCCTGGATTCTAAGGGTCCCAATGTATAACATAATTAGAGGAAATATTCCTCATAGATGCCAACATTCTTTCCATTCTTAAGAGATGAGTATTTTCCTATACTACTCAATGTTGGAGAGAATGTTTTGGTCCATCTGATGTCGAATTATGATCTTCTTAGCTATCATAGTAATTAACATGGAATAAAAATGCCCATTGCCTGTTATATCATGGTCGACTGGGCCCAAAATACAACTGCATTTGGAAAATAATTCTCTGATTCCCAGATCTGGAGTTACTAATTCCATTATTTTTGTCCATAATGGCTGCACTTTAGGGCAATCCCATAGGTTATGTACAAGTGTACCAGGATCTTGGTTACATCTAATACAAACAGGGGAATTTAAAATGATCCATTTATGCAAATTAAAAGGAGTATTATAGATTGCATGTATTATTTTATACTGAGTAATCTGATATCCATCAGATTTAATAAGCCTATGAATGTTTAACCTGATAGATTGCCATCGTTGCTCAGTTATAGGCAAATTCAAAACTTTTGACCATTATTGGGATGAGGGGCCTTATCTGTGAGCCCAAAGTTGCATTTCCTTGTATAACTTAGAAACTGCATGTCGCTCTACAGATAAAATAGATAAACTAGATAAAAAAGCAAGTCAGACAGTATTAAGGCTTGGATTACCTAAAATAGAAAAAAGCAAATGTTGAATTTGGTGGTAATCTAACCAATCTTTATTGGTTAAATTATACTCCTTTTTTAATTTCAAAAAGGAAATCCATTTGTCCCCATGGAGAAACTGAAGGGGAGATTCTATGCCATGAGATTGCCAGCTAGTATTTTTAAAATTTTTTTTATTTATTTTAAAATCTAGGTTTAACTACAGGGGTTGTTCCCAAGAGTCACAAAGCAGAGATTTTAGACTTCTTTGTAATTGCATAAACATACTGAAATAAATATTTATAGTTGAATCCTTGAGCTGTAATGGAAAAATAGAAAATATAAGAAACAATAGGGCTTTAGGCTATATACCATATTTGAGATATAAATCTTTTTCTATTTGCCACCAAAGTAGAGTATAAGAAGATCGATGTGTTTGATTTTGGGCTGCCCAGCAAAAATATTTAGAACCTTGTTCCACATGATAATAGCCATAAAAATCCAGAGCAGCCAAACCTCTTAATTGTTTAGGGGCAGCCAGTTTAAGATATCTCAGTTTAGGTTTATATCCCACCAGAGACATTTTTGAAGTTCCAGAAACCGCCTAGATGCTACAGTAAATGAATTGTCAGCATTGTTATAGGATAGAATATCCTTGGTAATATATTCATCTTTATTAAAGGGGAATTGTCATCAGCAGGGCTTCTTAATGTCTGAAAGAGCATAAACAGCTAATTTGAGTGAACCATTGTGTTTATCTGTCAGTCTTTAAAGTCCAGAGTTATTCATATGTAAATCAGTCTGTAATTAATGGCTGGGGGCAGCCATATGTTTTAGACTCCTGACAGGAAATGATGTCACCGAGGATCTTGGCCCTCCATTGACGGTAGGTTAAATAGGAAATTGTCTGCTTTATTAAGTGTGTTTTAAGGTGTTATATTACACTTTCTACATTTATAATAATTGTTTTGTATGTGCATTGCAACTAGTGCGTTATCGCCCTTACATTTCAAACTGTTAGTAAAAACAATCCATCTTTAGAATTGCTTTAACCTCTAGGCTATACTGCCAGATGATCATTAATAACTACACATCTCAAGCTGGCTCTGTGGTGCCAACAGATATTGGGGCCCCATGCTGTAACAGGATTTCTAAACCCTGGCTGTGTTGATGTCAGTGCAGACTTCTGGGGCTGCCACAGCACTAACTTCTGTCTTATTCCATTTCCTTTTTGTATAGCCTTTTGTCTTACAATTTCAATTGTGAACTCAGGTTTACAAGATGCAAATGTGGCTATGTACCTGCTGGCCTGGCATCATGGTGCCAGCCTTAAAATGTAAAGTTTTTGATTAACAGCTGGCAGTACAACCTAGTGGTTAAAGCAAACAGCTGTGAACAAGCTTCATTCATCAAGCAGAATGGGGTTTGATTCCAACATGCTCTGCTTCTGTGACCAGAGTAAGTCACATAACCTCCCTGTGCTCCCAAAACACACCCAGAAACAAACTGTAGCTGTGTGCCTTTCCTGGATAAAGACAGTAAAAACTATCTGAGCATGATTCTGAAAATATTATACTTTTTCTATCCAGATTTGACTTGAAAAGAAAAAAAATAGGACACCATTAATTGTTTAATTGTAAAAACACATGGATGGACAACATTTAAAAAAAATGCATAATCTGACCTGCATTATTAAAATATAGACTAATATATGGGTGTGTGTAACCAAACATTTTTCACACACCTGAGGCATGGGATGCTACATTAACCCTGATGACAAAGTCTGACTGGTTTAGAAAAGCATCCCACACCAAAGGTGTGTGCAAAATTCTGGTTTTTACACCCACCCACACATTATTTTATTAAATAAATGGTAATAATGTTTTCCCTTTCAGCACAGTTCCATTAGGGCAGCACTTCTGTCAGAGATACAAAACACACACACACACACACACACACTTCACACACACACCTCACCCACACACACACACCACACCCCTCACACACACCACACACACACCACACATACACACACAGAGCACACACACCAGTGACACCACACACACACACACACACACACTCACAGCCTGTCTCTCCCTTTATTAATTTTTTTTGTTTTTCTTTATTTTTTTACATTAGAGTGGGAATGGCACTCTGGAATGTTGCAGTCCGTTGGCGTAGCTGGGAAGTGTAAGACATGATCATAGGGTATGGGCGGCAGGATCAACCAGATATATTTTTTCCTTTTACAGTAGAAAATCCCATTCCATCCAAAGTATTTCGGTAAGAAACTGTTATACTTTTAACTTCATTAAAAGAATCAAAATACTCTTTTAATAATGCATTTCAGGTTATGCATGTTTTAACTGTGTTGTCCAGCTATATGTTTTTGCAATTAATAAACTAATAATAGTGTCCAATTTTTTCTTTTCAAGTCAAATCTGGATAGAAAGAGCATAATATTTTCAGAATCTTAACACATGCTCAGATTGTTTTTATTCTTTTTACAGGAAAGGCACACAGCTACTGCTTGTTTCTGTGTGTTGTGGGAGTACGGGGGGGTTAGGTTACTTGCTCTGGTTACACAATATACAAGTAGAGCATGATGGAATCAAACCCCCTTCTGTTAGATGAACGAAGATTGTTCACAGCTCTTTGCTTTAACCTCTAGACTATACTGCCAGCTGATAATCAAAATCTTCACATTTTAAGGCTGGCCCCATGATGCCAGGCCAGTAGGTACATAACCACATTTGCATCCTGTAGACCTGAGTTCACACCTGAAATTGTAAGAGAAAAGTCTGTAAGAGAGGGAATGGAAAAAGACAGAAGTTGGTGCTGTGACAGCCCTAGAAATCTATACTGACATGAACACAGACAGAGTTTAGAAATCCTAATATGGGGCCCAAATACCTGTTGGCACCACAGAGCCTGCCTTGAGATGTGTAGTTTTTGATGATCAGCTGGCAGTATAGCCTAGAGGTTAAAGCAATCCTAAAGATGGATTATATTTACTAACAGTTTGAAATGTAAAGGTGATAACTCACTAGTTTCAATGTTCATACAAAACAAGTATTATAAATGTAGAAAGTGTTGTAATAACAACTTAAAACACACCTAATAAAACAGACAATTTCCTATTTAACCTGCAGTCAATGGAGGGGCCATTATCCTTGGTGACATAATTTCTTGGTAGGTGCCTAAAACATATGGCTGACCCCTGCATTCCATGTCATAATGGCAATCACTGAATGCCATTAGGGCAAATGTACATCACTGAAAATCAATTTTGGTGATGTACACACCAGGCGCACAGCAAATGGGCACAGGGGACTTAAGATTTTCTTGTTTATGTGGGGGACTGTACCCCCCACACCTCGCTACTAAATGATTCTTAACTCCAGGAGGGTGCATGTTGGGGGGAGTGCTAACTGGGAAAAAAAATGTGGGGGCCAGGTACAATAAAATGTATGGGCACCCGGCCCTGAACCCAGCACCTTCACAACCCTTGCCTGCCACCCACCGCCATGTTACAGGGCCAGCTCAGCAGCCCACCATTGCACCATACCACACAAACCCTCCCTCTCCTTCTGCCCATCACTCAGCATGCACGCCCCCCCGTGTGTGTACATATAGTGACATCCTGTCGCTATATTTGTGGACCCTCCAATCTGGTCACCCTCCCTCCTCGGTAGCCCTGTTGACAGGTGCACTAATTGATTCACCATTTGAAAGCACCCAATCGCGGTCACCAATATCATGGGATACCCCCCAGCCCTTAATTACAGGCTGATTTACATATGCATAACTCTGGACTGCAAAGACTCACAGATTAACACAATGGCTCACTCAAATTAACTGTTTATGGTCTTTCAGACATTAAAAAACCCTGTTGATGACAGTTCCCCTTTAAGCTCAACCTACTGCAGAGAGAAAGGAGTAATTTATTCCATCTATCTTAGTCAGATTTTATTAACCTTTTGGGGAGAGTAAAAGTTTTATGAATCATAACAGAATCAGATGCAGAAATATAAACACCAAGGTATAACAACTCTTTGGTAATTTTTGCTGAGCACAAAAGTGAAATATCATTCCTGTCAGTGTATTTGTTTGGTGGTAGAACTTGAGTCTTATCTTTATTTAATTTGTAGTTTGAAATAGAGCTAAATCTTTCAAGCTCAACTAGCATATGTGTTAAAGAATTAGCTGGGTCTTGCAAATGAAGTAAAAGATCATCAGCATATGCTAAGATCCTATGTTTCTGGGATCCTATATTAATACCAGTAATATGCAGATTAAGCTTGATATGCTGGATAAAAGGTTCAATATATAAATTAAATAATAATGCCCCATTACATAACTGAAAGGGGGATGTAAAAACCTTATTGCATCTGACTTTAGCAGTGGGATGGGTATGTATATTCTAGTCTCAACCAGTTAACAAAGTCTATGGGGAATCCAAATCTTTCCAATGTACAAAAAAGGTATAGCCAGGAGACTCTATCAAAAGTCTTTTCTGCATTGAGTGAGGCAAGAACCATTGGGATTATTGCCCCCTCAATGCAGAAATTATATGCTGAACTTTCCTGAGGTGATCAGGAGAATGTCTATTAGTGATAAAACCAACCTGTTCTGGGCTTATTAATTTAGATCAGACTTTCTGGATCTGAAAGGCAAGGGCATGCATCAGAATTTTAAAATCTATATTCAAAAGGGATATAGGTCTGTAGTTAGTAACACTAGTGGAGTCTTTCCTTCTTTTCATTAAGAGTGAAATAATAGATTCTTGCATAAACCAATCTAAATCACCCAATTCATATGCTTCTACAAACATCTAAAGAAGATGGGGCAGTAAAAGCTTAGAAAAAGCCTTGTAAAACAAAACTGAAAATCCATCAGGAACTGGGGATTTATCAGTCATCATAGTGTTTAGTGCAGAATGTAGTTCAGCCACTGTAAGAGGAGAAAGCAAAAATTTACAGTCCATAGACTCTAGATGTGGTAAATCATATGAATCCAAATAATTATATACCTCTTGAAGATTAGAATTCAGATTTCCTATACCATACAGGGTAGCATAAAAGTTACAAAACTATTCAGCTACAGTATTTGTTTAGGGAGAGTTACAGACTTTTGAGTTGTAGAATCATATAAACACTTAATGGTCTGAGCTGTCTCTTGCTATTTAATATGCATCACCAACAGCCTATCTGGACATTCCCCAGAGGAGGCATAGTTAAGTTTATATCTAAATATATAAGATTGGCTCTACACGATGCCAGTTCAACAACCCTTTTGTCGACCGGCATCTCACCAAGAGGAATCATGTCGACCTTAAGTTGCAGGCATCATGATTTCTGTTTGTCTCACAGTCCTTTTTTTTACTTGGGGGCTCAGCCCCCAACTTTAGGATTCTTAACTCCAGTCAGAGTTACTTTACAGTGGGGGTGCAGGACCGGGAGACAGTGTGACCCTGTCTCTGGCACACCAACACAGTGACCTGTTGGCAAAGTGTCGATTTTGCCAACAGGATTGTAGTTTCGTTGTGTTGGTGCCACCCTAATGGGTGCATATCTATTGAATTCTGCCTATGTTCTATTTAATTCATGATATTGTTCCCTATAGTCAATTAACTGTTTTAGTAAACTGTCTGAGTAGGAATGGGAAATCTGAATTTCTAAAGACCTGATTGAATTCAATAGCTTGTTAGATTTAGTTAATTTTTGCTGTTTAAATTTAGAAGCCATGCATATAGTCTCACCATGAATGGCACACTTACAGTGGCATCCCCAGGATGAAACCCAATTCTGAAGTATTTTGCAGCACTCTGCAGAATGCTGCAGCAGACCTACTGAATAAAGCAATGTAATTTCAATAGCAATGAGTCCCTTATGTCATTCAGGAAAATGTGACACTGCCAGGATGACGTGAATGCCACAGTTTCCTGCATGACACAAGGGGGCTAAATGCCGTGAAATTACTTTGCTATTCAATGAACACTTCTTCTGATATACAGAGATGCTTTACAAAAGATTGGTTTCATACTTGAGGACGCCACTGTATACGTCAACCATGAGGTAGAATATTGAGCTACAGACCCTGATTTTCTCTAAAAATCAATAGTAAAATCCTTAAGGAATGAAGTTATATGTTCAATTTTCAGTAATGAGTCATTCAGCCTCCAGGGTTTGTCTGCTTTCACATCATGCACAACTTGTAAAGTCAAATATGCTGGAGAGTGATTCGAGATCACATGGGATAGAATCAGGGCTTATGCAAGACCTACTATTAATGAGTGGCTTATTAAAAAGTAGTCAATCCTTGATTGTGTATTGTGAGGAAACAAAAAAGGTATCACGTCATAACAGTGACCCAAATTGAGTGACTCGAATAAGAGTCATTCAGTTTGTTCGCCTCACAGGATAGCAACTGGTAGGGAATGTCGACAGAAGGGAATAGTGAGTAGAGCATGACAAGACAGCAAGAGTGAATCGTGATGGAGGATCATGAGGGAGGTATAGTCAGGTGGGTTGAATGGGGGAAAGTAATGTGCTGCTGCCAAGCTAATCACCTGGAGTGTTGGATACGGTCACCACTCAGGATACTGATGGTTCCAGGTTTGGGACTGCCTGGAGGAATATTTTTTTGTGCTTTGTGGTGGGTGTTATTTTTTGTTTTATTTTGTGGTTGCTGCCCCCTGGTTTCCTTGACTGTGGTGCCCCAGTGGTGGTAGCCCCCTTCCATGTAATACCCTTTCCCCCAGTGTCCTCCTGGAGTTGATTATATTAGTATGGGGGGGCAGGGGCATAGCCCCCACATTAAACATTAAATGGTAATTTTACTGTGAAATCTTTTTGTATTGCTGAGTTGTCACCCTGTTTGTAGGTGGTGAGAAGGATTTAGTGATGATTATGCAGTCAGCAATATGTACTCACTGTTGTGCAAATCGTGATAAATTCTTTGCTATTTTGACATGGAACCAACACAAAAAAGGTAAAATCTTTGTATTTTGGGTACAGTGTTCTCCATGGATCAATAAGAACATGAGAATCTACTAAGTCTCTGATAGACTGTTGGTTCTGAGAAAGGGAAGCATGGTATGGTCCAGTCTTGTCCAAATCATTGTCAAAAATGACATTCCAATACCCTTCTATTATATGTGGGACATCTGGCCAATTAACCAATTGTAAGGAAAAATCCACAAAAACTTGAGAATCATCCTTATTAGGTCCATAAACTGATGCTAATAAAATCTTTGTATTGTCCATTGTATCTACTGTAATAATAAATATGGCCTTTGAATCAGAAATCAAATGGTGGCATATAAAATTAAAATTAGTTGTAATAAGTATGGCTACTCTCACTCTTTTTTTATCTACCCCAACACCAAAAACTTGAGTCATCCAACCCCTCCTTAACAAAAAGCATGTTGTCAATAAATGGGTTTCCTGCAAAAAAAACTATACAGGGATTCAATCTCCATAAATGAACAAGAATTTTTTTTTTTTTTTGTGGGGAATTAGCACCTTTGACATTCCAAGAAATAAAAGTAAAAATCACTAACCTGAATCAAATTTGTCAAAAATTCTATGTGATTGTCTTTTACATAATTGTCCTGGCTCAGTCCTCCATAATATAGAAAACATAAATAAAATGATGAATAACTTGTATAATCCCCCTGTGTTTAAGCCAAAAAGACAAAAGTCATTCCCAACCCCATATACTTCACTCCTACTGCCACGACAATCAACTGAAACTAAACCCTGCAATATAATACATATGTCACAGAGTATATGTAATAGCAAATAAAAAAGCTGTTTTCTACCCCACCCCCCACACTACTTTACGACTAAAATGTCATCCTACAGGGGTATCTCATAACAGATCATCTTCAGGTCATTATAACAAGAATAAGTATGCCTCCTAGGAAATAAAATCAATAATATAACTGTTGAAAATGTGAAATGTACGACATCACAACATATATTAATAAAATACAAAAAACAAGCAAAAAAAAACTTATTTCTAAGCTATGAATTGTTCTTAGACAACAAACTAAAATCACAACTCAACCCAGTAAATTATATAGTTACCAAATTAGTGTTAGAGAGCCCCAAAAGAGAAAGAATATAACTGGCACAATCTTTTTAGAAAGCAGTCTGTATTCAAAACTTATTATTTAAAAAAAAAGAGAAAGAATAGATAGGGCGCCTCATTAGACTCACTAATAATATTGAACCTCTCGAACCCTCAAGCAGGTAAAGACATTGCAGTATTAATTATTCCCTGTCAACAACTATGTAGTTGAGTTAATCCAAATTACAAACATGGAACCTGATAAATGGCCCAACTAGCAAAAGAAATCTTGCACAAGAATCAAACAAAGGCAGGAATGCCACGTTAGAGCACTATTTCTAAAAGAAAAAAAAAATAACTATAAAAAATAATTGCACCAAAAATGCCTCATTAAATAATCTGAAGTAAGTCTCTATATGCAGTTTGATGTATAATGTCTCAGAAAATATATCCAAACAGTATCTCCTCCCAGTGCACAAAAACGTATGTGGCCAATACAGAGATCCATAGTCAGCAAACAATTCCTAGCATTTAGAACCCACCTTAAAAGTAAACTTAATGAAAACTATCATATCATGTGAAAGACAAAAACATCACAAGTATCTATAATGTATAAAATACATCACAAGATATTATAATATCTTTACAAAGAAAATAACACCCATCTTAAATTGTCTATGCCTTAAAAAGCAAATTAGAAAGCCACACAAACCCATGGCAAAAATACAATTACTGGGTTCATATTAAAGAGCCCAGAAGGAAATATAAAAACTGTCATCAACTGTTAATCTATACTCTATGTCCAAGACTAGGCACTAGGGCATAATAAGAAATAAAGCACCACCATGAGGTTGTTCATTAAAATTAAACATCTCAAACTTTGAGCAGAAACATAAAGCATATTAAAAGGAGAAATAAAACAGTCATTTTCATTTCATTTTGTATAGAAACAACTAGTTGGACTAATCTAGACCTAAAACCAGGGAGACCAAAAATGAATGAACAGCTGAAAAAGGATGTATACAAACATCAGATCCAAAGCAAAAACAGAACATTTATAATGTTATATCAATAAATCAAAAATGTTCTGTAAATTAACCAAGGGAGCCCTTTATGTGTATTTTGATGTATAAAGTTGTTGTTTTTTTAAAGGGGAAAATATTGTCCAAAATGTGTTTTCTTCTTCAGAGTGAAAGCACATTTATCCAGTATAGATATCTGACTGACAATTTGCGAAAAGGAGCCGTCTTGCCTTCCTCCAAAGCACTATCTTAAGAAGACTAGAGCAAATAAAGAATCTCATCTGCTAGCATCATAAAAATAATGGAAATAACCTCTTAGTTCTGTTCATTGATCCATACTTTCTTGATGAGGAGGTAGGGAAGCTGGCATAGGGAACAAATCAGTCAGTATAGTCTGCAACTGTTATTTAGCAGAGTCATTACATTGAAATTAAAAATTATCATGTGGTAACATAATTGTAAGTCTAGCAGGGAATTGAATCCTGAATTTAATGCTTCCCTGATGCAAGCACTTTTAGATAGCTTGATAAGTTTTTGTTGTTCCTGAACTGCCTGGCTTACATCATTAAAAATATAGAAATGATGCTGCTGCCAGTAAAGGGCTGGCTTGGATCTTGCGGCTTGCTAAATTTTTACTTTATCCCTGAAATTAAGCAACTTACAAATAATTGCCCTAAGTCTTTCACCCTGTTTAGGTTTTGAGTGAAGAGACCGATGTGCTCTTTCTATAAAATAAGCTTGTCTGGAATCTGGAGGACCTTCGATCTGGCAAAAAAAGAGGGTTTACAAAATGGAACATATCAGTTTGTTCAGCTCCTCTGGGTATAACAATAAGCAGTAAATTATTCCTTCTGAACCTGTTTTCCAGGTCATCTGTTATCTCTTCATGTTTTTTGTAGCCTTCTTCTTAGAGAATAACTTCTTTATCAGCTGACTGGGATCAATTCTTGAGTAAGGTCACTCACACGTCTACATCAGAAACTCTAGTAGTTTAAGCTGCCATGGAAGATTTTATATCTTTCACATCTGTAACCAGTTCAGTTAGAATAGCCTTAATGGTGTTAAATTCAAGCAGATAAGCATCTTGTTCTTTATCCTGAGGTTGCTCTTTGGTAGAGGCAAGGCCACCAGATTTAGATTCAGATGTGTGCCTCTTGAACAATTTCTACTATTCGGTGCTCTGTAGGAGAGCTGCTGGTGATGTCTTTTTCCTTGGATCTTATTCTGCCATCTCTTCCTTCAAATTTTTTGCCACTACAAGTTGTGAATGGAGAAAGCAGTAAGTAAAAATATATATGTATGCCAGGAAGCAAAAACAAATTATTAAGAATTAGCTTAATGTCCTTAGTGACCCCCAACAAGATTCACCGCCTAGCAATCACCTCCATAGCAGCTATACCGGAATACAAGACTGACACCTGATTGATCAGTCATGTCTAAAGGGCTGCACTTCATCTGCTGTGAGCCTGTGTGGTGCAGAATTGAGCCGGCACCAGTCTTGGAAGCAGCTCCTTAGGTGATCTCTCTGTAGCACAAATCATGGCGAGTTGACTTGCCTTGAAAAGTTGATCAGAATTGACATACACTAACACTACAGGAAGGAGCAAAGAAAGAAATAGTGAGGGGGGACTGAAATGATCTCAGCCAGGGGGAGGAGGAATCAGCCTAGGTCGAGGAGGTGGTGCATAGGAGATAACAAAGAAGGAACAAGGTGGGGGGAAAACAAAGACAAAAACAGAAGGCAGCTGGTTTGAAATTAAGTATTACACTGTTTGTTAGGTGCCCCTGAGCCCTGTCATTTATTACTGTGGCATAGTCTCAGTTATACTCTCCGTCTCTGCAGCATAGTGAAATCCTTAGAAGGAGCAAGGTGGGGAAAAGACCTAGACAAAAAGAGAAGGCAGCTGGCTTGAAATTAAAGTATTACACTGTTAGGTGCCCCTGAGCCCTGTCATTTATTTCTGTGACATTGTCAGCTACACTGTCTGTCTACTCTATGCAACATAGTGAAATCCTTTTATAGCTGTATTACACTATTTGTGAGGTGCCCCCTTGAGGCCTGAACCCTGTCATTTATATTACTGTGACATAGTCAGCTACAATGTCTGTCTCTGCAGCATAGCAAAAGCCTATTACAGCTGTATTACATTGTTTGTGAGGTGCCCCTGAGGCCTGAGCCCTGTCATCTATTATTGTAACATAGTAAGCTACACTATCTGTTTCCACTGCATAGTGAAATCCTTTTATGGCTGTACACTGTTTGTGAGAATCCACCACCCCGAGGCCCGAGTCCTGTCATCTTTAACTGTGACACAGTCAGATACACTGTCTGTCTCTGCAGCATATTGAAATCCTTTTATAGCTGTACACTGTTTGTGAGGTGCCCCCCAAGGCCTGAGCCCTGTCATTTATTACTGTGGTATAGTCAGCTACACTATCTGTCTCTGCAGCATAGTGAAATCCTTAGAAGGAGCAAGGTGGGTGAAAAGACATAGACAAAATGAGAAGGCAGCTGGTTTGAAATTAACGTATTACATTGTTTGTTAGGTGCCTCTGAGCCCTGTCATTTATTATTGTGACTTAGTCAGCTACACTGTCTATTCTCTGCAGCATAATGAAATCATTTTATGACTGATTTACACTGTTTGTGAGGTGTTCCCCTGAGGCCCGAGCCCTATCATTTATATTACTGTGATATATTTAGCTGCACTGTCTGTCTCTGCAGCATAGTGAGAGCTTTTTATGGATGTATTACACAGTTTGTGAGGTGCCTCTGAGGACCAAGCCCTGTCATCTATTACTTTGACATACTCAGCAACACTGTATGTCTCGGCAGCATAGCGAAATCCTTTCACAGCTGTACACTGTTTGTGAGTTGCCTCCTCTGCTGAGGCTTAAGCCCTGTCATTTATTACTCTGACAAAGCTACACTCTCTGTCTCTGCAGCAGTTAGTGCAACAATATCTTTTCATGTCTGTGTCTACTGTGTCTTCTATTTCCCAGTCTAAGTCTACTAAAAAGAAGCACAGTGCTGCTGCACATGCAACTGCTAATGATATGGACATTATGATTCATAACACTAATGAAGAACATAGCAACACTAATAATAACGTCACCAGGACTGGCACTAAATCTCCTGATCAAAAAAGCATGTTAGCAATGAAATGATTGTAGAGTTTTGGAAAGAACTGACAGGGCTTACTCATAGAGGTACTGAAAGTTTTGCCACATGTGCCAGGATATTTCCAGTTGCAGAAGCAGCATGTAGGGGGCATCCTCTTCAAATGTAAGCTCAGATGATAAGGCAGTGAATGCTGATAGAGATGATGGTGAAAATGGGGACTGGGAATGGAAGAGCACAGGCTATGTCCAACATAATGATAACGGCACTTCCAGTTCTTCTCAATCTTGTGAAGATAAGGTCAGTAGTTTCAATGAGTAGGAGAGGATGACATTGTAAGGCATGAGAGGCAAGTGCAGAAAAAAAAATTATATGCTAAACATAAGATAAGAAGATGAGTATGAATGAGAAAAATTCATCGCAGAAAGGAAATGGCAGTGTAGGGCTTCCTCCAGGTCCCTTGACTGTACAAGGAATAGTGCCAGGCACCATGGCACAAAGCAAAAAAGGTTAATCTATAGTGTGGAATTTATTTTATATTGACCCTGCAGACAATTATCGAGCTGTATGCAGTCTGTGCAAAAAAAGCATCAGTCATGGGGACAAACTGGCAAATTTTGGAACATTAGTAATTGTGCGACATGCAAAGGCAAAACACCCAACTGAGTGTGGCAGCACAAAGGACAGTGTGATTGGTATGGGTGGTAGTGGAGGTGGTTGTGACAGTGACTCTAGTGACAATGAACTGGAAGCAGTAAGTGACACTGAATCACTTGCTGTGTGCTTGCAGTCTTCCCAGACAAACATAGATTGTTTTCTGATACCATTAAGTACTGGAAAATCCCAAAGTAGTACTCAACATGAGAAAAGGTGTGAAAAATACATTTCCACCAAAATTAAACATATCTTATCAACTAACATTAAAAGAAAGTGTTGAGAGTTGATGCTGGGATGCAAATAAGCTACAAATACTCCCCTCTTGATTATCCCCAGCACTCTGCACCCACTAGAACAAGTGACCAAATACAAGTACCTAGGCATCACGTTCGATACTGCCCTCTCCTTCCACACCCATATTAATGCCCTGTCAGCCGCCATTAACTCTTGGATTGACCTGCTATACTGGCACAGGGACTGCCTGCCTCAGGTTGCCCTTAGGTTGGCCATCACCTCCTTCGTCTTGTCCCTCATGGACTATGGCTTGCCCATCTATGCCACAGCTGACAACTCTGCCCACTCCAAAATCCAACTCTCCATCAATAAGGCCTGTAGGCTCCTGACTGGTGCCCCCAGTCCCACTCACACCTGCCTTCTCTATACTACCACCAATCTGCTCAACTTTGAGGAGTGACTGCTCTATCAGACCTGCCTTCTTGCTAAGAAATCACTGCTAGGACTCTCCCCCCGGGGGTCTCCACCTCCCTACAGCAGTCATCATCGTTCATCACCACCTGTAGCTCTGTTAAGGCCACTTTCAAGGTGCCCAAAACCAGGACCTCTCTTGCCCAGAGATCCTTCCTCTACCGAGCCCCCACCTGATTCAACTCCCTCCCTAGCTGCATCTCCAACTTGCCCAAAATTGGTTCCTTCAAAATAGCCCTTTGGAACCATATCTTTAATACCCACTGTTGTAGGTGCAACTAACCCCCTGTTGTAACCTGTGGTACCCACCTGCCTTGCCCCCTGGCTCAACAATGTCCACTGGACAGCCTCTCCCTCCCCCAGACCCACTTCTTCCCTACTAGGTCCAAACAGGGATGTAACCTGCTGTCTTCTCTGAGGACCTACTATATCCATGAGTGTAACTCTCAATTTTGTAACACTATGCAACCTAAGTAACATACAAACTACTACATTATGTAACCTAAGTGTATCTATGTTAAATGTTCCTTTTACTGCACCTGTAATGTTATCCTCTGTTTTAATCTGCACTGTAATAACTGTCTTGATGTCTACCCCCCCCATGATGAGGTGCCTTTGTAAATGAGTCTCTGACTCAAAGGTTGCAAACCCGATTTGTAATGAATAAATAAATAAATAAATAAAATATCTAGGGGAATCAGTAGTAGTAGAGAAGAGATTATACCACCCTTGTACAGGTCCCTGGTAAGGCCTCATCTAGAGTATGGGGTTCAGTACTGGTGTCCACACCTCAAAAAGGACATTAACCTGTTAGAGAAGTTCCAGAGGAGGGTTACAAAGATGACGGCAGTTCAGTAGGATAAGGCATATGAGGAGTGGTTGAGAGCGCTGAACATGTACTCCCTGGAAGACAGGAGTGAGAGAGAGGGGACATGATTGGGACCTTCAAGTACTTGAAAGGGATAAATAAGGTGGCCAAGGAGAGTCCCTTTAAGCTGAATGGCAACCAAAAAATGAGGGGGTACAGTCTTAAGCTGGAGGGCGGGAGGTTTAGGAGGGAGGTCAGGAAGCACTTCTTCACAGAGATGGTGGTGGACACTTGGAATGTGCTGCCAGAAGAGGTGATCTCATAGAAGACAGTGGTCAGCCTTAAGAGAGGCTGAGAAAGGCATAGGGGGAAGGTAAGGATCATGGGTAGGGAGGATGGGAGGTGTGGGTGCCCAAAAAGGTTTTCTCAAGTTCATGAACCTGATTGAACCATAATACACCATTCCCTGTCAAACATATTTCTTGAAAAAGGCTGTTCCACAGTTGTATGATTTGGTGTGTACTGAAGTCATTAAGCAGTTGAAACTCTGAATTGAAGCAAGTTCACATAACTACAGATATATGGACCAGCAACCAAACAATTGACTACATGACTGTTACAGCTAATTGGGCAAGTTTCAGTCAGAAAGTAATAATCCCTGCTCTACCATAAGCAGTAGGAAGCAGGCTGTACTATGTGACACCATTTCTGAGGAAAACCATACTGCTGTGAATATTTTGCAGAAGCTGGAAAAACAATTCCAGAAATGGATTACTCTGTGTCGTTTTTCTCCAGGGTTCCTAGTGTCAGATAATGGTGCCAACATAGTTAATGCTGTTAGACATGGCAACTACCAACACTTACCTTGTTTTGCACATTGCTTAAATCTTCTCATCCATAATTTCTTAAACAGATGCAGAAAAGGTGAAAACCTCTTAGGTCTTACTAGGAAAATATGTGGGCATTTCAGCCACTGTGTGAAAGCACAAAAAATCCTGAAAGGGTTGCAGAGGTCAAACAACTTACCACTGCATACATTAAAGCAGGGAGTTCCAACCTGCTGAAATTCAACATTTTGTATTTTAGAAAGGCTTCTTGTACAGAAAAAAATCTGTACATGACTACATCATGCAGCATCAAATAGATAATGAACACATCATCCTCAATTCCAGAAGTTGAAGTCTACTTGAATTTATGGATACCTTACTGGAACCATTTGAGGCTGCCACACATGGTGTCAGTGCAGACAGTGCAGCTCTCAATCAAATTCTTCCTCAGATTAGATTTCTTCACATTTTTCTTGATGACATAAAGAAAGACTTTCAGTCAAAAAGAGACACCACCTCTGTAATGTGGAAGATGACTTCAGTCACGGACTGTCAACTGATCAATGAACAAATGCCATGTTTAAGAACGACACCTATGTCTTGGCTACATTGCTAGATTACTGCTTTAAGGGGAACATTAAAGCCATCCTTTCTGCATGGAAAGACTTTGAGTATTGGACAGTTCTTATGCTAATCAAATGTGTCATTGCCACACCAGTACCATTAACTGATGTACAGCAGTCAAACTCTGCTGAACCATCATAGTGCACCTCTGATGCAGACAATAGCACATTTACAAATTATTCACAATCACTAGCATCATCAGCAAAGGAAAAGACATCAACGGCTACTTCTCGGGTATTCTATATTCAGGGTCAGAAAGGCAAATCAATTCTGAGTCACCTGCAACAACATGGACTAGTATCCTGTACAGAAAGTGCAGCTGATTCATCTGTCAGGCTGGTAACCATCCCACGCAGCACAATAATCCTGGAGTACTCTGCAGCCCATACTGTGATTGGTCTCAAGGAAGATGCATTACTCTGTTGGAAACAAAAGAGAACAATATGGCCAGACCTAGCAAATCTTGCAATAATGTACCTCCATTGTCCACTTTCAAGTGTATGTTCAGAAGGATCTATGATGCCGGTGCAACAAAAATATGTTGACCAGATATTACAACAATGACAGTATGCCAACCATAACTGCGTCTGGTATTGTGCCATCAGAAATCACATGTGTCTTTTTCAGGGGCTGTGCCCCCCATCCGTACCCCCTGTAATTTATTATAATCAAGTTGGAGTCGGAGCAGATTTGGGGAGGGGATGTGAGACCGGGAAAGCAGTGCTGGGGTCCTCAGCAGACTTTACAATGACCTGTCAATCTTGTCAGCATGAATAAGATCACAGTAAAGTTGTCACTGTGGCATTAGCATATGTATTCAGAATGCATATTTAGTGCAGCTGCAGGAACAGTCACTGACCAAAGAACACTGCTAAGTCGTGAAAATGTGGCATGGCTTACATTCCTCAGAATTAATGCTGAAAATTTCTCAATTGTCCCAAACACTGAATTCTGCAAGTCTGACCCTGAACATGAACAACAGCTTGCAAACAGTGATGCTGAATATGATGACTAGGCTGTGTACAAAATGAATAGAAAATCCTGTGTGGAGTGGTGTACTGCCAAATTTGGTAACTTAACAATGCTAACACATCTCTCTCTCTCTCTGCAGTTGCAACTGTCCTTTTGATTTAAATACTGCCATGGCCACAGACTATTCATGGACAAACAGGCATGTCTGTCATTTTTCTGACAAAGTTCGCACCATTATTTAAACCTGAATTCACTTACTTTTTTATTTTTTATTAAACGTGTTCCACATGTCACATACTGTTCCAGTCCTGCTCTATATGAGCACTACAACAATTCTGGAAAGACTGTTTCTAATAACTTACAGACCTTATATCATGGTTGTTACTGTACTTTCTTTCACTGGCATCACTTTCCCTCAGTGTTACTGTCATTCTCCTTAGGCACATATTACTGACAAAATATGCCATCACCACTGTCACCATGCCAGCCTCATGTGCCACGCTACTCTTAGTTTTGCCAGTCATCAGTTTGTTTGATGTCACCCATGGGTGTAATTTTTGGAAAAAGCAGCAGCCTCTTTCAGAGCAGCTGCACTTCTTGTACCTACCTCATCAATACCCATCATGGGTATAATTTGGGGAAACAGCAGCTGCCTCAATCAGAGCAACTTTGCCTCTCATACCTACCTCAGCAATACGCCCCATGGGTAATTTTTTTCAAAATAGCATCAGGCTCAATCAGAGAAGCTACACCTTTTGTACCTATTGTACCTCATCAATTTCCTGCCATGGGTATAATTTTTGGAAACAGCAGCAAGCTCATTCTGAGCAGCTGCACCTCTAACATCTGTCTCATCAATGCCTGCCATGGGTATAATTTTTAGAAACAGCAGCAGGCTCAGTCACAGCAGCTGTGCCTGTCATGCTTGCCTTCAAGCTTCAGTTGGGCAGGTATTGTCTTTCAAGAAAGATTCATACCTCATAAATGTCACCCTTTCCCAGAAAACCTAAAAAAAGATTCAGTTTTTTTAACCTCTTAAGACACAATCTGATAAGCACTGTCTCAGACATATGCCAGGTGTTCTGTGAAGTATCTAGGTGAAATATACAGCAATCAGCAGGCATTTTTTTACTATGCTTTTTGGGAAAAAATATATTGAGCTACAGCAAACACACACACACACACACTGTATTCCATCCTCATGGCTACAACATTTGAAATAAATACTACAATCTAATATGTTATAAAACAATAAATGAACTGTTTGTCAGTGAACACAGTGAAGTTCAGTTTACAGTAGCTTTCCTTTAAATATTTCTTGTTCTATATTTTGTATCCTGGATAGCGCAGGGAATATGCTACATCTCATTGTCATGGGGATCTTCATTTACATATTTTTGCACTGTATTTACTCAGGATGTCCCAGATTAGATGCAATATCTTGTGTTCAGTGGGGTCATGATTTTATCATTTTTATAATGTATTTATTCAGGGTAGCCTAGTCCAGATGTAAAATATTGTTTTCAGTGTGGTTTGATTTTACGCAATGCAGCATAATATTGTGTAGATGTAGAGCCCCACTGAAAATTAGATGCCATTTCTTCAGTGAACTATCCAGGGTAAATATGTAGCAATCAGCAAGCATATTCTAGGAACACATTGTAAAAATGTGTAAAAGGAAGACCACATTGAAACTGCCTCTCAGCAAATCTGCATTGTGCAAATTCATTAGAAATAATGTGTAAAATTGCCCCAAAAGCTCCCCACAGCCATTTTGGCTCTGACCAGAGTTTGTTGTTACGGTCAGGGAAGGGTACTAGGGTAGTAACTATCTGACCCGATCCAACTAACTCATTTTTCATTAGGGCATTTTTAGGATAATTTCAGGTAGTTTAGAGGCACCCATGAGTGGTATTTTGGGTGGGATATTTCTGTACCTGCCCATGCCTACTGAAAACCCATCTGTTCATACAAGCATATGGGGATTGATTGTCCCCATCTTCCCACAGTCCCAGTCTGTTATTATTTATTGATTTAATGTAATTGTTTTTATAGTATTGGACAGTATTATTTGTGATGTATTTATTATCCCGAGTAAATGTACTTTTTTAGTGATCCTACTGTTCTGTGTTTGTACTTGCATCCTGAGCATCTGGGGAAGGGTGCCAGCTATAAATTAATACTACTACTTTCCATCTTTCTCCTTATCCCCACTTGCATTTTCCTATTCCTTCTCCCATATTCTTCCTTAGTCTGCTTAATTTTTTTCATGCTGAATATAGGCTTTGTCAGTGCTCCCGCATTGGCCTTTTCCCCAATCTAATTTGAACTTCTCCTTCATTACCCATCTTGCTGCTACTAGTCCCCTAGCTAGGTTTCCCACCTGCTCCCCTTCTAAATGGGGTCCCTAGCCTCTGTCTCCCCCCAGGCAGTTTAACAGTCCAATACAAAAGCCAGACTTCTGCCCTACAGCACTGGCCCCTTCTCTTGTCAGGTGAAGGTGTTTACCCTTGAAGAGCCTCCCATCACAGAAACACCCTCAGTATCCCATATAGTGGATTCCCTTCTCCTGACACCATCCATTTAACCACCCATTAAACACCACAATTTCTTCCTTCCATACTCTATCATTCCCATTCCCCCTATTCAACACAGGAATCCTCAGAAAAAGCCAAGAAAGCCAAGTGCACCTTCAGTCTGTCCCCCAGCCACTTAAAGTTTCACTTCAGTGGCTCCACTGACTGATTTGCCAGATCACTGGTACCCAAGTGTACCAGCACCCCAGCTCCCCCTTCTCCTTCTTCTCTACCACCCTTCCTGTCCTATCCTATCCTATCCTATCCTATCCATGTTGTAGATGACTGATGCACCAGTAAGGTATCTGACCATTTTACTCCCTTTCCTTCCCCCACCCACCACCCTATCTACTCCCCTAATCATTGGGTTCCCAATCTCTAAGACTCTCCTTGCTGGCTTCTTCCTGCTAATGCCCCCCTCGGTGCCACCAATTGTTCTTGCCCATTTCCTGCCCATTTCCCATGACTGACTCAGCGTTGCCCCAGAAGCAGTCAACCTTCTCCAGGGGTGCAAAGTGATTTGCTGTCTGGATAGTGTGAAACAAGTCATATCACACATATATGCATAGATACACAGATACATAGAATTTGTTGGCAGATAAGGACCACCTGGCCCTTCTAGTCTGCCCATTTTTTTTACCTTTAACTTATGTTACAGACTGCAGTTGATCTGCGGCTTTCCTAATCTTCCATTCTTCTAGGGTTCCCTTGTGTGTGTCCCATACATTTTTGAATTCCTCCACCGCTTTTGCCCCTACCACCCCTGCTGGGAGGCTGTTTCAAGCATCTAACACCCTCTCTGTAAAGAAATACTGCCTCACATTACCCCTGATTCTTCCTCCCTCCAATTCATCTCATGTACCTTAGTTCTTGTTCATCTTCTTTTGTGAAAGATGCTACCCTCCTGTACCTTATTAATCTGTTTAAGGTATTTTTGCATCTCTATCATGCTCCCCCTCTCTCTTCACATCTCTAGCGAATACATATTGAGATCTTTTATCCTCTCCTCATATGACTTTTGGTGCAGCCCCTGTACCATTTCTGTAGCCCTTCTTTGGACTGCATCCAGTCTGTCCATGTACTTCCTGAGATGTGGCCTCCAAAACTGGACACTGTACTCCAGATGAGGTCTCAGTAATGATCTGTATAGTGACATCACCACCTCATTTTTTTTCTGCTTGTGATGACTCTCCCTATGCACCCCAACATCCTGCTGGCCTTTCTAATCACCTTTTCACACTGTCCAGCCACCTTTAGTTCCTCAGATATGATTATTCTTAGATCCCCCTCCTCTTTGGTAGCCAACAGTACCTCACCCCCACTGAGTACACCTCTCTTGAGTTCCCGTGACCTAAGTGCATAATTTTACACTTCTTTGTATTGTATCTCAACTGCCATGCATTTGACCAATCCTCCAGCTTGCTCAGCTCCCTTCTAATTCTCCCCCCAAGTGAATCTACCCTATTGCAGATTTGTGTGTCATCTGCATAGAGGCACACCTTCCCCTCTAGCCCCTCTGCAATGTCACTTATGAAGACATTAAAGAAGTCTGGGCCTAGCACCAATCCTTGAGGCACCCCACTGGTCACCTCCCTTTCTATGGACTGAACTCCATTCACTACTACCCTTTGTGTCCTACCAGTCAATTTCTAACCCAGTTAACAACACTGGATCTGACTCCAAGGCTGCTAAATTTGTTTATTAGCCCTTTATGCAGGACAGTATCAAAGGCCTTGTTAAAATCCAGGTAGGCCACATCTACCACCCCTCCCTGATCAATCTACCTTATCACCTAGCTGAAGAAATCTATCAGGTTTGTTTGACAGAACCTGCCTGCCATGAAACCATACTGTCTCAGATCCTGCTGTCTGCTGGATTCAAGGTATGCCACAATCCTTTCCTTAAGTAATGATTCCATCAATTTTCCTACCACTGAGGTCAGGCTGACTGACCTATAACTACCAGCCTCCTCCTTGCTCCTGCTCTCATGGAGAGGGACAACATTCCCCCTCTTCCAGTATGCCAGAACCACAATTGTTTCTAATGATTTGTTGAACAAGACTATCAGTGGCCCTGCTAGCTCCTTGCTTAGTTCCTTTAGAATTCTGGGATGTATTCCATCTGGCCCCATTGCTTTATCTATTTTCAGTTTTTCCTAATTCCTTTAGGACTCCCTCTACTGTGAATGGACAGGTATCTAAACTCCTCCCCTGGTACTTCTTACACTTAACTGTGGTCCCTCGCTAGTCCTTTCTACTGTGAACACTGAACAAAAATATTTGTTCAGGATTTCTGCCCTTCCCTTCTTAGTCTCACAATCTCATTCCTGTTTTTTCTCTTCTCTCTAATGTATCTAAAAAAGTTCTTGTCTCATTTTTTAATTGCCTTGGCTATTCTTTCCTCTGTCTGTGCCGTGGCCTTTCTGACTGCTTTCCCTGCCTCCTTCAGCTTTTCCAGATACATTCTTGTATCTTCTTCTCTCTGTGATTCTTTGTATTTTCTGAATGCTGTGTTTTTTTCCCTCACCCTCCCTGCCACCTCCTGTGAGAACCAGAGTGGCTTTTTCTTCCTCTTTGTTTTACTTATTTGCCTAATGCAAAGGATCATGGTTTCTGTTATGGCTCCCTTAGGTTGTGCCCATTGTTCCTCTACATCCACTTTTCCCACTTGACTACCGAGGGCTTTCTTCAGACATACCTCCATCTTTGCAAAATTGACCCGTCTGAAATCCATGACCCTTGTCTTTGAGTGGCTGGATTCCTCTACTGTCCTCACATTAAATCTCACCGTACTGTGATCACTGGACCCCAGGTGACTCCCCACATCTACATCCATTACCCTTTCCCCATTGGTGAGCACCAGGTCCAATATTGCCCCCTCATGGGTGTGTTCTACCACTAGCTGTCTGAGTTCTGCCCCCGAAGAACTTCCAGGATGTTTCTGCTCTTTGCTCTGGCTACAGTATGGGTGCTCCAATCGACATCTGGCAAATTGAAGTCTTCCATCAGCAATATCTCACCTTTTGCTGCCATTTTGTGGAATATTTCCACTACAGTAGTACATTGTCCAACTCCTCCCTCTGTGCCTGAGGTCTGTAGATCACACCTACTCGAATGGCAGTACCATTCCCCATTTCCAGTGTGAGCCATAGTGCCTCCCCTACCTCCCTTATGCCCTGTACTTCTGTAGCCATTATTTCCTCCATAATGTAAATAGCCACTCCTCCACCCTTTTTTCCACACCCTGTCTTTTTACAACAGAGTGTACCCTGGAACAGCTATATCCCAGTCATTGTTCCCTGTGTACCATGTCTCAGTCACAGCAACAATGTCCAGGTCCAGGTCAGCCTCTGACATCAAGGCTATTAGGTCTGAGATTTTATTTGCCAGTCTGCGAGCATTCGTGCACATGGTTTTCCACAGTCTTTCAACCTTCTTTTTAAATCTTCCTCCCCTGACTTTGTGTTTTACCTCTAGGTTCTTTCCAGTAGGCATATTACTGAGTTCCATTTCCATCTGTGTTTGTTTGCCTCCCTTTGTGTTCCTGCTAGTCCCTTTTTGCATTCCATGATTAATTCCTGTTTTGGGGGGAATTACAGCTACACCAACCAAGTGGTAACCTTTCTTGACACCAGCTCTGTAACCACTCATTAAACTCTTCAATTTCTTTACTCCTGATCTTCTCTGTGCTACTGCCCTTGCCCCACACAGGAAGGACCTCAGGGAAGGCCAGGAAGGTTGTCTGAGTGGTCAGTCAGTCTCCTACTTTAACTAGGTTTCACTTGACTTCCTCTACTGATTGCCCTGCCAGGTCATTTGTCCCCAGGTGTACCAGGATCTCCAGGTCCTCCTCTTTCTCCACTATCCTTCCACTCTGATTGGTGTCATGTTTGCTGAGACCCCTTGGAGGCATCTGACTAGCACCCTTATATGTCAGTAATCACTCAGTTGGGTCTGCACCTCGCTGATCATGGAGTCCCCCATGATGAACAGCTAGTATTCTTCAGGTGAAGCTACCTTTGGCTGGAAGCTGCAATACTGAACATAAGATTTGCAAGAAAGCGAGTTGTGCTCACAACAGAGGGAGGTGAACCTTACAATTGTCTTTGGTTTGTAGAAGATATTCTGCAGGTGGAGGCTACTTCTAACTGAAAGGTAAAATAAAGAACTTAGAATTATCAGGAAAGACAGTCTTTCAAGCAACAGAGGGAGGTGGATCTAGCTTTACTTTTGTTACAATTCTTAAGATTTTCAGTGCAGGAAGAGTTTAAAGCACAGCTGACTTGTTTTGGGGCTGACTGCTTTCAGAGCACAAACCACCAGGCTGTTTTCGGGCTGGGGAGGTTTACCTGTGTCTGACTTGGATGTCTGGATTTTTCTCTGTTTGATCAGCAGGGTATTTTCTCTGTCAAACTGTTGTGTAGGGCATCTTGCTGACAGGAAGGCACTCATTGCAGCGGTGGGTCAGAGCTTTTAGCTGATAGCTTCGTGAGGGAACAGTTTTGGCCCAACCCCTGCCCACCCATCACCCACCCACCCCTGGAAATAGTTCCTTTATACCTGGGGTTCTGACATCATTTCTCAAGAGTGCAAAGTGCATATCACTGTCATATCCTCTCTAGCACACACACTGACAATATAAGCATACACATTGTATAATATATATATTTCTATATAACAAACCAATCACACACACACACACACAAAAATAGATAAACATGTGAGGAGTAGTGCAATGTAATGGCTGTGGGGCAGCAGTCTTCCAGGAGTCCTTCTGGAAGCTGAGATGATGCCCTATTTACAGACAACTCTCTGCCCTGAGGGAGGAAGTTGCCCGTCTTCAGGCCACACTGGACAGTAGTAAGGGAACCTTCCCCCAGGCCACACTGGACAGTAGGAAGGGAACCTCCCCCATCCAGGGAGCACCAGAGCCACCACCACTACCTCAGAGGTTGCAAAGAAAGCACTGCAGTTGGACCACAGTGGGCTCAGGGAGGGTGAGGATGGTGGAACAGAGGCACACCCAGTCAGTTGTTCCACTCCACAATCTATACACCATTCTGGGGGAGCATAGCTCCCCTATGGATGCATCTGCAGAGAAGACTAAGGAGGCTGAGGACAACTGTCACAAGGGAGGCCCACAGGAAGGAGGCAGAGGACACCACAGGGAAAGGAAGCAGCTCCTGGGGGACTCAATTATTAGGGGGATAGAACTGGGGGAGCAGGGAAAACTGAAGTAAGGTGCCTGCCTGGTGCCATGGCTTGGAGAGACAGGAAGCGCATCCTCAGGATCACTAGAACAGCTGCACGGGAGTCTGAGCTGGACATCATTGTCCACCTAGGGACAAATGACTTGGCTCATCATGAGATTAGAGCAGTGCAGGAGGACTTTGTAGAGTTGGGGAGGGGCCTAAGACAAGTTGCACACACAGTATCCTTCTCAGAGGTGCTGCCTGTCAATGGCATGGGTGAGGTGAGGGTACTTGCACCATGCAGTTTAATGAATGGTTGAAAAAAATGGTGTGGAGTACAGGTGTTTGACTTCATTGGGGACTGGGGTTCCACCTGGAGGGACACCAGCCTATACTGGCAGGATGGTCTGCATCTGTCCAGGAAGGGAACAAGTCTTTTGAGCAATCAGTTTAAATGCTTCATTGGCAAGCTTTTAAACTAGTCAAGGGGGGAGGCACTTATAAGCAGCAGGAAAATCCCAGCCTCTCCCTACAAAACAGGGTACTAAATGAGAAAAAGACCAAGGTAGAAAGGTCAGTGGGGGGATGCTGCAACAGAAGGTAAAGCCATCATAAAATGGAGAGCAATGAGTACCAATGCCCGTAGTCTGGGTAACAAGCTTCCTGAATTAGTGGCATTGATGGAGGAGGAACATCTGGATATCGTGGCAGTCACAGAAACATGGTACACACAAAACCATGACTGGGATGCAAACATACCAGGATACACTATATACAGGAGGGACAGGGAGGGTAAAAGAGGAGGAGGAGTAGCTCTTTACACAAGGGAAGGAATCAAAGCAACAGAACAAAAGGATAAACAGGGAGGAGAAGAAGCACTGTGGTAAATTTGAGACATGCAATGGCACCACAATCTGCACAGGGTTGATACAGACTTCTCCAGGGGAGGAAATGGACAAGGAAATGATAGAAAGTATACTAGAATGGCAGAAAAAGGGAGATATTGCTGATGGGTGATCTGAATATGCCAGATGTTAACTGGAGTGCAGTTGCAGCAGCCACTTTGAAGAGTGGGGTTATTCTAGATGCTCTACAGGGGCATGCCTTAGACAACTAGTATTGAGCCCACTCGAGAGGGAGCAATCTTAGACCTGGTTCTCTCAAATGGAGATGAGAGAGGATCACAGATGAAGTGGGAAATATCTGGAAACTAGCGCACCATCGAACAGTATGGTTCACAATAAGCACAGCAATAGAGTCAAGCTTACACAAAGGCAAAAGTACTGGACTTTAGGAGGGCTGACTTTGCCAAAATGGGGAATGCCTAAGGAATGCACTAGCAAATGGGCAGGAAGGAGGGTGGAAGAACAATGGGAATAATAAAACTGTCATCACAGAGGTACAAGCCTTTGTGTGAAGCAAATAAACAAAACAAAACGATGTAAGAAACCACTACGGTTCTCAAAGGAAGTGGCAGTGAAGGTTCAAGAGAAAAAGAAACCATTCAGGAAGTACAAGGAATCACACAAGGAGCAGGACAGAGAACTGTATCAGTTAAAACAAAAGGAAGCTGGGAAGGCAGTCAGAACAGCAAAGGCCCAAACCGAGGAAAAGATAGCCAACTCAGTTAAGAAGGGGGATAAAACCTTTTATAGGTATATCAGGGAGCGAAGGAAGACCTTGGGAGGGATAGTGAGGCTTAATAAAGGGGAGGGAGGGTGGACGGAGGGTGACTGTGAAAAGGCAGAGATACTAAACAAATATTTTTGCTCAGTATTTACAAATGAAGAGGGGGAGGTACCTAAAACGAACAGTAGAAACACTCTGGATACAGAAGTTGATACCAGCCCATTTACAGAAGAAAGGGTTATGAAAGAACTCTTAAAACTGAAGGTGGACAAAGCAATGGGGCCTGATGGAATTCATCACAGAATTCTAAAAGAACTAAGGGTAGAACTAGTGACACCACTGACTACCCTCTTTAACAAATCATGGGAGGATGAGGTGGTGCCCGAGGACTGGAGGAGGGCAGATGTGATTCCTCTTCACAAAAGTGGGAGCAAGGCAGAAGCAGGAAACTACAGACCTGTTAGTTTAACCTCAGTGATAGGGAAAATGATGGAATCACTTCTGAAGGAAAGAATTGTCGAGTATCTAGAGGCCAGAGGGGCACAGGACCCAAGGCAGCATGGATTCACAGCGTGAAGGTCATGCCAGACAAATCTGATAGATTTCTTTGACTGGGTGACCAAAGTAGTAGATCAAGGAGGGGCTGTGGACATGGCCTACCTAGAATTTAGCAAGGCATTTGACACAGTCCCACACAAAATATTAATATACAAGTTAGCCAGCATGGGAGTGAGTCCCAAGATGACAGCCTGGGTAAAGAATTGGCTGGAGAACAGGACACAGAGAGTAATAGTAAATGAAGTCCAGTCTGAAGAAAGGGGGGTTACTAGTGGGGTACCACAGGGTTCAGTATTAGGACCGGTCCTCTTCAATGTCTTTATAAGCGATATTGTAGAGGGACTGGAAGGAAAAGTATGTCTCTTTGCAGATGACACAAAGATCTGCAACAGAATTGATGCACAAGGTGGGGTGGAAAGGATGAGAAGGGACTTGGCAAGATTAGAGGAATGGTCAAATGTATGGCAGCTTAGATTCAATGCTAAGAAGTGCAAGGTAATGCACCTGGGAAACAAAACCCAGGGAAGAGTACACAATGGGGGTGAGATACTAACAACAACAAAAATGGAAAGAGACCTGGGGTAGTCATATCAGATGACCTAAAGGTGGGCAAGCAATGTGAGAGGGCAGCAAGGAGGGTTGGGGATGCTGGGATGCATAGGGAGAGGCATCACCAGTAGAAAACAGGAAGTTATTATCCCTCTGTACAGACAGCTGGTGAGACCCTATCTGGAGTACTGCATGCAGTTCTGGAGACCCAATCTCTGCAAAGACATAGACAGGATGAAAGCTGTCCAGAGGAGGGCAACTAAAATGGTGCAGGGTCTGCACTGAAAGACATATGAAGAGAGACTTAAGGAGCTTAATATGTATAGGCTCAAGGAAAGGAGGGAGAGGGGGGACATGATAGAAACTTTCAAGTACCTCAAGGGAATCAACAAAGTCCAAGAGGGTTATATCTTTCAAAAAAAGAGGTGTGCAAGAACAAAGGGGCACAATTTAAAGATAGAAGGGGGGCGGCTAAGAGGTAATTTAAGGAAGTATTTTTTCACAGAGAGGGTTGTGGATGCATGGAACGGCCTTCTGGAGGAGGTTGTGGAGTCAAAAACAGTGGTGGAATTCCAGCATGCATGGGACAGTCATAAGGCAATTCTAGGGGTGGGAGTAGGAAGAAGTAGGCTGCTGGTTAACTAGGATCTGTTGCTTAACCAGTAAGTAGGAAAATGGGCAGACTGGGTGGGCCAAGCGGTCCTTATCTGCCGTCAAATTCTATGTTTCTATGTTTCTATGAATACTTTTCTACTCCTTCCCTGTAGGTGTGGGACAAATACAAAAAGGAAAGGGAAAGAAATAAGTGCCTCAGCTGGGACTTTTACACTGCACTCTTGTGCCTGAAAATGTAATTATCTGTGCAGCATTAAGCTGTTCATTAGAGAAAGAGACAAAGTAAGATGCTTCTGGATGTAACAGTTTCCAGTTGCCTTGTTGGCACAGCTGGTAGTGCAACTGGAACAGTATTCAAGTTGGCCTGGGTTTAAGGCTCAGCTGAGGTGCTTATTTCTTTCTCTTTTCTGTCTGTATATGCTCCATATATATGCACACCATACTATTGTGATTGAAGAAATAAATATCAATACACAAAATATAAATATCAGTTCTACTTGTATCTAAATTTACAATAATCCAATTGTTATGAGCACATTCTTGAACTTAGTGGGCTGCAACTTCAGATGTTTTAATTAAAAACAGAACACTCTGCCAGGAAAGCTGTTTCTTAGCAGCAGCCAGATTCTGGCTACAAAATATCTTACAAAATACTTTTTTTAAAAAACAATAAGAAATCAGCAGTCCAGAAAGCCCACCAAACAGTGACAAACAAAGTCACAGGACTAAATAATTAAAAGTCACTACATCAACAAACCAACAAATCCAGGTCACAAGGACAATCCCACAAAAGGTACACATAAACTGCCAAACTATAAAAATAAAATACAATTTTCACTAGAAGTGATTCACCACAAAACCAATGTAATGACTATCCTGCTCCCAACCAACATCAAACACACAAATCTCACATCTTCATGTGGGCATACTGCTACTATTCACCAACAAAGATGTAGAAAGAATTCTGCTGTGATTCAAAACCAGCAGGAATTTCACAGGCCCATCCACAACAAAGTGTCAAACTAGTAGATTTGAATTTTTAAAACAAACACTAATTGAACTGTAGTGGCAAGCTTTCACCATTACCCAGTATAAAGGGCAAAAAAAAAAAGAATTACCAGAGGCCAAAGAGTGGAATTAAGACTTAGCCTAGGATTTTCCACTGTAGACTTTGAGAAGTGGGACGGGGTTAGGAACCATTGTTCCCATGTCTTCATGCTTTGAATTGTAGAAGCCTTGACACTATAGATAGAGATAGATTCACTTGATACAGATATTAGGACTGTGGAAACGCAGGTTAAAGATGCGATCACACCTACAGAATTTTAAGAATACCTGGATATGGTTTGTAGAAGTTTTAAAGAATTCAAAAGCTGGTATTCGGGCATACAACTTAAAAAAGTTAAAGAGGGACTGAATAGACTACCATCACAAAAAGCTCTACTCACTTGCAAAAGAGGATAGGAGAAAGCCACAAAGATATTCATATACTTTAGATTCTGTTTCTTCACTTTATTGATAGTGTATCAGGAGGAAGCAACAATATAAACAATTATTTGAAAAAAAATACTGTATGTTAAGATAACGTTAGGATCACAACTAAATATACAAGGTTTAGTATAACAGCATGGTCAATACAAAGTATAAAACATAGTTGTATGATGAACATGTACATGACAGTAACACTATACATCAACCCAAGCACAAAACATAATGAAATTCTTTACAAAAAAATATGTTAAGATACTGTTAGGTTAGCATCAGAATGTACAGTACTTACCAGAAAAACATGATCAATACAAACTGCATGACAAATTTCTACAAGCAAAGTATTCATAAGCATGATACTGCAGGCCCAATTTTAAAAAGTTATTCCTGATGCAAGGTGCCTGCATCAAATGGGCATGACGCAAGTGGCACTTTGCATCAAACTTTATGACAATCATGATTTTTGAATGCAGGCTGCATTGAAATTGGGATGCCTTGTGCCAAAACTGCCCTGTGCCAACTATGTGACAGAAGTGACCTTGTACCAAGTCAGAAGGGGGCTTACACCATGGTGGGGCTGCACCATTCCCTCATTTCTAATTTTCTAATTTTGGAAGCACCACCATGGACACAACAGGTGGCTCTGTTTATACCAGCCAGGAGGTGATCTAATGGACTTGTGCACTTCCAGACACTGTGGTGATTGGAGAGAGACCTGAAAGTAGGGGGTTGGAACAGAAGCAGTATGGGGGTGCCCTAGGGGGCATTGGGGAGATGGTGGACTAACAGGGTGGTGATTCTGCACCCGGCAGTGGAGCCTTTTCCAATACCTGGTGGCTGTTCTGCTCATAGTCCATGGAGAGTTGGCAGGGAGGGAAAGTGACTTGACCTCAAGTGGGCACAGCCCTGACACCTGCCCCAGAAGTGACATGATCCACTACCCTGTAGTCAGGATGCATTGGCTGCAGGGTGAGGGCTGCCAGTGGTGGAAGGGCAGTTCTCTAGGTATTGCAACAATCCCCTGATACCCAGCCTCCCCACATTGTATCAAGCTGCCTCCTACCTACATTGTTGTGGATCATGGCACCTCAAGGGTAGGTGTCAGGGCTGTGCTACTCTGGGGCCAGGTCATGCTTCCTCCCTGCCAACCATCCATGGACTACAAGCTGATCAGCTACCTGGCATTGGAAAAGGCACCACTGCTGGGTGCCACATTACTACCCTGCTAGTCTGCCATCTTCCTAATGTCCCTTAGGGCACTCCCATGCTGCTCCTACCCCCAGCTCTTCCTGGTCTGCATGGTAGCCCCCCACCTTCATGACACTTCCAGTGTTATGTTGGGCGGGGAGGCAGATACCTGTGTCAATCCCTGCATGGGCACCAAGTGTTTGGTACAAGCCTGAGGCTTCAGTAGTGCCTGGGCCTTTGGAGCAGGTCCACCCCCCTTTTACAAAATTGGGTGCTGGTTCCTTGATACATCAAGAGTTTGCTACGGCTCTAAAGCTACACAACCTGTGTCACTCTTAGGGCTGTTTTAAAATTGGGCCCTGTATGTCAAACAAGCCCCAAATCATAAGGAAGGGCAGGGTTTGGGTCAAAATAGACCCTAACTCTACATGTTTTGTGTAAGCCATGTGCTCAAGCCAACAAATTACCCTTACCTCACTGTGTTTTATATTTGTATGTTAACCTTAAATAGCAGCATTATAAATCACTAATACTCTATTGTTAGAGTAACTACACATTTGTTGAGATTTCTACACAATTTTTCAACTACTAAACAAATTTATTAACAAACATTTTTATGAAAGAAACTGCTTACATGCACAACCTGTAAAGAATCTCATTGTGAAATTAGTACAATTAAAATGTATGTATGTAATGATAAAATGAATAGTACATCACATATCCCTTTTGCAATAATACTGTTCATACAAGTAAACATGAATCCGTAATCATAAAAATATATATAGAATAAGATGCTGAAATCAGATCAAATATTTTTTTCTGTAATATTCCATATTAGAATTACTGTACTGACTACAACATTTCAATATATTGGGCAGGATTCAAAAAGGACATGCGCTTGGTGCATCTCAGCTGCCCCAGTGCAGAGGAGATGCACCAAGTGCAAGCTGTGGTATTCACAGAGGATGCACAGGGGAATGCTCCTGGCACATCCCTCTGTGAATACCACAGTTGTGCCCAGCCCTGGCTGCGGAGGCACAACCCCCATGTCAGGCTGGGAATCCAATGTGGCAGTGCATCTCAGGATGCACTGCACCCAACATCACCATTCACAGCCATGAACACACAAATGGGGCCATTAGGCATGCAGGGCATAATGGGGCCATTTGCATGCCATTGTGGCCCCATTTGCATGCAGTCCACAGGGATGCACTTGGTGGATCACACTGGGTGCCCTGCAGGGCTGTCAGTATGGCCAGAGCCCAAGACCCTGACCTGCTGGCATAGTGGACCCCCCCGACTCATAGCACGAATCCTCCATAGATGTATCCTCTCATGTGCCCTGGTGGCATAGTGGACCCCCCTCCCCACCCATAGCTCATATCCCCCTTATAGATGTCCTTAATATCCCCTGGCAGTATAATGAACTCCCATATCCCCACCCTGACCACATTGCAAACCCTGCATGTTCATGAGCCCTGGTGGTCCAGTGGTCCCCCCCACCCACTCAGGCACCCCCCAGCCTGATCCCACTTCCAAGCATATGGAGCCATACAGTGGGCAGCACAACATACCTGCACACCGCCATGGCTGCCCTCTGACTGTGCTGTCTGAGTATGACAGTGTACTGTACAGCTCACAGTGCATTGGTAGACCATGTCGACTAATGGGCTTGCAGCATGTACTGTACACTGTCATTCTCAACTTTGTGAATGCCAAAGTTGTGAATGACAGTGTACAGTACATGCTGCAAGCCTATTGGTTGACATGGTCCACCAATGTGTGGCAAGCTGTACAGTATGCTGTCATACTCAGACAGCACAGTCGGCAAGTAGCCATGGTGGTGTGTGGGTGGGTTGTGATGCCCGCCATACGGCTCCAAATCTTGGATGTGTGATCGTGCTGGGGGGTGCCTGACTGGGTGGAGGGGTAGGGGGACCACTGGACCACCAGGGCTCATGGATGGGCAGGGTTTGCAATGTGGTCAGGGCAGGGATGCAGGGGGTTCACTATACTGCCTGGGGATATTCAGGACATCTATACAGGGGATATGAGCTACAGGTGGGGAGAGGTGTTCACTATGCCACCAGGGCACATGACAGGATACATCTATGGGGGACTGATGCTATGGGCAGGGAGTGGGGGACCTCTATGCCACCAAGAAGCATTTCAACTATGTTTACAGGGGCATTGAGCTATGGGCAGGTTGGGAGGGTTGGACTGCTAGGGTAAGCAGGCTGCCATGCTGCTGCCTGCAGTATGGCAGCCTGCCTGTGGGTGGACACTCACTTAAGTCTACTTGTAGTGGACTTAAATTTTGGAGGCACATCCCCGTACATGCCCCGAGGATTTGCCTCTAAGTTGGGCTGTGAATGGGGCTGTGCTCCATATGCACGGGCATGCCCCCTTCACAACCCTTCCAGATGCACTGCATATCATTATGGATGGTATGTGGCGCATCTGTGATGCATTGGCATATTGGGGTTGTAACAGCGCAATGGCCCCCTACCAGAATCATGCTCTGGCCCAAGTTGGGGATGAGCCGGCACATCTCAGATGCACTGGGCACATCCCTTTTGTGAATCTTGCCCACTGAGCACAGGAGAGGTCCCAGAAGACTGGAGAAGGGCTCATGTAATCCCGCTCCACAAGAGTGGTAGCAGGGAGGAGGCAGGGAACTACAGACCAGTCAGTCTCACCTCAGTAGTGGGCAAGATTATGGAGGCACTCCTTAAGGAAAGAATAGTGCAACACCTGGAATCCGTAGGGGTACAGGATCCAAGACAGCATGGGTTTACAAAAGGAAGGTCCTGTCAAACTAATTTCATAGATTTCTTTGACTAGGTAACCAGAGTGGTGGACCAAGGGGGAGCAGTTGATGTCACCTACCTTGACTTCAGCAAAGCTTTTGACACTGTTCCACATAGAAGATTCATAAATAAGTTGGGTAGGCTCCGGGTGGGTCAGAAGTTGGTCAACTGGGTGGCAAACTGGTTGACAGGCAGAAAATAGAGAGTGGTGGTAAATGGTATACAGTCAGAAGAGATGCAAGTCACAAGTGGGGTACCTCAGGGATCAGTCCTGGGGCCAGTCCTCTTCAATATCTTCATTAGTGACATTGCAGATGGACTAGAGGGTAAGGCTTGTCTGTTTGCAGATGACACCAAGATCTACAATGGAGTAGATGATCCAGATGGGGTGGGCAGAATGAGAAGAGATATGGATAAACTAGCAAAATGGTCAGATGAGTGGCAACTGGGATTTAATGCAAAGAAGTGCAAGATCATGCACATAGGGAAGAGAGACCCTGAAGCCACCTATAGGCTGGGAAGGGAGTTGATGGCAGTCACAAAGGAAGAAAGAGACTTGGGCATCATCATCACCGATGACCTGAAATCATCCAAGCAGACCTGTAAAGCAGTAGGTAAGGCTAGGGGGATGTTAGGGTGTATTAGTAGGGGTATCACAAGTCATAAGAGGGAGGTAATAATCCCTTTTTACAAGACATTGGTTAGGCCACATCTGGAGTACTGCGTGCAGCACTGGAGGCCACACCTTCACAAAGACATTAACAAAATTGAGGCAGTCCAGAGAAGGGCAACCAAAATGGTGCAGGGACTGCATCAGAAGACATATGAGGACAGATTAACGTAGCTCAATATGTATACCCTTGAGCAAAGGAGGGAGAGAGATGATATGATCGAAACATTCAAACACCTTTAGGGCATTAACAAGGTGAAAGAGTCTAACATGTTTAAATATAAGAAAAATAGCAGGACAAGGGGACACAGCTGAGATTAGAGGGAGGTCGATTAAAGGGGAATGTGAGGAAATTATTTTTCACAGAAAGAGTGGTGGATGCTTGGAATGGACTACCTCAGGAAGTGGTGGCTATGAATACAGTAAATAAAGACAGTGTCAGTGGCTCGTAGGTAGCACACTTGCCTTCGAGGCCGGGAGATCAGAGGGCTGTGGGTTCAGTTCCCACATCTGGCACTTGGGTTAATATCCCAGTACTGATACTGTAGTGCAGCATGAGAGGGGTGCTGCACTTCTGAGGTGCCGTCTTTCAGATGAGAGATTAAACCGAGGTCCCATCTGCCTGGATTGGTGGTAGTTCAGGTGGAGGTTAAAGATCCCATGGTACTTATCGAAAAGAGTGGGGGAATTTCCCCGGTGTCAATGCCAAATTTCCCTCATTCAATAAAAAATACCACCAACAGCTTAATCTGGTTCAAGGTCAGTTGGCATTCATCTGTATCCCCCTCCCCCGGGTCATGCCTGAAAATAGGCAGGATTTGTCTAGTGCACTTACCCGGTCAACAAAAACTAAATAAAAATAAATAAATAAATATAAATAAATAAACAGTGCATGGCTTCAAACAGGCATGGGATAGGCATAAGGGAGCAATACAGATGAGTATGAATAGATAGGCCACTGACAGAGCAAAGACCGATGGCACATTTATAAAGTAGAAAAAGAAATGGGCAGACTGGATAGGCCTTGCGGTCCCTATCTGCCGTCACCCTCTATGTTTCTATGTTTCTGTAGCTATCCAAGAACTGTGTATTATAAATAAGCCAATTCTTAGTAGATTACATTGCTTTTATACACTAACTGCATACTTCTTTACTGATGTTTTCAATTCTAAACAAAGAAATTTATATCTATTGTCATGAGAATGACACATTTAGTACAATATGTGTTTTAAAATAGTTGAATGCTATCTTACTATATTGATTCTTTAAAGATATTATTGCAGTAATTGTCATTTTCACACAAACCTAATATTAAACAAGCATTTGTCAATGCTGAATGTTTGCTTGCTGGTATTAGCATTGGAAATGCAGGAGTTAGACAGATGCAGAATAGGAATGGCAGTGTAGTATTGAACTTCATGTCAACCCCACCTCCATCCTGTAGAGAAAGACAGGCACTGGGGTAAGTGTTTGGGTCATCGCCCATGACGGTCATGCCATGTCACCTCACCCTATTCTGTAGACACTGACACGTGTTGAAGTGTGCCTTGGGGCATTTGGCTTTACAGTCACCCCATTCCATAAGGACATACACTGAAATTGGTGCAGAGTAGGACAATGGGGTGAAGTCTGGGGCTGAAGAGTCCAAAATACACTTCGATGCCTGTCAGTGGCTGGGGGGGGGTGGGATGGTATGAGCAGTACAGTCAGCAATGCAAAGGCACACCCTGATGCCTGTCAGTCTGTAGAGGGTGAGACGTTATGGTTAGAAATCCTAACGCCCCGGGCATTTGTTGGTATTTGCACTACAAATTTTCAACATGGCCTTTTTGTGACTCCATCTCATGAAACCATTTGGGACCTCTTCTCATAAAGAGTGGCAGTCTGATTTTGTCAATGTGTCCAGAACTTTGAGTTCCAACAGTGATCATGCCATTCTGCGCCACATGTACGAAAACATATATTGGGCAGGATGTGAAGAATGACAGTTATACCATCCATAGGGAGGTGTGAAGAGATGGCAATGTTGAAATATGTAGTGGGAATATTAAAAATGCTCACACATCCAAACATACATGGAAACTGCACAATGCATGCACATAACACAGTCATTTTATGGACTTTCATCGCCAGATTTTCAACATAGGCATTTTAGGGCCTCTGCTCATTAACAGTGTCACTGTGATTTTCTTAATGTGTCCTAATGCTGATTTACCACAGCGATCATGCTATTCTTCATACCAGAATAAACACATTTCGCCCAGATGTTAAAAATGCTGTACTGTTCATATGAGGTGTGTAAAATGGCAATGCTGAAAATCTGGAGGAAAATATTACAAATGTGTGAAGTTATGAGCGCGTATGGAAACTGTGCAACGACGTCAGAACACAGTCATTTTATGGACTTTCGTCACAAAATTTCTCAACATAGGCATTTTAGGACCTCTGCTAATGAACAGTATCACTGTGATTTTCTTAATCTGCCCCAAACACTGATTTCCCACAGTGACTGCGTTATTCTGTGCTGGAAGTGCAAAAACACATTTCAACCAGGATGTGAAAAATGACAGCTATACTATTCATAAGGAGGTGCAGAAAAATGGCAAAGTTGAAAATCTGGAGTGAAACATTTGCAAATTCACTAAGTTACGAGCGTGCGTAGCAACTGCACAATGCACGCTCGTAAAACAGTCGTTTCTTTGATTTTTTCCACTAAATTTGCAGCATAGACTTTTTGACAGGCCACCTCATGAACACTGGCACTGTCGTTTTGTTAATCAGTCCCTAAAGGTGATTCCGCGCAGTGACTGCAAAATCAACTTTTGGGACCGAATAACGTTATGATGGTGGCTGAATTCATGAGGAGGGGTCCCAATAACCCCATGTTGAAAATTTAGTGCCAACATTTCCAAAAATGCCTGAGATAAGCAAAAAAGTAAAAAAAAAACCCTATTTATGCAATTATACAGCTTACCGGCATTTCTTCAGTTCGCGGTTGCCTTTGAAGAGTGCAGATGTGTTCCTGGTCCACCGAAGATCATCATGCTGGGCTCCAGAGGTAAGTATGGGGTGAGGGGGATGTGGAGAAGAAGGGTGCACAGAGGGTGGGTGAGGGTTGGGGTGGGACTACCGGACTCAATGAGGGACCGTTTTCTGATTTATAGGGAGGGAAAAAAACATTGCAGGACTTTTTTATTCACAGGGACATTTGGCATGCTGGGGTGGGCTCCAGCATGCCACCTGAGTGTCTTTGTTGGGGGCTGTAGCTGATGGGGATTGGGCACCCCTGTTGGCACATATCAGGGGGCAAGAGCCGAGGGGATTGGGCATCCCTTGGCACAAAACCAATTTTTGGGGCATTATGCCGATGGGAGTGGGCTCCCTATACGCAAACAAAACTGTTGTGGGGCAGACATGATGTCGAGGGATTGGGCACCCCTCGCACTGGGTCTTCATTGTTAGTGAACATAGCGGCAGCTTACTGCCATATTCACAAACAATATTACACTTGGCAATGTTTCACCCAGCAGTGACGGATTGCTCCCTCATTGCAGCGGAATGGCTGATGCTGTAATGACGAGATGGCCCAAGATTGCTGCAGCGAAAACATTACAAGATGGTGACACTATTGGAAGCCAGTGTCATCAGCACACTGTGCCTCCATTGGTCCACCAGTGCCAAGCCCCCAAATGCAGTGCCTCTGTTGGCTGCCACAGTGTCACGCCTCCAAAACCTGCTTCTCTCCTAAGCTGCCACATAATGTTTCTTGCGCATGCATGCAAGCAAACTTAAAAATGTGTGTTTCGTAGTGATATAAACTGCAATTAATATAGGTACAAAATTTTAGTAGTGAAATATACAGTATGTATCATACATAGATTATAATTTGCATAATAACATCTTTAATTTTAGACAAAGTTACTACCTTATCTTATTCCCATGTACTAAGTTCTTACATATTTGCTAGGGCTGGGTGGATACTAAAAATACCCAACCCCCAAGACTACCCATGGGTACCTTAAAAGTACCCTAAAAATACCAGGATGATAACCAAGTAGTTAGGGCAGGTCAGGTAGTTACTACCCAACCCATTCTACTACCCAATTACCTGACCTTGACCATAACAAAAATCATGTGACAGATTGTTTCTTTGGACTATTACACTGTTTGTTATGTGCTTTGAGCCATTATACCCATGGGGGGCATTGCTCAGGCGGGTACGAGAGGCACAGCTACTCTTAGCGAGCCCGCCGCTGTGTCCAAAAATTATACCCATTGCAGGCATTTCTGAGGTAGGTATGAGAGGTGCAGCTGCTTCTACTCAGCCTGCTGCTGTTTCCAAAAGTTATACCCATGGCAGCCATTTTTGAGGTAATTACAAGAGGTGTAGCTGCTCTGCTTGAGCCTTCTGCCATTTCCAAAAATTATGCCCACTGTGGACATTGCTGAGGCAGGTATGACAGGTGCAGCTGCTGTGAGTGAGTCTGCTGCTGTTTCAAAAAAAATTATACCCATGGTAGGCATTGCTGAGACAGGTACATAAGGTACAGCACTATTAGTGAGCCTGCTGTTGTTTCCAAAAGTTATACCCATGGTGGGCATTGATGAGGCGGGTACGAGAGGCTCAGCTGCTGTAAGTGAGCCTGCTGCTGTTTCAAAAATGATACCCATGGTGGGTATTGCTGAGGTAGGTATGAGAGGCGCAGTTGCTCTGATTGAGCCTGCTGCTGTTTTGAAAAATTCACTCACAGCAGCTGCACCTGTCATACCTGCCTCAGCAATGTCCGCAATGGGTATAATTTTTGGAAATGGCAGAAGGCTTAAGCAGAGCAGCTACACCTCTTGTAATGACCTCATAAATGCCCGCCATTGGTATGACTTTTGGAAACAGCAGCAGGCAGGGTGCATTCAACCCTGACAAAGAAGACTATCTTCACAAAAAGGCCTGCTTACATCACAGGTGTGACACTAGTCAGTCAAGTGTTTCTGGGTGGAGTTTTCAGTACTGAGCTGCTCTAATCAAGCCTCACAATTAGAATTCAGTCAGACAGGCTTTGACTTTTTGGTGGAGGCTGCAAAACGTTACTATACTGCAGAGAACACAATCATGATCATTTTTTGGAACTGGGAGCCTGGAAAGACATAATATTGATTGAGACCTGTGAGGAAGGTTTGAAACACATTTTTACTGATATTTTGATTTTTGCTGATTTGAATTAGGAAGAGGCTTGAAGGATTAATTTAATAGTGGTGGGGTCGATTAGTTCTCATAGTAAAGGCTGCAGTTTGTGTATTCAAATCCAGACAGAGCCTCAGATGGGGGAGATTGTCTTCCCCGATTGCTTTCAGAGCACACAACACCAGGTTGTATAGGGTTAGGGAGGCTTATCTGTATTGTGCTGAACTGCTTGATTTTTCTTTGTTTTTTTCTTTTGCTGGGTATTTTCTCCATTAACTCGTTCTGCAGGTTGTCTTGCTAAAAGGAAGGTCAACCCTCATCATAGTGGTGGGTCAGAGATTGTAGATGATTGTGTGTGGAGGGCACAGCTTGGGCCCTACCTCCCCCTGCCCCTCACCCCACCCCCCTTGGTGTCACTTCCTTTATACCAGGGATTCTGACATCATTTCCTCTGTGGGCATACTACTGTCATATCCTTACCAGCACAGCACACTGCATTGACAATAAACGTGCACACACTATTTAAAAAAAAAATTATAATTTACGCAGGGTAAACTAGAAAGACAGAAATGTGGGGAGTAGTGCAATGCACTGGCTGTGGGGCAGCAGTCTTCCGGGAGACTCTCTGGAGGCTGAGATGCTGCCCTATTTGCAGGCAGCTCTCTCCTCTGAGGGAGGAGGTTGCTCATCTCCAGGCCAAACTGACAGGAGTTCAGGAACCCCCCCCCCCCCATGCAGGGAGCACCAGGGTCACCACCTCTGCCTCAGAGGTTGCCAAGAAGGAGCAGCAGTTGGACCACAGTGGGCTCAGGGAGGGTGAGGGTGGTGGAGCAGAGGAACACCCCTTCAGAGGTACCACACCACAATCTATACACCATTCTGGCGAAGCATAGTTCCCTTATGGAGGCACACACGGTGGAGACTGAGGTTGCTGGCAACTGTTTTCCTAGCAACATCTACAGTCTGTCAATGTTATGTTAAATGTACTATAAATGTTAAAGCTCACTCAAAAACCACTCCCTTTAGCAACAGCAATGCCCAAGCTTATCTTCTTGTAAAACAAGGAGCTCGGGGAGCGGGGGAGGCATGAACCTTCTTCACTCCCCTCACCACCACAATCTGCAGCAACACAAATCAAGCCCATTTACTTGAGCATCTTACAGAAGTAAGACAAGTAACTAACTGCCTTATGGCAGCAGCTGATTTCTGTAGGCTCACTGTTTAAAAAGCGTATAAGAAATTGCAATTGTCATCCAGAGATTGAATTTCAGCTGTATGCAGGTCCAGGGACACAAACAGTCTGGGTATCCAGCCTGGTGGCACTGAGGGTTGAGGCATTAGATGCCACATCTCACGCCATGCCAGCAACCTGGGTTTGAGAATGAGCCTCGGTCTTTGGGAGTCAGCCAGGGGGGAGAGAGGGAGCTGGACAGAGCAGCCAAAAGGCAGCTCTCCTCTTCTGGGGAGGCACCTTGTCACCCCTGCAGTCCAACTGCCCCCAGGTGGAGGCTTGAGGGTAGTGTATGCAAGGGGCAGCACGTACAGGGAGGGTGCTTCGGTACTGTGGTGTGCATGAGCCTCCACACCTGTATGTGTGGCCAAGGCAGGGGAAAATGGAAAAAAACAGAACTGGCAGACTCAATGAAGCCCCCAACCATGATCCTGGTGATGGGGTCGCAGGTCTGGGAACAGATGCGATCCCCATCCGGGGGGGTTCAAAGGCCGCCTGCCAGCTCCCCGGGGGATACAAATCTGAATTTAAAAAAATGGTCTGGGTAATCACATAGCACTTCTGACAGGAACATATTTCTGCAGTACCTAATGTGCCCAAAGTAAGCCATCGGGGGCAGACAATGTCATTTTTAAAATGTAGACGGTTGGGTGATGACTAGATAGGAAAAAAAGACATATACATATACTGTGAAAACTACATTGTATATACTCAGAGCAGCTCTCAGCATATAAGATCTGAGTGACCACTGACAAGTGGTTTCATGCAAATCAGTTGACACAGTTTAATGATCAAAACTAACCTACTAATGATGAAGGGGGCTGAAGCCCTCCTCTTTGTTTTTCATTTCTTTTTCAGAAACTGAGAACAATGTTCTTGCTTTAGGAGTCTAACAATTATGAATTTCTTTTGAGTGCCTTGCTGTCTCATATTGAGGAGAAAACAGGGTTTTGAAGCACACTACCAAGGACACATACACCTGTTTGACAACACATCTTTGCTGCTTTATAAAGTGCCCCATTCTGATACAGGCATTTATCAATTGACTGTTAAGCAAGCATGTGATGCAGAACCCCACCCTTAGTTGGTGATACACATCATATTGAGGATTCTTAGCCTGCCAGTACTGGCTCCCAACATTTTGCCATCCTCTACACCAAAGACTCTTGCAAAGACTGAACTGGGTCCTGAAGTGGGACAGGGCCCATTTAGTGGTTTAACTGTTACTTCTACCCTGATGATGTTATTGAATAATGTACAGTTTATGAATAAACATGATGTTTTTAGTCTGTGAATTTGTTTTTACATTACATTGGGACATGATGGAATATTGGCCATATGTGGGAACAAATGTATCGTTATATGCTTTGTTATTTCTAGATGTACTTGCTATTCATCAGCAAAAACTCAAGATCCCATAGTGGGCCAAGAAACTAACCCATGGGATGAGTTATTCCATTCCAGATGGCTGTAGAGCCTGGATGGAATGATAAGTTCTCTCTTGGGATTGTTTGGGTCTGGCATGTTGGCCTGGAATCGAGCAGAACTGAAAACCATCAGAAGACATGTTTTTTATTTTTAACACCAATTTGATGAGTTTGTATTGAACCCTGCACTGCAGGGACTTCAGGGTTTGGTCACTGAGGACAAATACACTGTCTACAATATGCATGACATAGCAAGGTTGTTTAATGAAACACAAGTTAAGATCAATTAGTTCATTGCAGTTAAAAATGTAAAGGCCTAACATGAACACATAATCAGAGAAGTACTATGCACAGCCTATGGGAACTATGTTCTCACAATGATTTGTAATTTGCTCAGAGATGTGGTAACAGGGTACTTCTCTGACCTCATCTCAGATAACTACTTAACCAAATGGTGTTACTTGGTCTGTGTTACCAATACACACGGCATCCATTCAGGATGCTTGAAAGCTTTTCAAAAGTTTTCATTTATGATATCCAGTAACTTAGGGTATGTTATTTTGCACCCTAAAAAGGGCAAGCATTACACCAGTGGATCATAGTCTATTCAGGATACCATCTACATATCATTTACTTTTTTCCTACCAGTGTTTGACCCAGCTGAAGCTGTTTTTGACAAACTGGCCACAGTCCATTCAATTGGCTAACTAGAGGAAGATATTTATAAACAGAGGGTGTACACACCTTCCCTAGTAGTACTGTTTAACCCCATTACAGCAACATGACAGGTACCACATGCAGCATGTTGATCAGTGAAGGGATATAAGTATGTTCCACCTGTCTAGAGCCTTCAGGTGGATCTCAACTAGAATAGCAGTGCCATTGTTACACTAAAACTTTACATGCCTAGTGCAGTTCACAAAATGGCACCTCTTTATGCTAAAGGTCACCTGCAACATGGATGTCCAGTGTTGTATAGCCACTTATCATGAATCATTCACTTATGGGGAATAATATGTCCAATAACTGCCCCAAATTTCTGCTCTACACCCACTGCTCACACTGTCATTGGTCAAAGGTTATCTTGCCAGTACCACTTCATGGTGAACAATGTGTTCTGCATGAATCTGGTCATCAAAATGATATCATAAATTGCATTCCAACATTCAGTGTGCATGTTGCTACACTCACCCTACATTTATAGCTTATATTGAACTATAAAGATGAACATATGATAACAATCACTAATGGTATGAATCAAGCACAGCAATCATTGTATATTCGATTACATGATGATGATTTTGATTTATTAATTTTAAGTTCATGTGACTCGAGATTATTTTCAAACTATTAATCATGTTATCAGTCATTCTGAGTACTTATTGTATTTACTATGCAATATTGTCTCAGGTGTTTGATGAAATGACACTGTACTGATCTGGCTATATGTAATTTCGGTGAGGCAGTAATAGCGCTTGTCAATTACAGTGACTACATTACAGCGCATCACATTTAGGTGACATTTCATTGACTGTATTTTATAGCGCATGCCAATATCAGCAAAATATACTGCAGACAGTGATGAGGGAGTCCGCATTCACCTTGTACATACTGTGCCACAATGATGTAGAGTTCAGTACTGTACAGTCAGCACTTGTTTATCCGGCTCTCATTTATCTGTTTCTCTCATGTATCCATCTTTGACTGCATGATTTTTTATTTCCCATTTTGTTTACACTCGTTTATCCATCCCTTGCTTTATCCATTTCCGTTGCCCATCCTGCCTGTTGTCTCCTATGTAGATCTCAATGTTTAGTCTCAGATAACTGACCCTTTTCATTCCCAGTAGAGTATTGTATAGAAAACCACAGACCAAAGTAGACAAGGCGGTCACAAACCAAAGCAGCCACAGACCTAAGCAGTCACAGCAGACAGAAATCAAACTGCATACCGAAGCATCCAGTTTCCACTTAACCACTTCTCTCAGATATCCGTCACCTGACCTGAGAGCACAAGGCAACAGATATCTGAGTGCTGACTGTAAATGCCGTGCAGCAGCTCCTTGAGAGTGTCTCAGTTCAATCTGTCACATTGATGCTTTGTGTGCTGTCCGGTAGAGATTTGTGCTTCTTCAATACTGACAGTAGACTCAGACTGATGGCAAGACACAAAGCAAGCAACGGGCAGCATAAGAACTGTGACCTGTATTTACACCTGAGTCCAGTTGTTGTCAACCAGTACCTTAAGGGACAGCAAGCCAGTAACTGTACTTAACACAGCAATCTAAGTGTTGTGATATGTGCAGCGGGGCCTGTGTCCCATGTGCACCCCGGGCTGCAGCCCCCAACCCCCCCCCAAACTTAGGATACCAATTCTGAGGCACACTTGGACACAGGGGGCATTTAGCAAGGTTTTTCTTGTTAAATAATCCAATCGCTGTTATTACATGGTCACTGAAATGTAGCACTCACTATAAATGTATGCACAGTTATTCATTCACTGAAATTACCTCACTGTAATTGCATCACTGAATTGATGTGCTACCTACTGAACTTATAACCTTGACATATGCTTATGTGTTGCAGGCTATACAACATGACAGATCCTTAATTTTGTGTGATATCACTTTGCAAGGGTATCATGTGGGGGACTCTTAGGATATGCTTGTCATCTGCCCTATACATATAAGAACATAAGAATGTGTCGGCAGACGGGGACCGTGTGATCCATCTATTCTGCCGAGATTGCCTACCGCCATAGTCTGTTCTTCTTCTGAGATTACCGCAGTACTTTCCCACGCAAGCTTAAAAGCAGTAACTGTTTTGGCCTCCACAATACTGGTGGTAAGCTATTCCAAGGGTCCACCACCCTCTCTGTGAAGTAGAACTTACGAATGTTGGTTTTAAACTTATCCCCTGTTAGTCTCAGACTGTGCCCCCATTCACTTGGTCTAATTTTTGTGAAAGAGGTTTTCTGCTTGTACCTTATTTATGCCCTTTATGTATTTGAAGGTTTCTATCATATTCCACCTTTATTTTCAGTTGCTGTGGTCTAGATTCATATTGCTCATGGTGCAGTTCCTGTACCATTTTAGTAGCTCTCCTCTTTATAGCCTCCTAGCAGTCTATGTCCTTTTTAGGTGTGGCCTCCAGAACTGTATGCATATACTGTCATACATGCATTCCCTATATGTATTTTGCTAATGATAGAAATGTATTTGCTGCTATATGTTAAGTTTTAGCAAAATACATTGTTAGAGTGATTAGTTTACTAGTGCTAAGTGCTTTTTAGAATTGCTGAGTGACCATTTATGTACATGCTGCTATATAGTTAGCTATTAGGGAATCTTCATGGAAATTTACCAGCTTTTAGGAGTGTTAGTTTTTCTTATAATGCAGATCACTGAGAAAGTTGTTTTCTGTGAGAGAAAGAAAAAGAGAGAGCACAGGCTTAAGGTTAGGTGACAGCTATTCAGCAGAAGCTATGTAGATAAAGGAAACTGAAACACTAGCCCTAGTCATGAAAATTGTATATATACAGGATCAGTTTGGGGTCTTGTTTAAGTAGAGCCCAATACCGCAGATGGGGGAGGCTTTCCTTTGCTCCCAGGGATTGGTATATATGCCTTTTCCTGTATTTTGGCATAGCTGATAATAAAATGCTTTCACTAGAAATGTATTTCTTGGTGACATCGTTACCTACTAAGAACAATCCTTAAGAAGAGTTTGGCGTATAAATCACACAAATTTACAATTTCAAATGCAAGGTAAGGGGGAAGTAAGCTGGCAGGGAGAGAGTCTTAAAGGATGCTCATAAGCACTTCTTTATGGAAAGGGTTGTGGATAAGTGGAATAAGCTACCTGAAGAAGTGATACAGGCCAAAATGATTAATAGCTTCAAGCGGGGATGGGACAGACTGATTGATTTAGTTGGGGGGGCAGTAGGAAAGGGGAAACTGTCACAAGCACAAGGTACAATAGCTAAGTAGAGTGGTCAGACTTACAAGGCCAAGAGTTATTTCTGCTGTCAACATTTATATAACCATATATAAATGTATAAATATGATTTTTAATAAGTAAGGAGAGAAGTGATCCAAAAAGAGTGTTGGGGCTTCATTTCAGGCCTTACTGAAAAGAGAAATTTTACCTGACATAATTTATCAGCCTTCTGCCATAATACATACAGTATTCAGAAATATAAGAACATATAGTGGATTAATTTTTAGAAAAAGAAACAACAAACAGGAAAGGTATCTGTTCTGACTTATAATTCTCTAATATGGTTCATTTTCACCTTTGGTATGAAAAGAACATTGTAATATTTTAATTCAGGTTTCCGCAACTTTATTTGGAAAAAGGAAGGGCAGTATAAGCCTACATGCAGATATTTTATTACGGGTATAGCACAATATACCAATAATAGAATTCTTGCCATATGAGTGCAACTGATGGAGAACAATCACTTTAAAGATCATGGTCAACTGGTTAAATTTATTTACAGGGTTTTTCCCATTATGGAGTTAATGGCTTGTATATCATAACAAGCTTTATATACATGTGTTTACTAGAGGGGTGTTATGCACTAGGCATGATTTATAATATGGAACACCATAAAATGTATATTATGACAACAAGAAATGAATTGGCTGAATAAGTTCCCCTTTTCCTCCTTCTACAGCAGTATGTATTGACTGACTAGCACAGGGTTAGATTACTCCCAGATATGAGTTTCTTTCCAACTTTTAGATTTAGAGGCTGGGTTGGATCTGCAGTACCAACATGTCAGTAAACTGCACTCTAGTTTTTTTTCTATAAAAGGGGTATGTTTCCTTATAGCAATTAAACTAGAAATGAATGTGCTTATTCTCAGAACAACCACTACTATATTTTGACCATTTCCAAAAATAATCTTTTATGATATATGATAATGCCTGGAAATATATTTTGAAAGCTGTAGCATCTGAGCTGTTGATTACAGAACCTTATTTTTTTTTAAATGAATGCTTGGCATCCAATCAACATGTATAGGTGAGCAATAAGACACAATGGGGTGTGCATTATGCTGTCACAATGCTCACCCAGGGAGATTATGACGCATGACCCTGCAGGCACAGTGGCTCATACCCAGGGTGTACATTGTAACAGCATAATGCACACATGCTGGAGTGTGTTATTGCACTTATGAAATAGCCCATATTCATTTTTATAGAAATTAAAAAAACATACAAAGTGTTGTCAAGAACATTCCTGCATTTGTGCACCTTGATGTAAAATAGTCCTGCCTCGTATATACTCACTCTTCAGCTTGGTTTCACTATTGGGTTTATTATAATCATTATATATGATTTAACTAAATTATTTTGGTTCTTATTGATGTGTACTACCATTTAAACATATAGGTACAATGTGCTCAAGTTTAAGGGCACCTGTATAAATAAACAGCAGTAGATATAATAGTGTACATGATCTTTTAATGCTTAACAATATTTCCCACCCCCTTAATGTTTTTTCATTACTTAGCATTATCAATGTTTATTTTTGCATTGCTGATACCTGTAGTTATAGGTTAAAAAGTGGTCTCCCCATATCAGAGTGTCTTCTCAGTGATAATGCTGTTTGTATGTGTGTGAATCCGGCAACTCACATCCATCTAAGGTATACTGTATGTGTTCAAGAAGTTCTGCTTGTCTGCCTGCTGCTGGATAACCAGAGAAGCTATTTCTTGGTTGGGGTTTTTTGGGTAGCAGGATTTTGGATAATGGATTGGTTGCCAAAGTGGGAAATAAATGTACCAATAACTGCATAAATATGTTAATATTTTCAACATTGTTTAAAATAAAAGGTACACTGCTAGGTAATTGTTTCTCACCAAGCACTATCCCCACATCTAGTAACATCAAAGTGCTTCCGCAGTGATAGCTCTCATAGCAGGTGTGTGTATCTTGCAGCACACATCCATCTGCAGTATACTTTTTCAAGAAAGCACTGCTACTCTGCCTCCTTCGGGATAACTAGAGGAGACATTCCTCAGTTAGGGTTTTCAGAGTAGGGGAATGCCAGATAATGGGAGGGTTGCCACAAAGTGAAATAAATGTACAAACAACTACATAACCTTGTTACAAGGCACTATTTAAATAATTACAAGTATACAAAAATGAAGTTTGGTTACCTCAAGAATCTGATGTCCAATGAATCAAAGCTACTGTCATTTTCTGCTTTGAACAGTTGGTTTGATTTAAATAGTTTAATAACACTACTTCAGATAAAAAAATACACTGACAAAGTTATTAGTGTAACAGCAATAAATATTTAGGAATGTAAGTCAATAAGGGTTGGGCAAAATAAAACAGTATGAACCACGGGATGCACTGTTGAAATTTAAGCATATTTTAAGTCCTTTTTTTATGTCCCAGTAAAACTGATGAATTGTACTGAACCATCAATGTTGCATCCCCAAAACTGAAGGAATTGCTGCTGGAGGATTAGCTGCTGCAAAAATGCTGCTCCCAAACAGATGGTACCAATTCCATAGTACAGCTGCAGCCTTCAAAGAAAGAAACATTGCTACATGTCTGTGCATTTTCTCCAAGGGCTTCTCCCTTTGACAGGATGTGACTTCAGTTTCATTTGTCTGTAGTGCTTGTGACCCAGTAAGATCGAAGACTACTTTCACTCCGGTGACCCGTTACGACCATTGCTAAACTCAACTCCAGGACTGCTCCAGCAATTAATTGAACTGTCACTGCTCTCTGGGAGTGATCTGTATAGTGACATAACAGGACAGACTCTGCAGGCAGTTGGGACATCAGTGTGGAACTTTAATCCAAGGGTTTCAAGAGTATACCAGACAGTCAGGCCATTGAATATGTGTTGTGGCTTCTTCCTGGGGTGTGATAATAGTGCTGGGGACATTTTGTGGCAGTTTGCTCAAGAACTTTTTGAGTAATCTCACAAGGACACGGGATTATTAGGAAAGGCATATATACATCTGTACTGTTCACAGTTGATTTCAAATGAATCATTGTGATTTTTTTGTTGCCTCATTAAATGCCATACAGTATATATTCCTTTCCATTTTCATCAGTTTTTATAATAAAGGGCTCCGTTTTCAGGTTTCTACGTCCCTCCCTCTTCTGGCTATGTTAAGCTGCAGATCAAGCCAAATCAAGTCAAACTTTTCAATGTAAGCCAGTGGCTGTGAGGGGTGAAATTCGTGTTGATGATTTCAGCTTTTTTAAGTCAGTCTCTGACAAAGCAGGGTGGTATTCAGTCTTATCTTCATGCTGTCGTCTGTAGGATTTTATCACAGACAGGTAGATACTATTAGCTGGCTTGATGACAGCGTCAGAAACATGATTTACATGTCTCTTGATCTGCAGTGAGTTCACATGTATTTTCAACCCAGATCTCAGGCTAGTGTATCTTGATATGGAGTACTGTGCTCTTCCAGATGTCCTCACCTCTGCATAAAATTGCCTTAACAGCAGTGAAAGATCATTCTCATTTATATTTTTGCAGTCTATCTTGACATTTATTAATGTTAGCTAGTCCACAAAAACAGAAATGACCCAGCCAGTGTTTCTTTTTGTATTTAGTTCAGTCACATTGTCCTTTATTGTGTCAATTTCTGCTGAAGACAGATTCAGAGGTCTTCTTACAGAAGTAGCTGTTTTCCATATTTTTTTTTGGGGGGGGGGTAGTTGTTCCACATTTTGGTTATCATAATCTTACAATAGATTTAATAGAGTATCTTTATCCATTAGTTCAAACTGTGAAGATGGGATCTCTGTCATTCTGCTTAGCTGCTGTTAGTGTGAAAAAATGACTGCTGTTTGAAATGTCAATATTCTGAGGGGATCAGTGATATTCTGCATGACCTCAGCACTTTCTGCTGCTGGGGCTTGTTTTATCTGTGGCCTGTGCTCCAACAATACACAACTCTCGGCCAATCAGGATGTAGTATTTAACTTAACACCGTTCATAAATTCTAATGATACAGTTCTCATTTGTCACTATATGTATGTACATGTTGATATAATATGTAGTTAAAAATGACAGAACTTTTAAAATTCAGAAAACCATTTTTTTATATTTATATAAATCATTTTATGTTTTTCTATTGATATGTGATACTATAGTAATAGCTTCTCAGTGTATCTATGTAGCTGACAACAAGCATTCATTAAAAACATTTAGGGCCAGATATTCAAAATTTTGCCCCAGGGCTAAATTAGCACTGTCTGGTGTGCTAAATTAGCCCGTATCCAATAGTCCGCTGTATTCAAAAGGGATAGCCCCAGTGCTAAACCTGCTGAATACAGCATGCTAAGGAAGCCAGGCAAACTGAGCTGGGACTGCAGTGCAAAAATAGCCCAGGAATAAGACAGCTCTGAATATAGCAACCAGGAAGTGCAAAAAACAAAAGCATCCCAGTTCACAGCGAAGAGAAGGAAGGTAGAGGTGAACTATGTGGCCAATGTGTGTGCTAGCAAAGGAGTAGAGTCAGTAAAGCAGCAAGCAGCAGCACATGTGAAATTACATTGTGCAAAAATGTACAATGTTTCTGAAACGTATGTGTGGTGCAAACACATTTGCACAGGTTTAGCATGGAGCTAAGCAGTTTGCCTGATACAATCATGTTTGCTTGGGGCTAAACTTTTCTATATTCAAAAGTGACATGCAAATAAGCCTACTTAAATAGTTTGTGGGCAGACATCCAGATTAGCATCTCATTATGACCTGATTTGCATGCAGTTTGCCCAGCGCTATTGCAAGGTCCCACAGCTCCAACTATAGGTCAGTCTGGAAGTACAGGGGCTGGCTGGGTTTGCCCACAGCTCTGCCTGTAGGTCAGTCTGGCAGATCATGGTCGTAGTTGCAAGCTACAGTTGTACAGTACAGCATAGAATATTGTGCCACAGGGGACTACACAGCACAGGCATAGGTGGTGGTGCTGCATGTAATTGTCAGAATACAGTTCATGCTACAGTGCACAGCAGACACTACAGTAGCAAGCGGGCCAGTATTGCGAGGGACACAGCAATGTCTATGGTGTGTAGGGTAGTGATGACCACTGCACTGTACACAGTGACAGGCCCAACTTGCAGGTGTTTACTGACAGTGGACACTACTGTTATGCTGTTGTGCGACCCACAGATACTGCACCACCAGCATTGGATGCTCACAGTGACATATACAGGGCTGACTGTGTGTGCTGTGGTGTCTGTACAGATGTGCAGTATGTGGCTGAGGGGGCACATATCATCAGACAGACACACTGGTGCTGGGCTATTCTCAGCATTGGCCCATGTGCACCATGTGGCTTGTCCCAGCCATGTGGCCACACCCAGTCTGTGGTGCAGCCTGGCCACTTGTACATCCTCCCCTCAACACCCTCCATGCCCACAGTGCTGCATGTGTGTGTTGGCATCTTTTGGTGTCCATCAAAGGGTTGTCTGCAGGTGTGTGCCATATGGCAGCACTGCCATGGTGTCCACTGGGAGCTGGGTCACCACTTACTGCCTGGCAATGCTGGGACTGGTAGCTGATGATGGTATCATAGGGATGCCATCAGTGAGCAGCATGTTTCCTGTATGTCTGGCTTATTTCTATGTGTCATACTTACTGGTTAGTGTCACGCAAAGCAGTGCGAAAGTTGTGCAAAGCCATGCAAAGCCACAAAGTCATGCAAAGCTGGTCTGCACAGAGTTAAGACTACCTTTTCCTGGGTGGTAATTTGCACTGCACAAAGTGTTGCGCTAAGTCATGCAAAAACACTTTGTGCAGTGCTATTTGCTTAATGTAGCATTGTGTCTGTATTCATGTACATGCCCCCTCAGTTTGCCCCTTGCATACATTATAATTTTACGTGGCACTAATGTAGCTTGCATGTGCTATTTGACCTTTTTAATATAGTGGACCCATGCTAACCCAGCACTAACCTTCACAAATGGTTAGCACCCAGCACAAAGTTTTGAATATCTGGCCCTATGTCTCTAGCTCTATTAATTTCAAAGTTATCACATTCTAAAGAAATTATCTTTTTAAAGGTCTGACTTTGGAACTGGCAGGACTAGAAACCTGATTTTTCTTAATTATTTATTTATTTATTTTAAAAGTTTCATCAAGAAAGTCATACTGAGCTGGGTAACAGCTCTTTTCCAGATGCATCCTGGGGGGTGAAGGGGAAAAGGAGGACAATGAAATAGTCAACGTACAAATACAAACAGATTTGATCAAATAACAATTACAGATAAACCAGTCACACACAAATACAATTACAAGTTGTTTAGGAGTTATTCATGTAGCAGCAGAGGATGCAAAACAGTATAAAATAAAGTTCATTGTGATTAAACTGGAAGGGAGGGAAGGGGGCTGTAAATGGTAAGTTTACAAGGATGAAGAAAAGGGAAGGGAGAATGAAGGTGGAGGTAGTAGTGGGTACAGCAGAAGATGCTTAGTGGTGACACAGCAACTAGTGTTAGTGGAAGGGGAAGGGAGTGGCACAAAGAGGTTGCATGGGGTGCTAGATTTAGGAGACATGAAAGCAGAGGGGCTGGGGAGTATGAGGATAGAAAAGGAGGAGAGGCGAGAGTGGGAAAGGAAGTGGAGTGGGGGGTCAGGTGCAATTGCAGGAAGGGGAGATGAAGCTAAGAAGAAGAAGAGAGGAAAGAGATCAAAAGGAGGGGGCAGAGCAGACTGATAAGGGAAGGGAGTTCCAGAGTTTAGGGAAGCAATGGGAGAAAGTGACCTGTCCAGCAGTTGCTGACCTAGAAGAAACAAAGCAATGTACCAGTAGCTAGAGTTGTGAAGGGAATAGGTGGAGGGGTGAAGAGGATAGAGGTGAGATAAGAAGGGAGAGAGCCCAGCTAATATTTACTGACAAAGGTGGAACAGTGGGTGAGGCATCTGTCTTCAAGGAGGGGAATGAGAGAGAAGTATAAAGGTCACAGTGGTAGGTGTGGGGCAGAACAATCTAGAGCAAACTGACAGAAAGAGTGAAAAGAGGGTGTCCTGCCTGGCTAGTATGGACATGGGGGCTACACTGTAGACTATGTCACCATAGCTGAAAAATGGCAGAATCATTTTCTGGACAATGGCAATGAAAGCTTGGAATACATCCATTATGAATTAGCTTGGACAATACTTTTTTATGTGTCTATACTATTCTATATGAATTACTAGAAGTTCCACAAAAAAGGGGGAACTTTCCTTTGTGATATCTGCGCCAAAAACTTGAATCTCCATTTCTCTAAATGTCAAATTCTCCAAATCCCACCAAGCTTTTAAAAACGGTCTTCAATCCTTCTTTAGGGGCTCTGACATTTGCTCCTACTCTGACATTCTTGTGCCTCCCAACTAGTTGCTATTCCTGCTCCACTAAATGGCATTTACTCTCATATCTGCACTTGTATAACCTGCTTGAGTACTGCCTCCTCAATATTGTATCAAAATGTTATTTGACCCACTGAATAGATTGTCATGTGGACCCACTGCTGCATAAATCAGTCTGTGACTTGGATACTGTACTCCTGTCAGTACTGCCACATGCCACTCTCCCTGGTTGTTGCCTGAAAATAGTTAGCATTCTTGTCTAGTGCACTTAATTAAGGAATTTTTCTGTTCTTCTTGCCATTTTAACTGTCTTTGTCCAATTGTAAACATTGCTTTGTTGTTCAAATTTTGCTTAATTCCTGTTGTGATATGCTCATTGTATTTCATGTCTGTACAATGTTCCATTGTTTGTAACTCTCCTGGGTCGTGCCTGAGGATAGGCAACATTCATGTTTAGTGCACTTACCCAGTAAACAAAACCTAAATGAATAAATAAATATATATTGTATTGTAGTGATACTATTTGAAGCTTCTTTTTCAATATATTGTCAATGAAAGTTTTTTAATTGTGGCACATTCAAAAAACAGCAAGTACTGTACATAGTGTAGATATTTTTTTTATGTAATGGTAGACTGTTTCGATAACTTTGTTTTGCATCAATGCATTCAATTACATGACAGTTTAGAAAATGTGATAAGAATATGTTTCAACTTTTCTGAATTGTGGTGTGCTGTCACATTGTTTAATTAGTAACTATGTAGTTTTCAATTCAATTTTTATACATCTTATGACCTTAATCATGCTGCAAATATTTCAGTCTCCCCCAGCAGTGTCAAATCTTCTTCACTTTTGCAGGCTTTGCTAGTGAAAGCATCAGAAGATAATAAGGGCAGGGATGGGCAAAGTCCATCCACTACATTCCACATTTTCTTCATGGTGAAGTAAAAAAACTATATGTTTTGTAGGCTTCCTCACAAAGTGGATGGATTTAGACATTGTATAGCCTTGCAATAGCAACATTTTCCCAGTGAAGGGCTTTAGATTTTGCAAAGTACAAGCTGGAGAACAGGGCATATGACTTCTATTCTTCATTATTCAGAGTCACATCCTACTCCTTCTGCTCTACCTTTTCAACAGCAAAAAACATGGTGCACTATGGCGAACACCTTGCTACAGCATGCAGATTGGCAGCCAACACAACCAGTTGCCCCTAAGTGCCATCATGTTTGCAATCACAAATACAATAGCAATTGCAGTAAGTTTGAGACTGCATTGCAGTTTAACTCCGCTAACATGTCATGGTGCACTGTAGTGAACACTAATGTTTTTGATGGTATTGGTTACCACTGTAGTATGTGACCATCCATTTGGATGGGTAATCCATTCCTAATTGTGACTCACCAATGCCAACATGTCTGTAAATTTTGAAAGTGAGCTGATTTTTTTTCAAACAGAAATTCTACATTTTGTTATTATTATTATTTACTGTTTCAGGCAACCATCATATTTACTTGTTTAGGGCTGTGAAACAACAGTCCTGAATTCTATGTTGCACCTCAGTGCTTAGGCATTGAACCTTTTTGTTTTTAAAGTAATAAATATTAAATAACAAAATGTTTTGTGATATGCAAGAGAACAGTCAGAGTTATTTGAGTAGCCTATGAAACAACAGTCCTGTCTTCTATTGTTCATCTTGGGGCTCAGACAATGCATCTTTTTGTTTCTAAAGTAATAAATATTAAATAAAAAATGTGTTGTGCTGTGCAAGAGAACAGTCAGAGTTATTTGAGTAGGGTTATGAAACAACAGTCTTGACTCCTGTTGTCCACCATATTGGTTAAACTGTGCACATTTGTTTCAAGCAAGAAATATGATTTTAAAAATCTTTTGGGACTGTTTGAGACAGCAGTCAATTATTTTTTGTGTAGGGCTGTGGAGCAACAGTCCAAGGCACCTCAGTATTTCAGCAGTACACATTTATTTCACATAAGAAATAATACATAAAGAATAATCTTTCAGGGCAGTGTAAGACAAGAGTCAGTTATTATTTGTTTAGTGTTATAAAACAACTGTCCAGAGCACTTCAGTGGTTTGGCAGAAAACATTTTTATGTTTCAAGTAAGAAATATAAATCAGATCTTTTTGTGCTTTGTGCGACAACAGTCAGTTGTTGTTTATGTAGGTCTTTGAAATGACAGTCCTCTTGTGCACCTCAGTGCTTGCATCACTTTGGTGTGGATGCCAGTGGTATATGATGAGGGTGAAGTAATGAAAGGATAGAAGAGGTAAAGTTCTAGGGAGGGAGCTCACAGTCAAACTGAGGAGAAGGAAAGCAGAGATCATCATCAAAGGATATGGTAGATGATAACCCTCATCATTCAGTATCACAAAATAAAGGAAGGGCAACAGTAGCTGACTTGATTGCTATGATTCTAGATGAGCTTGAACAGAAATCAGAAAAACTGCTTGACTCTCGAAATTCATATACGTCTTGTATTTCTTTTATTGTCATCGCATAAAGGCCACCAAGGAGTGTGGTCTACATTTGGGGGCCCATACCACATACTCAAGGCTACACAGTGGTCAGATAACTACACTTCTTTTACATCTGGTCCATGCCCTGGGAGATGGAGATCCACTCTTACATTAAAGGACACTAGCAACAAGGCAGAGTTACTATACAAACAGTGGATCACAAGGTATGGCTGAGAGTTAAAATGAGACCAAACCACATGTACATGAAAGTTTGACTACCTGACCACCATGTGACATTAAGGAAGTGGCACTGGCCATAAAACATCAACCCTGCTCCTTGGGGGCATCTTATGTGTAGATATTTAAAGAAATATACGTTCTTTAAGCACTAAACACTATCTGACATTTTTTCTTCAAATATATAAAGCTGTTACCTGCTCCGTGGATACCATAGTAATACTTTGACAAGACAGGAGAAACCTGAGACCTCTATATATTGTATAATTCTAGATATAAGAACATATATAAATGATACAATAGGGAACACAAATTGCCATTTGTGATCATCCCAGACTGTATCAGTACTAACATTTGCATTTTTCATGAATTTATCCAGGCCTCTTTTTAAAGGTCTCCAGTGTAGTTGCCAAAAATACTTCCTCTGGCAATCTATTTCACATATTCACAATTCACTGTGAAAAAAACAAATTCTCCTATCAGTCTTGAATAAATCCCTTTCTAATTGCAGTTTGTAATCTTGCATTTTTTATTCTCTCATTTTCCACTGTAGACTCAATATTTCCATTAGGTCTGCATTAAGAAAACCTTTGTACAGTATGCTATAATCATGCCCCCACTCTCTCATCTTGTGTGATGCATGTACATACTGTAGCTTGTGATTCTACTCTCCTATCAGATGTTTAATTACTTACGTTTTTAATCATCTTTGTTGTTTTCCTTTGTATCCTTTTTTTTCAACCTATGTTAGCTTTTTGGTATGGTCCCTAAAACCGTACCAAGTAGTCTACATGTTTTCTAACCAGTGATTTATACAAGGGAATTGTGACCTCTCTTGTCCCACTGCATAAATTATTTTTGATGCAATATATAATCTTATACACTTACTAATTACTGCATCACATTGCTTCTTTATTAAGAATGTTGTTTTGTCTATTATTACTCCTAAGTCTCTTTCACTCTATATGTGTTTTAATGGACTTCCATTTATGTAATATTTATCTTTTAGATTATGTCTCCCAAAATATATTACCAGACATTTGTACTGAATTTCATTTCCGAGGTTTGTGCCCACACCACCATTGTGTCTCAGTCTTACTGTAATGCTGTGCGTTAAATAGAATCCACTACACTAGCAAGTTTGGTGTCATCTGCAAATTTTGTAAAGAATGTTGTATTTTCTTTACCCGTGCCCATTATATAGATGTTAAATAATAAGGGACCTACAGTAAAACTGATCCTTGAGGTACTCCGCTAGTCACTTTGCTGTTTTCGGATGTTACCCCATTTTCTTTTGTTTTACTTTTTGATGCTTTGCTGCTGTCCAGTTCATTATCCATAACCTGATAACTGTATTTCCTTTAATTTATCTATTAGCATCATATTGGAGATAGTATCAGATGCTTTCCTCAGGTTGAGATAAATTACATCTTAAATTAAGAAGGCTGGATGAGTGAACACCACCCTATGCCAGCAGCAGTTCAAAAACATAAGGAGATGGTGGCTGTCAAGAAAAGGTTGTTGCTTATGGGGGAGTGGACAAAGAAAAAAATACAGAAGATTGAGGGCAATGATTTATTTATTATTTATTTATTTGCTTTTGTTAACCGGGTAAGCACACTAGACACCAGGTGCCTATTTTCAGGTGCGACCCGGGAGAGTTACAGGTGAGGAACTTCATACATGAACAGTAGAGGATTCAAAAAATGCATAGGAAGAGACAGGCATTTCAGGGCTAGCACTAAAAAAGGTGGTACAAGGTTACATGCAGCGACCAATTGGGGGTATCGAGAAATATACATAGGAAATAAACAGGGTGCGGCTACACTAGTTGCAGTACATGATTGACAGGAGTTCACACATGAACAGTTGAGGAGACAAGTAGACAAACCTAACGTAGGAAGCATTTCAGCCTGGCTTTAGGACAGAGTAGGGATGGAGCAAAAACAAAAGGGTGGGACGAAGGAGATAAATTAGGGGGTAAGACAGTGGAGCAGACGTAAGCTAGGACAATAGTAAGTGCCTGCAAGGGGGGTGGAGTGCCCCTTTGCAGGGGGCCGAGGCAGGGATTTCTAGGCAGGGACTGGAGAAGAAGTGCAGGTGGGGCTGAGGCTGAGGCTAAGGCCCCCACCGATCTGGCTAGAGGGGGGAGAGGGGCAGTGGAGTAGGCTACGGGGAGCAGGGACAGGAGGAAGAAGGTTTCAGGAAGCACCAGAGGGAAGCTTTGAAGCTTGGATGTGAGGAGGAGGCCCTAACTGGCTCAGGGAGCGAGTTCCAAAGTTTGGGGGCATAAACGTGGAAGGACCGATCTCCCGCAAAGGTATGGATCCTAGGAACCTCGCGTTCCTGGGTTGATAATGATGAAACAGATGCCCTCTGTGAACCTCAATTGAAAACAAACACAAAAGTTAATTTTATTTATTTATTTATTTATTTAGCTTTTGTTGACCGGGTAAGTGCACTAGACAAATCCTGCCTGTTTTCAGGCACGATCCGGGGAAGGGGGATACAGATGAATGCCAACTGACTTTGAACCAGATTAAGCTGTTGGTGGTATTTATAGTGAATGAGGGAAATTTGGCCAGGACACCGGGGAAATTCCCCTACTCTTTTCGATAAGTGCCATGGGATCTTTAACATCCACCTGAGCTACCACCAATCCAGGCAGATGGGACCTCGGTTTAACGTCTCATCCGAAAGACGGCACCTCAGAAGTGCAGCACCCCTCTCATGCTGCACTACAGTGTCAGTACTGGGATATTAACCCAAGTGCCAGATGTGGGAACTGAACCCACAGCCCTCTGATCTCCCAGCCTCAGAGGCGAGTATGCTACCTACTGAGCCACTGACACTGCAAATAATAATTGCAAATAATAATTGCAGCCCCCAACAACACGAATATTAGCTCACTACTCATCATGGGGATAAATGCCCCCAAAATGTGAAAGATGACAGTGGCACTGATGTGATGGGCAAACCCCTAGTTCAACACACCTATACTTGTGGAGATACAACCTCACTAACCCCAAACCAGCAAGTTACTGCGACCCATCCAAATTGCTTTTGTAGGACTATTTTATTATTCATCTGACTGATGAGAGTCATGCAACATTTCAACGATGTCAAGCACAAGTCCGCTGTGGTAAAAGGGGATAACATCTTGGCCCAAGTGGGAAGCACTGACATCTTACACACAATCATCTAGTCATCTGTTAAAAACACCAGGAGAGGTCTGATGTTGTACTGGGAGTACCAGTTATTCATACCTGTGTATAGCGGGGAGAAGGAAGAAGAGAAGGAGGTGGAGGACATTTATTAGGCAGACATGACTCATGCTACTTGCAGGTCAGAGAAATTGTGGGAAAAATCATCTCCTTTTTGTCATTATACGAGGAGTAGCTTTCGAGTAATGATGGCTGTTATCAGTCACATACCTTTGGTGGTAAGTTGGTGGAAAAAACAGCTCTGGTCAGAAACAGTTATTTCATCAGTTAAAAACAGAGCAATCATTGATGCATTTCATAAAGCAGACTCATATTCACACAACAGCCAAGAAACGTAATGCCACTTCAGCAAAAAATTAATACAGTTGATATCTTGGCATACTTTTACATGGAGAATCCAGGCTTCAGAAAGTTGATGGCAAAGGCTTGTCCCAAATCCAAAGTTCCTTTGTGTAAATATTTTTCAGACTGAGCAGTGTGCAAATCATTGGATACCATTGTTCTTGCAATATACTTCTTGATTGAGGTCCTGGAGAAACCTGACACTTGGCTGCACCCCTTATTTCTAAAAGGTGTTTCAATGGTAGCAATAATGGATGAAATGAATTCCACATTCTAGAATACTTAGTTTTGCATAGAGTTCCATGCAAGGAACATTGACCCAGATATTCAAAAGGGTTGCACCATGCACAATAGGGATGCACCAGCGCAAGTCCGAAAATGCGCCATTCTGCGATATTCAGCGGGAGGCAGATGCGCCCCCCCAAATCACACTGCACAAGAGTGCAATGATAATGAATGCATGTGCAACTGAAGGGGGAGGAACCATGCATAAATGGTGCAGTGCGATATTCAACAACATGCGCCATGCGCAATAGGGGAGCAAGCGAAAGTTGCGTGATAGCGGAAATGAGCCAAAATAAAAAGGAACAAGAGAGAGGCGCAAGAACGCTATAGGGAAGGCACATGTTACTGAACCATAGGCAGCCACACAGGCAACACACACACGGGGCAGGACAGAGACAGAGCACCTAGAAGCCCCAGGAACAGGGAAGGTGTGGGGAGCTACTGCCACAGTGCAGTGCAAAAGAGGGAAGTGCCACACAGCACTGAGGCCACAACAGGAAGGTGTTCCTGGTGCAGAGGAAGTAGTAGCAAGGACAGCGGGGAGAACACAGAAACAGCTGCCGGTGGGAACAAGCCAGGGACATGGCCAGTGCCACCATCCAGATGGAGGCAGTTATGAGGGGGGGTGAGAAGGCAGGTAGCAGGGGGGCGTGGCCTTGGAAGGGCCCGTCGGTGGCATGCCCCCAACAGACAGTACCGAGCCCACACCAGCTTCGAGCTGTACACCAATACCGAGATCGTGGGCCGGTACCACCTGAATTGGGCAATTCTGAGGTGGCTCAGTGAGCTGTGCAGTGATGTGATGCAGGCACCCACACAATGGAGCCATGCTCTGTCAGTGGAGACCAAAGTGACAGCTTGCATGTGCCTGCTCACCATGGGTACCTTCCAGAGACCAACAGGGGACATGACAGGCATAACCCAGTCAGCTGAGTCATGCCACCTCACCCAATTCCTCAACGCACTGCTGCCACATGCTGCGGAGTACATCCATTTCCCCAACACACTGGCGGAGTGCACAGCAAACATACAGGAGTTCCACAGGGTAGCATGTATGCCTGGCGTGCTAGGGAAATAGACTGCACCCATGTGGCCATCCGCACACCACCTGGCCTCAAAGGGGCCACATACATGAATCGGAAGGGGTATGCAAGCATCAACTGCCATGTGGTGTGCAATGCCAGGGGGCGCATAATCAATGTCTGTGCCACGCACCCTGGGGGAGCACGAGATGCCTTCATCTGGCACCAGTCAGCACTGTGCCACAGATTCGAGAGTGGGGACATCCCCACTGGCTACTTAGTGGGTGAGTATGCAAACCATGCAGAAAGACATGGAGCTTGGGAGAGGCATAGTCAGAGGTGAGATGGGTATTGGCCTAGATGGCCCAAGGCAGGTCAACGCTGATCACCAAACTAACTTCCACCCTCTACACACAGGTGACAGTGGATACCCACTCCGTCCCTGGCTGCTCACACCATACCGGCAGCCCGTGACCCCATCGCAGCAACGCTACAATGAGGCACATGCCACCACATGCAATGTCATCGAGCGGGTGTTCAGGATGCTGAAGGCATGTTTCTGTTGCCTGGACACGTCTGGCGGTGCCCTACAGTACAGCCCCTCAAAGGCCTGTGGGCTATTCCTTGCCTGTTGCATCCTGCACAGCATGGCCAATGACTGTGGGATAGCCATACAGGTTGAAGAGGGGGACAGTGATGGGGGCGATGAGGACGCTGGTGAAGATGGTGATGGGCAGCCCCCCCTTGGGCGAAGGGACCCCTGACTGATCCGGCTGGCACAGCTGCACCGGGACACCAGCACAGAGGAGCACTTCAGCCAACCCAGGTAAGTCAAGGGGCCATGTGCAACCACCAGTGGCAAAGGCACAACCCACAAACACACATGGACAAACACCAGGGGTGCATGTCGTTAAGGGAATTGGCCGAGCATGGAACCACACACACCACCAGGGATGGGCAAGGTCTAACATGGCATGCGGTCACACACACACACACCTCACAAGACATGCACAAAGGGTAGGAGGCACGCCGACCCCGACCACCACCCCTAGCCACACACACGTCCACAGACCACCACGCCCAGTGCCTGTCATTGTGTGTGTGTCAGACGCTGGGCACCATTGCACAGTGGCGGACAGTGCAATGCAGGCATCATCATGCACATGCCACAGCGGACAGCAGCCAGGAGGGTGTGCAGATGGAATGTGTGCGTGCGTGCAGGGCCAGGTACCCCACCCCTGCATTGCACGCTGAACAACACAATGCACACAGGGCAGCATCAGACAGTAGCCGTGCTGGGAGACAGGTCAATCACGCGCCACAGTGCTACGGCCACCATGGATGCATGGGCGGCCCTGCCGAGACCCGCCAGCAGTGACAGGCTGACCAATGGCCTCATGGGGTGGCACCGACAGTCCCCCAGGGGTTCCACTGTGTGAACACAACTGTGCTTGTGCAGGGGTCTGCAGCACACCAAACATGCCTGCACCAGGCGTGCTCGGGATGCCCACAGCTGAACCTGGTGTGGACAAGAAGGGTGTGGCACAACACCAGGAATGGGGGGTGGACATTGAACTGTGCGGTGTCTGCAACGTATGGGCAACTAACTGTGTGCCCATTGTGGCCATGACAGCTGTGATTGCCTGTGTCTGCCTGTCAAGGGCAGCAGTCACATCCTCCAGCAACTGGTCCATCCCTGCCAAGAGCAGAGCGGTGTCTCTGCTGCACCACTCCTCTGCCTGGTGCAGAGCTGCACTGAGTGCATACACCACCATCACAAACCACACCTGCTGATTGACTGATGCTTGGAGTATGTGGGTGTGCTCATCTAAGAGGTCATCTGCCTGATTGGCATGCTGTCCCTCATGGTGTTCACAGACCTGATGGTCAGCACCCCTTAAGGGTGGGCACTGCACACCAGGGCCAAGCCTGGGCATGTCCACAGGTGTTGCACTGACGCGGCCCCCTGACACTGTACCCCCAAGGGCATTGGCCGACTGCTGACACTGCCCTTCCGGCTGTCACTCTCCAGGGCTCAACAGTGCCGCTGCAGCAGCTGCAACAGCCCCACTGTCCTGGACACACACCAGTGCTGCCCCACTGGTGCAGACAGGCACAGTCTGGGACTGTGATGTCATGCAGGCCTCCACGGCGGAACCACCCATGGCCATGCCCTTGATGTCACCTGCTTTGTGGCCATCCTGTGGTCCACACGTATCACTGCCCATGACGTTAGCTCCATCATCATCAGTGATGGATCCGACACCAGCCCGAGTCTCAGCATGCTGGCATCCATGGACGCTGGCATGCTGGGACACGGGCAGGGCCTCCTCCGCACCTGCTCCACCAACATCATTCTGGACATCCAGGTGGGCCCACTGTCACCCTGACCCTCGTATGCCTGTGGAGGTGGATGGGCCCTCCTCTATCTCCATGCTACCACCCTCAGTGGACAAGCCCACCATCGCTGACCCATGTAGATGCTCAGGAGCTGTAAGGGAAAAACTGTAGCATTAATATATGTGACCTACCCTGTCCCCCCATTGACAGACCAGGACCTACCATGCAGTGACGGGCTACCACCCATCTGGAATCCACCACCTGGAACACCCTTGATGGTACAACGCTGCATGCTGCCAGCAACCTGCTCTTCTTGTGGGGTCAGGTGTTGCACATCCAGCTGTCCCCCACCGGTCGCAGACCATGCTGCTCTGATGGCAGCCACCTTCTCCTTAATCCTCTGCCTGTCTGTGCCCATCTTCTTTTTGCACTCCTGCATGGACCGCTGGTGGCTGCCGTGCAGGTTGACGGCACGCGCCACCTCTTCCCATGTGGCAGCAGGGACCTGTGGTGTTCCCTGGCATCCACTGAGCAGTGACTCCTGGTTGAGGTAGGCCTCAAACAGGGCATCTGTTTCTGCCTTGGTGAAGTTAGGCCTCCTCTTCCACCTACGTCTCTGTTCCTCTTCCTCCACCTCATGATCGGTCATTATTCATCCTGTGAGAATGATAGGTGTTACCTGTGACTGTGCAGTCCCATGCATGTCCCACACACCACAGCCCACACTCCCAAACAGCATGCAACTCACCACAATGGACTGCAGTAACTGACTATGGCCAGTGCAGCCCAATGTCGCATTTTTATAGCGCAATGCATGCAAATGAGGTGAGGTGCATTTTTCAGTGGATGCAAATGCAGTGTCTGTGCCATTGAATGGCTGATTAGCTGATTTGCATATGCCGGCTGAATATCGTGCTGTTGCGCCTTGCGCAATTGTGTTGAACGTACTCAGCCAAGGGCACAGTTCTGTGACATGCACAGTACACACTGAATTGCGCATGCCCGGGGTGATGACACAGATGCCTGCCGCGCTGCTGATGTGCTGTGTGCGGGAGGCAATGCAGGGCTTGGCCACCATTGTGCCAGTAGCGCTACTGCGCTGTTCACATATATGGCGCTGTGGCACTGGGGTGCCGTAGGCGCACTGGGGCCACAGTGCTGTAGGTTGCTACAGGAGGTGGCACACAGGCACCCAATCGTGCTACACTCATTGGGTTCCAATCACGCTGTGGCTGTCCGTGCGAGAGAGACCCTTGACCCTGTTCCCGACCTTGGCCCCCTAGACGCTATGCGTCCGGCATGGGTGCACCACTATCACGCTGTTCAGTGACAGCACGATAGGGAATGGCAGTGCTGTACCGCGCAGCATCTGCACATGGCGGGACCGCGCTGCCGAGTGCCATTTTGACTCTAACTATCTGCTGAGATGGCACGTAGAAGGGCTGCTATGTGGAGCCAGGTTAAATTGGCAAATCTGGTGGCCATTGTAGAGTCCCATGCTGGGGCTCTAAATGGTGATGCACCCCTGGACAGGGCCAGGAGTGCAGTTTGGCAAGAGGTGGCTGATGCGCTGGAGAAGGCCATGGGTATCAGGTGCACGGCACAGCAGTGTCGCCACAGGTACAGGGACCTCAGGCGCAGGGACCCGGACATGCTTGCCTGCCTGTGGGGATGTGCCAGGAGTGGCATGGTGCCACGACCAGGTAGGTGCCCCATCCATACACTGTTATCGTCCATACGGGTATCACGGTTGCATGTGTCTGGCACATGGGGGCCATCCAGTGTTGGCCGTGGTGGTGGTATCAGGGTGGGGGTGGATGGGTATGGCTGTGTGGGATTGCACACACATGGGGGCGGGGGGACTTTGTTACCAGATTGTACTGATGTAACACTCTCCATGTTTGCACCTTAGGCCCAGAAGAGCGCAGGCTGGTGAGGGAGAGGATGCGCTGCCAGGAGGACCAGCAGGCCGGGGGGTGAAGGTCCGCAGAGGTGCAGGGACCAGCCTGATGATGGTGAGTGCCCTACATCCATGATTACTTTTGCATGCTGTGTAACAGGGCAAGTAGCGGGGCATGGCCACCCTCCATTGACACCACTGCCATGCACACAGCTTGTTACAGTCAGCACTGTCCAGTGGCACTGCATGTCTGGTAGTGCATCAATGGTGGTCCATACATGCACCAGGTACATGGCTGTGCCACTGCCTTCACACCGCATAGCCAAGTCACTGTACAGCCACAGTGGTGCTGTGCGGGACATAGGCAGTGGGTGTGTGCAGTGGTCCGCATGGCTGTGGGTGCCTGGGTAGGCAGGTCTTGTGGACACGGTCACTGTGGGTGGTTGCATACCATCACAGGGGCGTGGCACTTGGCTGTATGCCATGCACAATGGGTGGGCTGCAGGGGGCTGGACAGTCACACGTATTGGCTCTGCTCTCTCATCCTAGGTGGACAGTGACTTCAGGCCATCGAGAGGGGACTGCAGGAGCTGTTACAGGTGGTGAGGGCAACCCTGGAGATCCTCCAAAGGATGGACCAACATGGTGTGAGGAGGCGAAGGACACATTGGCGCCACATGGAGGATGAGCAGGGCAGTTGATAGCCCATCCATGCCCCTGAAAACACCTTCCCTCCCGGACCCACCCTCACACCCTTCTTCCCTCTCCTATATGTTCACCCCTGCCCCCTACCTGCCCCCATCTGGTATGTGGCCCTCCCCCCCTGTACCCTGTACATAATTGTAAATAGTTGTTTTGATTACCTGTTTTTAATACATTTGTTTTGTTATGACAACTGTGGTGGTCTCTGATTTGCAGCGGGCTACAGGTGCTCAGCTGCAGTGGTGTGCATGGCGTCAGGGGTGGTGCACGCATGGGCATGTGTGTGTGTGTCTGGAAGGGCACTGCCTATGGTGTGGGCAGGGGGATCAGTCACTGTCTGTGGTTTGTGTGTTGTTCTCTGTGCACTGGATGCCTGTGTGCAATGGTCCACGGTGCATGCACTGTGTGCATGGCACCCCGTCACATCGTCCATGGCCTGTACAGCTGACACCCTTGCATGTCTGTGATATGCACAGTCTGCTGGCATGTCAGTGGTGGCTGTCCATGCTGGACAACCACTGTACCTGGCACAATGTCAGGTTGCCTCCCATCACCAGTATGGTGCATGTCTGCCTCCGGTGGCACTGTGGCCTCCGCTGTTGTTGTCCCCCCTCCATGCTGTCACTTGTGTCTGTTGCAGGGGATGTGCTCCAGTGTCTGTCACTTGTGCTCCGGCCACATGCTGGTAGCATATAGCTTCATGGTGCCTGCACAGGGTGGCAGGCACACCTGTGCCATGTAGGGGTGCTGGACATCTTGGCCACATGCCAGTGGCTTGGTTGACCTGCTACTGTGTCCCTGTGTTGGTGTGCCCTTGGGTATGTGTGGGTGTTTGTCCATGCACTGTGTTGCATCCTCTGTGGTGCATGCTTCCATGCAACACTGTGTGTGTCTGTGTTGGCTGTTGTGGCCAGTGCTGGGATGGGATGTGTCCTTGGGAGGGTGTGCAGGGTGCTGTACCACTGGTGGTAGGGTCCGGGGCATGCCCTGTCACATGTGGGTGCCTGGTGTGTCGGCCCCTTAGTCGGTCTCTCAGCTGTACCTCGGGGGAGCGTGCAGGGTGGCTGTGTATGCTGTTGTTGCATCGCTGTCTGCTGCTGCCCACTGCAGGGTGCACATGGTGGGGCTGCCTTGCATGGCTACGTGGTGCACAGGGTTGCATTGTCACAATGGGGGTTGTGGCATGCATGGGGTGTCCTGCACTGTTGGGCACTACTCCTGGGAAGGGTGTATGGTGATCGTGGTGCAGGGTGTGCTCTGCATTGGTGGGATGGTGTGTCATGGGGTGGTTGGCCCTCCTTTGTGTGCCAGTCACAGCTTGCCAGGGGGTGTGCTGGGGCACCATGCCCCGGCTGTGGGCTGGTTGCTGGTATCCATGGGCCGGTGGTTATTCCAGCTCTCTCCCAGTTGTGCAGTGCATGGGGTGTGGGGGACAATGTCTGTTCTGCTGTGTGCTCCTCTGCCCATCTGTGGCATGGGTGGTGGACCCCTGCATCCCTGATTGTGCTGTTGCATTGCTGCCCTGCTCCATGGGGCATCCCTTGTTGCACTATGGTACATCTGAAATGTGCAACTGCACATCCCTGGTTGTGCTATGGCGAAGGTGGCACAATATTCAGTCATGTGCCGCAGGCGCATCTTGGCCTGCGCAGTTTTTGAATATCGAGCTTCTTGCACATGGGCACAGTAGACTTGCACTTGCTCCTGCTGTTGCGCACTTTTTGAGTGCAGTTTGAATATCCAGCCCATTGTATTAACCTGGTAGATCAGGACTTCTTCAGCCAGCATTGTTCTGGTCTGTCATTACATCCTTTGCCATTTGGCTTACTCATCCAAATCAGCGGAGGAACTGTGAAAGCTACAAATCAAAAATAATCTGCCTTAGCACTACATGAAGCATGAAGTGGTCACATGTTGGAAATCCACCCTCTACATGGTTGAGCATATGTTGCCCGATACAAGGTGCAGTCTAACTATATGCTCTTTTGTACCACTCATGATGCCTTAGGAGCTTCAATAAGCATAGCAACATGGCAGTGGTGCCACATGGATGGCTTGATGATAATCTTATGATATGTTGAACATGCCATTCCAGCAGATGGGGGCACTATGCATCCATAAATAAAGTAGCCCCACTTCTGTGTGCAGTGAAACAGGTTTTCTTCAATATGGACCAACAACTGGAAGTAAGTGATGATTCTGCTTGCACTGCACTCATGGAACACATACATATAGTACTTGATAATATTGTTCTTCTACAAGCCATCTGAAAATCCAAAGAGTACAGTACAAATCTGCCAACTCATTAGACCTGCTGTACAAACATGGACTCCAAGCTCTTCTAGGGAGGGGGCAAAATGTACTCCAACAATGAAGAATTACCTGATTGAAAATGTGTATGTACAGCAACTGACAGCAAAGCTAACCAAGAAGAGGATGGGAACAAATCCCCAGAAATAACACTCCTTTCAAAATGATACCAATATGATTTTGACCTCGACACATCAATGGGCAAACTAGATAACAGTATCACAACTGCAACCACCACCACCACTTCTGAAAGCCACCCTAGTAACAGTTCCAACCTCTGTTAGCAGTTCACAGGTAGATGCTGAGGAGGAGGAGGAAAAGTGGACATCAGGATAAGTCTAGGAAACATATGGTGGAGGTGCACCTGACTGACTTAAAACATTTGAGCCATGTTTTACTGGGTAACACAGATTCAGGGGTGTTCTGCATTGTTTTATGTGGAAATATGCTACTTGAGCTGCCCACCATCTACTGTCAGTTCCAATATTGTATTCAGTTCACCAGAGGCCATCGATACTGACAAACACACAAATCGGTTACCCCAAAATGTTGAGACTAACATTCATAAAAGGAATAGTTAGCTAATCTGAAGCAACATTATATCTCTCTTGTCACTGAGTAAAGAAGAGTTTGCATGAGATGTCCTGCTGAATTCACACCTGGATGTAAATCACATATTGAAGACGGAAAGGGGGATTTCAATATTAAGACAATAACAACAATGGCCAAGTGGATCCAACTGGGCCTAGCCCCCCCAGCTGTCTCTCATTCCTCCAACCGAGTTTGCCGAGATGGGCCACAAGGCACTCTGACACTACTGCCTTTAGCATCTCTTTTATAAAGACCAGTGCTGGCCAAAGGTCCTTTCGCTATAGGGCTCCACTCTGGATGAACTCAGTCCCTGGTCCTAACTTATCTATCCCCAGGTTGGGGCCTTTTAAATCTGAACTACATGATCACATTATGTCTAGCTCCAACTGTGATTGCAGATAACTCCCCAACAAGTTCAAAATGTTCCACTGCTGAATATGTATCTGATTCTAACGTATGTCTGAACCATATACATCTCTGGTGTTACTCTGTGCATGTGCTGTGCACTATTGCCTCTGTATTTAGTCTCTGTATTTGTTATACTCTGTATCTATCTTTATTCTCTGTATGACTCAAAGGGTTGTAATTCCTAGACTTTAAAAAATAAATAAGTCTCGTTGATCAATGAGTCCACTGGGCTGTCCATATTAAAAATATTAATGAGTACTGCAAGGTTCATCCCCCCCCCCGGTCATATTCCAGCAGGCCTAGCTTCAGTCACTGCAAGTCTCCTTCTCCTCCTCTACAGAGAATCATTCTTCCATACCTATCTTCAGTCAGTGAAAGCCTGCTACTCCTTCTATGCCAGACAAGCAGAATTTTTAAAATATTTGTGTCCTAACATGTGGGCTGCTGTAACCTTCTATTCTGTTAGCCACAATTAACATGTCAGACTGACATAATTTTTAGGAACACTGGTGGCCTACAATGTACTGTATATTATTAATTTGCCAGCAACAGAACATAGAAACATAGAAACATAGAATTTGACAGCAGATAAGGACCGCTTGGCCCACCCAGTCTGTCCATTTCCCTACCTAATGGATAAGATGCAGATCCTAGTTAACCAGCAGCCTACTTCTTTCTACCCCCTCCTCCCCCTAGAATTGCCTTATGATTGTCCCAGGCATGCTTGAATTCAATCACTGTTTTTGACTCCACAACCTCCTCTGGAAGGCCGTTCCATGCATCCACAACCCTCTCTGTGAAAAAATACTTCCTTACATTACCTCTGAGCCACCCCCCCATCTTCAAATTGTGCCCCCTTGTTCTTGCACACCTCTTTTTTTGAAAGATGCTACCCTCTTGGACTTTGTTGATTCCCTTGAGGTACTTGAAAGTTTCTATCATAACAGTAAACATATCAGATAACCTTCATCTTTTAAACACAGTCTGCCTAGCTGTGTGTGCTGTTATTCTGCCAACAACAATAAACATGTCAAACAAGCATATTTTTATGTTGATTGCACACAGCGCAAACAATATATTTCAGCAGCTTTCTCAGTAACAGGCTGTGGAGGCATGGCACTGTTGTGGCCAATGCCCCCACAGCCTGTAAAAGCTTATCCCGCTTCCCCCCAATGCCGTTGCAGGCTGCTGGTGATAGTAGTTTGGAACGTTCACACCAACTACTGACAATTTCGCCACTGCAATCAGAGGCCACCTCGTTATTGCAGCATCAGCCATCCGCTGCAATGAGGGAGTGACCCATCATTGCAGGGCGGGATGTAAAAACCCTGATATTGTTTATGAACATGATGGTGGGTTGCCACCATGTTCACAAACAATATAACCCCCCCACCTTGTTTATGTGCCAAAGGGGCCCCCAATCCCTGTTGGCTTCGGTGCCCCTGTGTTGATTTTGCTGACAGGGGAGCCCACTTCCCGTTGGCATTCTGTAACCCCCCCACTTTCATTTTCTGCCGATGGGGTGCCCAATCCCCATCAGCATAATGATATCCCTCCCCCTTTGTGTGACGACAGGGGTGTCCAATCCCCTGTCAGCTCCTGTTGCCACCCCCAAAACAAACAGAAAGCCTCTGGTGGCATGCTGGGAGCCCACCCCAGCATGCCACATGCCCCAGTAAATTTAAAATGGTTCTGCAATGTCTTTTTGAGTTTTTACCTGAAAAGGGAAATAGTCCCTCGAGTCTGCCTGCCCCCTCCCACAACCCGCACCACCCATCACCCTGCCTCCCCACACCCCTCACCCCCATACTTACCTCTCCGGAGTCTGGTGCAACGATCTTCGGTGGACCGGGAAAACGTCTGTGCTCTTCAAAGCCAATCGCGAACTGACGAAATGCCGGTAAGCTGTATAATGTAATGAATAGGGTGTTTTCAACTTTAGTGCTAACTCGGGCATTTTTTGGAATTTTTTCACCAAATGTTCAACATGGGGTTTTTGGAACCCCTCCTCATGAATGCTTGAACTGTCACGGCGGTAATTAGCCCCAAAAGGTGATTTTGCGGTCACTGCGTGGAATCACTTTTGGGGGCCGATTAACGAAACGACAGTGCCAGTGTTCATGAGGTGGGCTCTCAAAAAGCCTATGTTGCAGATTTGGTGGAAAAAATCCAAAACATTACTGTTTTACGAGCGTGCACTGTGCAGTTGCTATGCACGTTCGTAACTTCGTGAATTTGCAATATTTTCACCCAGATTTTCAACAATGGCTTTTTTTCACATCTCCTTGTGAACAGTACAGCTGTCATTGTTCACATCCTGGTGCAAATGTGTTTTCGCACTTCCGGCGCAGAATAGCACGGTCGCTGTAGGAAGTCAGTGCTCGGGACAGATTAAGAAAATGACAGTGACACTGTTCATGAGTATGGGTCCTGAAATGGCTGTGTTGAAAATTTGCTAACGATACTCCATAAAATGACTGTGTTATGAGTGTGCGTTGCGTAGTTTGCATGCACGCTCGCAACTTCACAAATTTATAATATTTTCACTCCCAATTTCCAACATTGCCATTTTCCCACACCTACTTATGAACAGTGCAGCTGTCATTTTTCCCATCCTGGCCAAAATGTGTTTTCGCACTTTCATTGCAGAATAGAGTGGTCGCTGTGGGAAATCACTGTCCTGGACAGATTAAGAAAATGACAGTGATACTGTTCATGAACAGAGGTCCTAAAATGCCTATGTTGAAAATTTGGTGATGGTAGCCTATCAAATGACTGTGTTACAAGTGTGCATTGCACACTTTCCACACACCCTTGTAACTTCGCAGATTTGTAATATTGTCATGCCAGATTTTCAACAGTGGCATTTTTTCACACCTCCTTATGAGCAGTACAGCTGTCATTTTTGACAACCTGACTGAAATGTGGTTTTACAGTTGTGGCACAGAATAATGTGGCGCTGTGGGAAATCAGTGTTCGGGACAGATTAAGAAAATGACAGTGGCACTGTTCATGAGCAGAGGTCCTAAAAACCCTATGTTGAAAATTTGGTGATGAAATTCCATAACATGACTGTGTTACAAGCGTGCGTTGAACTGTTTCCATGCACCCTTGTACTTTCGCACATTTGTAATATTTTCACACCACATTTTCAACAGTGGCACTTTTTCACACCTCCTTGTGAACAGTACAGCTGTCATTTTTCACATTCTGGCTAAATATGTTTTTGCACTCCTACCAGAGAATAGCATGGTCACTGTGGGAAATCAGTGTTTGGGACAGATTAAGAAAGAACGAGTGAGAGGGAGGAGTGACTGAGCTTAACTGAGCTCTGTTGGGACTGCTGTGGATTTGTTTGTGGGTAGAAAAAGGCCCCAGCGCAAGAGCCCAGTAAGGACAGCCTGCAGCACTGGGAGAAACAGAACAAGAGAGTGAGCGAGTGAGGGAGGGGAAGTGAGCGAACTCACTGGAGCGCTGTCAGGACTGCTGCGGATTTCTTTGTGGGCAAAAAAAGGTGTCAAAGCAGGCAGGGGCCCAGTAGTAAAGGCCAGCCTGCAGTGGTGGGAGAAACAGTATGAGTGAGTGAGACAGGGGGACTGAGTGAGCTCAACAGAGCTCTATCAGGACTGCTGCGGATTTCTTTGTGGGCAGAAAAAGGCGAGAATGCAGGCAGGAGTCCCGTACGTGCAGCGCCAGTACAAACATAATGAGCATGTGACAGAGGGAGACTGAGCGACCTCAATGGAGCTCTGTCGGGACAACTGTGGATTTCTTTGTGGACAGACAAAGGTGCCAACGCAGCCAGAAGCCCCGTACACAAGCGCAGCCTGCAGCACCAAGAGAAACAGAATGAGTGAGTGGCAGGGCGGTAGTGAGTGAGCTCAACAGAGCTGTATTGTGACTGCTGCAGATTTCTTTGTGGGCAGAAAATGAGGCAACACAGGAAGGAGCCCAGTACAGAAGGCCAGCTTGCAGCACCGGCAGAAACGGAATGAGAGAGTGAGAGAGGGGGCATGAGCGAGCTCAATGGAGCTGTGTCGGGACTGCTTCAGGTTTCTTTCTGGCCAGACCAAGCCACCAATGTAGGCAGGAGCCCAGTACAAAAGGGCAGCCTGCAGTGGCAGGAGACACAGAATGAGTGAGTGAGGGAGGGGGAGTGAGTGAGCTCAATGGAGCTCTGTAGGGACTGCTGCAGATTAGTTTGTGGGCAGAAAGACAGAAATGCACACAGGGGCCCAGTACAAAAGGGCAGTCTGCAGTGGTGGGAAAACCAGAATGAGTGAGTGAGAGAGGGGGAGTGAGCGAGCTCAACGGAGCTCTATTGTAACTGCTGCAAATTTCTTTGTGGGCAGACCAAGGCGGCAATGCAGGCAGGAGCCCAATAGAAAAGAGCAGCCTGCAGCGCCGGCAGAAATGGAATGAGCAAGTGAGAGAGGGGGAGTCAGCAAGATCAACAAACCTGTGTTGGGACTGCTGCAGATTTCTTTGTGTGCAGAAGAAGCCACCAACAGAGGCTGGAGCGCAGTATAAAAGAGCAGCCTGCAGTGCCAGGAGAAACAGAATGAGCGAGTGAGAGCGGGGGAGTGAGTCACCTCAACGTTGCTCTGTTGGGACAGCTGCAGATTTCTTAGTAGGCTGAACAAGGTGCCAATGCAGGCAGGAGCCCAGTACAAAACAGCAGCCTGCAGCACGGGGAGACACAGACTGAATGAGTGACAGAGGGGCAGTGAGCGAGCGCAACACACCATCGCAATCAACATTCGGCATTGATAAATGCTTGTTTAAACCTGGCAGCCTACCATGAGGGCTAATGTACCTGCTATTCTGCCAGAAACAATAAAAATGTAATTGAAACAGATGGTGATGGCAGAGAAAGACCACCGGTCCATGTAACAGGGGGTCCCTGTTATGAAGTATAAAAAAAGAAAAGGAAAATAAAATCTTTAAGGAGATGCAACCCTCCTTTTGTTTCCTATTTCACTCTATCCTGTCTTCTTTCAGTTTTTTTCATGTATCCTGTTTTTTTTCGTAAGGGTGGCCAACCTGGCAATCGATAGCCTTTTCTTTGCTGTACCTTTATATCCCTGGTTTGTTTTCCTTGCGATTTAACTTATGTTATTAGTGCTATGGGTGCAGTTGTATTCATAGATGGTGCAGGGCTACTGTATATGTAATTGTCATGCCCTCATCAAATGCATTCATGTATAAAGCCCCAGCACAATCTAGTGCTTTAAAAAATGAAGAATATGCTAAAAAGCATTTAGAGAGCTTTATAAATTCTTAGATTATTTAAGCTCTCTGCCCTGAGGTATTTTCTGATGCCCTGTATTGTTAAAAAAGAAGAGAAAATACTTTAATATGAAGTAAAGCACTTCGTGCTGTTTTCCTGATTCAAGCTATCCCCAAAATGAAAGGCCTTATAGAATGTGCGCACATCTGCAAAGGACTGTGTGTACACGTTCACCAAGGACTCTGCGCACGTATGTGCAGGAAACGTCTCCCCAAAACGAAGCCGCTGAGCTCTAAAGCTGAAACCACTTACTGCGGTAGTACAAAGAGTGGCTATATGGCTGAATGGAGAGCCGGAGAAGTGCAATTGTGTATAGTTGCCATAGAGCTGTATTTTACTCCATCAATGCCCCGAAGTGCTGTTTCTGTATCTGCTCCATGGACACAGTACTAAGGAAGCTTTTGAACTAAACTAAATGCAGGACACCATGGGCAGGATGAAGTAAACCCCTGTAGTGTCCTCAGAAATAAAAACAAAGAGTTGCATTTTGTACAAATCCAGCCCAAAGATGGGCATGAGGGCTGTAAGGCTGGCACTAGGCCAAAATGCAAAGTAAAGCCGTCAGCTGAAATTGCAGCCGTCTGGTCCCAATATTTATGAATGAAAGCCTTAGTAAAGAAGTAATAAAGACTTTGTGCAGCCCTGTTACCATAGAAAATGTGCAGAGAGATGCTGTATAAAATTATTCTGTCTTCTTTATATATTAAGATATGTTTTTTTTGTGTGAGCATTTAATTCTAGCCTGGATCTTGACCTTGCAGGAAAAGGCAGATAGGGAGCGTGCCCCTCATCTGCTTTTTCCTGCCAATGCTAAAGTTTATTTCTATCAAGATAAAAATGTTGTATCAAATAAATTATGATTTACCTAAAAGATGCCCTATTATCCTGGAAAGTCCTACTATAGGGCTGGTAGCCTATGAAATAGCTGCTTTTATAGCAGCTATACAGTATGATGTCACTATCAGAGGGAGGAGCTAATGTCCAAATGGTGCCCAACTCCTATAATTAAGGTTTTAAATGTGTTTGATAGTGCATCTAATAAAAAAATATACAAGATTGGGCAATGAACCTGACCTGAAGTGACACTAGGGGTACAACATAGCCAGTGTGTGATATTGTAGGATCAAGAGAAAGTCACATGTTTATTAATTGAGGTCACATGGCTATGATGTCATAACTATGTTACTATAAAAAACTATCCACCAGGGGTTAGAATCAGATAGGTGGGCCAGTAGTGGACTGACCACAGTAAGAGGAGGATGTCTGTGTGCATGCTTTCACACTAATGCTGTTTTGTTGAAAAGAAGAAGGAAAAGACTTTTCAGGATTCTTGGAAAGAAGTATTTCCTGTTGATTGTGGGTGTGAAGACTAACACCAATTTTTTCCTTTCTATGAACAATTTTTTTTATTTTTGAATTTTTGCAAATAAATTAGTAAACTCATTTATTTGCATTTTTTATGCATCTTATTTACTGTCTGGATGTCTGTTATTATCTCATGCTTCTACACTGGTGTCAGAAGTGGGATAACCTGGTACATTGAGACTTCCCAGGAGGTATTACCAGGGGTATTGCTATTAACTACCCTTACAGATGAAGCAAGGGGAGCAGACAGACCAAGTTGCACATCATATTACTTGGTCAGCGACAGAGAAGACTGGAATACAGTTATTGCCAGGCTTAGGGCCTGAAGCGAGACCCAAGATGAAGAATACAAAGGATGTGGATGAGGATGAAGAGCCCCTGAAGCAAAAGGCTGCCTAGATGACCCCAACACCCGATGACCCTAGAGAGCTTCTGAGATGGCTGTGCATATGCCAGATGGAGATGGAATGTCAGAGGGAAGAGGATCATTGCCAGAGGGAGGAGGACAGGCATCTCCAAACAGAAGAATGATGCAGGCAAGATGAAAAGTGGACAGATACTTTAAAAGCCATTCAGGCTCTATCTCAAGGTCAGCCTGATAGAACTGTGCCATGAGACATTAAATTAACAGAATTGTCTGAAAGTGATGCTATTGAGGCATACCTCACAACTTTTGAGCGCATTGCCCAACCATATGCATGGCCCTAAGACCAATGGGTCATAAGACTGGTTCCCTAATTAACAGGTAGAGCTCAAATGGTCTACAGCCAGTTAAGTGGGGTGGACACTAATAATTATGACTGTGTGAAGGAGGAGGAGGCATTGAGATGCTATGACATCAGTGTGGAAACATACAGACAGTGTTTCCAGTCACAGAAAATGACAAGTCACGATACTCCCAGGTTGACATATGCCAGGTTGAGAGACTACTGTGGGAAATGATTACACCCTTTGGAAAAACCCAAAGAACAGATCCTGGACATGATTATAATAGAGCAGTTTATCCAGGTATTGGCCCTTGATGTGTAGTTATGGGTGAAGGAACATCAGCCTGAGTCAGCAGAAGACACCATAAAACTGGCAAAGGATTATTTGGCCACTAGACCTGCTAGACCCAATCAATCAATCAATCAATCAAAATCTTTATTTAACCAGGCGATCACCGTTGAGCATAACTCATTTTTGAGGTGGACCTGGGGTATACAGGATACAAACAGGTCAGAAAGGTACAATGAACAATATACAAGGCAGAAAATAAATGCGACACTAGAAAAATATGAACAGGTATTAACAACCAAAGGCATGTACAGAAAAGACAGTTGGAATCTGGGTCAGGGAAATAAACTGGTGACACATCATGCAAAGTATATACAAATATCAACATAAAAATAATATAGCAGTCAATGAGTACAGCAGATTTATAAGTGCTCAGTAAACACTAAAAGTAAAGGTCCGGGGTAAGAATGAAAGTTAATACAGTAGGTTAATACCTTCAGAGGAGGTAATAACAATAGAATAAAGGGTAAGGTCTGGAATAGGGACATAGTGGAATTGAACAGAGAGAAGAAAAAGGAACAAAAACATGAAGATGATAATGGGCCGCAGCAATAACAGGGAAACTAAGTCCAGCTGACAAAGGGTTCTGGAGGAGGAGAGAGACAGTGGGGAAAGGAGAATGACAGTAACTAAAAATAGGATTAAACAAGCCAGAGATGACAGAAGAGGCAAAAGCAAGGGCATGGGAAGGGGAAGGCGGGGGGGGGGCCCAAAATTATAAATATCAGAGTGTAACTGTAGAGGCAAGACTCAAGCTAGGCTAGAGTTATGGGATTAATGGCATCAAATAAAACAGGTGCATGGCTCCTTATTATAACTTAGGTAAAGGGATTTGAAGGTAGAAAGGGAGATAGGATGAATTAGTTTCAGGTTTTTTGCAGCTTATGCCACATCTGAGGTAGTACATAGCATAAAGCTGCTCTGTCAAAATGTGATTTTGCCTTATATACATACAGAGCAATGAAGGAAGTGCTTCTCAGGGCATACTTGCCAAGAGAACATATTGGGAGGCAGACGGAGATGTACTGAGGCAGCATTCCTATGATCACTTTATATGTCCAAAAAACAGCATTCCTCTTGCATCTGTAGCTGAGGGATGTCCATCCTACTGCTGAGTACAGAGAGCAGTGAAGGGTAGAATACTGTAACAAATCTAAAGGCACGGTGATAGAGTGTGTCTAGCTTTGCTAGAGTATCAGCAGTACCCTGGCCATATAAGAAGTCAGCATAGTCCAGTAAAGAGAGAAAGGTGGTTTGAACCAACTTCAGCTTGGAATCTCTCGTGAGTAACTTATTTATCCTAAAGAAAAGACCAAGTCTCTGCCTAAGGTTCTTTAGCAGCTCTTCAATGTGATCGGTGAAAGTGAGTTTATTGTCTATCCAGAATCCCAAGTACTTGAATTTAGATACGTAGTCCAACTGGTCCCCAAGGATGGTGGTTATAGGTAGAAGTGTTCCATCAATAGAAAGATTAGATGCATGAGAAAGGGGTGATAGGAGCAATGCTTTAGTGTTTTTAGCATTAAGCAGTAACTTCTGGTTTAGTAGCTGAAGCTGCAACAAGTTAAATTCACTTTGAAGGGTTTCTGTGCAGTTACAGGGGAAGGACTGCTGACGTAAATCACTGTGTTGTCTGCAATTATATGTATTTTTGCTTCATTTATGGTCACGTCGATATTGTTGATGTAGATAGCAAACAGCAAGGGTCCCAGAATGGAACCTTGTGGTACACTCCTCAGCAAGGGTTTTAAAGGAGAAACTTCTTCCTCAGCCTTTACTTGCTGAAATCGATCAGAGAGATAGTTTGAGAACCATCTTAAAGAGAGGACGTCTAGGCCCATATTTCGAAGGAATGAAAGAAGCAGGCTATGGTCCACGGTATCAAATGCCTTGCTTAAATCCAAAAACACTGCAGAGATGAAATTCCTATTATCCAACTCTGTTAGCCAGTCATTGGTCACTTTAGCAAGGGCAGATATTGTAATACGCTGAGCCCTGAAGCCAGAGTGTAATGGATTAAGCAGGTTTTCAGATTCCAGATAGTTTCTTAGGTGGACACTCACTATTTTCTCCAGCATCTTGGGCAGAATTAGAAGTAACAAGATTGGCCTGTTATTGTTAAGATCCCTAGGGTCACCTGATTTAAACAACGGGACCATAAGCGCAGTCTTCAAAATGGGCGGGAGTTCACGCTGGGACAGAGATAGATTAAAGAGGTGTGTAATTAGAACTACAAGGACCTGGTAACCGACCTTCAAGAAGTAGGGGTCAATAAGGTCAACTCCAGCACTTTCTTTGGAGTCTAGCTGGAGGATGAGGTCTTCGACTTCTTTCAGGGATGTTGGCTGGAGTGAGAATGGTGGACTGCAGATATGTGTTTCTAGAGTATCCTCTGCCAGTTGGTGATGGAGAGAGCAGGCAGGGGAAGAGTCAAAGGCCAGACCAGCAGTAGCAAAATGATTATTAAATGCATCAAAGATGGAAAGCCTATTGGAGACTACAGAGTCGCCAGCTATAATATTAGCAGGAAGATGGTTTCCGGAAGAATGTCCTTCAATCACTTTGATTGTGTTCCAGAATTTAGAGGAACAACTGGAAGCTAGTTCTAGCTGTGTATGGTAAAAATGTGCTTTTGCATCTCTTATCAACTTGGTGCAATGATTCCTCACCCTTCAGAATAGAACCCAATATTTCAGGTTAGATTGGCAATCATTAGACCCAGAGGACAACAAGGTACCCCACCTCATGCTACAGAGCCAGTAAGACCTTTTTATGCTAATACCCACAAGAATAATTATACCAGGCAAGATAGAGGGGGAAGATTCCTTATTCTGAGCTAATTTGCCATGGCTGCCTGGGAAAAGGCCATATTGTGAGGAATTGTAATAATAAGAAAAGACCTGACATTACCCATTTAGCATTGGCCAACATTGGATATGTTGCTTCACTGGGGATTGGAGAACAATAGACTTTGGGTTTATTGGATTCCAGGAGCAGCCAGACATTAAGGAGAGCTGATTAATTAATTAATTAATCTATTTATTAGCTTTTGGTAACCGGGTAAGTGCACTAGGCAACAATCCTGCCTATTTCCAGGCACGACCCGGAAGAGTAGAACAAAATAATACAGTGACAATATCAACAACATGACAGTAAAAATAATACAGGTACAACAATATGGGATATAAGCAGTTAACAGTACACCCTATACAGTAACAACTAGATAAAATAGGATATAAAAAGCTAAACAGTACACAATATATTATAACAAACAAAGCTAGTCCCAGACATTGAGGTTATCCTGGATGATACAACTTGTTATGTGTGTACATGGGGATATACACCAATACCATACTACAATGGTTGAATTAGCAGTGAATAATGAGCAACACTGCATGGCTACGGGACTGGTACACTGATTGCCAGTGCCAGTAATAATTGGTTTGGACGTTCCCCATTTCAACTCATTAATACAAACACACCAGGATTACCTTAAATCAGTAAATGTGATAACCTGCTCACAGGGCAAGAAACAATTAGAACAGGTTTTCCCTTTTGAAGAAGATTTTTTTGAAGACTCAGGGAAAGCAAGAAAATCCAGAAAACAGAAAAAAAGAGAAATAAGGAAGTAGGTAGAACAGCAGAAGAACAATGACTCTGGCATAGCACCAGGATTACCTTTACAGGATATAATAAAAGAACAAAAAGCAGTTGGGACTTTAAAACCTTTTTTCCCACAGGTTCAGCAGGAGAGACACCCTGGACTGTCTCATTTTGCTTTAAAGAAAAATATTTTGTACAGAGTTACTGTTGACCCTGTATTGAATGTGCCCGTGGAACAGTTGATGGTACCAAAAGCTTATAGGGAAAAAGTAATACAGTTGGCCCATGACATACCCATGGTAGGACATGAATGGACAGATCAAACCTTACAAAGGTTGCTATCTCAATTTAGCTGATGAGGTATTCATCAAGATGAGGCAGAGTACTGCCGTGCCTGTGCAGAATGCCAGCTAGTTGCCCAGGGTGGGAAACAAGACCAAATGCCCCTTCAACCCATACCTTATGTTACTATCCCATTCAAAAGAATTGCAATGGATGTTGTGGGGCCTCTTACAAAGAGTTCAAAGGGTAACTGTATTATATTTGTAATGTGTGACTATGCCACACGGTACCCCAAGTCTGTTCTCATGTGCACTGTTACTGCACCATGTATAGCCAAGGAATTGGCTAAGATTTTTAGTGGAATGGGAATACCCCAGGAGATTCTCACTGACAGAGACAGTCATTTAACCTCTGTTATGTTAAGAAAGTTATATTGCCTCCTTGGGGTATCTGCTGTCAGAACCTCTCCCTATCATCTGCAAATGGATGGGTTAGTAGAAAGATTTAACGAAAACTTTAAGAAGATGCTTCAAAAGTATGTACAGGAGGAAGGTAGAAACTGGGACAAATACCTCCCTTGCCTCCTGTTCGTTTACAGAGAGGTACCCCAAGCTACAACTGGGTTTTCACCTTTCTTCTTGCTATATGGAAGGAACCACAGGAGGCCATTGGATGTGATAAAAGAGCACTAGGAGGAAGGTACCAATGTTGGGTTTAGTAACATACTAGACTACATGTCATCATTGAGGGAAAGCTTGGTAAAATATTGCACCATGGCCCACTTGAATGTGACCCAGAAACAAATAGGGCAGAAAGAGGCATATGATGTGGGGCTAAAGAATAAATGTTTCATGCCAGGGGAAAAAGTTTTATTATTGTTGTCCTCAACTGAAAGTAAACTATTGATGCGTTGGCAATGGCATTATGATGTGATGAGGCAGACAGGAAATGTCAATTATGAAATTGAAATACCTGGTCATAGACCTATGAAAAGGGTATATCCACAGAACTACTCCGGTGCAAGCTAGGAGGTCGCGAGGGCTACAGCAGCTCTCCCCCATGCCACAGAAACTGGAGCACCGAATTACTATTGCCAGAACCCCTCCGGTTCAAGCTAGGAGGTCACGAGGGCTACAACAGCTCTTCCCCACCCCACGGAAACTGGAACGCCGAATTACTATTGCCAGAACCCCTCCGGTGCAAGCTAGGTGGTTGCAAGGGCTACAGCAGCTCTTCCCCACTCCAAGGAAACTGTAGTGCTGAATTACTATTGCCAGAACCCCTCCAGTGCAAGCTAGGAGGTCACGAGGTCTACAGCACCTCTCCCCCACCCCACGGAAACCAGAGCACCGAATTACTATTGCCAGAACCCCTCTGGTGCAAGCTAGGAGGTTGCAAGGGCTACAGCAGCTCTCCCCCACCCCACGGAAACTGGAGCACTGAATTACTATTGCCAGAACCCCTCCAGTGCAAGTTAGGAAATCGCGAGGGCTACAGCACCTTTCCCCCAGCTCACGGAAACCAGAACGCCGAATTACTATTTCCAGAACCCCTGTGGTGCAAGCTAGGAGGTCATGAGGGCTACAGCAGCTCTCCCCCACCCCACGGAAACCAGAGCGCCGAATTACTATTGCCAGATACTTACAAACGCAGCAGGAGCAGCTTCCCTGATCGCGACCGTGTCCAGGAACCGCAGGCTTTGAATCTTCTGCTTTTGGCACCTTTTTTCCAAAGACTTTAATTTGAAATGTATTAGCGCAGTAACAGAGATAGTTTTTTCATTTAAGTTATCTTAGCCAACTGCAGCATTACTGTAGTTATTTGATTTAAGTTATCTTAACTAATCTACAGCATAACTGTACAAGACTCTGTCTCCAAACTGCATTTTTTTAAACTTCCCTTTAAGTTATTTCTGTTTGTAGAGAAGTTAATCTTTGGGCAATTTACTGCATACTGCAAATCCCAATACAGCCCACCCCCACTGTGAAACTCCCCCACCTATTTTAACTCCCTCTCTCTCTCTCTCTCTCTCCTCCACAGAAACCCTCCGTGCAAACTAGGAGGTTGCGAGGGCTACAGCAGCTCTCCCCCACCCCATGGAAACCAGAGTGCCAAATTACTATTGGCAGGTACTTACAAACGCAGCAGGAGCAGCTTCCCTGATCGCGGCCATGTCCAGGAACCGCTGGCTCTGCCCCACCGAATGCTACACGTTCGGCTCCCCACCGCCCCCACCACCTCCCCACTTGGTCGGCATCCTTATATAGATTTCTGATCACATGATCATGAAATAACCTATCAGTCAACTTTCCCACCTGCATCTTATTTTCTCCCACCACTAGAGGCCACCCTACTTTCAAACTCCAGACCTGACTCTTACATCAAGCTCTCTAGCCCAACCATGCTCCCACTTACCCTCATCACTCTCCTCTTACTACTCCCTCAAACACCTCATCCTCCCACCCATAACATGGCAAAGGTGAGCAAAACTGCCACATCCTATCCTCATGCAGCCTGGCACTCCCAACCTACCCCCCCACACTACACATGAGCTACCAGCCTTTACAAGCCCAGACAGAAAAACAGTCGACAGCACACCCGCCCCCCCACTATACCACATACATAGACAGATACTTCAACATCTCCACCCTCACCCCTGGATACCATCTCCCACAGTTAGTAACCCTCTGGGGCCCATCCTTTCTTGCCAACCTTCCACATCCTCACCACAGCTTAATCCCCTTTCCCACTTACTTCTCTTATCTGCCCCCTTAACCTGAAACTTCCAGTACCCACCATGGGACACACACAGCATAAATGCCATAGACCAACTACTCGAGCGAGCTGCTATGACCTTAGGTCACTCATACTTCTTCTGCTTCTGACGGGAAATGTCCACCCCAACCCTGGCCCACTTAATTCCCTACCGCCCCACCCATCTCCAGGAAATGGGCTACGCATTGCCTCACTAAACATCTGCAGCCTTCAAAAAAAATGGGGCTCCTTTCAGGGGTGGGTACTCCAACATCACCTTGATATCATGGAATTGAGTGAAACCTGGCTCTCCTCCTTTGTCCCCAACTCGGCAGTTAACCTCCCTGAATACCGCCTCAATCACTCCGACCGAGTGGGCAAGCGAGGGGGAGGCTTCGCTCTCTACCTCAAGGACTCACTCTCTGGCCACCTACTTCCCCTGCCCCAACTAACTTCCAGGGCTCAGGCTCTCACCCTAAAATTAATGCTAGGTAAGTCAATCTCCCCTCTCCTCCTCTCCACTGCCTATGTCCCTCTCCGAGACCAGAAACTATCCTTCCAAGCCATCATGTCCTACCTCACTACCCTACCCCCAAAGCATTAAAAAATACTATTGGGGGATTTCAACATAAATTGGCTGACCAAAAGAGCCACCCCGTACATCAACGAGGCTGCTGCCCTCGATCTCTCACAGGTCATCACAACCCCCACCCGGTTACATGTCCGCACAGGGACATCCTCCCTACTAGACCTAGTATTCACCAACCACCCCCACAGAATGACCAACACTCTAGTCCTCCCTGACGCCCTAAGTGATCACTCACCAGAACTCTGCAACTGGTCTGGTACTCCCCTCAAAACCACTCATAAAATTGCTACACAACACAAACTAGGGCCTGGTAAACTAGCCGAACTCAAGGCCCACCTCAGAGACTGGGACCGGACACCCCTAACAAACACCCTCGACCCAGACCATGCCCTTGAACTATTTATCACCACTTTCAACGCAGCCTGTGACAAGTTTGCCCCCCTCAACAAAACTATGTCCAAGGGAAATCATACCCCTTGGTTCTTGGACCACCGCCAAGGCCTACTATGACAGTGTGATGCCCTACGGGACCTTGCCAATGAGACCCAACAGCCTCTGGACAGGCAACGATATAGGGAGGCCCGTAACAAGTGCACCTGGGCACTAGGCACTGCCAAAGTGGACTATTACAAAGCTACCTTAACCTCCACCTGGAGCACTGGACGCAAGTTCTGGGAAAACATTAAGGAGCTTTGCGGCAAAGCCCCAAATCTGCCACCTGACCAAATGTAAATTGATGGAAGCCTCTCCACCGACCCCCTCCGTATAGCCTCGGCTCTTAACTCCACTATCACTGATCTTTCCCATGTGCTCCCCCCTAACTTCTTCGATCCCCCGCCAGTCCAAATCACTCCCTATCCTCCCCTTGCTCCACCTTTTTACCTATGAGTACTCACCTCGGAAACAGCAAAGCCCTACCTAACCAAAGCCATTAGCCACTATCACTATAGTCACAATTCCCTGGACCTCAGACTTCTCCGCCTCACCCTCCTGGAAGTCCTGCCCCCACTCACCCACATTCTCAACCGCTCCCTCTGTCAAGGGAAATTCCCCACCCACTGGAAATTGGTCTACATCACACCAGTCCATAAAAGTGGGGACCGCACATCCACAAACAACTACCACCCTATCTCTATTCTACCTCCCCTTTCTAAAGCACTAGAACGGATAGTCACCGACCAACTTATTGAATACCTTAATAAATATAACCTTCTATCCAGACAGCAGCACGGCTTCCATAAGGGTCATAGTACCACCACCGCCCCCCTTGAATTTACCTCCCATGTCCACTCAGCCTTGGACCATGGCCACCTCACAGGTGCCATCTTCATGGACCTATCTAAGGCATTTGATACTGTAAACCATGCCCACTTACTGAACACCCTGGCTTACACTGGCTTCTCCAATGATGCCATAAACTGGTTCATCAGCTAACTCTCTGGTAGAACACAGACTGTCAAGGTTGGCCCTGTCCTGTCCCCTCGCCTCCTCATCCGCTCCGGTGTCCCACAGGGCTCCATACTTGGCTCCTTACTTTTCAGCCTATACCTTAACTCCCTCCTGTCGGCCTGCCCCGGGAACCTGATCCTGTATGCAGATGATGCGGTCCTGTTCACCTCTGACCCTGCACCCCTCAAATTCCACCAAACTCTCCAACACTCTTTCCACGAAATTGAACACTGGCTCACCACCCAGCATCTTATAATTAACTACAATAAGACAAAAGTTATGGTTTCCTCCCATCCCCAGAACCCACTCAAAAACCTCTGCCCCCAATTTCTCACTGTTAATCATACCCCCCTCGAACAAGTTAGCAACTTTAAATATCTAGAGATCACATTAGGCCCTGCCCTCAACTTTAATCACCATCTCTTGCACCTATCAACAGCCCTTAGCTCCAGGCTAGGCGTACTCTACCAGTACAAAACACTGCCTCACCCCTGAAGCTTTACAACTTACCATAAACTCCTCTATCCTCTCCCTGCTAGACTATGGCATTCTAGTCTACAGTGTCGTGCCCTCCACAGCCCTAAACAGACTCCGGCTTGTGCTCAACAAAGCCTGCCATCTCATCCTTGGTTGTGATCACTTCACAAGCACCTGCTCCCTCTACAGCGCCACAAACTGGCTAAACTTGGACAACAGAATCAGGTATCACACCTGCATAATGACCAGAAAGGTAATCCTAGGCCTCACCCCCCCCCCGCCCTGGACCAAATTATCCACCCAACACCACCTGGCAAAAAACCCGTAGCTCGAACAAACTGCTGCTATGTGTATCCCATGGCCGGACATCCCAATTCCAGCGAACTTTCAGTTACAGAGCCCCTTCCTGGACTAAAGTGCTTCCCTGCCTAATAACTGATGAAACTAGGCTGGGCCCTTTCAAAACCAGGCTAAGAAATCACCTACTGGCCTCCAACCTTTGTGACTTCAATTGACCCAGAGCATCTCTGAGTCCTCCATGCCAATGGCATCTACAAGCTAACCTTTTCCTGGACAAGCAGCCCTGTTAGTACCTCTCTGCTACCTTATGGCTCTGCTAATCTCTTGTAAATCATGTTATCCTGGACTAGTAGTGCACCCACTGAACAAATGGGTATACCATGTTAGCGAATTGTAATATAATGTTATGTACAGCACACTGTAAAATATTGTCCCTGTCTCTGTCCTATGTATGGTGTGGAACCTTTGTAAATGAGTCTTTGACTCAAAGGTCTTTCTGAATATCTCAAAATAAAATAAAATAAAATATCATGCCAACCTCTTGAGAAAATAGATAGAAAAAACCCAGGTTCAGGCACTGTACATTTATACTGAACCAAAACAAACAGAGATGGATATGGCTTATGAGCAGCTTGTTCATCCCATGAGTGATGGAGGTAACCCGATAAATCCACTCTTAAAACCAGAGCAGCAATCACAGGTAAATCAGTTGCTACACTATTATCAAGAAACATTCATGACAACTGCAGGAAGGACCAAGGGAGTAGAACATGACATAAAGGTTAATCAGCAAAAAACAATCCATCAAAAGCCCTACTGACTACCTGAAAAGATTAGACAGGAGGTAATCAAAGAGGTGAGGAAGATGGAATGGTTGGGGTTATTGTTCCCGCTAGGAGTGCATGGTCTTCCCCGATGGTAGTAGTGAATAAAAAGGAAAGGGGTATATGAGTGTGTTTGGATTTTCGTAAAGTGAATTCTATTTCAGACTTTGATGGGTATCCCATGCCCAGAATAGACAACCTGTTGGATAGAATAGGCATTACCTGCTACATTAGCACACTAGATTTGACCAAGGGATATTGGCAAATTCCCTTGGCCTCCAATGCCTAAGAAATCACAGCATTCCCTACCCCAGTAGGTTTGTACCAATTTACAATGATGCCTTTCAGACTCCATGGTGCACCTGCTACCTTCCAGGGTTATACGACCACATATTCAGACCCAATACCCAGTATAGTGCAGTATACCTGAATGACATGGTAATTTTTAGCTTGGACTGGCCCACTCATTTAGTCCCTCTGAGTACCATCATTCAGACCATTAAAGATGCTGGGTTAACAATTAATCCTACAAAATGCACCATAGCAAGGACTGAAACAAGGTATTTGGGTTTTGTTATTGGAAATGGGACTTTGAAACCAGAAATAGACAAAGTAGATGTAGTTGCCAATTGCCCCATTCCCATCACTAAACAGCATGTTAGATCTTTCTTGGGTTTAGCCAGTTACAACAGACAGTTTATATTGGATTTTGCTACACTGGCAACTCCCTTAACAGAACTTACCAAAAAAAAATCCCAACAAAGTAAAATGGACCCCAGAGTGCGAGGAGGCTTTTAGGAACATCAAGGCGGTACTCTGTTCAGCCCCAGTTTTAACTAGCCCCAATTTTCAAAAGCCTTTTGAAATTCAGACAGATGCCTCTGATACAGGTTTAGGGGCTGTGCTAACACAACATGATGAGAAAGGGGAATATCCAGTGTTGTTCATTAGTAGGAAGCTACATGAGCGAGAGAAGAAGTACTCAACCATTGAGAAGGAGTGTTTGGCCATGGAATGGGCCATAGAATCTCTTAAATATTATCTTTGGAGCAATGACTTTATAGTGATGACACATCATAATCCACTATGTCAGTTAAACTAAATGAAGGACAAAAACATGCAGTTTATGAGGTGGTATCTGTCACTACAACCATATCGGTTTACAGTGAAACACAGATCTGGGTCACAGCATCAAAACGCTGATTTCCTATCAAGGTATGGTGCAGAGAGTAAAACAGCTGTTGAAATATGAATATGGATTGTTATGTATTGTTTGGAAATTGGTAATTAACTAAGTGCTACTTAAAGCATTAACCTCAGGGAAAAGAACAGTGCTGTGCAGAAATCTGACAGTACATCTTGTACAAAAATCGTACAGAATTTATTATTGAGGGTCCCTGAGGGGAACTTCTGGAGTGGGTAGGCAGACGTTGCAACCCTTCCAAGGGTGAAGGGTTTCAGACAACAACAAAAGTATTGTGTTGTCTTCTTGAGGTGGGAGGTGTGAAACAGGGGTCCCTGTTATGAAGTTTGAAAAAAAAGAAAAGGAAAATAAAATCTTTAAGGAGATGCAACCCCCACATTTTGTTTCCTAGTTCACTCTATCATGTCTTCTTTCTGTTTTTTTCATCTGTCCTGTTTTTCTTGTCAGGGTGACCAACCTGGCAATCTATAACTTTTTCTTTGCTGTCCCTTTATGTCCCTGGTTTGTTTTCCTTGCATCTTAACTTATGCTATAAGTGCTCTGGGTGCAGTTGTATTAATAGATGGTGCAGGGCTATACGTAATTGTCATGCCCTCATCAAATACATGCATGCATAAAGCCCCAGCATAGTCTAGTGCTTTAAGAAATAAAGAATATGCTAAAAAGCATTTGGAGAGCTTTATAAATTCTTAGATTATTTAAGCTCTCTGCCCCGAGGTATTTTCTGATGCCTTGTACTGTTAAAAAAGGAGAGAAAATACTTTAATATGAAGTAAAGTGCTTTACACTGTTTTCCTAGTTCAAGCTGTCCCTAATATGAAAGTCCTTGCAGAATGTGCACACATCCATGAAGGAATGTGTGCACGCATTCACGAAGGATGCTGCACATGTACGAGCAGGAAACATCTCACCAAAACTAAGCTGCTGAGCTCTAAAGCTGAAACCACTTACTGTGGTAGTACAAAGAGTGGCTATACAGCTGAAAGGAGAGCCAGAGAAGTGCAACTGTGTACAGTTGCCATGGAGGTGTATTTCACTCCATCAATGCCCCAAAGTGCTGCTTCTGTATCTGCTCCATGGATACAGTACTAAGGAGGCTTTTGAACAAAACTAAATGCAGGACACTACAGGCAGGATGAAGTAAAGCCCTGTAAGAAATAAAACCAAAGGGTTGCGTTTGTGTGAATCCAGACCAAAGATGGTTATGAGGGCTGTAAGGCTGGCACCAGGCCAAAATGCAAAGTAAAGCCGTCAGCTGAAATTGCAGCCATCAGGTCCCAATATTTATGAATGAAAGCCCTAGTAAAGAAGGAATAAAGGCTTTGTGCAGCTCTGTTACTATACAAAATGTGCAGAGAAATGCTGTATAAAATTATTCTGTCTTCTTCATATATTAAGAATTGTTATTTTTTTGTGTGTGTGTGTGAGCATTTAATTCTAGCCTGGATCTTGACCTTGCAGGAAAAGGCAGATAGGGAGCATGGCCCTCATCGGCTTTTCTCTGCTAAGGCTAAAGACTATTTCTACCATGATAAAAATGCTGTATCAAATAAAATCTGATTTACTTAAAAGAAGCCCTGTTATTCTGGAGGGTCCAACTATAGGGCTGGCAGCCCATGAAATGGCTGCTTTTATAGTAGCTATAGAGTGTGATGTCACTATCAGAGGGAGGGGCTAATCTCCAAATGGTGCCCAACTCCTCTAATTAAGGTTTTAAATATGTTCAATAGTGCATCTAATACAAAATGTATTAGATTAGGAAATGAACCTGACCTGAAGTGACACTAGGGGTCCAACATAGCCAGTGTGTGATATAATAGGATCAAGAGAAAGTCACATGTTTATTAATTGAGGTCACATGGCTATAATGTCTCAAATATGTTACTATAACAAACTCCACCAGGGGGTTAGAATCAGATAGGTGGGTCAGTAGTGGACTGACCACAGTGAGAGGAGGACATCTGTGTGTATTCTTTCACACTAATGCTATTTTGTTGCAAAGATGAAGGAAAAGACATTTCAGGATTCTTGGAAAGATGTATTTCCTGTTGATTGTGGGTGTGAACACTAACACCAATGCTTTCCTTTCAGTGAAGAAAGGTTTTTAATTTTTGAATTTTTGCAAATAAATTAATAAATGCATTTATTTGCATTTTTTATGCATCTTATTTACTGTCTGTATGTCTGTTATTATCTCATGCTTCTGCAGTCCATACAGCCTGCTCATATGTCTCTATTGCTCCCTGTGACCTGGTGTCAATTGGGGTTTTACCCATCTCCAATAATTTTCCTATTCCTTTCCCATCCTTGCCCCTACAAATGATGACTATCACCTTCACTGAGGTGGAAGACTAAGGTTTGCTGACAAAAAGCACCTAGCTTCACCTGAGCTTTTTGTCTTCTAGGTATGCTTGAATGGACAGCGCAAGGAGCAATATTAACAGAGTAAGGAGAAATATTAAGGCTTCTTTTAGCTAAGCAGAGTTACTGTCTTGTTACTATTTTGCTTTATGCTTACAGGTTGTGCTTACAGGTTTTGTTGCTATTTTGTTTTGTGCTTACAGATTGTGCTTACAGGTTTATTTCGGGCTTACATGTTTTGCAGGTTCACATCTCTCCCCCAAAGAACATCTAAGCTTGGGGAGGTGGCAGCAGGTTAAGGGAAAAGGTGGCAGCACCAGGCCAAATATCCCTTACAGACAAAACACTGTAAACATGGAAAACAGGTACACACCTCTTGAATCTGTACCATGAAAAAGGAGAGAGGAGGCCTCAGGTCAGAACAAAGCTGAAAGCAACAGGGTAACAAAATGCCATTATAAATGGAATTCCAAGGACAACAGGAGAAAGTTCATAATCATAGGAGACTCCATGATTCATGGTGTGGATCCCCATCTGAGCAGAAACGAGCAGATGGATGTGCAGGTCAGACGTCTCCCAGGAGCATCCACTTGCTGGGACACTGACCGAATAGTCAGCATTATTGATAGGGAAGGTATAGGCTCTAACATCCTGATCCACCTAGGGAACAACGACCTTGCTAGCTGTCCGGTAGAGGAGGTTAAAGAGCACAATGCCCAAATAGGTGAGAAATTGGTTTTCCTGTCATCAAGCACTGCCTTCTAAGAGGTTTGAGAAAAGGGAAAAAACAGGCAGAAAGTCAGAGAGAAAAGGAGATCGGTGAGCTCAATGCATGGCTCAAAGACTGGTGCCACACAAAGGGGCATAACTTCATTGGAAACTGGGACAACTTCTGCAAAAGGGAGTTCTTCAAATTCAACAGTCTCCACCTGACTAAGGAGGGAGTTAGAGTGCTGGGCCGAAAGTTTTATGTCCATGCAGGGCATTTAAACTAGTGGATGGGGAGAAGATGACTGCTCTAGGAGTAGCACATGTAGAGCCTGCCATCTCTCTCCCTCCATCTAGTACCAATCCTACAGGACACTCCAGGATAACAGTTGTGGACATGAGAAAGCATGCAACCCTGTCAGAAACTGACATTGGCCATAAAAATTTAAAGGGAGAAACAAGAACAAAAATGGAGGTATCACAAACAGGGATGCACTTCAGGAATGAACAGTTTTATGTCTCGATGCACACAGTCTGGTTAACAAGATGCCAGACCTCACTGCCATGATAGCTGAAGCAGGACTGGACCAGGTTGCCATGACCAAAACATGGTTCATGAACAATCATGACTGTGAGGTGACTATCCCAGGGTATAACTTGTTCAGGAGAGACAGGACTGGAAAAAAGGGAGGGGGGTAGTTATTTATGTTAAAGATACCATAAGTGCTACTGAAATCCAGCAGGCACAGGGGGAACCAAGGACCTATGGATTACAATTGGGGCTGAAGCTAGACACCCATCTGGGTAGGAGTACTCTGTAGACCCCAAAGTCAGGAGGAAACCAGGACCAAGATTATCCTGGAAACCATCCTTCAGATGTCAGACAAAGGGGACATGGTGATGGTAGGAGACTTCAATCTACCAGTCATTGACTGGAGTTCCCACATAGCAGCATCAGAGAAAAGCAGGGAATTCCTAGTTACACTACAAGAAGCAGACCTAAGTCAACTAGTGAAGACTTCCACTGGAGGAAACGTGATCTTAAGACCAGGTAGTCACAAACAGCGCTAGGGTTCTGGGTGTCGAAGTGGGGAACCACCTGGGAAACAGTGACCATCGCACAGTATGGTTCAAGGTAAACAGGACTGAGAACTCCACACACTGTAAGCTTAAGGTCCTTGAGTTGAGGAGTGAAGACTTCACAAAAATGAAGACATGCCTGAGAGACAGTCTTAGTAACACAACAGAAGGTAGCATTGAGGAGTGCTCGACAAGGTTGAAAGATGCAATAACCATGGTCACATCACAGTATGCCCACCAGGTCACTAAGAATAAAAAGAGGAGAAATCTACTATGGTTTTCCAAAGAGGTGGCAACCATGATGAGGGAAAACACAAAGCCTTCAGAAAGTACAAGGAGTCAGGGAAAGAGGCTGATAAAAATGTATATAAAGAATAGCAAAAAGAGACAGGGGATGTGATAAGAAATGCCAAGACACAGACAGAGGTGATGATAGCTCAGGGTGAGAAGAAGGGTGACAAAACATTCTACAGGTACATATGAGAAAAATGAAGACTAAGGGAGGCATTGTTAGAATCACAAAAAAGGACGGGCAGCCCACTGAACATGATGGAGAGAAGGCAGAGGCACTCAATGAATCCTTCTGCTCAGTCTTCACACAAGAAACAGACGGTAACAGTCCAATAATAGGCAAAAAGAATATTCCACTTGAAGGCACAGACACGAGTCCCTCCACAGAGGAAAGGGTATTAGAGGAAATCAACAAGTTAAAGGTGGACAAAGCTATGGGGCTAGATGGGATACACCCAAGAATACTTACGGAACTTGGGAGGGAACTAGCAGCCCCTTAGCAGTGCTCTTCAACAAATAGTTGGAGAGTGGGGAGGTTGTGGAGGACTGGAAGAGGGCAACAATAGTGCCACTCCACAAGAGCAGAAGCAAGCAAGAGCAAGCAAACTACCATCCAGTTAGTCTAACTTTAATGGTGCGAAAACTGATGGAGTCCCTACTGAAGGAAAGAATCGTTACTTTTTTGGAGGAACGTGGTCAGTTTGACACAAACCAACATGATTTTACAGCAGGGAGGTCCTGCCAGACAAAGCTGGTAGGTTTATTTGACTGGGTCACCAGAACAGTGGATCAGGGTGGGCCAGTGGATGTGGTTTACCTGGATTTCAGTAAGGCATTTTACTCGGTTCAACAAAGGAGAATAGTCAATAAACTGGAGAACATTTGAGTCAGGCTTAAGGTAACAGGCTGGGTCAGGAACTGAATAAATGGGAGAACACAGAGGATATTAGTAAATGGCACTCTATCAGAGGAGGGTAGGGTGACTAGTGAGGTTCCACAGGGCTTGTTTCTGGGGCCAATTCTCTTCAACATATTCATTAGTAACATTGCTGATGGATTGAAGGGAAAAGTGTGCCTCTTTACTGATGACACCTAAATCGGCAACAGGGTTGACACACCAGAGGGGCAACAAAGCATGGCATCTGATCTCCGAAATCTGGAGGAATGGTCAAGGATCTGGCAATTGAAATTTAAAGTCAGAAATGTAAAATCATGCACCTGGGAAAATGTAACCCATTGAAATGCTACTCAAAATGAGGGGAGGAGCTGGTGGATATCAGGCTAGAGTGAGATCTGGGGGTGATCATATCAGATGGCCTCAAGGTCAGCAAATAATTCTAGAAGGCAGCACTAAAAGCTAGTGGCATCCTGGGATGCATAGGAAGGGGCATCACAAGCAGGAATCATGAAGTGATCATGCCTCTGTAATGATCCCTGGTAAGACCGCACCTGAAATACTGCATCCAAGTCTGGAGGCCACACCTCAAAAGGAACATAGATAGGCTGGATATGGTGCAGAGTAGAGTAACAAAGATGGTGTAGGGCTTCCACCAGAAACCATATGAAGCTAGACACAGCAAACTCAATCTCTACTCCCTAGAGTAGCGTAGGAATTGGGGAGACATAATAGAGACATATAAATACCTTAAAGGAAACAACAAGGTACAGGTGCAGAACCTCTTTCAGGTAAAAGATTATAGCAGAACAAGAGGGCATGACCTTCACTTCAAGGGAGGTAGATTCAGGAGCAATATGAGGAAATTCTTCATGGAGTGCATTGTTGAACTATGGAATAGCCTGCCGGAGGGGATGGTGGGGCAAAGACAGTGGGGGTATTCAAGCAGGCATAGGACAAGCATTGCAGGATACTCATGCAGGCAGCTAGGTGGGGGGGGGTTAGGAAAACAAGGGCAGACTTGATGGATTATAAGATCCCATCTGCCAACAACTTCTGTGTTTCTACATTTCTATTCCATTCCAAGCACGTTTGAAACCACCCACAGTTTCAGCTGCCACCACCACAGTTGACAGCAGTTCCATGGTTCCATCATGCTTTCTGTAAAGTAATACTTTCTCACATCACTCCTGAACCTTTCACTTGTCAATTTCCAGTCGTGCCCCCTTGTTGGTGAGCTGGTGTTCCTTATAAACCATTCCCTGGAAACCACCTTGTTTATTCCTTTCAGGAATTTGAATGTCTCTATCACACCCTCCTTCTCCTTTCTAGTCTCCAACTAATGCATATTCAGTGCTCTAAATCGTTCCAGGTAGGACTTCGCCTGCTAATCCTGAATCATCTTTGTTACCCTGCGCTGTACTACCTAGAGCCTATCCTTGTCCTTTCTAAGGTGAGGGCTCCAAAACTGGACACAGTACTCCAGATGTGATCTTGCCAGGGATTTGTAGAGAGGAAGTATCTCCTTCCTTCTACTGTCAACACCTCTCCCTATACATCCCAGCATCCTGTTAGCCTTACTTCAAGCCCTGTCATATTTGCTAGCCTGCTTAAGGGTGTCACTAATAACGATTCTGTGTCACATTTGTCTGCCTAGTACCATGTTTTACCCAAATCTATGTCATAACGGTGATCGTGAAATGGCACTCACCATTACAGCGAGTGTACATCACCGAAAATTAATTTTGGCGATGCACACTTGTGGCAAATTGGAAGAGGGCACCTGAGATACCTGTATTTTCTTTTAAGGCACGGGCTATGCTCCCCACCCTCAGCACCCCCTACTTAAGGATTCTCAACTCCAGGGGGTGCATGTTGGGGGGCTGAAAAACATGTAAAACTAAAAAACTGGCAGCTTGCAAAAAAAAAAAAATACGTCACACCTCGCCGGACCCAAACCCTACACCCTGCACCTCCCAAGCAACCACCCACCCCACCACACTAGTGGTCCAGTTCAGCAGCTGCCTGCCACACCCCCTCCCATATACCTTCTCTCCCCTTCTTCCACCCTGCATGTGTGTATACGTGCATACTTCTCTTCGCCCTACCTCGCCCACCCAGGTCCGCTCACTACCCTGCCATGTAGCTCTGTACACTGGTGCCGTGATTGAGTCACCCTTTTTGTAAGTGCTCATTCGCGATTGCCTTGCACATGGTATACCATTTTTACCCCACCCATCCAGTATTCTATCCTGGGGTTATTTTGCCCTGTACCTTCAATTCTACCAGCCACAATGATAGTGTCAAACAGCTGTAATATTTTGAAATGGTGGTATTGAACCTACCATTTGCTATGTAGGCTGCTGTAGCTGCTATTTTTCTGGCAACAATAAACATGTCAGATATGTATAATTCTGGAGACAGTGGTGGCCTACACCTGTGGACTTCTGTGTGTATCCACGTCTAAGGATGAGCTGATGCCCAGTTTGCATTCAGTGAATGCACGGGTGTAGAAACACATATGCCAAGTAAGCCGTGGCTTACAAGTTGATTGGAGATAGGGTGGCAGTCTGTGCCTCAGCCATTGACTTTGGTAACTCTTATTGTCTGCTGTCCACCCCACACTGGTGTGGTAATAAGAATGGTATGCTCTATTTCAATTGAACATAAAGATAAATATAGTGCATACAATTGGAAGACTATACTTGTAGTTCAGTGGACAAGCAGCCAACCCTTCCCCCTTCCTGTGCTATATAAGCAGTTCCTCTGAGCCTGTCTCTCAAGCACTTTTTCTTTGCAGTCAGAGGCTCTGCCGGTCTGTCCTTTGCTGCCTGCTGGGGCCTGCCCCTCCCCTGCCTAGCTGTGCTTGGCTTCCACTTGTTTCTGCTGGACTTCTGTTATCTGTTCTCCTGCATTTGATTTGTATTGTTTGCCTCCGGCTGTGTGCTTCTTTGTGTTGCTTGTCCCCTGTTCTTCTGTGTTTATGTGTCTTTGTTTTGCTTTCTTTCTGGGGCTTCTATTTCTAAACTCTTTGTCTTTTGCTAATCCAGACCTCATGCTACTTGCTCCCATTTACTCACAATGCAACTGCAATCATTATCTATGTGTTTCAGCTCAAGCTGCTTCCCTGCTGCTGCTCTCCTTGCTATGCACCTTAATTGTTTTCACATGGTTGAGGCTCACTCTGAACCCTAGCCCATGCAGCTAAATCCTGCTTCTTGAACTTATACCACGTACCTCATTGCTGTTGTTTTCACTACACTGCCTAGCCAATTTGTTGCTTTCAGAGCGTTGTCTCCCTACAGTCTATGTTCATTCAAATTGCTACCCCTATAACTCATAATTCCTTAATACTGATGCTGCTCTATTACTTTTGCACACTGCTATTATACTTCGAGGTCAGCTAAGCTACAGCTGATGATGTAAACTAGTTTTAATATCTGCATGTGAGTCATGGCGCCTTCCCATCGCTTTCTTGTTTTTTCTATGGCAGTGGACTGGAGGTGTTGTTGAGGAGCCATGGCCCCGTGTGGTATACTTAACTCATGTTCAAATCCTGCATTTGCTACTAAAATCCTTCAAGTATTTTGTCACCTTTCATTGGCTTTCTTGATGGCCTGGCTGGCTTGCCCTACTATTCATATTTGCTGCTCCTTCAACCTCTGTGCAGGTCAGACCATTTGCTTACTCTGCTTACTGACCTGCGTGCAGGTCCACCCATTGCTTATTCAATTCATTGCTCAACACTCACTACTACCATGTCTGACCTACATGAGGGTCATAGCACTCTATGCTTCATTCAGCTCCTCCTCAATTGTTTTCTGGGGCATGCCAGTCAAAACCCTTCCATGGCGCAGGGCCTCCCTGCAGTCAACGGTCTTGCTCTGCACCTATGAAGTCTGCATCTTGAGCTTGCCTGACTTGGGGATAGAGTCCTTCTCACCTGGACCATAGCTGGGAATGTCTTCTCTCCAGGCCTGGTTTTAGCTGTTCGAGACTCGTCGGCAGGTCCTGGTGTAGAATTTAAGACAAGCCGTGAAGGGTGGTTACAGCGATCTCCTTTGGCTCTAGTATTCTATTAGCAAGGCGCCTTCACCGCATTCTCCCTATGATGGCCTCTGGTTCACCTGGTTTATTTTAAGGGTGGGTAGGCCAGGTGAGTGTCTCAGCAGTTGTTGGTCTCTTCCTCTCACCTTGGTTGCCCCCAATTCTGAAGAGCACTCTTGCAAACTTCCACAGCGTTCCCATTAGAGGGATCAAGAAAGAACTTTCCTCCAAATTGGAATATTTTCCACCACCTTTAATTGGGTTTCTAAACTGCAGCAGCAGAGCCATCACTAAACAAACATCCCAAGCCTAGAGGGAAGGTGACCTAAGCCTTGGATCCCCAGAGATTTCTTCCTCAAAGGGTTTTTTTCCTCTCCTCCATGCCTCAGATCATAACCGTTGGTTAGCCAAGGTTAGCGTTCCCTAGTTCCTTTAGGTAGGTTCCACTGTTGGATGGAGGTGGATGGTGTCCCTACTTGCCGTTCCCTCTCTCCTTAGAAGGCCCCCTCAATCTCTAACACAAAACATTGTACTCATGCCATTGCTAACCTGTGCATCTTATTACATTATCAAGCTGCCTGGTGCCTAATCTACTACTATGCCTCACAGCTACTGATTGCTAACGTGTTTTCATAATACTGCATTTCTTTTGGGGATGCTTTCTAAGGTACCTTTAGCCAAGAGAATCATCCAGTAGCACCACTGGGGTGGAACCCTCTTTGAGGGTTCCTTGCCTTTGGTACCCCTACAGGGTGGTAATTCCTTTGGAATAGACAGTGTGACTGGCCAAACCAAGTAACAGTTGCACAAGCATAACATCATACTGGCTGCGTAGGCCATTGAATTGGAAGGCTATGTCTGTAGTACAGTGGACAAACAGCCAGCCACTCCCCTTTCCTGTGCTATATACTGTAAAATGGTTTTATTTAGTGCTAGAAAACTTTCACGGAACTGACTGTGCAAGTCTGAATGTGCATTGAAATTATCACGCTCTGGCTGTGCCAGACATTACGGGTCTTGAGACAACTCTTGTTATGCTGTCAGCTGTCAGTATCACTGCATTACTTAACTTGATGCTGACACCTCGTACTCAAGCACAATAGTATGCAAAGGAATGATTGTGCTGTTCTCAGCTGTCAGCAATTGTCGGCGATTACCAATGATTAACAGTGATTGTCAGCAGCAATTAAATAGCTTTTAATCACACATTTTTTTCCAACACAGTGCACTAAGCTAGTTTCCCCTGCATTGTGAATGCACTGTGAATCTGCCTCTATAGTCTTCATTAGTCTTTTTTCAAGATTATTTTAAAGGTGTCCTTGGTGAAGTGATTGCAGAAGGGACAGGAGAGAGAGCGTGAGTTTACCCCATTAGAGCAGTGACAGAGTTACAGTGAATTCAGAGAACACTGAGAAGACCATCGAGGACAAGAATAAGTTCTAAACTTTGTTACAGAATAAAATTAAAATTAAAATTAAAATTAAAGATTGTCTAGTACTGTACTGTAGTTAGCTCTTTCCCTGCAGTGGAGAACTGTGTGTTACTGTACTGATACCAGTATGTGCCCATGTTACGGTACAGTACATTAACGCTTATGTGTAGAATTATGTATAGAATACAAAAATTAAGTTTAGCTATAGTTTTAATTTCGCTGATCATGCCTTGTTAGCGAATATAGCAGAAATTAAATTACAGCTAAATAAAGCCGTTTTACAGTAATCAGCTCCTCTGAGCCTCTAAAGTACTTTTGCTTTACCTCACCATCCTCCCCTCCTCCTCCAGTGGCATTGCCTCTCTCTGTCTCCCAGGGATGCTTTCTAAGGTACCTTTAGCCAAGGGAATTGTTCTGCAGCACCTCCAGGGGTGGAACCCTCTTTGAGGTTTCCTTGCCTTTGGTACCCCTACAGGGTGGTAATTCCTCTGGAATAGACAGTGCGAATGTCCAAACCAAGTAACACAGTTGCACAAGCATAACATCATACTGGCTGCGTAGGCCACTGAACAAAGTACTGAGGTACGTTTTGCTCCTATTATACAGTTCCTGAAGTATACTATTGGACATATAAAGGTCTGAGTAACAAATACAATCATGTCTACAATTTGTGGGGGATGGCAAATAGACACCAAAGAGTTCTGGTTTACAAATTGTACTTTCCTAGCTATACCACTGAGTGAACATGCTGAAATCTGCCTATTTGTATACTGGCCAAGCAGATCGAGAGGAGCTCAGATTCCCATCCAATTTAATCACTTCAACATCATGACAGCCTATTTTTCAGGGAGCACACACTGATCATGCCCAAGTTGTAGGCATACCACATGACTTGCAGCAGCCAATCAGTGACACCAGAGAGCCAGAACTTCATGTACTATACACATGTCAGTGCCATGTCAGGGTCTGTCTTTCACAGGGTAAGGACCCCTGTCAAAAAAAAATATATCTTTTATGTGAAAAAGAGTAACTTTTGATCAGAAAAATTTTGAAATCATCAGATAATTAACCATTATTATTCAAGTTAACTGATTCTCAATATATGTGATAGCAGTTTCAGGCAGGCAGGTTAGTAATATTATCTGGACAACAGACACAATAGCCAGGACATACACTAATCAGTTTCCAAGACAAGCAATGCACCCTTTTTATTTCCTATGGATTAAATGGGAAAGGAACAAAAGGTATAATCCTACCTCAGAAAACACAAATACTATATCAGGACCATCCACAACAGCTAAGCCAGGATCAGCAAAGTGTTGAAGTTTTTAGTGGCCATATCAATAAATTGGAGATTTAAGAACTATGTATTCAGTAACTGAGCATTCTCTTTTCTCTTTATGATTTACTAGATTTGGTATTGGGAAACAGCTCCTATGTAAAAGATTTTAAAGAAGTCCATATAGTACTTTGGTCATTCTGGAGACTTTCTGAACTCTGGGGTATATGCCTTGAATTCAGCAGTGAAGAGTAATTATTACTGTAGCTCACACTTACACAAGCAGTCTTAATGGGTTTTGCAGACACTATCACACCAAAAACAATACTCCACAGCGTATGAATGCCAATGGCACCTGCCGCAAGTAAGTTATAGTAATTTATACTCATTGCTGACCTAAAGGATTTTCTCTGTCCCTATTTGTAGTTAGCTTTACTCCATGAAAATTATTTCAATAGGAGCCGAAGTGGTTTGACCAAAGTCATGAAGACAACTGAATTTGTGGGACCAAACCCTTATAGAAATACAAGTGTACTGTGTACATGCAGAATGCATGCCACATGCTTACTTGTGCAATGTTTTCATGCAATTTGCATACACAAAGTGAACCTAAGCGAACCAGGTCTAAAAAGCAAATTAAGTTTGCATGCTGCACGCTTGACATGTGTGCAGCAGGTAAGCTGGTGCGAACATCTTCTAAAAATCACATCAGGTTAATGTGTTGCATGCTTGACATGAGTGTATTGTTAAGATGGTGTGAACATCATTTAAAAATCACATCCAGTTCACATGTTGCACACTTGCCATGTGTGCAGCAACTACAGTAAACTCATGCAAATCTCATCTAAAGGCACACATCCATTTTTTATCTCTCATACTACTGCTGCTAGCAAATAGAGCCTTTAAAATACATTTTTCATTAATTTCCCATTAAAATTAGGTAAACTCATTAATTCTGATCCTTTTGCAAGTTGTTTAATGGCTTTTGATTTTTGTCATTAAATTGCCATTAATATCTAAAGTATTGTTTGTTTACTGCATTAAATGCCTAGGATATAGTCAGCCAATATCCCCCATTAGAGATGTGCAAAGAGGGGACTCTGTGTTATGAAGCCTGACCTTTTTATTCTGGGCCACGCAAATCCCCTTATGCATATTTAGTGCTACAAATGTGTTTCTCAATGACTGTTATGGCTCACTTACTTTCCCTTTGTCACTCTGTATGGAGCATATACACTATGGTCATTCTCAGCACTCTTTGTGTTGAGTAGGGTCTTGGAAGCATGCACCATACTTCACATGTTGGCAGTGAAATGAGGACATGGACACTCAAAATGAAGGACAACGAGGGACACTAACCCACATGATGATCAGAACACATCCTGAAACATGGAGATACAGTACCTCAGAACACACTGAAAACCATTGTATTTACTTGTAGCAATACTGGCAACTGAGAATGAATTTGTACTATTATGCAGGTATTCCATTTAGGTAGGACAGAGTGGGGCAATTGCCCCTTCCCCACATTTGTGTATAGGTTGTTCTTATGGTGTGCCAATAATGGCATTAAATTTGGATTTGATCTTTTGCACAATAAGTGCCCCCCTGGCCTGTGTACGCTCCTGCTGCAAGTGCACTCCTGACTTAACTGTGTCTGTATTGTGTTGTCCACTCTCCCCCTCATAGTAGCGGTGCCATCACAAGTGACATGGAGATGCTCCAGCCAAGCAAGAGCACATGAGTTACATGAGTGCTACACTGTCTTTCCCACTACAGAAAGGACAGGTTGAACACTAAAGCCTGGAGGAGTTGGTGAACACTAAACTCTTAATAGCAGTTTTGTGGAAGCATATTTTTGTTGGTCTACTTTTAGTGAGTCTCTGTCTCCCCTGGTGGCTGAAGGGAAGAGGGTGAGCTAGAAGCTATTTCGAGACTAGGCTACCTACTTACTGTACTAGACTTGCCTCACACAAAAAAACAGCACAGGTCCCCCCTGGGAGCAAGCTAGGCCTAGCAGCAGAGGTGACAGCAATGTGGGCAGCCTTCATAGGCCTTGATCAGTGCAGTGAAGCAGCAGCCCCTGCAGCAGTCAAACAGGAACCAAGCAACACAAGTTGGGTGGGTGCGGTTGATGAGGTGACTTGGTCGTGGACCACTTTGGGAACTTGGGATGCTTGGTTCTAACATTCTGCTTCTGGAAGAAGGATGGAGGAGGAACAGACTGAAAACTTGGCTGGTGACACACTGGGCCTGGCCACAGGTTCTGGCCAGATGGCTGGGTAAGTAAAGGTAATTAATTTTTTTTTACAGGGGGATTGAGGAAGGGAGAAAGACTGAAATATTGATGTGTTTTTCACATTTCTGCACCTTTGGGCAGCTTCATGATCTATATGGGATGGGTATTGAATGGAATGGAGTTGGGGCGATAAATCGGGACAACTCTTTTTCTGGGGTGGGGTTCAGAACTTCAGACAGGAAAAAAGTTGGTTAGTAACTGGGTGGGTTTAAGCACAAATCTGATGCACTATTCCAGGGCACAGAGAGATGAATCTTATACATTTTACTTTTTTCTGATTTGCTTACCACTTTCCAGTCACAACAAATAAGTTTTACCTTTTAGAGATGTTCCAGGCATTCCAGAATGCACAACCTAGGAGCTAACTAGCACCTGGCCTCCATTGATTGTTGGCTCCCACCTGCTGAAATGTGAAATGGCGCACCTGTCATGAAGTCTAAATTTATAGGACATCCTCTATGTGAACAGCATGTTTTCCATAAGGGATGGATGAGAAGCAGAGCAATTTTCAGGGGTAAAATGAGGGCTGACCCTTGTATTCAGGGACAGTTGAATGGTGTGGTATGCACAGACTATTGGAGCCACACTATAGTCAGGCTTATGCCCCCCCATGAATCTGACCTCCACATCCCCATGCTCAGGCACATTGTGACATAGGGCAAGGGAGACTGCTGGGGCGTGCACCATTGGAATGGCTGTGGGTATTTTTTTATTACTACTAGTTTTTATTACCAGTCATTGTGGTTTGAAATCACAGAAGGAGCAGAATCAAACCACACAAAAACACGTATCCTGGATTTTAGGGGGGCAGACTTTGGGAAAATGGGGAGATAATTGAAAGAGGCATTAAGGGGAGTGGGGCAGGAATCAGGGGTTGAGGAACAGTGGGCAGTATTTAAAATGGGGATTACAAGAGCAACAGAATTATGCATTAAGCAGGTTAGCAAGAGGAAAAGGGAGAGGAGACCATTATGGTTTTCCAAAGAGGTAGCAAAGAAAGTGAAAGCCAAAAAGATTGCATTCAGGCAATACAAAATGAAACAGGCAGAAGGGGATAGGGAGAAGTACCAGGAGAAGCATAGGGAGGCAGGGAGGTCAGTAAGGGAAGCCAATGCTCAGACAGAAGAACACACTGCAAAATCAGTGGGTAGAGGGGACAAAACCTTTAATAGGTACATAAGGGAAAAACGAAAGCAAAGGGAGGGATAGTGAGACTGAAGGGGGAGAATGGGGGCCACGTGGAGGATGACAACTGTAAAGCTGACATATTGAACAGGTGTTTCTGCTCAGTCTTTACTGAGGAAGAGGAGGGTAGTGGGTCTGAAGGGAGTACAAGGGGTGAGAATGGTACAGAAATGGACACTACTCCCTTTACACAAGAAAGGGTCCTGAAGGAACTGGAAGTAATAAGAGCTGATAAAGCAATAGGGCCAAATGGGGTGCACCCCAGGGTCCTTAAAGAACTAAGAGAGGTGGTGGCTGAACCTCTGGCTATCCTGTTTAGCTGATCACTGGAAACAGGGGAGGTACCCAAACACTGGAGGACAGCAGATGTAGTCCCCTTATACAAAAGTGGGAACAAAGAGGAAGCAGGGAACTGCAGACCAGTCAGCCTCACCTCGGTAGTGGGGAAGATCATGGAAGCACTACCGAAGGAGAGATTGGTGGAACATCTGGTTGTCAATGGAATACAGGACCCAAGGAAGCATAGTTTCACCAGGGGGCGGTCATGTCAGAGCAATCTCATTGAATTTTTTGACTGGATAACTAGAGAGGTGGATCAGGGGAGGGCAGTGGACATGGCCTATCTGTACTTCAGCAAGGCCTTTGACACTGTGCAACATAGAAGACTATTACACAGACTTGGGAATATGGGTGTGGGCAGGACAGTAGTGGAGTGAGTAGGTAACTGGCTGGGTGGCAGGACACAGAGGGAGGTGGTAAATGGCTGTCACTCCACAGAGGGAAGAGTGGCCAGTGGGGTACCACAGGGATCAGTGCTGGGACCGGTCCTATTCAACATCTTCATCAGTGACATTGTGCAGGACCTAGAAGGCAGAATTTCACTGTACGCAGATGACACAAAGCTCTGTAACAGAGCAGACACACCAGAGGGTGTAGACAGAATGAGAAGGGACCTGCAAAAACTTGAAGAATGGTCAGGGATTTGGCAGTTGAAATTCAATGCAAAGAAGTGCAAGATAATGCATATGGGGCACAAAAACCCTGGCACAATATATCAGTTGGGGGTGAGGATATAGCATGCACCAAGCAGGAAAGGGATCTTGGGGTTATCATCTCTGATGACCTCAAGGTAGGGAAACAGTGTGACAAGGTAGCAGGAAAAGCAAATAGAATTCTGGGATGCATAGGCAGGGGCATCACCTGCAGGAAAAGGGAGGTCATAATTCCACTATACAAGACACTAGTGAGGCCCCACCTGGAGTACAGTGTACAGTTCTGGAGACCTTACCTACATAAGGACATAGACAGGGTAGAGAAGGTTCTGAGGAGGGCAACAAAGATGGTACATGGATTGCATCACAAGCCCTATGAGGACAGGTTGAAGGAATTGAATATGTACTCCCTGGAGGAGAGGAGGGAGGGAGAGAGGGGACATGATAGAGACATACAAGTATCTTACAGGGAGGAGAGGTGCAGGAATACACTATTTTTAAGCAAAAGATGTTCCAGAACTAGAGGGCATGGGATGAAGTTGGAGGAGGACAATTCAGAGGAAACATGAGGAAGAATTTCTTCACAGAACTGGTGGTGGACAAGTGGAACACCCTGCCAGAGGAAGTGGTGGTGGCTGAAACAATCACAGGATTTAAGAATGCATGGGATAGACATAAAGGAATTCTGGAGGTCAGGGGTAAGGGGCAACAGACTTCTAGGAAAACATAAACTGAACTTACAAGCTCAAATGGGCAGACTGGGTGGGCAATAGGCCCTTACCTGCCAACACTGTCTATGTATCTATGTATACATTATTGATGGAGAGTTGGAGATTAATGAAGGTCACCACTCGAATAGCAATGGCCTTTTTACTAGAACAGTGGCCTTCACGATTCTCCAACTCATCATCATACTGTATAAAATAGTAATGACTCCATTCATTTTAAGTGGGTACACCCCAGCATTCTGACCCATGAACATCATCTCTTAAAGACTCCTGCCTTTGGTTCACTAGTACTCAGGTAAGAGACTCTTGACTTATATCTATACTTCTGGGTTGTCTGTAGCAGCATGGCTGCACCTGATACATACAGTGTGTGTGCATGGGGGGGGGGCTGGCCATGTGGGTGAGTGTCAAGTTATTGCTACTTTTGTGTTTTCCCCTTAAAGTCTGTTTGCGTAGAAGTATTCAGAACTTTGGTGAGAAAATAGTAGGAGTACAGGCCAGACAGAAGTAATTAAGTAGTTGTGTGGGTAAGCGAGTGTATTGAAGGTGGAAAGAACCACATGTGTTTCCATTTGTATGTGTGCTAACTTTGAGCTGTGCAGCTGAAATGAGGGGGGACAAGAAAACTAAAAAGTAAAACAGTGGCTATAAGCATGCTACATGCATGCAGATGTATGCAGATTTGTATTGAAGTACAAGTGAGCCATATGTGTGCAGGCAGTATAGCTTAGTGGTTAAAGGCACTGAACTGCAAACCAGGAGTCCTGGAGACCTGAAGACCTGGGTTTGAATCTCATCAACCCCCACTTGTATATGGTGTGATCCTGAGCAAGTCACTTAACTTTGATGTGTGCAGTTATCAGTGACCACTTGCTTTTTGCACACATGCCACATGCATGCAGGCTGTTCCAATTTAACATAAAAAGCATGCATTCCACACTTACTTGCTGCACACATGTCACATGCATGCAATCAGTTCCAATTTAACATTTAAATCATGCTTGCAGCATGCATATTACTTGGGGAGTTTTATGTGCACAGCATGAAAACTTTTCATATAATTATTTCTGTAAGGGAGCTCAAAGCCAAATTTATGCAGCAACTCGTTCACTTCTCTTACTGTTTCCCAGATATCTGGACAGGAAATTGTGGACCCCACCCCAACCCCAGTTCACTTTAACTTCACTTCCAAACATAGCTATCAACACTTAGAGTGGAACATTAACATTTGTGAAAAATATATGTTCTAAAACAGTTTTTTGAAAACTAACTCACTTTCAAATCCAGGTCAGACCATTACAAGTAGCAGAAAGTAACCACATAATGCAGTATTGTGCTGTGAAATGTTTTCTCTCAAACTTGTTTCTTTTCCATTTTACTTCCAAGCACATCTAGGAGGACTCTCAACATAAAATATCACAGAATAGTTACTCTACTGTAAATCAAGCAATGTTACTTGTTTGGTCTGATGTTCTTCAAAGCAGAATAGAGACACATCCTACTCCCTCCCCCAACAGGTTAAGACTGCACTCTATCACATGGTTACATCCCTGTACCTCATGCATCATTGGAACAATTTTATTAGACTTTTGCCTATCTTGTTATCTGCCCAGCACTGACTTTGCCAGCAAAATATATTGCTTAGTTTTGCAAAGAGTACTATGTTTCACATTTGGTGAAGTTGAGTCATTTTACAAAATTCTGATAAAGGATAAAGTTTGTGAGTTCACCACGTCTATGCCAACAAAGTAAAATTTCACAACAACTTTACTGGTTGGGTATGATGACATCATATATGGTATCCATTTGTGGATATAAGGAAGATCACAGGAAAACCGTTGCTCCCACTGCCAGATGATTGCCATTAGCCATCATGCCTTGGGCCATCCTAACATAGGCCCTACTTCATTCAATATCCTTTCACTGTCGCAACCCATAGCTCCCTTTAGCCCCCTTATATAGAGACAGAACAAACTAGGTACAGAGACTGGTACCTGTTTTGAACTCAAAACTTTGAATTCCAAAATGTGACAGTGACCCCAATATGACATAAAGCAAGACAGTCCCCAAAGAGGATGCATTTAAAATGATTTTTCTTTTACATGGAAACTGCTGAAACAGAACTATGTGGCTTGTTTTGTAAGAAAAGAAAATGAACAAAGAAATGGGGTTTATGTTTGAGGAGGATTGTTTTTTCTTACCTATATATAGGTGAGGTGGTGATGGTGGTGGTAAAAGTTATCCCTTTCATTTAGAAGGCAATAGTAAATTTACAACAGTCATGCTTCTTTGCATTTTTACATTTTCCTCATAAGAAACTGAGGGTTGTTTTCCTTTACCTTTCTCTCAATGTATATTTTTCCATTATGAAAATGTGTGGTTGGCTTTACTGTATATAGAACTCTGTAGTTTGCATCTTTCCCTCTGTTAAGCAAGATGAGTTCACTTCATTCAACCAGTGTTTTCCAGCTCCATGCAGAAAAAGTGGCAGCCAATGTATTCTCTAGCAAGATAATTTCCTTTATTAACCCTCCACTTCCTAATTATGTATTTCTCTAAGACAGATCCCAGTGATCAGGATGAAGTAAACTTCAATCCTGATAGAATTTAGTAGTCTAGAAATAAAGAAAGAAAGAAGACAGAAATGGTGCAGCAATTCTTTATTCTCTATCAGACAAAATGTTAGCATGTCAAAGAGTGTTTTCCACTGTGGGATACATTACAATGTATTAATAAAAAGGGACTGCAGACTGTGAACTCAGTGCTGCCTCCCTGAGAAATTTCTTTGCATAATATATGATGTGCTGCTCCAATTCAGCACTTCATAGATTAAAGGATATGATCTCTCTGCATATAAAAGAGCCCAAGACAGCATGATGGATCATTGCTGAATAAATTTCAATTCATGCATAATTACTTTCTGATCTTTGTGGCTGAAACATTATCACTGACTCCATTTCCTGACTGCTTTATTTTACTCCAAGGAGTCACCAATATTGTATGAATCTTTTAAATATTGCAGCCATATCCAGCTCTTGTGTCATTGCCTAAACCCAGCACAAATGCAGAGTATGAGAAAATTTGATGACCATCAGTAAGAAACAGCAGGAAAAATGTTCTTTTCTTTCAAAATAATACACATAGATCCAAAAAAGACAGAAAGAGTTATAGCTTTTTCACCTATCTTGTCTAATCCCTTGAAGTATTGTTTTAATGTGAATTGATTTATGGCACCATGGCAATTACAGGAGTGCTTAGCTTGCAACTAGAAGTAAATGGGTTTTCTACCAGATGGCCACTGAATCCCTCTTGCCTTAGCCTAGAAGTATTAAGCGTGCCAGATTATATGGTTCCCAGTCTCAAAGAAAATCATGCCATCATAGGGCACAAGCTTGCTAAACATACAATGGATATGCATACAGATTGGCCATATGCATAATGGCAATGCTTTCATGGCAGTGGATAGGTCACTTCAAGAGGCACACTACATGTCATTACCGCTAAAGTAAAATAACATAGAAATTTAATCACAACATATGCACATACAACATATTTATTCATCCCTGCATATGAAATATGGGGAGTGGTGTAGACACGATGGACCTAGAGACCTGTCTGACTTTAAATTACTAAGTTGTTATGTCATTTAAATGGGGAGGCAGAGAGCAGCAATTCAAATTCAATTTTGCAGTGTATGACTAGAAAATTTGTATTGTAGTGTGGCCTGTTTTTTCTGCCACAGGTATGTTCCATTGACAATTAATCAAATATTAAAACTAGCTTGCAGTGGCTACTATAGTTTTCGCGACCTACAAATATTGTAAAAAGTTGATTATTAAATCCTTGGCATGACTAATTTGCTGATTATAAACTGAACAGGGAATTCCCTGTGTACTTGTTGGCCAAGAAGATTCTGAAGCCATGATATTAAGGAAAAGAAGTCTAAGAATTTGTACTTTTTCTTTCAACCAGAGTGCAGTGTGCTGAAGTACTTTATTCATGCCTGTCACAAGTATTTTTTAAAGAGTTGTGTTGTCTATGTTTGTAAAGTATTTATGTATTTAGTTTTGATTTACCAGGTAGGTGCACTAGACAAATCATTTGCCTATTTTCAGCCATGACCTGGAAGAACACAGCATAGGACATCATCACAACAGTATACAAGAATACAGTGTTCATACATTTGACAAGCAGTAATACAGAGAAATAAATTAAGGGAAACAATATACAAGATACATTATGTGGACAGCATGGTGCAGGATACAGGGCAATGTACTGTACATCAGTAAGACACAAATATCAAGTACAGGGATAGGTTACATCTGTTGATGTTGGCAATCAGCATAACATTCACGTGCAATAGGTCAGACAACTTATTGCTATTCCTAGCAGTCCATGGACAAGTACATGAAGCTGCCTTAGGTAGAAGGGTGCAATACTCTCTTTTGAAGGCATGGCTGGGCGTACACTGATGGACCATAGCCAGGATAGAATTTCAAAATTTATGGACAGAGTAGGAGAAGGACATTTCCCCTAACTTTGTCTTACTTTTGGGAATAGTTATGGAACCTGGAACATTAGACTTTACTGGATATGATTGGCTGTCAGGTGTAATGTGTGTTGAAAGGGACAAGGGGCTCCACTTAGTCACAACATTATGCACCAAACCACCCGTAGTAAATTTGCGTAAGGCTAGTGGAGTACAGTAATAGTGCTGAATTTGTCAAGCAATTTTGTGAGATTCCCTATTTATCCTTCACAAAATTTAGGGGAAAAAATTCTCTAAAATTCTTTTTGTTATACCTACAGAAAGAGGCCAGCTCCTATTACAGTACTTAAGTGCCATCTGGTAGATTTTCAACTACACTATCAGATGAGACAACTCTTTTTCTGTAGCAGTGAACACACTAACAAACAAAACAAAATCCATAACTAAAGGTTTCACAATTCTAAATAGGGATTTTTAAAAATCCTAAAAAAATCCAGTGCTACTACTGTAGGCCAATCTAGTTTGGAATAAAGGTCACAATGATGCATGTATCTGTTTGTGGCCAAGGCAACCTTGCAGATGTTTTTATTGGCCACATTCCATTTTTGTAGGACAGTTTTGAAGGCTCAGAAGTAAAAAGCCATCCCATTGGACAATTTGTGGAGAAGAATGCCATAGGCAATGACTATAAGGGCTGTAAGAGTAAGGTTGTCTCAGATTTTGAAGGAGACACCCAGTCCAGTGTTTGCAGCCTTACATGCAACAGAGGTATGTCCAGCAATGTGTCGAGCATGACTCATAGGTTGTTGAAGGAAAAAACTGTGGTAGGACATATCCATCTATGTTTGTCACTGTCAAAGAAGTGAGCCACATTTTTACCCTCGGGGTGAGCTAAAAAGCATAGCTTGGGTCTTGAAAGTGTTCATAAGGAGCCTGTTTCAACAGAGCCATGCCTGTGCTGATTGATGCTCTGTTGAGAGTTGACTTTTTAGGTCCAGGATGTTGTGAGAGCACATGAAAAGGACTAGGTTGTCAGCATATATGGGTGTGCTGCACATAAGACTAAACTGTATTGAGTTATATATAGAGAGAAAAGGATGGGCCTAGTATAGATTCATAAGAGAGCCCGACTGTGGTAATAGTTGGGTAAGATAAGGCACAAAATATAGGCTTTCTCATATGCGCCTTATTAAAAAAAATTGTTCAAGTCTTGCTGAACCACCACCTCTAAACTCCCACAACACAACAAATTATATAAAATTAACAGTTAACTCAAATTCCCACCTTGTTGTGACATTTCTAACTTTTGTTCTCAACATCTAGTCAACTGTTTCTAAACAATATGAACAAGTTTTATTCTGTCACAGCTACTCTAACCCATAAAACTGTCATTTTATTTTCATAAAATGCTCACTCAAAACCAATAAACCTGGCTCTTGTCAGTTGAGCAGTGGTTTTCATTAATCTCCACCTGGCCATTATTATGAATAGACATGCCATTGAAATTCAGCCCTGTTGACTTCAGTGGGGCACACCCTGATGCTCTTCCAGGTCACACGTAATTACATGCCTGATCATGGGGGTATGTCAGAGCTATTAAAAAGTGAAAGGGATTGGCTGGCCACCTCATAGGGCCAAACTAAAATCCATCCCACTGAAACAATGATTTAACATAAAATTATGAAAAGTAGCTGGAATAACTATCATTGACATCAGCTACAAGAATATGTGAGTGGGGGGAATCTTGGTAACTCACTTTAAACTTCAATAATGAAGACTTTATGTAGTGCATGTGCAAAGTTTTATGTTCCTACTTGTCTGAAGCCACATGTTGCTGGACTGCACCAAGATTTGTTGATTGACACATCTTGAGTGACCCATCTAACTCTCTTTGTCTCCCAACTCAAAAGTTGCAGCCTAATTAATTTCCCTTACTGTCTATTTGACAAAAAGTATCTTTTTGTTTGGTGACTTATGCAAACTGTAACCCACTGCATTACTGCTTAGTTCATCAGCTTTTGGAGGAACAATACTATTGAAGAGGGGGCATACCAAAGAAATTGCATTATCCTTAATTTAGAAATGTTATGCACTCCACATTGTGTGCTACAGAATGATAATACTGTGTGACCCTGAGCAAGTCACTTAACTTCTCTGTGCTCCCAGGTTGCACCTGTAAACAAGCTTTCAGCTTAGTGTGTCTCACCTGGTTAAGCAATTGAAAAAAAGAATAATAAATAGAAAAAATATGAGGCTCTGTACTACATCATTTAGCAATGTGGCAAGATATGTCTTACTGCTTATTTAGCAACAAATTAACTTAATGGCTATTTGTTAAACATAAGAAGAAATGTTGCACAGTTTTGATCAATCAGTAATAATGTGATGAAGTGACAAACTTTACCTTTTTGAAAACCTTGTGAATTAGCCCTGCTTCACCATATTTGGGGCATATGCACTTAACAAATTACATGGGGTGACTTGCCAGTGACGTAAATGTTACTTTTGCAAGAGCAAAATCTAGTATAGGTCTTATGCTATGTAAAAGGCTTGTCATTTATTTTATTTTATTTTATTTTGGTTTTTGGAAATACGCCATTGAGTCAGGGACTCCTTTGCAAAGGTTTCACATCATACATACATACATTAGGAGTTATATAAGAATTTAGTTAAGAATACACTGGGAAAATTAGACTTACAGTACAAGAAATAGCAAAAGAAATCAATAGGGTAGAAACAAACCCATCATCCCAAATTAACAAGCTAGGATACAGATACAGTAGTTATTATCTGAAACCAGTATTGGGTAGTTAGCATTCAAAAGAGACTTAAGAGTTGAGAAGAGACACATAGTGGGTAAGTTGCAAGTACGTCAATGTAGAGAGGGGGGATAGGGACTAGGTGGGAAGGGTGGTGAAAGCAGAGGGGGGAGTGGAGGGGGATTAGGAGGATTGTAACAGAAGCAGATTTTTGAGATGGGTTTTGAAAGGACCCATTTTTATTTCATGTAGAACAGGTGTAGGGAGCTCATTTAACCATTTAGGGGCACTACTCTGGAAAGCCCTTTGTCCAAGGGAGGTTCTGCAGTGGGGAACAGCAGCCAGTGACTTGACAGTACTTCTGGTAGATCTTTTTATTGGAGCAGGGTGGATAAGGCGGATGATCCCTGGGGGAGCGAGGATGAGTAGGGATTTCTTGGCAAGAAGGCAGGCGTAATATTTAAGCCTTAGGTTGAAATTTAATAACTGTGCCTATTGATAAAGTATACAGTCATGGGTTAGTCTGTCACAGTTAGTGATGAGATGGCAGGCTTTGTTTAAGGTGATTTTTAGGTGGCATAGGGCTGTTTAATTGGCCACACCATATATAACAATGCCATAATCCATGACAGAGAGCACAGAGATACAGCAATAAGAGACCAAGTCTGGTGTTTAGTGAGATGGACAAGAGCTGGATGTGTTTAAGAAAAGAGAGGGATGCATCAAGGGTTATGCCCAGATACTTAAAGGTGTCAACCTGTTCTAGCGTATCATCTAGTGAGTTGTTAATGACAAGTGTTGATCCAGAGTGTGGACTCTGGTGGTGAGCGAAGATCATAGATTATTTTTTTTTTGTAATTGAGTATACACCTATGGTCCCAAAACCATGCTTCTGCTTCAGAGAAGTACATTTGGAGAGAACCTTGTAGGGAGGAAGTGTGTGTGTGGCTGCAGAAGATAACAGCATTGTCTGCACATAAGAGAAGTCTACCAGAGCAGGACCTTGGTAGGGAGTTCAAGAAGGTGCTGAAAACGAGAGGGCCCAGTACTGAGCCTTGAGGGACACCACATAGGGCTGGGCAGAACTCAAATAGGGTGGACCCAATTCTGACACATTGGGTCCGGCCAGTTAGGTAATCTGAGAACCAGGATATGGTGTCCCAGGAGAGTCCGAGAGCAGGTAGACAGTGCAGGAGGAGGGAGTGGTTCACTGTGACAAAGCCTTAGAGAGGTCAATGTAGAGAGAGCCAACTATAAGTCCACAGTCAAGGACCTGATGGATGTAGGATGTATACTTGAAAAAAGGCGGTAGTGGTGCTGTGGCACCTACAGAAGCCATGTTGTTCACAGCAGAGAAGATCATTTTCTGATGGGTGGTGCATGAGCTGATCAGCAACTATTTTTCCTAAAGCCTTAGAGAGGTGGGGCAGTATAGATATGGGCCTGTAGTTGTTAGGGGAGGTTTTGTTGCTACTCTTTAAGATGTGGGTTATGACAGCTTGCTTCCAGGGGGATGGGAATTGACCTAAGCAGAGTGACTTGCTAAGAATTTTAGTTAGGGGGAGTAGGACTTCATCCGTAGTAAGACGTAGGAGCTTAAGGTCCAGAGAGTCATTACTATACTGTGATTTGGTCAGAAATTTTGAGAGGTACTTCTTAGCTTGTGAGGGGGAGATTATACAGAGATGGAAAGGGGGATATATATGGTGAGGTGCTGGAGGTTGAGCTGGGGAGGGTTAAAAAAATTGGGGGGGAAGAACCTCACTTAGGCCAAAGAAAGCAATGTTAAGGATGTTGGCTATAGCAAGGTGGTCTTGGGTCGATGTCCTGGCAAGGGATAGTTGAGCAGGGGGAGTGGAGATGGTTTTTCCACTAAGTTCCTTAATGTTTTGTCCAAAAGTCACACCTGGAGCCTCAGAAGGAGGTTAGGGTGGCCTTATAGTGGGTAGCCTTAGCCTGCTGAATGGCCCAGGTGCAGGTATTTCTGGCTTCTCTATATAGTAGCCTATCATGGGGGAGTCGGGAGTCAGTGGCTTTGTGCCAGAGATTGTCACAGTGGCACATCATCTCCAAGAGGGCTTGAGTGATCCAGGGGGTATCTCAGTTTTTAATATGGTGCTTCAAGAATGGGCATAGAGGTCACAGGCTGCACTGAAGGTGGCAATGAAGTAGGACAAAGCAGCATCAATGGACTCAGCCCTGTCAATAGGGCCCAGTCACACCACTGAAGGTGTTCCTTGAGTCAGGAGAGGGAGCCTTTTCTTAGTTGTTGCTGGAGGGAGTTGGTTGAGGATGCGATAGGGTTTTTGTTTGAACACCAGCAGGCAATTGGGGAGTGGTCACTGATGGTATTAGGAAGGACCTTAACACAGGAGATGTTAGGTTTGTTGGTAAAGTGAGGTCAAGGAGAGTTGCCTTGCCTGTATTGTCATTTAGTCTGGTAGGAGATTAACAACTTGGGTAAGGTCAAGGGCTAGTGATGAGTAGTGGAAGGGAGAGGAGAAGGGAGCAAGCCAATTGATGTTGAAGTCACCAATGAGAATGACTTCATTTTTAGGAGGAAGTAGTGTGATGTAGTCCAGAATGGATTTGAAAGTGGGTTTTTGGTTATATGGTGAAATGTAAGCCACAGAGAGTTACAGGGTCTTCCCAGGGTCTCCAAGGAGCAGCTTGATGGTGAGAATGTGGGACTCCTGTTCAGGGGAAGGGAGGTTAACTAGGGAGACTTGCAGTGTATTTTTTACATAGAAGGCACAGTCCCCTCCTCTTTTGGAGAGCTGGTCAGCTTGGAAGAGGGAATAGCTATCTAAGGCTACAGCAGAGTCAGGGAAACCAATGGTAAGCCAGGTGACAGTCAGGACCGGGATATATGGGGAGTGCTGGGCAAGCCAGGCTTGGAAGGAGGAAAATTTCTTTAGTAAGCTGCAAATATTAAGATATGGGGTTGTAAAGGCCATTTGGCTTAGAAACAGAGGAGCTGAGGCTGGGGGGCAGGGTTTGAATGTACATTCCAGGAGAGTAGGAGAAGAAAGAGGGTGCACCACAGAAAGGAATTTTCAGGAATTGTAGTCTACAGGATCAAGCGCTGGAAGGGGGGGGACTCCGAGCTACAGAGTGGATGGGTAGGGACCTATGGTTGTAGGTAAGCCATGTGAGAGAAGGGAAGTTCATATGCAGGCTAGCTGGGCTGGTGGTGGGAGTTATGTAGCACAAGGTGTGGTTACTGTAGGTATGCCTACATAATATATTGGGTGTGCAGTGTGGGTGTCGGGGGAGGCAGGGGTGAGTGGGCAATGGGATATGGGCTGGGGTAGTGGGCTAGAAGTGAGGAGGAGAAAAAGTAGTGAGAACATTATAGGAATGGGGAGGAGATACTAGGGAATAAGAGAAATGAGAAGGGGTTTGAAAGTATGGCTGCTACTCTGGTGCAGTGGCAGGGTGCCTGTCCACGGAGAAAAGGGTGCAAGGTTCAAAATATGAGCTGGGCAATTCACAGGTGTGGAGTAGAAACAGGGAAAACACTGTATTTCTTGGGTAAGTGGGGGAATGGACTGGAAAGGGGAAGCGGAGAGGTAAGGTGGAGGCTTGAGGGAGGGAGGATTGTGAGCACAACACTGACCCCTGGTGGTAGGTTTGTATAACCTTCTAAGGGGGGAAACAGACTGTTAGTCACATGACAGGAAATATAAAGCTAGAGTCAAGCTTGGGTGGGAGGTGGCTGGGGCGGGTGGGGAGTTGACACAAGGCCTCAACAGGTAACTACCTCACAGAAACAGTCACAGAGGAAGGGGTGCCTTTATCTATTGGCAGCCCCACGTCCACTCCCAGGATCCCAATGTGAAGTCCCCTGATCCTGGGCCTGTGTGAAGGTCAATGCCGAGTGCGGTAGTACTTGTGGTGGTGGGGGGTTCCATGCGGCCTATTGGCAACCCCACATCCACTCCCAGGGTCCCAATGTGAAGGATCCAGATCCTGTGCCTGTATGTCATAATGTTACATTGCTGCAGGAAGTACAGCAGGAATATACAGTAACCTTGTGATCCTTCCCCTCACAGTGTGCAGTCCAAGGTTGTTAAAGAATGGATTAAAATGTGTCAACATTGTGCTGTGAAAATTATTGGACAGAAACATTGCGTTATGTATTGAAGCTGTTTTTTTCATACTGTGCATTTAGAATACTTTACAGTATGTGTCACTGGAGATGAAATGAGTTGAACACAAAGGTCTATTTTAGTGTAGATAATTGTGCAGTTGCAGTATGCTGTGCTAAATCTCAGTGCTCCAAGCTGTGTTTAGAAGTCAGAATAGCTAATGTCCTCCTTCAAGTCCTCAATAACCTTCTGTGATAATGATGGCCACAGAGGCTTAGTACTGTTGCTAGTGTGGTCTTTGCAGGAGGTGGTGCTATCCACTCACGTGACAGAGTTAAAAATGAGAACATTTTCTAATGTTTGTGATTTCTGGGGTTTCAATCCTGTCATTTGCTTTCCCATCTTTACTTTCTATTGCTTTGCATGCATCTTTTGAATCAAGTGATCCTTCACTTTCTGAAATACTTCCTTCTTTCCTATCTCATGAGGGGCACCAGAAGTACTGTACAACCGGTACTGTACATGGTAGACAGTTCCTTTCCATAAATTAAGCCTGTCTAACATTTAAAGAAGCAGACAGTATTTAATGCTGCAGTAGCTTCATGTGGGGTACTAAAGGTACAGCATAATGTAACATCTGACACGGGAAGCCTTCATGTTTCCAAACATGTTGCCAGTCTAACATTTATCAAACCAATATTTATGTAGGCAGAATGGTAGTGCAGCAGCCAATGCATGTATACTATCAGAGTTTCCTAAAAAATATGATTATCTGATATGTAAAGTGGCATAAGTAATGATGGCTTTATGAGATTTACAGAAGTAACACAGCCCAAGAGTGTTTGAGGAATGAGCATGATGTGTACACTTAAGAAAATCAGTGATTCAAATCTGAAAGTAATCTGAGGTTGGAATTCTTATATTTACTAGCAGTATGAGGTATACAGTAAGGACATGTAATGAAAAGGAGGCTGGGAGTAGTGCTTTGTTTACAGTCAAACACACACTCAGTCATGTATAGGGTGGAGCAATATGTTACAAAAGTGTATTTTGTCAAATGCTGAGTGAGATTATCATGTTAATGGGAGTGGGTAGTGAAACTTTATTTTTTACCATTGTTCCAGCAGAGGTACAGTGCTGCTTGCCAGGAACAAACACTCTTCTCAGAGTTTGTACTGTCATGTCTTGCAGGCTACTGCAGGTGCTTAACATATTTCAGTGGCAATTACTCAAATTTGCCACACTGTCATCAGTGAAATCTCACACAGTGCTTGGTCCTGGTGCTGTACTGTAGGTGGCACTGTATGTAACGTGACTAACTGCCTGGCTTATTGTCAACTGTCATCATAAACACTCAGCATCAGTACCAGAACTTGCTAATGAAAAAAAGTAGATTGCTGTTATTTATGATTTATTATACATATTTTATATTTAAACAAGCATTTGCCAATGCCGAGTGTTGTCTAGCTGGTGTTGGCATTGGTAGTGCAGGACTTAAAGAGATGCATAATAGGAATGGCAGTGAAGTATGAAACTGATGTCAACCCACCCCACCCTGCAGAGACTGACAGGCACTGAGGTGTGCCTTTGGGTCATCGGCCATAACGCTCATTCCATTTCACCTCACCCTACTCTGCAGACTCTGACAAGTGTCTCATTGTGCCTTGGCATCATCGGGCCTTATGCTCACCCCATTCCATAAGGATACAAATTGAGATGGGTTTAGTATAGGAGACTAGGGTGAACTTTGGGGCCAAAGGGTCCAAGGCACACCTTGATGCCTGTCGCTGGCTGCAGGGTGGGGGGGGGTGGAATGGCATGAGCATTACAGCCGACAATCCAAAGTCACACCCTTGACACCTGTCAGCCTCTACAGGGTGGGACACTATGGTTAGAAACCCTAACACCCTGGGTGTTTGTTGGTATTTGCACTCCAAATTTTCAACATGGACTTTTTGTGACCCCACCTCATGAAAGCATTTGGGACCTTCGCTCATGAACAGTGGAACTGTGATTTTGTTAATCTGTCCAGAACGTTGATTTCCCACAACGACCATGCCATTCTGCACCAGATGTGCGAATACACATTTCAAGCAGGATATGAAAAAAGACATCTGTACCATTCATAAGGAGGTGTGAAGAAATGGCAATGTTGAAAATCTGGAGTGAAAATATTAAAAATTCTCGAAGTTACAAGTGTGTGTGGAAACTGTGCAACGCACGCTCATAACCGTCATTTTGTGGAATTCTTTCGCCAAATTTTCAACATAGGCATTTTGGGACTTCTGCTCATGAACAGTGTCACTATGATTTTATTAATCTGTCCTGAACGTTGATTTCTCACAGTGACCGTGCCATTGTGCGCCAAATGTGCGAAAACACATTTCAAGCAGGATGTGAAAAATGACAGCTATACTGTTCATAAGTGTGAAAAAATGGCAATGTTGAAAATCTGGAGTGAAAATAATAAACATTCTTGAACTTATGAGCATATGTGGAAACTGTGCAATGCACACTCATAACACAGTCATTTTTTAGAATTTTTTCAACCAATTTGCAACATAGGCTTTTTGGGAGCCCACCTCATGAACAGTGACATTGTCATTTCATTAATCAGTCCTGAAAGGTGATTCAGCACAGTGTCTGCAAAATCACCTTTTGGGACTGAATAACAACATGACAGTGACTGGGTTCATGAGGTGGGGTCCCAAGAACCCCATGTTGAAAATTTGTAGCCAAAAGTCACAAAAATGGTCGTGATATCCACCTAAGTTGAAAACCCCCCATTGATGCCATTATACATCTTATCAGTATTTCTTCAGTTCACAGTTGGCTTTGAAGAATGCAGACATGTTCCCACTCCACCGAAGATCATCACACCAGGCTCTGAAGGTAAGCATGGGGTAGGGGGGTTCAGGGTGGTGGGGTGCGTAGAGGGTGGGTCCGTGTTGGGGAGGGGCTACAACAGACAGCGAAGGACCGTTTTCTTGTTTGCAGGTGATAAAAAAAAAACACTTCACGGGAAGGTTTTGTTTTTTCCATGTTTGCTTTGTGCATGCTGGGGTGAGTTCCCAGTGTGCCACCTGGGTGTTTTGGGGGGTACTGGAGCCAATGGGGATTGGGCACCCCATTGGCAAAGAAAACGTGTCTCTGTTTGGAGGGGCATGATGCTGAGGGGGACTGAGCACCCCCCTCAGCAGACAAATTGAAGTAGGAGGGCATTATGCTGGTGAGGATTGGGATCCCCCATCATCAAACCAATTGAACTGGGAAGGGGGCATGCTGATGGGGGGTTGGGCACTCCTGAAGTCAGCTTGCTGGGGATTGTGAGAGGCAGATGGTGACAGCCACCATGTTTATTGAAATAGTACACCAGGCAAGGCACACCCTGCAATGACGGGGAGCTCCCTGATTGCAGTGGCGAAATTGTTCCAAGTTGGTGGCACACTTCTGCAGTGCTATCATAGACAGCATGCTATTTCATTAGTGCCACAGAGACCGACCCAAAAAAGCAGTGGTGCCATTGGCCACAACACGACCGCACACCCAAAACCTGTTACTCCACACCAAGCTACCACAACATGTGGCTTGTGCTGCAAGCACATGTAAATGTAAAAACCTGAAAGTGAAGATTGTGTTGTGCTTTCATATATTTACATTAAATTTGTTCTTTAATATACAATATTCTTTTTTTTTAATTCAATATATTTTATTCAGATTTTACACATGGTACAGAAGTAGATTTCAACAATCAGTCTTAGTTACAGAAACACAAATTGCATTTGAGCTATGAGACTGCGTGTGAAACATATTGTACAAGTTTATAATCAAAATGAAAATAAAATCAAAATTCCCTGTACATAAAATCTTAACTTATTCCCTCTTTAATAGTACCAAATGCAGAAGTCTAATAATATTAATATAATAGGCTTTATTTAGTGAGTATATCACATGAGGATCTAGGGCTTCCATGCTGTTAGCAGAGCATCAAGAGAACCCCATTTGTTCAAGTAAGTCTGCAGTCTATTGTGCATCATAGCTATGTGTATTTCAGGTTGGAGAGCCAGAAGCATTTCTTTATTCCATTCCAACACAGTAGGCAATGAAGTATCCACCCAGTGTCTCATTATAACCAGTTTGGCTACATCAGTTATTAAGGCCATATAGGCTCATCTCTGTTTAATTGTTCCTGAAGGTAAACAGTTAAGCAAGCAGGTTTCTGGAAAAAATAAAGGCTCTAATCACAATAGGGGATCTAGAGAGTTTTTGATGGATTACCAGAATAACTGGGCTTTAGGGCAGGTCCATAATATGTGATATAAATCCCCATTTGCCCTGAGACATCTATGACACTGTGAAGAATTAAGTTTCCCAATCTTATGGAACTGGGGTAAAATATAGGTTGTGCATTATATTATATTGGACTAGGTGAAGCCTGTCTTGTTTAACATATTTATATAGGCTCAACCACATTTGTTGCCAAATTTCAGTGGTCTCCTCGAGAGAGAGTCTATGAACCCAATAATAACAAATCCCTTTGGGCATTTGAGCATCAAGATGCTGCAATTCTTTATAGACTTTGGATACTGAGTGTCAGCAATGTGTAACAGGGAGGACAGCTCAATCTTAGTGGGACCAGGTGGAGTTATTTTATTCAGAAAAGAAACTACTGCATGTCTAACCTTCCAGCACTTAAAGGAGTTTCCAGCTGTGTGCGGGAAGTATAATTGGAATTGAAGATAGGAAAGGGCTTTGCCATTGGGGGCAATATCTGCAAGCCAAAGTCCTACTAGAGAAGTCCAGAAGGCCACAGAGATGGTTCTATTCTGAATTTGGAAGTGGTGGTTGCCTAGTAGTGGTTGATCTAAAGAGTTATGACAGTCCAGATTCAGATGTCTTTGTACTTGATGTAACGCTCTTAAGAACCATCCTATTGGAGTTTTCCACAGTTTATGGGGGATATATTTTGGGAGAACATACAGCAAGGCTGGAAGCATGCAGGAAATATTAAGAGCAACTGTCTTCTCAATATTTAACTGGGGGGATGTATGATCCTACATTTTTCCTCTCCCGATACACGTATCCAATATGCTAATTTACTGATATGGCCAGCCCCATAATAGGTGAAAAAGGACGGGAAGGAGAGCCCACCATGTGATTTTGGTGTGGTAAGTTTATGATAGGCCCTTCTAACACTTTTCTCTTTCCATATATATTGGTTTATCATCTTTTGTAGAGATAAAAACCATGATTTGGGGAAAAGAATCCTAACATATTTAAGGGGTAAAGGATGCAGGGTAACACATTCATTTTAACTATGATAATCCTTCCCCATAAAGAAATTGGGAGGAGGTTCCACCTATCAAGATCTGTTTTAATTGTGTTTAGTAGGTTGGTGAAATTTTCCTTTTTCATTGTGGGGATGTCGCTAGATAATTTAATACCCAGGTATTTCAAGGACTTCAGTTCCCATTTCAAACCAAATTTTTGTACATCGGATGGTAGCAACTTACCATTCAGTGGGAAAACACTAGTTTTAGAAAGGTTAAGCTTATAGAAGGAGACTTTTGTAAAGGATGCAATTTCCTGTAAAATAACTGGTATGCCAACCTCAGGATTTTCCATGTGGAGTAACAAGTCATCAGCACAAGCTGATTATAAAAATAGTTGCATCCCCACAGAAATTCCATGGAGATTTTGAGATGTAAGTAATCTCCGTATAAGGGGTTCTAAATATAAATTAAAAAGAAAGGGAGAGAGGGGACAGCCTTGTCTGGTGCCTCGGTGCAATGGGAAAGAGCTAGAGAGAATGCCATTTCAGCAAACTCTGGCTGTTGGAGAAGTATAAAGCAATTTTGCCCATTTAATAAATGAATGTGGCAAACCAAAACGAGAGAGAGTTGTTAAGAGGAAGTCCCAAGAAACACAATCAAAAGCTTTTTCCGCATCTAATGCAATGAGAGTAGCCTTTGAATCTGAATTACTAGTTATGGAGAGGAGATGAAGCAACATTCGCTAGTGATCACTAGAGGATCTACCAGACATGAAGCCTACTTGCTCATTGCTAATAAGCTTATTCATCAGAGGTCCTAACCGACTGGCAAGTATTTTGGCCAGAATTTTAATGTCCACATTGAGCAGCAATATGGGATGGTAATTATCTGGATAGTGAAGGTCTCTACTGGCTTTGGGGATAAGAGTAATGAGAGCCTCTAAATCGGAATGGTCAGAGAGGCCATTCTCAAACCAGGAATTGAACACCTTCATCAGCAAGGGGGCAAACTCTAAGTTATACAATTTGTAAATGTTGGTTGAAAGTCCATCTGGTCAAGGAGATTTATCAGGAGGGAGTTGTTGAATTGCTAGGTTAACTTCCTTTTCCTCAATGCAGCTTCCTAATGAGAAGGTCTCATTTGGAGATAAGTTAGGAAGAGATAGGAGGTCTAAATAATTCTGTATGTCTTGCTCCATTGGGACTTCCTCTTTGGAGATGCTGTATAAATTGCTAAAATATTGTTTGAATCCAGAGGCAGTTTCTCTTGGATCTGTTATTAAGGGGCCAGCATTAGTTAGGTATATGCCTGATATGGAACGCTCCATTTCTGCCTGTTTAATTTGAATGGCAAGGAGTTTGCCAGCCCTTTCTCCAGGCTCTAGGTATTTAAGTTTGGTTCTCCTTAGAGAGAGCTCTGCTTTTTGGGACATCAAATCGGAAAATTGTGCCTGCAATTTATGTAATCTAATCCAATCCTCTTCTGATGAATGACAGTCCTTTCAAGTGTCTTAAATGAATGGAGGAGAGTTTCAATTTGTGACTTTGATTGCTTGGTCTTAATAGATGCCAGGCATGTGCATTCACCCCTCAAAGCACATTTCAAAGTGGACCAGACAAGATCAAGTCGAGAGACTGATCTCCAGTTAATCTCTAGAAAGTTGGAGATAAAGTTTTTGAGGTGAGTTTTAATGTGGGGGATTTGAAGAAGTTGGTTATTGAGGCGCCAAAGAAAGTCTCTATTAATTCCAGGGCCTAAAATGTAGGTAAAAGAGACAGGGGAGTGGTCTGAAATAACATGTGGATGTATATTAGCATCCAATATTCCAGGTAAAATATGGGAGCTAATCAAGAAGTTGTCTATTCGTGAGCAGGTATGATGGGGGGAGGAAAATAAAGTATATTGTTTTTCTGAGGGATTCAGGACTCTCCACACATCTATTAATCCTGCTCCAAGTAAAAGATCTTTTAGTGCTCTTTATGTTGGGGATAGGCCGGTTCATTTAGTGTCCAATCTGTCTAATAGGAGTTGAGGAGTGATGTTCCAGTCTCGACCTAGGAAGACTGTTCCTGGTGAATTAGTGATCACCAGGTCCAGCGGGGACATAAAAAATTAGGGGAATCCTCATTATTACCATATACGGATACTAAGAGGACCTGATGGGAATATAGAGACCCATGAAGTAATAGGTAGCGGCCACTGGGATCCCATATCTCCTTCTCTAGTGTGAATGGGGTATTTTCATTAATTAATATGATGACTCCTCCCTGGTTAGTGGACCCTCCAGATCCAAAACCTTGGCCAACCCAACCTTTGCACAATAAGGAGGTATTTTCCCTCTTAAGATGCATTTCTTGCAAACATACAATTCCAGCTTTTAAATGTAGCAGGTGTTTAAGGATGATTTGTCTTTTGCATTAGTCTCTGGCTCCTTTAACATTCCAGCTTACTATAGTACACAGTCCACACATTTATTATAGAAAAATCAGTAACCTGAATGATGCAAAAGGAACAATAGAGCCTAGGATCTGTGTATCTGAACATTTGGTACCTATTCTAAATCAATAAGATAGAAACAGTATACCCCTTTCCCCTCCAGCCCACCTCAAAGACCCCTTTAAAATAATTTTAAGAGCTACCCCCAGTTCCTGTAACTGCACTAACTTATTATACTGTCAAGCAATGTTGTAACGCAAGCCCTCACGTATCCAACACCCCCCCCCATTTTTTCCCACTCCCCGCTGCATAATTGAAAGGTAATCCTCACTTGTGCATTTCAGGGTGCCATTAATTTAGCATTGAACTAGACTGTAAATGATGCCAGCTATAAGTTATATTTCTCTTTCACACAAAAATTGGAGGTTTCTGGTTACCACGGAAACCTCTCGATCTCAACTGCCTTGTTGTGTATGCTTGCTCATACATAATATTTTATAGTGTATGGGCAAGCATAATCAGCACTCTGTGATCCCCCAAACAAGTCTACCTCTTAAAATAAGGCTTACTTCGGGATGTGTAGCAGTGCGCTGACTTCCGCATCTCTTTGGGCCGCTCAATTGCGCATGCACGAATGCGTTCAATCTTGTTGTGCTGCACCGGTGATGTACTCAGTGCAGCACAACAAGACAGTGACACACTGAGGCAAGCACAACAACGCTGTTGGGAGCATGGATTTCCATGCTCAACAGCGTTCTACCATACACTATATTTCTCTTTCACACAAAAATTTGAGTCATTAAAATTAAACTACTGAGCATAACATTCTTCTTGTACCCCTTTAACACAAGGAGGGTTTTCAGGAGACTAGTTGTGACAAAGGACAAAAAAAAAGGGAGAACACCAGTCAAATAATGGAAGTGAAAGAAATGTTTATAATCCAATACAGCCAGGTGTCATATCGAATCACACAAGGAAGTGTCAAATTAAATCTTCCCTGATGATTTTCAGGGAGGCAAAGTTCCCAAAGTCAAAAACAAAAATACTGATCACTTATCTGAAGTGAACTCTGTTGTGACACTGTGACATCTGGAGTTCAGCTGCTTTTATTTACGTCGGTTGGCCCTAACTGCTCATCTAGATAGAACATTAAGCAGGTACTGAGTCTTCCAGAGTTTAATATTCAAATTGTTTTAGGATAGCTTAACATGTTCATTTATGAAGTCCCAGCTCTATTTCTCTTAGATTATTCTGCTCATAACCCAAGAAAGCAGTCACTCAAACAGGTCAGGAAGGGCTTTTTTTTAGCTCATGCAGGACTTGTTCTTGCATATCATAAGTCTGCCAATGATCTCCGATTTTAACTTGGAGAATTGCAGGGTATTTCATTCAGAACAGCTTCTCTGTGGTGATTAATTTGGACACTAATGGATGCATTTCTTGCCATTTAGCACGAACGGACTGTGGCAAATCTTGCCTGATGTGAATGCTTTTTCCCTCCCAATGTACCTCTTGTAGTGCTTTTACTTTGGCCAGTATATGCTGCTTGTCCAAAAAGTTGAGCAGTTTAAAAATGAGCTGGCGAGGTGGGGAGCCAGGCGGCGGTGGCGGAAGAAGTGCCCGGTGGGCTCTCTTGATCACATAATTAGGCCCATTCAGTGAGGGGCCTGCAATTTTCTCTCATAATTTTTGCAGAAAAGGATTGGAGTGTTGCCTTCCTCTAACTCTGGAATCCAATGACCAGGAGGTTGTTTCTCCGACTTCTGCCATCTACGTCTTCTAACTTTTCTTCCAGTTTTCTGATTCTCCTAGTGGTAGCAGTGTAGTTGAGTGCCATCTTGTTTTGCTTTTTTCCATGGAAGTTAGTCACACTTCAGAGTCCCCCACTCGGACTTTAAGAGATTCAGTCATGGTTTTGATGCGGTGTAATTCATCATTAATGCCCGAAATTGTGTCTTGTATTGGTCGCATTATTTCCAGAAATCTTTCTTCTGTGAGTGTCACGGATCCTGTAGCCACCTTTGCGGGTTGTTGTTTAAGCCTTTTAAGAGTCTTGTCCTTCTCCAGTGACAACAGTGGAGAATGCCGAGGTGGTGCCTTGCGCATATAGGCTTCTATTATTTATGAAGCTGCAAGCACCAGTAAGTCGTTTATTATTAGATCTGTGATTTAAATGAAGAAGTTTCCTCCAATTTAATGGTTTAAACAGCTGGTTAGCTCGAGAGTAGGATGGAGCGGTAGGAGTTTGCTGCTTATGCTTAGGCTGCCATCATATGACCCAATATACAATATTCTATATGCCAGTAATAACACACTCTGAGTTGTGGGTTATGTCCTAATAAGAGCACGTCCAAGTGTGTTATGAGGCATGAGATTCTTGCACTGAGTGCCTTATGCACCTGGGCATGCTCCTATCAGGACATAACCCACACCTCAGACTGTGTTATTGCTCTTGTACAATAAGCCCCTAAGTAATTATTTTTAAAAAGAACAAAATAAAGATAGAAATATAAAAATGGAGGTTTTAATAGTTCAAACAGTAAAAATAATAGTCACTCCAATAAAATAACTGTTTATTGTCAGCAGAGGTTTTCCTATGTAATCCTGATGTATAAATTAGTAAAATACTACACTGTGTATGTAAGCTTCCCTTCCTGTATAAGCCCTATACATTTAATGTTTTTCATTGTTTTCTTTTTTTCAGATTTATTACTGCACTTTGTTCATACTACTGACAGACTGCTGACTGAGTTTTAGTTTTAGGAGCATTTCCTACTTCAGGTGTGGGTGTTGTTCTGTTTCATCCCCAAGATTAACAAACATTTTTTCTTTTATCTTTGTCTTGTCCTTTTTCTTTCAGTTTGGGTATTTTGTTTTGTTTCTGAGTGCCACTTTAGTGATTCTGAGCATGTCCCTTTGTGGCATCTGTATGAAGCCATTTCCTTTTTTGCGGTTTTGAAATTAAAAGTAGTGAGCGGTGCCGTTGGAGATAATTTTTTTGTTTACTTTATTTTGGGTCTGGTGTTTCATGGAGGGCAGTGAGTTCCTGCAGAGAATGACATAATGGAGGAGCGGCTCTGGGAAGAGGTTTTGAGCTTGAGCTCCTGTTTCTGCCCTGAACTGCAGGTTACTTTAATTTTTTAATGTTTTATGCCAGTGGTATCATCTGTGGAGTGGACAAAATGAAGATGTTGTGTGTGTCTGTGGGGAGTGGGGATTTTCACATCTGGCAATTTTGCTACTGTACAGTTTTATATTGATCCCACTGCTTTCCCGCTGTAGCTGCTGTGTTGTCACCAGTTGTTAGCTGATGAGCTGCAGCGCGATAGCAGTAACACAGATTTATTTCCCCATGTACTTCATCCTGGTTGGCACAAGTAGTGCCCATTGTAATGTTATCACCGGATAAGGACATGGCTGGAAAGGCCTTCAAGCCAATCAGGTTTCAAGACTGTTTTTGCCCATTTTATAATTTTAAATAGGTGCATGCTTCATCAGCTGTTGTACAATACTTTTTCTGTCACAGCAGTGCATAATGGCATAAACTGTTCTTGTACAGCAAACAAAAAGATGGAATAAAAGGTATCCTAGCCAGTGCCAATAGCCCAACTACAGGTCATTTCCCAAAAATCACCAATATAGCCAGTTGTCTACTCAGAACCAACAATTAGCACAGAGACCATTACACAAATTATCTTCACTTCCAAAAAGTAAAATTGTGATTCTGAAATTTCTGGGGGACTTTATCAAGAAGGTGGTGGCCATGCAGCTTGAGGCTCACCTGGAACGAAATGAAATCTATGAGCCTCTCCAGTCAGGATTAAGGCCAATCACATCACATCTCATCACTGAGACTGCTCTTGTTAGAGTGTTCCATGATCTCTGCACTGTGAAAAATGACAGTTTTGCTCTATCTTGGGTCTCCTAAATTTCTTGTTGGCATTTTATTATTTATTTATATTTTATTTTATAATTTTTGGCCAGGTAAAACACAGTCAGAAATGGCTTGTTTCCAGGTGCATCTTGGGAGTACAGGGAAGATATGTGACTTACTCATGGTCACACAGTATGCAAGTTGTGGCTGTGGGATTCAAGCCCAGTTCTCCAGGTTTGCATCTCAGTGGTCTTAACCACTACACTATACTGGTTCCCAAGACTGAGACCACGTATATGGTCTTCCTCCAGTTGTGTCTCCAATGTTCTTGGTTTTCTGATACCATAACATGAATGAATTAATCTTTAATATTTGTAAAAAGTGATCTTAATACATGCAGCATTCCTTGGATGCCTTCCTTCTGGAGTTCATATGGCATCACAAAAATTAGAAGTATATTCAGATATGCTTGAAAGTTCATTTGGACCGTGGTGTGCTATTGGATCATCTAAGGAACCATGTAGGACTCACAAGTATGGTACAGTGCTAGTTTGAGTCCTTCATCACTGGAAAAACACAACAATGATTCTGGGAAATTCCATCACTATATCAACTCTGTGATATTCCTAAAGGCTCAAGCTTTGCACCCATTATGTTCACTGTATACATGATGCCACTGGGTGAGAGCTTAAGACAGTAGGGGGTTGAATTTTACTGTTATGCAGATAATACTGAGTTATATAGTACCTGTTTTCTACACCTGATGGGAGTAATGAACATCTGTGTTAGGGTGGTATCTTTGCGAGATTAATGTCAGGATGGCCTTCAACTCCTTAAACCATAACCCTGGAAAGACAGAGGTAATGACTGTCAAACCAAATCTGCATGGCCAGCAATGACAAGTGCAGATGCCATATTACTATCTATACAGTAAATGATAATACATATCTGGGAGTCTTTGTGAACTGCAAGCTGACACTGGCACAAGAGGTAAGCTGACACTGGCACAAGAGGTATCAGTAATAGGCTTTTTCCTCTGGCAAAATGTCTCATGGATCAAATCACATCTAAGGCTGCAGGATTGATGATAACTATTCATGTGTTTGTCACTCTAGATTGGATTACTGTAATACTCATTAGAAAAGGCTATCTGATAGCTTGAAAATTTGCCTGCAGCAGATCCAGAATGCTATGCCATTACTGGTGCAGGATCTTCTCAAAATGAAGGCTTCATGCACTCTGCACTGGCTGATGTTTAGGTGGTGCATCACTTTCCAGATATGCTTGCTAATATTCATGCCCATATATGGTTTTGGCCCTGATTGCCTTAAAGATACCTCCTGTTGCCTTACAGCCCTGTCCACCATCTCTGCTCCACTGATGTGGACCTGTTAATGGTCCCTGATCTTGGCTCAGGTTATCAGGGGAAAGGGCATTGGGGTGACCTCACTGCTTCTGAGGCTTTCTTTACCCCCCCAGAGTCCACTGTGGCACATTGGAAGCCTTTAAGGCCTCTGTAAAAATGTATTCATTTTACAGTGCCTATTCTTTCTTTTAGTTAGTGTATTGACCGATTGAGTGATTGATTGATTGATTGATTAACTGATTGATTGATTTAAGCTATAGGTATTTATGAACTATTTATTATGATGTGTTTTTTTCTGCCTTTCCTTGTTGGGCACAGTCCAAAATGGAGAAACAGGGAAGCATCTAAGATTTACAACTTCTAGGTGACCAGTAACATGCTATAATAACTGGGGAACATTTTCTCCCATAGGGCAACCCAGTTATAATTCACAATTATAACCGGCGGGTTATAACGGCGAGCATGAACCAGGTTTCTCTCACTCCACACATGCACCTGTTGCCACTCTCCTCTTATACACCTCTGGACACTTGACCACCACTATCACATTGCATCACCAGTAAGTGCTTTAAAAAAAACTTGCCTCTCAGAAGTTGAGTTTTCCTCAGTTTAATCTTAAAAAAAGACAAAAAAGAACAAGAAAACATTTCAGCAGCAGTTCAGCTGCAGACCGCAGACAGCTCTTCATCTCAACTGGACTGTGGCTGTTTTATTTTATATAATTGCTTTGGCAAAAAAACGCTCCCCAGCAATTATATAACATAAAACATGGAGTAGTGTGTTTAACTTGAGATTTTACACACACTCTCGGTGTTGGATGCTTAATATACTGTATATGTATACATATGTGTATATATATATATATATATATATATATATATATTAGAGAAAAAACCACTTAATGGATTAGTTAGGGTTGTTCCACAGTGACAAAAGTGAGGAAATTCGCTGTTAGGGTTGAAAACCCTAACTCCGAATTCACCCCCCCCCAGCACCACACACACACACACACATATGCAAGTATGAGGGAGGACCAAGTCAACACAACCAATGACAGACATCAAGCAGCAGGTGACAGAAATAACAAACAATTGTCTAAATGTACTACGAGACATCCCCACCCACCTGACCAGGTACTGCATGCTCAGTGGAGATCAACAGCAAAACTGAGGCCGTGTACACCAAACGTACACATCCCTGATTGCAGCTGCACACAACATATCACACTTAGTAGTTGCATGGCCTTACCTACCGATGCCCCACACCAGACCACACCACATGTGGTGGGCCACCTGAGCAATAGAGTTCAGCAAAACTAAGGAGGTGTACAGGTATAATACCTCTGATTATAACAAGGGTTTGAGAAATGCAGCTTTCTAATTGACTGTAAACATTGTAACAGCCTTATGTTTAGTTTTTATTAACATACATGTAGAGCCTAACCATATGATGAACATGGTTTAATGTTGTTTAAAAAACAGTTTTATTATGATAGTAATAAGCCACTCCCAGGTATTATGTTAATGGTCAGTTTATCACTGTCTAGCGACATGTGGCACTGGGCCATGCCTCATTCAACATTAAACCCCTACATGGTGATTAACAGACCATTTAACATAACTGTTGGTCATGCCTTATTGCTTAATTGTCTTTATGAGTAGATACTCTCCCTCTGCTAGGCACTGCAGCAGCTTTGCAACACAGTGTCCCACCCAGTTACACCATACACTGTCTAGTTACTGGAGAATGGCTGTGAATATGAACTCATGAAGATGAACAGTGTAACTTGATCATTACAGTCATCGAAACCTTAGTGTGATTATAACTGACAGAGTCAGTAATAGAGAATAACCCCTGCTGTCCTAGTACACTTACCCCATTGTGAGTTAAATCAATACTAAAAGACATTCTGTTTATATCTACACCATACCTACTTGATTCCTGTTGTACCACAATTAACATAGTTATCACTTTGATAGCATCAGTGACAGAAGTGTGGCAAACCCAAACACTAGGCATACAGCCTGAGTATGAAACAACTGTTAAAAAAAATTACACTGTGTTCATAAGTGGCATAGATCACTCATTGCAACAATAGTAAATGTATTACTATCTGAATAAGTTAGTCATCACAGATGCAATGAGATTGTCTTTATCAGGTACAACATACTCAGTAAGTGCCTACAGGAAAATCTATCCTATATACATCTCCGATACAGGTACGTCATTGTTGGCTCAGTAGTGCTATGATATTTAGAAGTTGCTTGGCCTGATCCATGCAATTACATTGTTTCTTACAAAGAATACTTACTGCATCTTTAGTATTGAAACACACTGAAGGTCTATGTATGTACATCAGCAGTACACCTTCATCAGTAAGAATGCATCTGATACTGGCAGTGCAATTTCTGGCGTTGAACAGGCAGTGCTTTTTCCATACGTTTACATCAGCCTCTCTATCTTGAGTGAACCGTTGCAGTAAATGTACTACTATGTAAATCACATACTAAATGTAACACTACTTTTATCTTGAGCATGCTAGTGTCTTGTAGTTAATTTATGTACTTCTCTTAATTAATGTATACTCACTAGTGTTAAAACCTTTCTACAACTGTCATCATGCACCTTCAGCATTTATATTGACTAACGGCACAGTACCAGTTGTGGTGTGGTGTGGGGCATCAGTAGGTAAGGCCATGCAACTACTAAGTATGGTACGTTGTGTGCAGCTGCAATCAGGGATGTGTACGTTTGGTGTACATGGCCTAAGTTTTGCTGTTGATCTCCACTGAGCATGCAGTACCTGGTCAGGTGGGTGAGGATGTCTCGTAGTACATTTAGACAATTGTTTGTTATTTCTGTCACCTGCTGCTGGATGTCTGTCATTGGTTGTGTTGACTTGGTCCTCCCCCATACTTGCATGTGTGTGTGTGTGTGTGTCTGTGTGTGTGTGGTGCTGGGGGGGGTGAATTCGGAGTTAGGGTTTTCAACCCTAACAGCGAATTTCCTCACTTTTGTCACTGTGGAACAACCCTAACTAATGCATTAAATGGAGTTTTTGCCTCTAATTTCCTTCTTTTGAGAATGATAACGAGAAATAGTGAATGTAATGCGGCGGGGAAGGGCCCCGCTCCCGCCATGATGTCTTGTGGCATAGTAACAGGAAGAGCAACGCAAACAGAAGCGCTAACAGTGGTAAATAAGGTAACGAAGTGCGAATGAGAACAGAAAGGGTAACTAACACGGTGGCGAGACGGGAATGGTGTGCCACGTGATGTCTTGTCACATAGTAACATGGTGCCTGCAAACGGAAATGTCAATGGGCATGGTGACAAAGTAAAACAGAAAGAGAAACAGTACAGTGAGACACAAATGGCAAAAAATAACAGAAATGCAAGCGCAAATGAAAACGCAAAGGATGACGCACGTGGTGGTGTAGACGTCAACGGTAAGTGAAACGGGCATGGAACCACAAGCAGAAAGGGCAATGGTAACAGTAATGTAAGCACACAGGCTGGTTTTCCCCAAAAGCTGAATAGAGAAAGACAGTGAGTACAAAGAATGTATGCATAATAATGGGTATCAGAGCAGAAAATGAGGACTTGGAATACTAAATAGGTTATATCTCAGGGACCGTGTGACATAGAAAAAAATGTAAAAGTCGTATGATTTATGACTGTCCTGGCTAATTCTGTTCTTAGGGGCTAAGAATTTTCCGACAAAAGTCAAGTATCTCCACCGTTCAGAGATACGGGCCCTGGCGAGCCTTAATGTTATCCTATGGGAAAAAAAGAGAAGTTCGGAGCACCATAACTTTGCCTCCCTGTAATATTTTTTCACCAAACCACTGAAAGACACATCTGTGGGCTGTTGGCTGTCTTCCCTCCAAATTTCAGGAACAAAGACCAAACCGTTATTTTGCAGTAGGGTGCCAAAGGATTCCTGTAATGCATCGGGCGCCGTAATGTTATCCTATGGGAAAAACTGTCAAATTTGGAGTGCCGTACCTTTTCTGCCATGTAATATTTTTTCAATATAACACTGAAAGGCACATCTGTGAGATGTCGGCTGCGTTCCCTCCAAATTTCAGCCCAAAACTCCCAACCGTTCTTTTGCAGTGCAGTGCCAAAGAATTGCTGTCATTTTCCCACAGACTAGAAAATTACTGTCGATTCTGAAAGCTTTCATAAACATTTGTGACACTTTCATGAGCACGAAAGTACTTTTATGAAGTGATTTTTCCAGAAATCTGAAAAAATTTCTGGGGTGTTTTACCCCAAAATAAAGACATGGCTAGCATCCTCAGGGTCCGACTAGGTGAATACAAAAATAATTAGGTTGCTAGAGGGTCCCAAATTTAAATGCCAAGCATTTTCTAATCACAAATGAAAACAAAATGGCCGATTCTTGAAAGTAACAGGCCCATTTGCGGAAAAAATGCATTTCGAAAGTGTTGAACTTTTGTTAACTTTCCCATGACTTATAATGGGAAATTGTTTTTGAATAACTTTTGAACCGTTTAATATTTTTCACAAATCTTCAAAAGGCACATCAGGGACCCGGCTGCGTTCCCTGAAGATTTCGGGCCGGTCGCGCAAACCGTGCGACCCGTACGCGCGACCGTAGAATTCCAGAAAAAGCATAAATGCGTGCAAATCACGCTTAATAACTCCACAGCCGTGTATCCGACTGGTACGAAACTTGGCAGATGCCAAGGCCTATGGTTCTTGATTGTGTATTCCAAATTTCATCTAAATCTGTCTAACAGTTGCAAAGTTATTAAGGTGCAAAGTTTGTGGGTTTAACATACAAATGGCTCCTCAACCCTAACTATGGTAGCACTACCGTGCTACCATAATGTATATATGTGTGTATATATATATATATATATATATATATACACATATTTATATATATATATATATATATATTTATTATAGTGGTGATAGTTAGGGTTGAGCAGCCAGTTACATACTAAAGTCAAAAGTCGGACGTTAATAACTTTAGACCCGTTCAATGGATTTGCCTGAAATTTGGTACACCTGTTAGGACACACTAGACCTCTTGATTTGCCAAATTGCATTTCTGTTGGAATGCCAGTGTTCATGTACGAAAGCGCTGAAAGATGCAAAATTATCCATTTTTAGAGGCACCTTTTGGCATTCTTAATGTGGTCCTGCACGGCCATTGTGTGGTGTGCCACTATGTGAGATGGCTTATTTGAAAGAGCTTTGGTGGCCGAACATGCCGCTTTTGTTTGGTGAAAAAATATTAAAGTATTCAAAAGTTATGGCACTTTTAAGTTCCCATTATAAGTCAATGGGAAAATTTATATGTATATCTTGTGATCAAAGAATGGGGATTCTGGCCATCTCGTCCCACCTGGTGGTCAAATAATTTGCAGCTTTGTGGTTCAAGAATCTTTAATCCTGAGGAATTTCAAAAATTCTTTGACCACGAGGTCCGCCATCTTTTTTTCAGTTTTCCGATTGCACAAACACAAATATCTCAGCTCAGGGGTCACTTCTGAAGTAAAACTTTGATGGGTTTTACTCAGGGAACCCCACTCTATCAAGCCATGGCTTTGGTTCCATCCAGATTGGTCCAAAAATAGAGTTATTAGTTTTTAAATTCTTCGATCGTGGCTCGCTAATGATCTTCTTTGATCGTGAGAATCTTTGATTGCGATCGTGAGCGAGAGACGAGATGGTCTGATTTAAAAATTGATTTACTCAGCCCAGGGGTGGCCTACACTGTAAACTGAGGGTGCATTTTGCTCAGGGGGCTTTGTTCTGCCCCATCTGCATATTGTAAATAATCTTATAATCATCCCTGGTAGTCTAGTGCCCCCCCAATAAAATATTAACATCCCTGGTAGTCTAGTGGCCCCCTCCCAATAAAATACATTAACTTATATGGACAGCCCTGGTAGTCTAGTGCCCCCACCCCTATTATTTTTGAGATCCTGGCAGTCTACTGGCCCCTGAGCTGTATTCTCTTCTTATACTTAAATGTTAATATCCCTGGTAGTCTAGCTGCCCCCAGCATAATGCAATACATAATGATTTAATATTATACCTGGTAGTCTAGTGGTCCCCACTCCCCACCCATCCATCTCAGCCCACCCAACACCCCCACCCTTCACCAGCCGCGACTGGCAGCAGCCCTCCTCTCATCTCCATGGCCAGCTGCCGACTGTCTGCATTATGAGCAGTAAGTTTATCAGTACTGAGGTATACCTCAAGGTATCATGAGATACCACTGAGGCACTCAAGTTCAATTTGCATTGACTGTAATGTGATCCTGCCTCAGTACCATCGAGGTATACCTCAAAGCATATATATATATATATATATATATATATATATACACATATATATATTTATTTATTTATAAAATGAGCAAATCATCCAAATCCAAATCCAGTGTTCTGATTGTATAAAACACATTGCATGACCATACGTATATCAGATCGCGACTGCACACCTGCACTTTTACCCGCCTTCAAAACAATTTTGACATTTTATAAGACAGATACACCACTCTGAGGTATGTGATCATGCTCTGATATATGCATGCCTCATGCATACAATGCACACCAAGGTGTGTGTATACCAGAGCGCGACTGTACACCTCAGAGTGGTTTATCTATTACATATTTATATATGTGTGTGTGTGTGTGTGCATGAGGTTCTTTGTCTTTTAGCTTGGGCTCACCACAACATAACCCAGAAAGACCATCTTAGGGTAGCTGGTTCATTCCACTGGGGTGTCACACAGACAAGGTACAGTGATGAGTCCTGGTAAGATGCTTTGCAGACTGTGTGAGAGGCTTTTCGGCACCATGCATTTCTGCTTAAGGTTGAACCAGCATAATATTCTGTGGTGATTTGCATATATAGCCTATGATGCTTTGCAGTATGGAGGTATGTGTGATTTTGTATTTCTTTAAAACTTGGCTTCCAAGCCAATACCCTTTGGAGTAACCACAGCTTCAGTGCTTGAGCACTGAGGTTCATTGTCTTTTAGCTTGTTTCTTTTTTTTTTATTGGGCTCACCACAACATAACCCAGATAGACCATCTTATGGTAGCTGGTTCATTCCACTGGGGTGTCACACAGATGAGGCACACTGATGAGTCCTGGTAGGACAAAACACATGTATGTGTCTTCTGTTAACACTCTTTGCAGACTGTGTGAGAGGCCTTTCAGCACCATGCATTTCTTCTTAAAGTTGAACCAGCATAATAGTCTGTGGTGATTTGCATATACAGCCTATGATGCTTTGCATTATGGAGGTATGTGTGATTTTGTATTTCTTTAAAACCTGGCTTCCCTGCCAATTTCCTTTGTGGTAACCACTACCTCAGTGCTTGTACGCTGAGGTTCTTTGTCTTTATATGTATGTATAGCTCTCTACTGAAAATATTGGCAATATTTTTTGTTTGAGTAATGATTGATCTGATTGCATCATGAGTGATGAAGCACAAGGGATGTTCAGGTCAATCAGCATAAGAACAAAAAATAATCAGCAGTACTTTCAGTTGGGGGGGATAGCATATCCCATTTATGCCATATATATAGAGTGAGATTTTGTAGGTTTTTTATTTTCTTTCTGTAGTTTCCGGAAGACTGAGGGTTATTTTCAGATGAGTGACTGGTGTTGAGTGTTTTTTGATGCACGCAATGCTTCTGTGAGTCTGTGTATCATCACGCTTAGTGTTGTGCCATTTTCTGCTAGTCACTGGGCCCAGAGAAGGGAGTACTGATTGTCTACAGAGAGGCTGGGGAAAGAGCACTTGTTGCTGGCCTGCAGGGTGGAGGACTGGTGATTAGAGACAGCAGGTGTGCTTCTCAGGTATGGGGAGGGAGATGAGACAAAATATGGTTTGATTGGGAGGCAGGGCAACACTATTAGTGCTAAAGAGGGTTTTGTGCTATGTTTAAATTTTTTTAGAGGCATTTTGTGCCTGATTGAGAATGGGGGAGAAAATGAAAATGCTTGTTTGGGTGCCGGGGAGAAAATGAAAGTGACAGCAGGAGCTGGCATGCAAGCAAGTAGCTGTATTCAGATTGTACTGCTCATTCTGCCAGCTCCAGCCAGAGGGAGCCTACTATAGGTATATTTAAATCTAGTGTGAGAATTATTCAATATTTAACCTCTAGATCCCTAGGAAGCAAAACTATCATTGATAGGTGCCCTGAAAAACACTCATAGGTGAGGCATAAATATATATTATAGGGGTGCAGTCACATCCCTGTAGTTAGGGTTGAGTAGGCAGTTCAATGTTAAATCCCAAATTTTGCGCTTTAACAACTTCACAACTCTTTAGTGGATTTGCATGAAAGAATTTGCATACACCATTGCCCAGAGTAGACCTCTGGATGTGGCAAGTTACATTCCAGATAGATGTGCAGTTTCCAAGTTCTGGAGGCGTGAAAAACACACTTTTTCCTCATTGACTTTGCTGGGTTTTTCTTTGAACTTGCCTACAGCCTAGATGGTTTGGAATCGTGATCTTAAATTTTCAGAGCAGAATGGGACTAGCTCGCAGATGTGCCTTTTGCTAGTCTAAAGAAAAATAATAATCCATTCCAAAGTTATTTAAGTTTTGAATTTTGGAAAAAAAGAACATTTCTGAGCATGTTGTGTAAGCACTTCAGGATAGCGGTAGGACATGAAAAAAAATCCTGTTTTGTACTGGAATATTCCTTTTTCGTTTGCTTCCATCTTGTGTCCATTTAAAAAAAAATTAAAGAGAGTCACGTGATGGCAGCCTAAGCGGAGACAGTCTTCCCTCGGAGCTCCATTCTCATTCGCCCTATTTCGGCCCTTTTAAACGAGTTTTCGGTGGTGAAACTTGTTATAGTTGGACGAAGTGTCCGTGGTGCAACCTCCGATCCCAGCGGCCAGCGAAATAGATGGAGGTATATATGAAGAAAGCCCCTCCAAGGCATTCGCCTCCGCGGACCCCCGAAAAAGAGAAGGCCGCAAAGCGGGCCAAGCAGCAGGCGGCTAGTGTTCTCAAGTCGGCCGCACCAGATGCTGCCCTGTCGGAAGCTAGGTTCCTCGAGATCATGCAGCCTCTTCAATCGGCTATCTCCTCAATATCAGAGGATTTACAGGACATCAAAGGCGCGGTGGATGCTTTAACCCGAAGGGTCGGGGACTCGGAGGCCAAGATCATCTCAATAGAGAGAAAGCAAGAAAGGAGTGAGACTGAGATGACAAACCTAAAGTGCAGAATGAAAAAACTAGAAGATAAGTTGGAGGATTTGGAGGGCCGCAGCAGGCGGAACAATTTAGTATTATTGGCCTGCCAGAAAAGAGGAAGGAGGTATCATCTCATTTTACATAAATTTTGTAATAAAATAGCTGGCACTCCTCCGGAGGGAGGGTATTATTGAGAGAGCTCATCGGGCACTGCTCGCCGCCCACCCAGGGCCATCCACTCAGACCAATAATATTAAAATTTTGAATTATCTTGACAAGCAGCTTTTTCTCGAAATCGAGAGAAGCGAAGGAACTGACTTGGGAGGCAAGAAGATACCATAGTGAAAGACTTGCCTCACTCGGTAAGAGTTCGGAGACAGGAGTTGCACCGACATTTCTCTAAACTAGTGGCAGCCTCTAAACCCTTCAGGGTTAAATATCCTGCCTTATTGATGGTAAAGCATGAGGATAAATGGCTCTCATTTGAATCCCTTACACAAGCTGCACAGGACTTGAAGATGTTTTTCCAGATTTATTCAAATGAATGTGTTGGAGGATTCCTCTGCGGAGGTCTGCAAGTGGTGATACAATTGTTTGGTGTGAGGACCCTGAATGGATTTTGCAACTTGTGGGCAGGTATAATTATGTGAAATGATAGGGGATTTCGGACTCAGGAACCTGGAGGCGTTTAGTGACCCGATGGCAAGTGGCCCCTGCTGCTGGTGTCAAAATATTTCGAATAGTGCAGGGTTGACTGAATTTGAACCTTCCTAAAGTGGATGAAGTAGATGCCAATGGTTTACCCCTGGATGGACACTGACAGGATCGGTTGGCTGGCTTTTTGATATAAATAAGCCCCCTGGTTCTAAGCCATCTAGTCTTATGTCGAGGAGGTGAATTGGACTCACATCAACTCTGACTATGCATCGACTGCCTTTAGGATGGATCTTTTCCCCCCTTTTTTTCCTCTTTCTTCTCTTGATTAACTGACAGAGAGAAATCTATGGAGTTTTCGTTATTTCTGCAGAGACTGTGTATTGAGTTATTCAATGCTCACCGGACTCGTATACAAGAATTGATTATGAGGGTTTTTGGGGTTTTTTCTTTGTCCTGATTTATGTGCACTGCTTTGGTGAAGGGCAGCGGGTGACTCAAATCACTTTCTGTTTAGTAGGGTTAAACTAAGGTTATTGGGTGAGTAGTTATATAGTCCTGACTAGAATTTAGTAGGGGCTGTGGGAGGGAGGGTTCTGGGGGTGGAGTTGGTTTGTTTGGGCCGCCTAGAAGTGAATCATGTGGTGTTAAATACGTTGGAGGGCAGTTTGTTAGAACTGGGGTAAGTGTATGGTTTGGGGGGGGTTGTATATGGGCTAATTTTGGTATGGGGGGATAGATGGGTTGTGGACCAGAAGGAGTCATTTGAACTCCAGAGTGTGGGGGGGTGGTCTCAAGGCTACACACTGTCAGGATCTGTCAAGGATTCTTTAAATCAGGGGGTGGATACACACTTGATGAGAGTTGTGTATATTTATGGAAATACTTTGCCTGTATTTGTATCAGAGTTTAAGGGTTGGACATTATGAGTAACTCGTATAAGTTTATAAGTTGGAACGTTAAAGGAGCCAAGGACAGGGTCAAGAGACAAATTATATTAAGGCACCTCGTCAATTGGGAGCACAGATTGTCTTTCTCCAGGAGACATCTAAGAGAAGTGACATCCATTACTTTAGAAGGGCCTGGGTAGGTCAAGTTTTGGGTCTGGCTCATCCACGAATAGGGAAGGGGTTGCTATCCTTATAGCGAGAAATACTCCTTTTAAATTAGTGGAGGAGGTTTGGGACTTGGAGGGTCGATACATCATTATACACGGTCTATTAGAATCGTACCCGATATTATTGGGCTCGATATATGGCCCTAACAGTGACTCCCCAGCCTTCTTCACGGGTTTATTAAATAGGGTAGTATCCAATCCGGAAAAGCTTACGGTTTTAGGGGGGGACTGGAATTTAGTTCTTCAGAATGATCTGGATAGATCATGTAATGAGAGGAGAGGCTTATCACCAGCACAAAGGGTGCTGAAGGATTTCATAAGTAAGGCTGCCCTGGTTGATGTCTGGCATGCAATTAACCCTAAATTACGGCAATATACCTTTTTTTCTGCTGCACACAGGACCTATTCACGAATAGACTATATCTTAGTTAGTCTATCTGCAATGCCCAGAGTGGCACAGGTTGACATATCTACCAGGGTGATATCTGACCATGCACCGGTCAGTTTGGAGTATCAACTGGCTGTTGGGGGGGTAGGCGGTCTCTGCAATGGAGGTTAAACTGCCAGATGCTCAAAGAGGAATCCTCGCTAAATCATATTGTAGAATTCATTAAGAGTTTCATAGAAGTAATCAAGGCTCAGTAGCGCACAAGGACTTAATTTGGGCGGCTTTAAAATGCTCCCTGAGGGGTGAACTGATTAAAATGGCCTCCAAAAAGAAACGTACGCAGATGGCGCAATTGGATTCCCTGCTCACCTCGATTAGGAGTATAGAAAGTAATTTATCTCGAGCCTCGTCGGTGGCAGATTGGGCATGTCTACAGCAATTGCAGGCTCAATATCTGGGGCTTATAGCTCAAAAAGCGGAGCTAGCCCTTTTAAGGGCCAAGCTTCAGTACCTAGATCTTGGGGAGCAAGCTGGGAAACTACTTGCCATGCATATCCGCCATTTAGATTCAACCCAATTAATAGCAGGGATTAAATGCAGGGCAGAGATATGAGGTTTTATGCGGACAGGGGAAATGGCAGCGCTTTTGGGTCTTATTTCCAGGCTATATGTGGTAGACCTTGAGTTTAAACCGCCCATAGATGACATCAATTTGTATCTCAGGTCAGTAGCGTTGCCAAAAGTGCCCGAGGGAGATGTGGTCTCTCTGAGTGCCCCAATTTAGCTGGCTGAAATCCAGCAGGCGATCCAACAAATGCCCTTAGATAGATCCCTGGCCCAGATGGGTTCCCCAGTAATTTTATAAGGCATGTCACCTGCTTGTGTCCCCAATTTTAGAGGAGGTTTTCCAGTGCTGGTTTGACAATGGGTTGTCAGATACCCGCTTTTAGAATGACGATTTCTTTAATTCTTAAACGAGGAAGGATCCTCTCAGTATGAATAGTTATAATCCGATTTCCCTTCTGAACACGGACATTAAAATCCTAGCTAAAATTTTAGCTAACAGGTTGTCCAAAGTTATGGACAAACTGGTTACTGAAGAACAAGTGGGATTTATGGTTGGGAGATTGTCTCAGGATCATATCTGGAAAGTATTGCACCTTATCACTATTGCTAAGGAAGCTAAGGCCCCAACAATACTGATTTCATTAGATGCGAGAAGGCATACGATAGGAATATCATGGGATTGTTTACTTGCTACCCTGTCTGCCTTTGGCCTACGGATGTGTTCCTGAAATGGGTTCAAATTTTATATTCCTTTCCTCGGCCAGAGTAAAATGCAATGGGGTTTTGTCACCAGTGGTTAAGCTAGAGCGAGGCACAAGGCAAAGGTGCCTTGTCCCGTTGCTATTTAACTTGTACTTAGAGCCATTATTGCATAGATTGGCAGGAAATCCTTTGATCAAAGGTATACAGGTGGGGACATTAGATATACATATTCAGTATATGCAGATGATGTGCTATTACATATTGAAAACCCGGAAACCTCGATTCCGGCGATCTTAGCGGAAATTGATTCCTTTTCCAAAGTATCCTATTATAAGTTAAATCATGCGAAGTCAAAGATCCTTCCTTTAAATAAGGAGGTCATGAAAGCTGATTTATTGCCGTATGGTCTTTGCTGGGAGGCAAAGTCGCTTACGTACCTAGGAATAAAGGTTAGCACAGACCTGAATCATATGATTAGAAGTAATCTGACCAATCAAGTTAAAATTATAATGGGGGATATGGATAGGTGGCGGTTACTTTCCATGTCACTTTGGGGTAGATTGAATATCATAAAAATGAATATTCTGCCCAGACTGCTATATCCCTTAGGTATGTTGGGTGTGCACCTCCCGAAAGCATGGTTTCTTAACTTACAGAAGGCGTTTAACCTCTTTTTATGGAATGGAGAAAGGGTTCGTAGGTCCTATACTAAACTTATAGCCCCGAAGTCAAAGGAGGATTAGCTGCTCCTCTCTTTCTTATACTATATTGCACAGCATGTAAGTAAATTAGGCTATTGGAGTGACAAGTCTGAACAAAGAACTTACTTACCCTTATGGGTTGATATAGAGCGGGGATTAGCGAAAAGGACGAACTGCTCTCTCCAGGCCTTGTTATATGTCCCTCCGGCGAATATTCCCAAACCCTTGAAAAATAACCCTATGGGATGGTCACTGAAAGCCTTACGGCAGTTACAGAATTACCTTGCAGTCAACTGGTATTTATCACCCAATCAGCCTATTTTCGAAAATCCTTGCATCAGGTTAGGGGGTACAGCTTTGTCCATGGTATTTTGGCCCCAGATAAGTCACTTTAGAGTCTCGGATTTCTGCGTGAATGGGAGAACAATACCCTTTGATCAATTGGTGAGGTCTTTTGGAGTGACCAGTCAAGACCTGTTTAAATGGCTGCAGGTCAGTAAGGCCATAACTGCCACTTTTTCCCAGATAATTCCAGTACATCATGGCGACAGAGATATTGACACACTTTTGCCAAGCCTCTCAATCGAAGCCGGTTTCAAGATATATAAAACACTTCAGGAATGGGATTCAAAGCTTCCCTCAGGAGTCTGTTTTTACTGGGCGAGGAGTTAGGGCTACCTGAGGAACCCAGTTTTGGAAGAAGCTGTGGCTCACTATGTATAAATACATAAAACAAGACCGGTTGAGGATGGTACATTTTAATATAATGCATCATTTATATCTAACCCCATCTCGAATGTCTAGGTTTGGGACAAAAGGTATGTCCCTATGTGGGAAGTGCAGGAATGATGACGGTACTTTGTATCACATGGTCTGGTCATGCCCTCTAATACAAAGCTTCTGGAGGGCTATCAACAAGTTTTTAGACCCTGTTCTTGGCTTATCAGACATGTTCACCCCTGAGGTATGTCTCTTGAATTTGTTCCCAGTGGGTACTTCCAAGATTAAAAAGGCTCAACTATCGCTTGTCTCAGCTGTTGCGAAACTGACAATTTTAAGGCACTGGCTGGGTGATCAACCCCCTTCTTTGTTGGAGTGGTATCGTGAGTGCATATTGGCTCTACAGCTAGAAAAGCATATTGCTGATATGCAAGGCAGATGGGAAAAATATATGTCCCTTTGGAGTTCATTAGAAGCGATCCTTATGGCATGGAGGCCTGGTGTCCAGAATACCTCAGGGATGATATGTTAGGATTGTGTATGTGTGTAGCCTGGGGAGGGGTGGGGGTGGGAAGCATGTAACCTCTCATGTGTGAGAGTGAGTTGGCTATGGGTTATGCTATGTTTATCCTTTTCGTGCTCTCACTTGTGCTTCTCAGCTTATGTATGTGGAATGGTGTTGTTGTGCAAAACAATAAAGATGGTTAATTACAAAAAAAAAAAAAATTAAAAAGCCACAAAAGTGATAAGCAGGAGAGACAGAGATAGAGACCAACACATCTGTATGGCTGACAGTGACCTCATTAGGTGAAATCTGCACTTCATTGTTGGAGAAATGCCCTTGAAATGCTATTTTTTTAATATTATAAATCTTTTTTCCTAATGGCATGATATGAAAAAGGATTCTTTTTTGTATCACGAGTCATAAGAAAAGATCCTTTTTCATGAATCTGACTCTGGCATAGCCAATTGCTGCAATCGCAAATAAATGTTTTTGCTGCATTGACAGAAAATATTACAGTGGCCAGCACAACTGTTGAGGTAAACTGTACATGGGACACAGTATACACATCAAGTTTTGTGCAGCATCCTAATATTACTTTAGTTGTCCTCTGCTACAATATGCTGCTACACAAGAGTAATAATAAAAAAATACGTCTTTCTGAAATGCAGAGGCTGACAGGTATCAGTGCTAGAACAGACAGAGATACTGTACTATCAGTGTGCCTTGTGGCACAATAACACAGGGGTGGCATTGTCTTCCAAGGTAACCGAGGAAATGCTAAAAGCACATGATCCTATAGTCATTTAATTGACATCTTCAACAGACCATTATTCACATCAGTATTATATCCTACCATAAGAAACTGTGGTGCAACTGTTAAATGCTGTTTATATTATAACAGAAGATACTGTAGCTTCTAGAGATCTTATCTGACTGTGCTTCCTGTTTCTCTTGTTACTCCCTGTACAAGCTATACCTGCATCACACCTGGAAATGAGCCTCAGCTCAGTGTGCCTTTCCTGTTCATCAAATTTTAAATAAATAAATTATCACAAAGGAAACTCAATATCTTGTCCTTCCACAGCAGACTGGTCAGGTGATTGTGTTATCTGTGACTGACATGTACATATGCAAAGTAAAATGAACACTATTTTATTTGGGCTAACATGTTTACTTTTTAATTATTATTATTCTTTTGGTAACTGGGTAAGGCCCACTAGGCACAAGTGCCTGTTTTCAGGGGCGACCCGGGAGCACTGGAGTGGTTTATTGACTTGTTCAGAGTCACACAGTATGCCAGTGGAGGTTGTGGGAATTAAATCCATCTCTGCTGGATGTACCAAGCTCATTCATAGCTTGTTACTTTAACCTCTAGGCTATACTGCCAGCCCCAACATAACCTACTGTACTTAACAAGTAAAACATTGAAAACCTATTACAAATTATTTATTACATGGTGTTATTTGACATCCTTAGTACACAGTTCCTAACTGTGAAGTACAGATTTGTCTATGTTAACTGTGGTTCATAAACTAACTGTAGCAGCTGGTCATTGATATCATCTGCATGATGCAGTTTAACTGGTGTATAAAATTATATTTATTGGTCTGAGAACAATAATGACATTCGCAATTCAGAAATATATTAAACCATGTATTACCAGAGAATATGACAGCTAGGGTGGTAATGAAGAGTAAATCGAGGATTGCATTGTCTCATAATCTCCAAATGCAATTAAGAGAATTTTCTAAATCTGCAGAGCCCTACTATAACAATAATGTGTTTGGGGGTGAGGGGGGTTAAAAAAGTGCATTCTCACAGACAGGCAAATTTGGATGTTTATGTTTAATTTGTGCCTGCTAATAAATATTTTTCTTTGATATTTTGCATTTTATTCCCTTTTCTGTGTTCCTTCTGTACTATTTCAACATTCAGGTTTCTTAAACTCCCCCACCCCACATTTCCCCCATCCCCACTGCATTTGTTTAGTACATTCTACTACTCAATAGCCTATTAAGTAGAGTTGCAGGGTCAGGGTAAGAAAAATTGTTGGTCCCTGAAAACTGATAAACTGATACAGTGTACAAATGCGACATCTAATGAGGAACCGTGTCCCCAGATCCAATCAGTATCTTCCATTTTACATCAACAGTAATAGGTGCCCCTCAGTTTTCCCTCAGTTCCAACACTGACCCTCTTATTGAACTGATGTCATTTTTTAAATTTTTAATGTTAAGTGCCTGTCAGCCTGATGGTGCCTTTTTCATTGATTCCTCTTCATTTGGGGTCCTCCACCTCCACCAAAGATATATAATCTATAGAATGGATCAAGTTTTTAATTTAATAAATAGTTTAGAAAAAAAGATGAAAGCTACAGTATATTTTTAGCCATGGGGTATCACTTAAATAACATTGCAAACACTATTGCTGCACATTTCACCTGAAGATACGTTCTAAGCTTCAGTTTACTGCAGACCTATTACTTCTGAATCACTTCATTCTTATCAGCTTATTTATAGTCAATTTGTATATGTTAACATATTAATGTACAAGAAAAAACTCATAGTGTAACAAGAAAAAGACTTTGGAGTGCAATGAGTGATTTTTTTAAATATTTGCATTAGATGCTCTAATGGAGAATGGTGGGTAGAGGCTAGCATGTCTTGAGAACCAGGAAGATCACAGGTTTGAAACACACCAGTGTCAAATACTCAGTATGTGACTTGGACAAGTTAATAACCTCATAGCCTCTCAGTGCTAAAGTCCAGCCAGCTGTGGAAAATGCTAAAAGAATGACCCCACTTAAAATGAGATTTTTGTTGCATATGCTAACCTCTTGGTAAATTGATTTTAAAATAAAGGCTCTAAATATCAGTTTATATTTTTATTTCAACAATAAGCATTTTAAGAAAATAAATACTCATATTTTCAATACCTAGACTGGCAGGAAATTGCAGAACGGCACTCCAGTGATGTAATTTGATAAAGCACCTTGATGTACAATATGGCTAATATGTGTGTGTGTGTATGTAGTTGGTTAATAATATGCTATATATTGGGACATTCCAGACTCTACCTTGGAAACTTTTTTTGACATAACACCTGCTTCTTGTCCCCTTCTGTGATGCTATTGGGAAATAGGTGCTACATTTAAATTTTGCTCCCTTGGTGTGGGGAAAAATTAATAAATACCTTTTCCTTTGGCTATTTTCTTTCTATCATGAGGGTCAGTGGAAGGTACACATTAAATCGATCAAAAGTTGAGAGGGCTGGAGCCGAAGTTAAGGGGAGTGGTTTTTGAAAGACTATTTGGAAGAAGAGTATTATTTCACAGCAACATTGTCAGATGAAATTATGGCCTCACATTAAATCTATGTGTTTCTCGTTCAAATGTTATTGATTTAAAATAGGATAGCTTAAAGTGTTACAGTAATATATGTTAATGATCTAAACAGTGTAAAAATACATCAGATAGAACTATGTATTCATAAATAAAGACCAGAAAATTAAAATGTCTCTTTTTCATATCATCTTTATAACACACAAAAAAGTGTATTAGGACACTTAGAAAAAAGAGAGAGGGACTAAGCAGCAAGCTGAGGGAAAAGATTGTTGAAGTATGACAATTCTTTGTTTTCTTATGCTTGTTGTTGATTTCTGGGAGTGTGTTGATTATCATCAAAGTCTTCCATTTATTAGGAAGCCCAAATTGTTTCCTTTGAAGCCATTTGCTTTAAATAATGAGCAAAAACATACACTGGCTCTTATTCCTGTAGCTGCCAAAAAACACCATTTTAGAAGTGTGGATAGAGGACATAGCTCTTTCTATAGCTGAGTGGAAGGCAAAGCTGATAGGATATCTTAGATTAGAGACATTGGCACATGGACTCAAATTAAATGTATGGTTATGCTGAGTTGGGGGGCATCTGGATGGACCAGAGATATTTTTTCTTATTTATGCATGCCCTTGGAATCAATAGGGGCTAAACTTGAAACCTCAAACCCTACAAAGGTGCATTAAAATCTATTTAGAAGGCTACAAAAAGCATGTGCCAATATAATTTGCCAGTCCCGCCTTGAATAGTCCCACAGAACCAGCAGTATTATACTTTAAGAAAGGACTTGAACCTTATCAACCTGAAATTTGTTTGAGTTTTTAAAAATATTAAATAACTGTAACCAATAATATAAATATAGGGGAGAGGTAATGGATTGCATTGTAATAACATAATGAGGGACACCAACCTTCATAATAAGGGACACATCCTCAAACAAGTAGATACAAGCTCAGAACCCTGTGGAAACTATTGTTGTCTTGTACAATGTTGATTTTTGATTTGGCATTTTGAAATATTATGAACTCCTGGTTTTAAATCTGAATTTACAACACATTCCTGTGTAGGCAGCACCTTTTCCAGGAGGGACGGATGCGAGGCAGAGAACTTTTGAGGGTAAAATGAGGGACACTTGAGACGTATGGCAATTGGCTCTCCTAGGAGAAGTGAACCTGAAACCCGAATTTAAAATACAAATTTTACAGGTATGTAAAATGCTTAGTTTGCTATTTTACTATTGTCTGGATTGGTTATAGAAACCATAATTTTAATTAAACTGAAAAGCTGCAGCAGATGCTTAAATGAAGAACAGTTGGAGATACCTCAGAACATTAACATTGGCTCTAATATTTTGGGCAACAAGGACAGAGATGTGTAAATGAAAATGTGCACCATCCTTACTGTAATTACACAAATCATCCAAGAAGTGCATAATTGCAGAAACATAATTACAAAACAAAACATAACCAGTTTCTAACATAAAGCAGTCAGTTCCAAATATTTTTTCTCTCCTATTAAGAGAGTGCAGTCCTTCAGTATCTACTGGAAATCTTTAATTGTGATTAAAACCATGGCTGGCTTTATTAGATGAATTAAAATTGGGCAGATCTGCTGCATAAGAAGAAGAAGGTAATTAAGCAATAAGGCACGACAGGGTGTGTGTTATTGTGTAATAATGTCACTTCTGGGGTGGGTCAAAGCATGAGGCGAAGCCGAGTGCTTCCACCACCCCAGGAGTAACATTATTACACAATAACACACTCCCTGGAGTGCCTTATTGCTATTATACAATGGCTCATTTTAAAATAATATTAAAAGTTAAAAAAAAAAAATTTTTTTGTAATATTTGTATTGTTTTTTGTATGAGAGGTATATTTCAGAAATAAGAGAAAAAGTAGTCCAGTAGGTGGTGCTGCTGCTAATATATGCCTTTCTTGTGCATGGTAACCCCCCCCCCAACACACTCATCATGTGGTATCTTTTGAATTTAATTAGTGTGCTCCCGCTGCTTGTTTTGGAAGCAGTTGAAGATGTATTTTTTTTATTTTGTAAGCTGTGAGAGAAAGGCATGGACAGTGAAAAAAAACATCGAAGCCGAGTGGTTACTTCCGGTTTCATGCTGCGCTGCGTAACTGGACATCAGCAGGACCTGTAAGTTACAGGTCATTTTTATTTTGTTAAAAGTGCTTTTTCTAAAAAGGCAAAAGTTTTTGGGTTTGATGAGAAGCTGGTGAGGGTTTAAAATGCCATTGCCACTGTTTGTGTTTTTTATGAAACGCTGAGCGCGCGGGCAATGCGGTTTCATATTCGCAGGCAGCTTGAGTGCAGTCAAAGATGGAGAGCAGCCATTTTTTTTTATGTTGTTGCTTTGGTTTAATTGAATGAAGGAGTGAGGCAGTGATACAGAAAATGTGTGTTTGTTGTTTGGGGGGGGCGAGCTGGTCTAAGCTGTGACGGCTTGAGGGACTGTTGGCTTGCCGGTGGCTTGCATGGGCAGGGAGGGATTTTTCACTGTTGTCCGGTCAGTTGTGTGCCTGAACTTAATACAGTGATGTTATAGCTTAATATCTTCACTGTCCGAGGCACACACTGACCAATCAGAGAAGAGATTTTTTTCTTGCCATTGTATAATAATAGTTATACTGAACAGATTTGTTTCATTCTGACCATATTTCACCAGTGCTGGAAACACAGCACCATAGTATTCTTTGGAGGGGGGGTGCTAAAAGTTGTGGACAATTAATTGCATTTTGTTGATTTGTAATAAGATGCTCATAGTAAATATTCAGTTTCATTATCTTTGCAGAATTATCCCTATAGATATGAATAAAATATAATGAATGTGTAGCTATTTCTGAAAAGTCACACATTGTTTATAATTATCAAAAACAATTGTTAATATAATGATCAAAAATTATTCCAATTCTGCAAGTTTCCTGAATGACTGTAGGGTCTTGCAAGCACCTACTGATGGAAATTTGTAAAAGCAGTATGTAGGCACAACTTGTACATTTACACTCTTTTGAAATTCTGTGTGAGTTGGGCTGCCGTGTAATATACAGAATAGAAAATACCTTGCTGAAAATCACACACACACCCACACACACATACACGTACTCAGACACTCAACATGAAAAATGCACATATTAAGTTATTTTATCTGATTATATGCAATCTCTAAAATAAAATAAAAAATTACAGTTTGCCTATGTACAGGTTGCATATGTCACAGTCATTTAGTTTACAAGTTGTATTGAATGTCACAACCATACATTCTACATCAGGAGCTTATACATAATTCATAATCTCCCCACAAATATGTAGGGCCATATAAAAAACACAAATGAGGGCCCCTATGCATGAACGTGCATAAGTTATGCACAAAGGTATCACATCCACTACATGCAGCTACTCACCACACAAAATACACACCCTATGCAGCATTCACAAATGCTGAAGTGTGGTGCATGAACCCAAGGGGTGGGACATATGGGGGCATGAAACGTGGTACACAGGATACTAAGGCAGGCCCTGCATATGCATTTCTGCCCCTTGACCCCACCATATAAGGGCATTCCCAATGCACCCATGCACACCACGGACGTGAATGCCATGCAGGAACCTGCAACACACACCATGGTGGAGACAGGAGTAAAAATGAAGGGGCAGCCCATGTACCACAGTGAAAACAAACTGCCTTAGGATGTGAAGGGGAATGGCTGCACCAGGGGCCAGACATGGGGTGGCACACATTCACGGGTGCCAAACTTCACCAGCAGCCTGGTAACGGACATGGTGCATGACAACAAGCAACACTATAGCCACCTCTATGGTGCCTGCTTGCTGTCCACCTCACTACTGGACATACAGGCCACTGTGAACATGGCCAGACTGGAGGCCTACATGCTAAGCACCATAAAGTACAAGTGGCATGACATGCAGGCCACGGTCAAGAAGAAGGGGCATGGCTGTGCAGGCCAGCCAGTCCAGGGGGCAGGGGAGAGTTGGTGGAAGAATGGCACTTATGTCACTGGAGAGGACAGTGACAGAGACACTGATGGATGCTGGTGTCCAGGGCATGGAGGATGGAGTGGACACAATGGGAGGGAGGCCTACCATGTGCAGTGCTCTTGCATCAGGGGACAAAGGTGGGTGCACGTCCAACAGCCATGTCTATCACCAACAGATGCAGTGCCCTTGGAGCATGCAGGGTCACAGGCACCATCAAAGGAGAGGGCTGCGCCACAGCCATAGGGCCAGGGTAATCGGATGGCGATGGAGGAGGATGAGTCAGATGAGTGCCATGGGCAATGGGGAACCAGGGCATGGTTAACCATGATGTGTGCCCACAGAGGTGTAACCACCATGCATCCCCTTACGGACATGGACCACAGTGCCAACACCCAGGCAGACATGTAGATGGAGACAGAGTGCACAGCTACACCCCTGGAAGACAGGACACAGTGTGCAGGTGGGCAAACATTGGAACAACACAGTGGAGAGCATTTCAGCATAGACACTGGGCCACCCAAGGCACAACCCCTGGCAGCGCAGACCCGTCCAAAGGCCACCCACATGAACACAGGTGCCCATGAGGGGTGCTCACTGGGCACTACCATGTGCACACACAGCCCAGAGGATAGCATTAATGACTGCCCCTCAAGCACAGGGTCACCCCATGAACAAGCCTACATAGATGCCCACTATAGGGAATTGAAGTAGCTGGAGCTGGACAGGCTGACTGCGCAGAGGGCCACCACAGATGCAGTGAAGGCACTGACCACAGATGTCAGAGGCATCTGTTGAGGGTTGGACAGGCTGGTGGACACACCTTCTGACCTTGTCAATCACCTGCAGGCACATGGCATGTAGCCCTGTGCATGGTCCAGAACCCCATCACCACCAACAGCCAGCACGTGCACCCAGTTGTCACCATAAGCAGCAGGCACAGGGTGATGCTAGCCCTCACTGTGCACATCCCTGGATAATGGTGGTACTGGACAGCAGTGGACAGTGGTTGCCAGTCTGTGCACAGTTGTCAGGGGCACCGGGCCAACACACAGCACACAGCCACACCCATACACTTGGATGTACAGCAGCAGGGCAGGGGTGCCACCGATGCTGATGGGGTAAGGTCTGACGATGCCCCACACATGTCCCAGCAGCAGGTGCACCCCATGGCAACAGGGTGCTACAACTGTGGACCATCACAGCAGCCTGTGCCTGGCAGGCAGCTGGGTACATGGCACTCACGGTGCCTCCAGGCATTGCAGGAGGATGCCAATGGTGAATAGAGGGGACACCATGGCAGACAGTGTGTGGGACTGGCCACCCACCCCTGACCAGTGTGCCCACACACCCCATGGAGACACACATCACCACCAGGCTGGACACGTCCAGAAACAGATGGTGACATGTCCATAGGACATGTGGTGCACAGCCACAGGTGGGGACACATGGCACCTGCCGCACACCATGTAGTGCCTGCCATTACACTCCATGCCCCCAGCCCATATGTACACACAGCACCCACCTAGCTGTGGGTGTCCAATCACCACTCATATGGCTACCAGCTGGGATGGCTACACAGGCGGTTGCCCACCCCCACAACAGGTGCACTCAGGCTGGCTATCATCATCGTGCACCCTGCCAGAGGCAGAGGTGTGGTGGGCCTGCAGATGCAGGACTACACAACAGCAGCTGCACTGCACAGGGGTGGCACACGGGGCAGGTGTGGAATGATTCTGCCACCAGGGCAGGGCATGTGGCAGGCCACCCTCAGTCACGACCTACCACCATGGTGGTGGGTCATAGTTGTCATCATCTGGCAGTGGTGCCAGAGGTGAGTGGAGTGGCATTGTTACACTCCCAAACACAGCCATGTTGTGCAGCACGGCACAAATGGTGAAAACACAGAGTGTACAGCCAGGGGACAGCATGATGGTGCCACCGTTGTGGTCCAAACAGCAGAACCTCACCTTCAACATACCAATAGCATGCTCCATGACATTCTATGTCCTCCAGTGTGCTCAGTTGTAGGCCTCCTTGGCAGAAATCTGTGGTGCGGGTATTGGGGTCATGAGGCAGTGCCTCAGAGGGTATCCACTGTCACCTGTGGTGAAAGGAGAGGACAGTGTGCTATTCACCCTGCAGTGCCATGCACATGTCACATGTGGGATACTAAAGGGCCATATACTCTCCCAGAAGCCACCCATTGAGACCACTGGCATGCAGATGTGCCCTGAGGCCAGAAGCATCCATGATGTAGGCATTGTGCATGGACACCAGAAACGTAGCACAGACGTTGGTAAATATCCCTGCCACATCATAGACCACATGGCAGTTCATGCTGTTCAACCCGTTTCTGTTCCAGCATGCCTCCTATTCCACAGAGGGCAACAGCACCTGGATGTGCATTCCGTTGATGGTACCACACACGGGCATGCCATGCATGGCATGGAATGCCCGTTTCATAGATCTATGGAAGCCATGGCCATGGGGAATGTTATATGGTCCCGTCTGTGGTCACCTGTTGCACAGCCCATGACAAGGAGGACTGGCACACACCCACCACATCACCCATGACTCTCTGGAATGACCCACTGGCATAATATGATAGTGCACACAGCACCTTTGTCTCCATGGACATGGCCCTGGACCTCCTTGCTCATGGCACCACAACAAAGGACACTGTGTAGCACAGGTCTCTCACCATACCCCATGTCACTCTGAACTGTTTGATACAGTGGGTGTCATTGTAAAATCGAGCCAGTTGTGTAATACCCATGGTCGTGGGCCACGGTGCCACTGCTGCATCTCCTCTGCATCCATGAGGTGCATATGTATAAGCAGTCTGGGACACATCCTGCATTCCTCCCCCGTGTTCTGGGCATCAGATGCTACACTGAGCAGTTCCTCATATTCCCCCATCCCTATTTGAGAGCAGTGCGCCTTTACGGGAGAGTGGCTATTGGCACGTAGCCATGGCCCTCACATGTGCACGCTACATGTGCAGGGCGCTGGTTATGTGTGACAGTGCCCCTGTGCCACACCTCACTGCATACCTTGTGTCGGTACCAGTGACATTGGCAGCTCGCTGTGTCATGGCCTACCCAAGGTGCTTGTATTGTGTGGCAGAGGACACCTACACAGACTGCTGCAGAGGTGGTATGCTGTGTTTGATGGAGGGGTTTGAGCAAGTGAGTGCCATGGCCATTTGATTGTGTCCACTGTGTTGTGTGTGATATTGCTGTGCCATTACCTTATCGTGCTCTCCATGTCTTCACCCACAGAACTACAGGGGCTATCCCCACAGGCTGCCGTTCAACATTGTGGAGCAGCCAGACAGTGCCTCAACCATTGTGGTGTCCACCAGGTGGGGTTACATTCCAAGGCACTTGAGTGTGAAGGGGGCCTGAGTACCTATCCTGGAGGGTCATTGCTGGCATTGTCCACTTCCTTGTGGACCTCATGGAGGTCTGGAAGGTGGTTATGCCATCCCAGGCGGGTCTCTGTGTGCATGTGCATGTGCATCTGCACTGGTGTGTCACAGTGTGTGTGTGTGCCTGGGTGGGCATACATGTGGCTGCTGTTGTGTGTGGGGTGGTGGCCATTGGTATGTGGGTTACAGGGCACAAGGCCACAGTCACCTTGTCTGGTCATGCCCCATCTGTGATGTCCACAGTGCAGCAACTCACATCTCCCATTTCTCTTGCAGAGATACCAAGGACCCGTGAGGTGCTTTGTGCTCATCCCTGTCAATGTGTTGTCCATGGAGGAGGAAGACTCACCTCTGGAAGTTAATGTGGAGGCAGGCTCCATTGGTGTTGGTGGTGGTAACTCTGGACATGAGGCCTGCTGAGCTCCAGTGCCCTGTGATGCCCACATCCCAATAGATCAGCTTCCCATCACATCCTGTTTCCCCTTTGGGTCCATTAACTCCCCCAATATTTTGAATTAAGGGACAAACTATATATCAAAACAAAGGTCTTAATGAGTACTGCAAGACTGACACATAATGTACGGGCATTATTAAGAAAGCAGAAAAACTAAACAAATGCACATTCCTATAGGATAACACTGAAACTTTAAAAAGCCATTATTTGGACATAAAGTACAATCTATATAGCAAAACAAAGGTCCTAACGAGTACTTCAGGGATAACGTTAATCATTTAGGGACAATATAAAACATGAATAAAAACCAAAAAAATGCAATTTACCATATGATAGCATTGGAAGTTTAACAAGCCCCACAATGAAGGAAATAATTGCTGTTTTGGAACACATGGAGTGCCCTGTGCTTCCACAGCAACATACATTTATGTATCTATGAGTGGATGGGAGCCCAGAGCCTTCCACCAGCAAATAAGTCTACAATTATACTGTCTCAAAAAGTAAGGACATTCTTTGCAAAAAAGCTAAATTAATGCATTAGTTAGGGTTGTTAATAAAGCAACAAAAGTAGAAAAATATGACGTTAGGGTTTCCAACCCTAAAACCCCTGCCCCACCCCTGAAGTGAATGAGGGGTCTTCCTTGGGGATGTCAACCCTAACACTCACCCCATTACAGTAACAGAAAAGCAAAGATGTGATGAAGACAGGGGTGTATGTTTCATGAGTGCATAGAAGGGTTGAGCATTAGGATTAACATCCTCAAGGAAGACACTGCCCCTCATTTGCTCCCAGTGTGGGGCAGGGGTATTAGGTTTGGAAACCCTAACATCATATTTCCATACTTATGTCACTTTATCAAACAACATTTTGTGACAGCATGTTGTATGATTTTCAAGATAAGGAGGGATCAAAAATTGAAAAAATTCAATTTTTTTTCCTCCATACTTAACATTGGGTATTTTTGCTCTCACCTACAGCCTAGATGGTATTGAATTTCTGCATGGAATTTTCAGAGATGATGAGGTCTGTGCCAAGGGTATGCCTTTGAATGGTTTGTTGAAAAACTATATTACCGTTTTTGATTTATAACGATTTCTGGGATAACATGGAGGCAGTATAGTGCAGTGATTTAAGGCTCTGAGCTGCAAACCTAGAGACCTGGGTTTGAATCCCACAGCCCCCACTTGCATACTGTGTGATCCTGAACAAGTCACTTAACTTCCTTGTGCTCCCCGGTCACACCTGTAAACAAGCTTTCAGCTTAATGTGTCTCTCCTGGTAAACAATAAAAAGTTCAAGTTTGATCAATGAAAGAAAAAGTTTGATCGATAAGAAAAGTTTGCAAGTGTTAACAGGGATGGTGATTTGACATCGGGGAGTGGGAAGGGACCACTAGACTGCCAAGATAATATGTTTTATATACGGCTTAATGGGACCAGGATCAACTCGGGGATGGAGGAGGGACCAATTCACTACCAGGGAACTTTTTCTTTTAAATGGTAATGCCGATCTGATATCGGTGAAGGGAGTAGGGAACACTAGACTATCAGTGATTTTCTTTATATGGGGATGGCCATTAGTGAATAGGGAAGGGGGGAGGGACCAGTACAGTACCAGGGAAATACTATATTATACAGGGACGGTGATTGGACATCGGGGGAGGGACCACTAGACCACAAGGGAATACATTTTACCATTGAGTGCAATGATATTAGCATGAAATAGGATCCTTTTATGAAACAGGATCCTTTATCATGCTTTGCCATTGACCACAATGGGATTAGCAAGATTTAGAATCCTGTTTCATGAAAAAGGATCCTTTATTGTGCTTTCCCATTGAGTACTATGGGATTAGCATGATCTAGAATCCTGTTTCACGAAAAAGGATCCTTTATCATGTGCTACCATTGACTGTAATGGTACTACCTGTTTCTTTGTCACTCCACTAGTTTCTAAATGCTTTCTGGTTTTAGTCTGAAATTGTCATGATAGAAAGGGCTTGCCTCACAGTTGTGACTTTTGGGTGTTTGGTGAAAAAATATTACATTGCTTTGGAGTTGGTGGGGGTACATGTTGGTTCTTTTACCACAGGATAACATTGTAATGTGAAGTGTAGACAGTCATTTCTTCATCACTCCACTGTGAAAAAATGGTTTGCAATTTTCCCCTGAATCTTTCTGGATAAAAAGGGCTTGTCCCACCCATGTGGCTTTTGCTGCTTTCATGAAAAACTACTGTATAGCAGTTAGCATTCGCATCCGATATATTTTGCAGCATGACAGCCACCACACATATTCTCCCCCGACTGATTTTGTGCACCTCTTACCGGCAATTATGGTAGCACATTGACAGCGGTAGCGAGCAAGTGCTACAAGCAATTAATCAACCACTGGATCTGCTCTAATTAATTACATGGAGCTCTAATTGCTTACAGCCTATGGCTATGGCTTACTGAACCAACAGTTAATCAAAGCCCCTCAAACCTGTTTCGATCACTTCCTGCTACAGTACTGAAGGCCCCTACCTGTCTTGTGCACTCTGTTAAAGTGCTATATCATGTCTCTGTTGAAGTGGATTAATTCTTCCCAGTCAGTGAAATGAAAGTACCCCTTGGAAGTCAGCACCATGTCTGGTGCTGATTTGTCTGAGAGCTCTGGTGTTGAACTAACAATTCATGAGCTGGTATACTGGAATTCTGTCCGAACTAATTGTGGCCGGTAGTAATGCTGATATTATGAGCGTTGACCTCAGACTACAAAACTTGAAAGAACACCATGCCTGCTGGCTTCAGTATAGCTTTGAGGCACTGTCAGCTCACCACGATGATATCATACGTGGATCTCAAGAGTCTGGAATCCAGGATGTGCATACTAACTGTCTGAGTGAGGTTAGTTCCAAATGTGGTTTTACAATAACCATTATCCACCAGTGGGGGTGCTGTGCCTGATTGTAATCTCATCATTTTTCCTTTGCAGGCAACTTTGAATCCGAATGTACTTCTACCTGAAAAGTAAAGAAACCATTGACAACTGCCAAGCGCAGCCGCTGACTGGGAGATTTGTTAATTTATCTATTTTTGGGGGCTGTTTTAGTTACTTTTTTTTTATTTGGTCCTATTTTGACCTATCTGATATTTGACCAAATACAATAAAGAACCGCATTTTAAAGATATAGAATGCCACTGAGATTTACCTGGTGCTCTATGTGTATACTACCAGAAAGTCAGACTATATTCAGGATCTGTTTGAATTCGCTTAAAAATGCATTACACTAGTATAGCGAAATGTTATCTGTCATGCAGTATTACTTTGCTGTGGAGTTCTGGGGGTTTAAATTATGCTTGTTTTTCCACACACAAATATGCAGAGCCTTGAGGTTGTCAATCCTAATGCTCACCCCATTCTCCTATACTGTACCTATTTCAGCTTATTGACTATTGGAATGGGGTGAGCATTATGGTTGACAACCCCAAGGCACACCATCCCAGGCCTGTTGCTGCACACAGGTTGGGGGTGCGGAGTTAGGGTAGTCTGTATAAAAATTAGCCTGCTCAAAATCCTTGTTGTGCACATTCTAAACTGTTGTGCACATTCCAAAATGTTGTTCTGCCTATTCTGAACAGTTTTTCAGCACAGTTCAAAGGTCATAACATGTTAAATTCCTCATTCACCCAACAGCTATTTGATTACTAACCACCCAGTGCCAAAATGTGTACCTTTTAACTTGGAAAAGTCTGTAAATTTAATTTTGATGATTGAACAGAACAGAGAAATGGCAAGTGTTTTTTTGTTTTCTTTAGTTTTTACATTGTGGAGGGAACACTTCTGTGACTCCTGTGTACAAACCCATAAACTATATAAAATAAAATATGGGCAGCCACACAACTTGCCAATTGTTTCCATCTCAGGGTTGAGATGACAGCATGAACCTCTCGAGCTTCACTCTCGAGGTTCATATGCTGCGGTCTCAACCCCTCAATGGAAACACAGCATAGTTGTGTATAGTTGCCCATACATTATTCTCTGTATACAGTATATAAATTGGAAAAAAAACTTTGCTAATGCTCTAGTTAGTGTTAAAGTGACAAAAGTAGTGAAATGTGGCATTAGGGTTTCCAACCCTAACAACCCACCCCCTCCAGTCAGCACAGCAGATGTGGGATGTGCCTTGGGGTTCTCAAGCCTAATGCTTACCCCATTGTCATAGACTGTACACATCTGACCTTATTTACAGATGTAATGTGATGAACGTTAGGCTTGAGAACCCCAAAGCCATTACCACACCTGCTGTGCTGCCTAGAGGGGTTTGGGGTGTTAGGATTAGAAACCCTAATGTCACATTTACCTACTTGTGTTGCTTTAACCCTAACTAGAGCATTAACAATGTTTTTTTCACAATTTATTTCCTTACTTTTTGAGATAGTGTAATTGTATCTGTACTGTATTTACCTCTGGCAGTGCATGGCCCTCCAGGCCCTGTGTTCTCATCCCTGTGCTCTCATCCTTCCAAATATGTGTATATGTATGCAGCTGTGGAAGCCCTGGCTATGTACTGTTCAGAAGAGACCAAGATGCAAAAAGGGGGGGGGGAGGTGGAGTGGCCCATTATGTCAATTAAAATATCAATGCTACAGAAATTCAGAATATACATAAGGAGCCAGAAGAACTGTGGGTCACCCTGGAAACAGGAAATTGGACAGCAGTACGAACTGGTATTGTATACAGACATCCAGACCAGGAGGAGGACATAGACACATTACTGTTGGAGGATATACAAAACATGACAGCTAAAGGGGAGGTTCTGATAATGGGAGACTTCAACATGTCATATACAGATTGGTCAATATCAGCAGGAACATCCACCAGAACTAGACACGTAGTGGATTCCCTGCAGGGGGAGGGCCTCACACAACTGGTAGAACAACCCACAAGAGACAGGGCTATCCTAGATCTAGTACTGACTAACAGGGAAAGGATCACAGATCTCCAGGTAGGTCACCTGGGGGACAGTGACCATCACATGGTACAGTTCAGCTAGGCCAAGAGAACTAAAACATCCCATTCCAAGGCAAAAATATGGGACTTCAGAGAAGTTGACTTTGATAAGATGGATAACAGAGTTCTGCTAGCCCTGGCAAGAAGAAACACAGGTGAGGGGATACAGGCAAAGTGGACAAGCATTAAAGATGCAATACTTGAACCAACATCCCATTGTGTTAGAGAGAAAAGCAAGAGCAAAAAAAGGAGGATACAACTTTGGTTCTCAAAAAAAGTAGCAGAAAAGGTCAGAGCCAAAAGGCTGGCCTTCAGGAAATATAAAGGAACGCAGCGGGATGAAGATAGGGAGGCATACCAAACATACCTAAGGAAAGCAGGGAAGGCAGTAAGGCAGGCAAAGGCCCAAACTGAGGAAACACTAGCACTAACAGTAAAAGTGGACAAGACTTTCTAAAGATACATTAGTGAAAGGAGAAAGTCCAGTGGGGGTATTGCTAAGATCAAGGGGATAAGGGGGAGTGTGTGGAGGAGGACCAAGGAAAAGCATCTATCCTAAATACATGCTTTTGCTCAGTATTTACTAAGGAGAAGGTAGGACATGGCCCCCAGCTCAGCACCATGGACACAGGGGGGGAAGGGAGGTGTGCACTGGTCCCTTTACAAAAGAAAGGGTCTTGCAAGAGCTTGCTAAGCTCAGGGTGGACAAGGCAATGGACCTGATGGCATACATCCCAGGATACTAAAGGAGCTAAGGCTGGAACTAGCAGAGCCATAATCAGAACGGTTTGGTGAGCATAGGAGAGGTCCCAGAAGACTGGAGAAGGACTCATGTGATCCCACTCCACAAGAGTGGTAGCAGGGATGAGGCAGGGAACTACAGACTAGTCAGCCTTACCTCAGTAGTGGACAAGATTATGGAGGCACTCATTAAGGAAAGGATAGTGCAACATCTAGAATCCATTGGAGCACAGGATCCAAGACAGCATGGGTTTACAACAGGAAGGTACTGTCAAACTCATCTCATAGATTTCCTTGACTGGGTAACCAGAGTGGTGGACCAAGGGGGAGCAGTTGATGTCACCTACCTTGACTTCAGCAAAGCTTTCAATACTGTTCCACATAGAAGATTGATTAATAAGCTGAGCAGGTTCGGGGTGGGTCAGAAGTTGGTCAACTGGATGGCAAATTGGTTGGCGGGCAGAAAACAGACAGCGGTGGTAAACGGTATACAATCAGAAGAGATGCAAGTCACAAGTGGGGTACCTCATGGATCACTTGGGGCCAGTCCTCTTCATTATTTTCATCAGTGACATTGCAGATGGACTGCAGGGTAAGGTTTGTCTGTTTGCAGATGACTCTAAGATCTGCAACAGAGTAGATAATCCAGATGGGGTGGGCAGAATGAGAAGAGATCTGGATAAACTGGCAAAATGGTTGGAAGAGTGGCAAATGGGGTTTAATGCAAAGAAGTGCAAGATCATGCACATAGGGAAGAGAAACTCTGAAGCCACCTATAGGTTGGGAGGGGAGTTACTGGCAATCACAAGGGAAGAAAAAGACTTGGGCATCATCATCATCACAGATGACCTGAAATCATCCAACCAGACCACTAAAGCAGTAGGTAAGGCTAGAGGGATGTTGGGGTATATTAGTAGGGGTATTGCAAGTCGTAAGAGGGAAGTAATAATCCCTCTTTACAAGACTCTGGTTAGGCCCCATCTGGAGAACTGCATGCAGTACTGGAAGCCACACCTGCACAAGGACATTAACAAAATAGAGGCAGTCCAGAGAAGGGCAACCAAAATGGTATAGGGACTGCATTAGAAAACATATGAGGACAAATTAACAGAGCTCAATATGTATACCCTAGAGCAAAGGAGGGAGAGAGGTGATATGATTAAAACATTCAAACATCTTAAGGGCACTAACAAGGTGAAAGAGTCTAACATGTTTCAATATAAGAAAAATAGCAGCACAAGAGGACACATCATGAGATTAGAGGGAGGCCAATTAAGGGGTAATGTGTGGAAGTTCTTTTTCACAGAAAGGGTGGTGGATGCATGGAACAGCCTACCTCAGGAAGTGACGGATATGAATATAGCGGAGGGCTTCAAACAGGCATGGGATAGGCATAAGGGAGCAATACAGATGAGTATGAATAAATAGGCCATTGACAGAGTACAGGCCTATGGCACATTCATAAGGTGCAAAAAATGGGCAGACTGGTTGGATCTTGCAGTCCTTATCTGCTGGCAACTTCTATGTTTCTATGTTTCTATGTAAGTACAGGGCTCTCCGGGCAATGCAGTTCCATTTATAGGACGGCAGTGACCAAATTGTCAGCATAGCCATCTTATTACCCCTCCAAATGCACCCGATACAGAAATTTTCAAGTCCCTGCAAAAATGTAATTCTACGCAACTGCAACGCCATTCCACGCCACAGGTGCAAAAACTCATTTTGGCCAGGATTTGAAAAATGACAGCTATGACATACATGAGGTGGGGTAATAACTCAACTTGTCTGTTTTAATCAGATTGTTCCAAACCCTGCAGTTGCTGTGTCTCTTGTTAATGTGTGCCTGAATTTGAATCTCTCTCTTTCCTCTCTCTCTCTCTCTCTCTCTCTATGCTAAATTCTCCCCCCCCCTCCTGCCCCCCTTACTCATTTATATAGTGCTGCAGTACTGACCCTGCTCCCTCCTCTCCACAGCTCCTCGCTGCTAGAGGGTCATGAGGGCACCTGGATCCTGCCCTCCCCGACTGATCCCCTGCCACTATCAGGTACAACGGCTTTTTGCTGTGGAAGGTCTCCGTGGAGTCTCTCTTCATTTAGGGAGCAATCTGAATTTGAAATGATTTTTGATGCAAATGCCAGGACCAGACAAATTAAATCTCAGTTTGACCTTGCTTTAAGGGTTCCTCAACCTGCTTTTCCATCGGCAGAGGAGTGAAGATAGTTTAATTTACTTAGCTTTTCTGCTATTTCTGGTCATTTTGGCACTGTTCTTTAACCCACTAAGCTGTTTTGTCTGTTGTACTGTGAGCTATGTGGGCTGCTATTTGTAGTTAACCTCAGGACTACAGCGCAGTGCTGCCTGAGAGCTGTTAATTTTCAGCATGTGTCTGAGGTAAATGTACCTATTTTTAGTCGGGTAGCAGAGGAGTGAAGTTTGAGTAAATTCAATTAATTTTCAGCATTTGTCTGAGATAAATATGCCTATTTTAATTGGTTAGCAGAGGAGTGAAGTGAAGTTAGAGTAAATTCTGGTGTGGCTCTTTCTGCTATTTCATGCTAAATTGATTGTTTGCATTGTGGGCTGTGGGCTGCTGCTATTATTAGCTAACCTCAGGGATGCAGCTTTAATTTCAGCTCAAATTGCCTGTTTTAATCCGATTGTTCCAAACCCTGCAGCTGCTGTGTCTCTTGTAAATGTGAGCCTAAATTTGAATCTCCCTCTTCTCCCCCATACTAAATTCTCTCTCTCTCTCTCTCTACACCTGTCCCCCCACCCTGCTTACCTGTTTATATAGTGCTGCAGTACTGAACCTGTTCACTTCTCTCCACAGCTCCTCGCTGCTAAAGGGTTATGAGGGCACCTGGATCCTGCCCTCCCTGACTGATCCCCTGCCGCTATCAGGTATGACGGCTTTCAGCTCTGGAGGGTCTCTGTGGCATCTCTCTTCATTTTAACCCCAACATTGCTGCACAGCAGCTACCCCACCACCATGTTTGGCAGTCTCTGTTTTATAGTACTGTAGTCCCACTCCGTCCTGCCTTGTGTCCACCCGAGTTTACCTAAAAGTTTGCTTTTCCCTCTGCAGCTTATATGAACTTGCCACTAGATGTCGCGCTATTTGCTATTTCCAACTCCAGCTGTGTTTCTTGTTTAGCAGAACCTGCACTTCCCACCAACCACTCAATTCTTGACCCTTACCTTAAGCCTTGTGGCCTTCACGATTCCTGCAGTTACAATCTCAGCAGTGGCCCTCACTTAGATGTACCCTGCCCTAAGCCATGTGGCTTTTGCAACTTCTGCAGTTTCAAGTTCAGCGGTGGTGCTCACTTATTTGTTCCCACATCTCAAACAACCACTATTAACTCGCTCCCCTTGCCATAAGCCCTGTGGCCACTATCCTTAAGATTACGGCCATCGCCTAAACTGACTAGTTCACTTCCTTGTGGTGCACCCTCTGGGCTGCTTACTCTCCAGCAGCTCACAGCCCCATCCTAATCTGTTAAATACTCTGGCTCACGGGCAGACCATTCTCTCCCTAAATTTTCACCATGCTTCTAGTCATTATTTCACTTCTCGCCCTTCATGCACCCTTAGTGTCCCTTCTACCCTCTTCTTACCCAAAGCTGCTGTTCAGTCTTTCCCATCGCCCTCCCCTACCTCTCACCACCCCCCTTCACTACCTCCTCCTCCCTCCCCCAATGATCTCCCATTTTCCCCCAAACACCTGGCATCCCGGACCCTCCATACTTTCCCTTAGTTTCCATGTTGGTTTGGTAGCCCTCAAGTTCCCCACTGGGTATAGTCCCACTCTTTCCTATCCACCTACTTCCTCCAACCATAAAGCCTTGGTGGCCTTGTTGAGACCCTTGGTAATGTTCCTGCTATTGATGGCAGTGGACACTGAGGACAACACTGGTCCTACCCCCTCTCCTTCAACTCCCTCGGGGCCTAAAGTTGACTCACTTAAACTTTAGGAGACTTCATCCCAAAATCTCATTGCTTCAACCAATAGCCATATCCCTCAATCCCGATGTCCAGATAATAACTGAAACACAGTTAAAGCTGGACATCCATGATGCCTGTTTCTCCATCCCTGGCTACTCAGTCATCTGCAATAACCGTCCTGGTAAGAAACAAGCTGGTGGTATTGCCATTTACATCCCTTTCTCCCTCCATTTTCCCCCTGTAGCTATATTACCTCTCTGGCAGTCTATTGAATCAGTGATGATACAAATCTTCCTCCCCCAGTCCATTCCCATTTTTATTGCTGGCTCTTATTGTTGCCCCAGCTCCCCCTTGTCCGCCATTACTGACCTCCCAGTAGCCCTTCAATCACACACATCTGGTGGTGAGCTCCATGTCCTAGGTAACTTCACTGTGAACTGGCTCTCCTCCTCCCACTTAAAAATTCTGAATGACACAGCCACTCTCAACCTGTCACAGCTGATCAGTGAACCCTCATAACTAAACACCCAAACGCTAACTCACTCTAATCAATTGGGCACTCACCTCTCACCCTCACAAGATAATCGTTGCTGGTCTTCTTCCTGACTCCATAAGTGATCATCATCTAATTGATTCAGTCCGGAAAATCCATACGTCCAAAGCCCCCCCATAAAACTCTGTTGGCGTGGTCATACACGTCTCCTGATCTTGCACCCCTCCTAAATGATTTGGCCTCCACTGACTGGTCATTCATCCCATGTGCCTCCTCTATCAACACCACTCTAGACCTTTTCAATTCCAAGTTCCTCTCAGTCTGGGACACCTATGCCCCACTCAGATGGATCCGTGTGCATGGCTTCTACCTGCCTTGGATCACCGCTGACCTCATGGCCTGCTTGCGGTCTGGGGATCAGGCATGGAAGACTCACAAAGCCACCGGCTCTGTGTCGGATTACCAGTATTACTGCACTCTTCGAAACACCTGTACAAGAGCAATCCATCTGGCCAAGGTGAGTTACTTTAATTCCACCTTCCTTACTAACTTAAATCACCCCTCCAAATTCTGGAAGGTGGTAAAATCCCTCTTCCACCCCCCCATCCCAGCCCCCTACACATGCCATTAAAGTAGGCAGCATCACGATAACTGACCCACTTGCAGTGGCAACCAAATTTAATTCCTTCTTTACCACTTGTACTGTCTCACTCCTGTCCTCTCCTTCTGCCGCCTTATACGGCCATGCCCCATCAACACCACCTCTACCTGCCCAAGCCCCACTTCCCTCTTTCTCCTTCTGCCACATTACACCAGCTGAAGTATATAAGGCCCTACTCACACTAAACCCTTCAAAGGGCAAATGTCCCTCTGGGCTGGACTCCAAAATGCTTTCCCTGGTGGCCCCCACCATCGCCACCCCCCACCTCTCTTCAACCTCTCTTTCTCTCTCTCTTCCATCCCTTCAGAATGGAATCACACCACCATCATCCCCATCCCAAAAGGTGGTGGCCCTCCTCCCCTGGGAATTATCACCCTAGCTCCCTCTTCCCCATTCTGGCAAAACTACAGGAATTTCTCATCCTCTCCCAGCTCTCCTCCTTCCTTGACTCCACCTCTTTCTTCACAGCTTACCAGTCTGGGTTCAGGAAGTCCCACTCCATCACTACCACCCTACTAAGGCTCATTGAATCCATCCATACCGGCATGGGCCAGGGCCTCATCACCTCTGCCATATCTGTTGACCTTGCAAAGGTTTTCGGCATTGCCTCACACCCCCTCCTCTTATCCAGGCTTACATTAGCAGGGCTCTCAAGTGAGGCTACCAGCTGGTTCCACTTATATCTTGTGGGTAGGACTCAATCCATCAGGACTGGAAACTTCACCGACTCCTCCTCCTCCCTCCCCATTACCACTGGTGTTCCTCAAGGCTTGGTCCTTTGCCCACTGCTGTTCTCCATCTTCCTCAATAACCTGCCTTCTGCCTACCCACATCCATCCATCCACATGTATGTGGATGACACCCTCCTGTTTATATCTAGCCCCTCAACTTCTGATGTGGCAACCAGACTACAGTTGAACATTGAGGAAGTCCAGCACTGGTTTTGCACAAATCAGTTTTTCCCTGAATGCCAAGAAAACAGTCTTCATGACCTTTGGCACAAGGCAGAGACTCTCTCAGCTCTCTTTTCTCCCCACTTTCCACACTCTGGATGGGACAAAGCTGGAGGGCTGCTCCTCCTCCTTTAGATACCTAGGAGTCTGGCTCAACCAGCACCTCTACTTTTCTGTATATATTGAGGCCATCCACAAGAAACTGCGCCCCAAACTGGGTGCCCTGTATCGCAAGCATGGGTGCATCCCACTGCCAGCATGCCGTGCAGTAGTACAGAAAATGATCCTCCCTATTTTCAACTATGGGGATGTAGTCTACAGTGCCGCTCTTAAAACCTCCATAATCAGACTGGACACCCTCTTCCACTCCTTCTGCCATTTTGCCCTAGACTGTCTACCCAGTACCCACCATTGTCTTCTCTACCAGTCCCTGTCCCTTCCAGCCCTACAGAAGAGAAGGCAAGCACACTTCATTAGTCTTACAACTAAATACTACTCACAGTCCCTGCCCAATTATCTCTCTTCCTCTCTCTCTCTCTCTCCCCCCCCATTCCCTCAGGCACTTCAACTCCCAGTCCTTGTCAGTCCGTCGCATGTCCACCTCTGCAGGCCAGGCTGCCTTCTCATATCGGTTACTTAAATTATGGTTTTCTCTCCCCCTCTACCATTCGCCACACCCCTTCCCTTTGTTATCTCAACTCCCTCCTTAAAGAGCACTTCCACACCCCCTGCTCCTACCCTTCTTGCTGCTGAACTATGTCCTAGTACACACATACCTGCTTAGACTGGGCTACCGGACACTGTGTCGCCTCAGCATCTTAATGTAGAAAGCTGCTGTACTAGTTTAATTGCTGTATCTTGTACCTATTTTATTGTTTTATATTGTATTGTATTTTATTGTATTTGAATTGCACGGTATTGTATTGTATTGTATTGTATTGTATGGTAACACATTGCTTTATTACTTGCTGCTCATGTTTTGCTTGCACAATTGTTTTATACCTATGTAATTTCTCTTAATATTCTCCTCCCCAGGATGCATCTGGAAATGAGCAGTTGTCTGTTCAGTATGCTTTCCTGGTAAAACTTTTAAATAAATAAATAAAATATAAATAAATAAATGTTGAAAATGTGGGGTCAAAATATGTAAACTCTCCAAAGGGAGGAGTGTGCATTGTAAAATTACAACAAATGGGCATAACTCTGCCATTGTTACCTATTTTGACCTCACATATTCAACACACCCTTCGTGTGACCCCACCTCATGAACAAGGGCAGAATAAATGTTCAAATCATGCCCAAAAGGTGGTTTCACCAACCAACCATGAAATCACCTTTTGCATGGGAGTTGCATAATGTCACAGATGTTGTTCATGAGGTGGGGTACCCAAAAGGCCATGTTGAAAACCTGGAGACAAAATGTCAAAAAATGGCTGAATTATGCACCAAAGTTGAAAACTTGCATTTACCTTAGTTTCTCATTTGCAGTTGCCAGTTCCAGCAGCAAGATATGTTTTTGATTGGAGAATGGAAGCTGGGATCTGTTCAGGTGAGTGAGGATAGAGACATTCAAATACCTCAAGGGGATCAACAGAGTTCAAAAGGGCATATCTTTCAGAAAAGATGTGTAAGAACAAGGGGTCACAATATGAGGCTGGAGAGGCGAAGACTCAGGGGCAATGTGAGGAAGTATTTTTTTCCAGAAAGGGTGGTGGATACATGGAAAAGCCTCCAGCCAGTATGTTGTGGGGGCAAAAACAGTTGTCAGATTCAAGAATGCATGGGACAAGCAGATGACAAAACTAGTGGTAGGAAGGAGGAGGTAGGCTGCAGATCAGATAGGATCTGGAGCTTATACAGAAGGTAGGGAAATGGGCAGACTGGGTGAGCTAGGTGGGCCTTATCTGCCATCAAATTCTATGTTTCCATGTTTCTATGTTTTTATGTGTGTGGTGGGTGCTGAGTGGGAGGTGGGTTGGGGGGCTGATCAGCAAGGGACTTTTTTTGCAGGGTTAAAAAAACATCAGAGATGGCAACTGGAGAATGGGGAAGGGGGAGGGGCCACTGGACTACCAGGGAATGTAAATCATTTATTTCTAAAGTGGGATGGTGGTCAGGAAGGGGGAGAGACCACTGGACTACCAGGGAATCTCTTTATTTATTTCTACATATGCGGATGGCGATCAGAAAATAGGTGAGGGTCCACTGGAATATCAGGGAATTTATTTCTGTATATGGGGATGGTGAGCAGTGTGTCTGGGTGGGAAAACCAATAGCAAAATTAAAAATTAAGTAAAATGTATAAAACACACATTGATGGCAATGTTACTGAGGATTGTCCAGACGGGAAAATGAATGGCAAAATGAAAAATTATGTACAGAAAAATTACTGAAAAAAATCTTCAAATAGTGTCATCAGTCTTTAAAAGTACATACATAATCAGTTTAAAATGTAGTTCGGTCTGTTATTGACCTTTACTGATCACAGTCTTTTCCAATCAAACAGTAAAAGTTGAACTGTAAAAATTTGCGAATGGTTATTTCCCAATCGAACTATCCTTATATTAGCTAGTGATGGGCAAAATGATTCTTGCACAAAAACACACATTTGCTCTGCCAATTTCAAAATTTTAAGACAAACATGAAACTTAGGATGTGACTGAGACCTAAATACACATCTTGTTCATTCATTACCAAGCAATATTTCTTTAGAAACCCATTTTTAAAAGGGGGAAAAAACAAGATGGCAGATATCACAAACAGTATTTCTCTGACAACCAACAGTAAATCCTTAACTATTTACAGTTCAAACAGTTTTCATTTACCTGCCTGTTTGGAGGCTGTCACAAAAATTATTATAATTCAAAAAAGTAACATATTTTTTTTCACCCAATCATCCAAAGGCACACCCTTGGCACAGACACGATCATCCCTGAAAATGTCGGAGAAACATATCATTCTGCCTCTGTTGTAGATTAGGCCAAAAAATTCCATTTTTTTATCATGTCACTATTTTCTCCATGGTAAGAGCGGACACCCACCGACCCCGGCCAATGGCACCCGCACCCCTGGACTGGGTCTGGCATGCAAATTTATATGCCCTATCTACATGGGCCAGCCAATGGGCAGGACCCTCCTCTAGGTACCTGCTGCACGGACCCGCCGAAGATGCCTCTCCTTGTCCAGGGGTGAAGGACTGTCCCACCACCATTTTTCCACCAATTTTTAACCCCTTGAGGAGCCAGAGATTCAATAGCATCACGTCGATGTGCCGATGCCCATCGTGCTTCTCCCCACTGTGTACACAACTGTGGTGCCTCCAGCCTCTGTGAGGGGCTGTCACAGTGTGATACAATACCCTCATCTACCCCAGATGAAGGAGAGCTGTCGTGGGATGCTCAATCCTTCCTCTTCCCACCAGCCCCCGGTGACCTGAGTCTGTTCCTGAACCTGCGTAGCCGGCGTGGTGCGAGGTGTGGCATCCAGCACCTCAAATCTCAGCTCCACCGGGCCGACCCCAAAAAATCCCATTTTAACCAATTTGGAAAAATGTCCTTTGTTTACCACTTTATATCTCAAAAGCCATACAAAATACTGTCATAAAACTTTTCATGTCTTGAGACTCTGGCAGAATGACCATGCATGCCAAATTTAGGCCTATTTTGTCAAAATATGACAAACTTATTAAGGTGCAACATTTTGGATTCGACATAGAATTGCTGGTACAACCCTAACTATAGGGATTTGGCCATGCCCCTGTAATTTATATTCATTGCAAACAAACTATGTTAAGGCAGACATTAGGGTTGAAGAATGCAAAGCACACAACGTAGGGAAATGAAACAACATTAGGGATTTGGTTATCCGGAGTATTGGTGAATCAGTGATGAGATCTTCCTTGGGGTTGTCAACCCTAATGTTCACCCCTTCCCCCAAGCCCGTAGCCTCCTGTCAAAAGCACAAGGTACAGCTGTAGGCCAGTGCCTTAAAGTGATATACTCTTCAAAGGTAGAGAAGTATGGCTTGCCACATGTTGCCAACAGAATGTATCATAGTTTTCTTCACAGGGCCCTGTGAGCCCTGTGTGAAGAAAAGAGATCACATCTGACCTCTTTAACTCAGGAAGAGGGTGGGCATTAGGGATAACAACCCCAAGGAAGACCCCACCACTGATTCACCAGTACTCTAGAAATCTAAACCTCTAATGTTTTTTCATTTCCCGACTTCATGCGCTTTGCATTCTCCAACCCTAATGTCTGCATTAATGTAGTTTTTTGCAATTAATTTCCTTTCTTTCTCTGATAGTGGAATTGTATCCTCAATTGCATATGTCCCTTTGGGAGGTGCACAAAATGAGATATTGGAGACAGTCCTGACCAAGTGCATGGGCCAGGCATGCATGTCAGCATCATCTGTTGAAGCCTCCCTAACCCAGCACAAGGCATCACATCTGTGCCAAAACACTGCTTCATCCCTACCTAGTGGAGTAGTGCAATGTAATGGCTGTGGGGCAGCAGTCTTCCGGGAGTCTTTCTGGAGGCTGAGATGCTGCTCTATTTGCAGACAACTGTCTGCCCTGAGGGAGGAAGTTGCCCGTCTTCAGGCCACACTGGACAGTAGTACGGGACCTTCCCCAGGCCACAATGGACAGTAGGAAGGGAACCTCCCCATCCAGGGAGCACCAGAACCACCACCACTACCTCAGAGGTTGCAAAGAAAGCACAGCAGTTGGACCACAGTGGGCTCAGGAGGATGAGGATGGTGAAACAGAGGCACACCCAGTCAGATGTTACACACCACAATCCATATGCATTCTGGGGAGCATAGCTCCCATAGATACACCCGAGAGGAGACTAAGGAGGCTGAGGACAACTGTCAAAAGGAGGCCCACAGGAAGGAGGCAGAGGACACCACAAGGAAAGGAAGCAGCTCCTGGTGGGGGGACTCAATTATTAGGGGATAGAACTGGGAGGAGCTGGGAAATCTGAAGTAAGGTGCCTGCCTGGTGCCATGGCTTGAGGGACAGGAAGTGCATCCTCAGGATCACAACAACAGTTGCAAGGGATTCTGAGCTGGGACGAATTGTCCACCTAGGGACAAATGACTTGGCTCATCATGAGGTTAGAGCAGTGCAGGAGGACATTGCAGAGTTGGGGAGGGCCTAAGACAAGTAGCACACAGTATCCTTCTCAGAGGTGCTGCCTGTCAAAGGCATGGGGAGGTGAGGGTAATTGGCACCATGCAGTTTAATGAATGGTTGAAAAATGGTGCGGAGCACAGGGTTTGGCTTCATTGGGGACTGGGGTTCCACCTGAGGGACACCAGCCTATACTGGCAGGATGGTCTGCATCTGTCCAGGAAGGAACAAGTCTTTTGAGCAATCGGTTTAAATGCTTCATTGGCAAGCTTTTAAACTAGTCAATGGGGAGGCACTGACAAGCAGCAGAAAATCCCAGCCTCCCTACAAAAACAGGGTACTAAATGAGAAAAGACCAAGGTAAGAACGGTCAGTGGGGATGCTGCAACAGAAGGTAAGGCCATCAAAAAATGGAGAGCAATGAGTACCAATGCCCGTAGTCTAGGTAACAAGCTTCCTGAATTAGTGGCCTTGATGGAGGAGGAACATCTGGATATCGTGGCAGTCACAGAAACATGGTACACACAAAACCATGACTGGGACGTAAACATACCAGGATACACTATCTACAGGAGGGACAGGGAGGGTAAAAGAGGGGAGAAGTAGTTCTTTACATAGGGAAGGAATAAAAGCAACAGAACAAAAGGGTAAACAGGGAGGAGAAGAAGCACTGTGGGTAAATTTGGAGACAGGCAATGGCACCACAATCCGCACAGGGTTGTATACAGACTCCTCTCAGGGGAGGAAATGGACAAGGAAATGATAGAAAGTATACTTAGAATGGCAGAAAAGGGGAGATATTGCTGATGGGTGATCTGAATATGCCAGATGTTAACTGAGCGCAGTTGCAGCTGCCACTCAAAGAGTGCAGTTATTCTAGATGCCCTACAGGGGGCATGCCTTAGACAACTAGTACTGGAACCCACTGAGAGGGAGCAATATTAGACTTGATACTCTCAAATGGAGATGGAGAGAGGATCACAGATGTAGAAGTGGGTAGCCATCTGGGAACTAGCGACCATCGAACAGTATGGTTTCACAATAAACACAGCAATAGAGTCAAGCCATACAAAGACAAAAGTACTGGACTTTAGGAGGGCTGACTTTGCCAAAATGGGTGAGTGCCTAAGGAATGCACTAGCAAATGGGCGGGAAGGAGGGGTGGAAGAACAATGGGGAATAATAAAAACTGCCATCACAGAGGTAACGAGCCTTTGTGTGAAGCAAATAAACAAAGCAAGACGATGTAAGAAACCACTATGGTTCTCAAAGGAAGTGGCAGTGAAGGTTCAAGAGAAAAAGAAAGCATTCAGGAAGTACAAGGAATCGCAGCAGGAGCAGGACAGAGAACTGTATCAGTTAAAGCAAAAGGAGGCTGGGAATGCAGTCAGAACAGCAAAGGCCCAAACTGAGGAAAAGATAGCCAACTCAGTTAAGAAGGGAATAAAACCTTTTATAGGTACATCAGGGAGCAAAGGAAGACCAAGGGAGGGATAGTGAGGCTTAATAAAGGGGAGGGATGGTGGGCAGAGGGAGAATGTGAAAAGGCAGAGATACTAAACAAATATTTTTGCTCAGTATTTACAAAGGAAGAGGGGGAGGTACATAAAACAAACAGTAGTAACACTCTGGATACAGAAGTTGATACCAGCCCATTTACAGAAGAAAGGGTTCTGAAAGAACTCTTAAAACTGAAGGTGGACAAAGCAATGGGGCCTGATGGGATTCATCCCAGAATTCTAAAAGAACTAAGGTAGAACTAGTGACACCACTGACTACCCTCTTTAACAAATCATGGGAGGATGGGTGGTACCGAGGACTGGAGGAGGGCAGATGTGATTCCCTTCACAAAGTGGGAGCAAGGCAGAAGCAGGAAACTATAGACCTGTTAGTTTAACCTCAGTGATAGAGAAAATGATGGAATCACTTCTAAAGGAAAGAATTGTCGCGTATCTAGAGGCCAGAAGGGCACAGGACCCTAGGCAGCATGGATTCACAGCGGGAAGGTCATGCCAGATGAATCTGATAGATTTCTTTGACTGGGTGACCAAAGTAGAAGATCAGGGAGGGGCTGTGGACATGGTCTACCTAGACTTTAGCAAGGCATTTGACACAGTCCCACACAAAAGATTAATATATAAGTTAGCCAGCCTGGGAGTGGGTCCCAAGATGACAGCCTGGGTAAAGAATTGGCTGGAGAATAGGACACAGACAGTAATAGTAAATGGAGTCCACTCAGAAGAAAGGAGGGTTACTAGCAGGGTACCGCATGGTTCAGTATTAGGACCAGTCCTCTTCAATGTCTTTATGTTTACATTGCAGAAGGACTGAAGGAAAAGTATGTCTCTTTGCAGATGACACTAAGATTTGCAACAGAGTTGATGCACAGGGTGGGTGGAAAGGATGAGAAGGACTTGGCAAGGTTAGAGGAATGGTCAAATGTATGGCAGCTTAGATTCAATGCTAAGAAGTGCAAGGTAATGCACCTGGGAAACAAAACCCAGGGAAGAGTACACAATGGGGTGGAGATACTAACAACAACAAAAATGGAAAGGGACCTGGGGTAGTCATATCAGATGACCTAAAGGTGGGCAAGCAATGTGAGAAGGCAGCAAGGAGGGTTGGGGGATACTGGGATGCATAGGAGAGGCATCACCAGTAGAAAACAGGAAGTTATTATCCTCTGTACAGACAGCTGGTGAGACCCCATCTGGAGTACTGTGTGCAGTTCTGAGACCCAATCTCCGCAAAGACATAGACAGGATGGAAGCTGTCCAGAGGAGGGTACTAAAATGGTGCAGGGTCTGCACCGGAGGACATGAAGAGAGACTTAAGGAGCTAATATGTATAGTCATGAGAAAGGAGGGAGAGGGGGACATGATAGAAACTTTCAAGTACCTCAAGGAATCAACAAAGTCCAAGAGGGTAGCATCTTTCAAAAAAGAGGTGTGCAAGAATAAGAGAGCACAATTTGAAGATAGAGGGGGGGGCTCAGAGATAATTTAAGGAAGTATTTTTTCACAGAGAGGGTTGTGGATGCATGGAATGGCCTTCCGGAGGAGGTTGTGGAGTCAAACTCAGTGGTGGAATTCAAGCATGCATGGGATAGTCGTAAGGCAATTCTGGGGGTTGGGGGTAGGAAGAAGTAGGCTGCTGGTTAACTAGGATCTGCAGCTTATCCAGTAGGTAGGGAAATGGGCAGACTGGGTGGGCCAAGCGGCCCTTATCTACCGTCAAATTCTATGTTTCTAGTCTGGGACTGCTGATGTATACTGCAGCACCTTCCCCATCAGCCTTGTCCAGTTTAACCTGCTCACTGAGTTTACACCTGAACTCAGGTCACTGGCACAGTAAGGCTACATGGTCCTTAAACAGTTCAACAGACAGCTCTGCAAACAATGTTACTTAATAAATTCTTTGTTTTTTAATATTGTGATCCCAGACTTTCAACATAGTCTTCTTATAACCCCACTTCATGAACCTGGTAGGTGAAAATGTTCAACTCCCTGCCAAAACACTATTCCATGCCACAGGTGTGAAAACACATTTTGGCCAGGATGTCAAAAATGGCTGCTATAATGTTCATGAGGTGGAGTGAAAAAATGGCTATCTTGAAAATTTGGGGTCAGAATATTGAAAACTACCAAAGTTATGCAGGTGCATAGAATAATGACAATGTACACTTGTAACTTGGTAATTTTTAGGAATTTTTTCACCAAATTTTCAACAGGGCCTTTTTGAGACCCCACCTCATGAACACTGGCAGTGAAGGTATGCTAATCAGGCCTAAAGGGTGATTTCACACTCAGTTTGGTTAAAACGCTCCTAAAAATGACCAAGTTATGAAGGGGAGTTTAAAATGTCATTGAAAGACAATTTATGGCATTTACCCATATTCCTCACTACATGGTTTGGCATTGAAGAGTGAAGACATGTCTCTGGCACACACATGTTTATGGCATTAGACCCTGGCTGGTAAGTATAGGGTAAGGAGGGGGTGTGGGGTGGTGGGTGCTCAGTGGGAGGGTTGGGATGACAGAGGAGGATGGTGGCAATGATGAGGGACAATTTTCTTTCTTTCAGGTAAAAAAAGACATTGTGGGATGGTTTTCTTCTTTCCAGGAACGTGAGAATAAATATACTTACCAACAAGAAAAAACAATTGGGCTATCAATTGGATAGCTGGAGGTGCATTTAGACCCCAGAGAAACAGAAATCAGCAATGGGGAGAGTGATTAGAGGAAGGGGATGCAACTACCCAATAGGAAATCAGAAAAATAACAATGGGGACAGTGATCAGAGGGTGAGGGATGCCACTAGACACCAGGGAAAGATGAAAAACAATGGGGACAATGATCAGAGGGATGGGGGTTCCTCTAGAAAACCAGGGAAACTAAAAAAAATTGGGACAGTGATCAGAGGGTGGGGGTGTCACTAGACACCAAAGAAACAGGATAGAAACAACAGGGACAGTGGTCAGAGGGTTGGGGTGCCACTAAACACCAGGGAAACAGAAAAAAAACAATGTGGAGGGCAGTCAGATGGTGGCGGTGCCACTGGACACTAGGGAAACATAAAACACAATGGGGACAGCGATCAGAGGGTGGGATGTGCCACTAGACACCAGGGAAAGACAATTTAATTATGGAGATGGTGACTAGACGGTGTGGGTGCCACTAGACACTTGGAAAAACAATTTAATCAACAGAGAACAAGAGGAAAACAACTTCATGCTCTTTCTTTTTATGTGTTGTATCATATATTGTGGTGTTCTGCTACATAAAACACCACAGCCAATCATATGACACACATAATCAAATCTGACAACAGGATATTGTGGTGTTTTTTTTAATAGAAAGGGGATCAGGGCTAGGGTGGTCTGCTAGACCAGCAGGGATATTTTTACTTTTTTTATATAAAAAGGGTATTGTGGCATCTCATTCAAAGAGGGAAACAACTTTCAGCTTTTTCCTTATGTATGTCATATCATATACTGTGGTGTTCTGCTATATGAAATACCATAGTATATAATATGGCACACATAATGAAATACAACACTGGGACATTGTGCTTTCGCAGAAAAACAGCTATCTGTGGAACACTTATTTTTAACACAGAGCATGCCCAACAATGACAAGTATTTTATAAATTATTCAAAAACTACTTGACCCTAATACACAATAAAACACAAAAGCGTGTACCTTGGGCCAAACTCTTTCAAACCTGAAAGTTTCAGCTTTCAAATGCTCATATTTATTCAGTTATTGGGGAGCAAACAAAATGTCTTAAAAATGGTGATTTGTACGTTTTTTGCACATTTGTAACTTTGACCCCACTAAATCAATGTACATGAAATTTGAAGTATCAAGAGATCCTTGCATAAAGACCGTGCTTTCCAAATGCCATGTAAATTGATTGAATGGGGGCAAAGTTATTAAGGTGCAAAAAATTGGGTTTAATATTAAAGTGCTTAAACATACTATATGTGTGTGTGTGTGTGTGTGTGTATAGATAGATAGATAGATACATACATACATACATTCATACATAGACATATATAGATACATATGTATACATTAGAGTTGAGTAGGCAGTTTAATGTTAAACCTCAAATTTTGCACTTTAATAACTTTCCAACCATTCAACGGATTTGCACAAAATTAGGTATGCGCTGTCCCGGGTGTACATCTCTAGACGTGCCAAGTTTTTTTTCAATTGGATTTGTGGATTTTGTGCTGTGAATTCTGAAAAAGTATAAAAATTGCTTTTTTTAGCAGTTTTGGTTCTCATTGTGCTGTGGCCACACCATTAGACTTGCGGTCTAAGGTTTTCAGGGTAGAAAGGGCTTGCCACAAAGAATAAGCCATCCCTATTTTGGTGCAAAAATATTAATCCACTCCAAAGTTATTCCATTTTGAAATTTCAGGTTCTGAGCATGCTCAGTTCAGCCTTATGGATAGCTGTACGATACGAAAAGGGTTTTAGGGCTCATGAAAAGAGATTCTGACAGCTTGCAAAGAAGGATTTATAAAGTCCCTCTTCATCAGGAAAAAAATCCCTTTTTGTGAGCCACCATGTTGTTTTCAATTTTTGTGCCCAACCAAAAACATTATAACATGCCCAGGGATGTCTTTTGTAGATATCCAAGAATGGGTTTTGTTCATGGGGACATCCTGCACACTTCTGTGCATTTGGCATACTTTAATTTAGTCTAAAAACACTAGTTTTTACATTTAAAAATCCCTTTGTGACCTCGCTTGATCCCTCTTTAAGCTGTCAAAATTCCTTTTCGCAAACCGATCCCTTTTCACGAGCTGTCAAAATACTTATTCATGAGGGGATAACCAGATGGCCCTACCTCATGAAAAGGGATTCACTCGTGAAAAGGGATTTTGACAGCTTGCAAAAAAGGACTGGGCACAAAAAGGGATTTTCACAGCTCTGGAAAAGGGATTACTTTTTATAATCCCTTTTTGCAAGCTGTAAAAATCCCTTTTTGTGAGCTGTCAGAATCCCTTTTTGTGAGGGGACGGCCAGATAGCCCTGCCTTGTGAAAAGGGATTTCTCACAAAAAGGGATTTTGACATCTCATGAAAAGGGATTCGGCTCATGAAAAGGGATTTTGACAGGTTATGAAAAGGGATTACTGGCAGGGCCATCTGGTCGGCCCTATTAAATCCCTTTTCACGAGCTGTCAAAATTACTTTTTACGAGAACTCCCTTTTTGCAAGCTGTCAAAACCCCTTTTCATGAGGGGATGACCAGATGGCCCTAGTTTTCTAAAAGGGATTTGCTTGTGAAAAGGAATTTTGATAGCTCGCGAAAAGGGATTTGGCTGGCAAAAAGAGATTTTGACAGCTTGCAAAAAGGAATTTTTAAAGGTTACTGTTTCTTTGCAACTTCACTGCAAAGAAACAGTTAGGACTTTCAGCTTGAAATTTGTAGGGTACAAAGGGGTTGCCCAATGGATGTGAGTTATGTTGGTTTGGTGAAAAAAAATTACATCAGTTCCATACTTATAAATTATAATGTTCCAAAGTTTCAAAACTTTCCATAGGATAACATTATGATGTACGCTGTACCTTTCGGTGCCTATATCTCGAAAACTGTTCGAGATATGGATTTTTCAATCAATGCATCTTAGTACACCTCTTTTTAAAAACTTTCTTCTCTTTATTTCATAAATTTTAATCCATACAAACATGGAACATTCAAAGAACACAAAAAAACATACAATAAAATCTAAAAACATTATAACACTAATAAACCAAAAACTCTATAACAAACTAGAACCTTAACCATTAAAAAACCTTAACAATCCCCCAACACCACCCCTGCCCAACTCTGCAGGTTAAACTATACAGAGAAAGAGGGAAACTTGTTAACTACATATGTCTGGGCTATATACAATTAATGAAGATACAGACCTGAGCTCCATAAATGTTTCACAGCATCATCTGGGACCTCTGAATATAGACAAAGATGTTACTATAATAGAAGAAATGTCCAAGGCAAAAAAAAAAAACAACTAAAATATATAAATGTTGGTAGTTAAAACAAATGGCATCCAATATTTACAATTCTTAAAGTAATCATACAAATTAATATCTTAAGGAGTGCGCTCCCCAAACAAAAAATAATTAACCCTTAAATAACAAGTCATGAAGTTTACTCCATGTATAGATAAAGTGCTTATTTCTACCACAGAAGGATTCAATCAAGTTAATGCACTGCAGATTTAATTGGATGTTAGCTGGCCATTCAGAAAATGAAGGAGCTTCTTTATCTACCCAGTGTTTTACAATAACTTGTTTAGTTGATATTGAAATTAAGATGATACAGGCTTTATCCGATGAGATGGTGAAGTTCTCCATATTGTCTGAGATACAACATTCCAGGTTAAACACATAATTTAACTAGAGCTTGTCCATTACTTATACTTTAATTATGCCCCAAAGTTTTTAGATCTCAGGGCATGACAATAATATGTGGGACAGAGAACCTGCTTCTAAATAATATCTCATACATTTATCTGAGTTTCTAAATCCAAATTTAAACAATTTTAGTGGTGATAAGTAAGCGTTGTGTAAAATATTAAACTGAATCAGTCTCAGGTTATCTAAGGGGATATATTTATATATATTTTGCCATAAAATAGACCAATTTGGTGGAATTTGTTTAGTTTCTGTCTGCCAAAAGGTCAGTTGAATGGCCTTATCACTATATTCCTTTACTAATAGGATTAAATATATATTAGCACTAGAGTGAGGTTTACCAATAGCAGATTTCAACTTATTCATAACCTCTTAGAAGTTACCTTTCCATGGAAGTGGGCCAAAATGTGCCTTAAGAGCAAGTTTAGTAATTAATAGATTACTGAGCTATTTTTTACTTAATATAAAGTTTGATAACATCCAATCTGCTGATAGAAAACAGCCCTTACTCAAGAATGATAATACTGATGTATTATGATCTATATGTAACCACAAATTATCAAAATGTCCCATTTAATAAGAAGTTCAGATTAAAAAGCATTGTTTGGTTAAGATCTTGATCCAGTTTAATCCTAAAGAATTTGCAGATTTAATTGTGTATTTTCAAAGAGATACATATCACTGAATTTTTGACAGTTTTTAAATATTTTTATTTTTTTTTGTATAACAAATTTTATTTGCATTTCCAAAAAAAAACATATATACAAAAGGCAAACAGACATATAATACAGATACAGTGGCATTTACCCCATTATCACAAGTTCGAGGGCCTTAACAGATTATCATTTTACCCCTATGCCCTCATATACATATTTGACCAGTTCTGTAGGGTAAGCCAGTTAACTCTAAAGTCCAATGAATTTGTAAGCAGCAGAGAGAAGGAAAAAAAAAAAAAAAGCAACTATTTACAATTTACACAGATCCACATTTCATTATCCCAGTACAAAGCAAAGTGTTTAGCCAGACAGTCCATTGATTAAACAGTTCCTTAATTAGTCAGTTGACGAGAACCCAAAGAATAAATAATAATGCATCTGAGGATAGCCCCAGGCAAGGACAGCATTTTATTACATGACATCACATCAGGAGGGTCAATCATCAAAGTGGCATACCCACTGCGCCCTTGCATAAGGGGTGCATCTTTCCTAGCCTCCCACCTAGGCAATATACCTTAAGCAGGCAGAGAAATAGCCAGGGTAAGCGAGTTCCAAATAGCTCCAAACATCTCTGCTCTTCCCTGGATCTGGAAAGCCCTTCTCTCCATAGCCAAAGCAGACATGACCAAGGACTTTCACTGGGAAAGGGTAGGGACCTGGGTCAACACCCATGTATTTAAGATACACTGCCTCACAATTGCTAAGGCCACTCTAACCCATTTTCTGTGCAGGGTCCCATCTTCCCCTTCCCCCCATTCAATCCCAAACAGTATGTCAATTGGATGCATATGTACCCCAGCCTCTGCTTTCTCATTTATAAACCAACCATACCTCTTTCCAGAAACCTTGCAGGCGAGAGCATTTCCAAAAACAATGAAAGTACATGCCAACCTCTTTGGTGCATCGTGGGCAAGTCTCTGGAACCTCTGGCCTACTTTTATGAACCACGACCGGTGGAAAGAAGAGCCTGTGAATGAACTTATAGGCAGCTTCCTTATATTTATTAGATAGTAGTAGGCCCATATGCATCTCCAACATCAGCTCCCGGTTCGCCTCTGACAACTCAATCCCTAGATCCTTTTCCCATTTTGTTCTCCTGCTTGAGTTGTCTTCAGTCAATCCCACTCTTACCATATGAACCACTACCCCTATCATCCCCTTAGGGTCACTACGTGCTTTACAAATTGCCCCTTCTAGGTTTAGCTGAAGCACCGACTGTGAGCTTGGTTCCCCTAGCTTACGAGCAAAGTCCCTCACCTGGAGGAACCTAAACGAGTGACCCACTGGGATCCCCCGTCCTGTCCTCAGTTCCTCCAGAGAGGGGAAAAGCATGCCCTTATACAAGTCCCATATACACTGAATCCCACTTCTTTCCCAACTTCGGAAACCCTGATCCTCCAGCCCAGGTAAGAAGAGGGGGTTGCCACATAGCAGAAGAAGCAACGTCTCCGCTTTATCACCTCCAGTCCTGGCCCTCATCAGCTCCCATCCCTCCAGGGTCCAGACAACTAGTGGATTAGGGTTCTGTTGGAATAAATAGGCCTTTTTACCCTTTCTCCTCAAAAAGGCGGAAAGTCGACCACAAGACCCCTCCCCCTCCAGGTCCATCCAACTTGCTGCTTCAGGGCCTGAAATCCAATCTTTTATAATCCTAGCCTGAGAAGCCAAAAATAGCTCCTGACGTCCGGGAAGCCCAACCCCGTATCCAGTTTCAGTCTCTGAAGGCTAATTCTAGGCTTTTTCCTTGCCAAAGGTACCCAGAAAATCCTTTATCTAGTCTCTTTATGTCCCTATTCGTAAGTCCTATAGGTAGCATCTGCAAAAAGTACAGTATCCTGGGAAGAATGTTCATTTTTATAATGTTCATCCGGCCAGTCCATGACACTGGGTACATCTTCCATCTTCTCATGTCTCTAAGCACACCCTCAATCATTGGAGTATAATTAAGCCTGTATAATTCGGCCAGTGAGCTACCAATGTTAACCCCTAAATATTTTATGGACCCCCTCACCTCTTTCAATCCCAATTTTTGCAGACCCATTTGGAGCCCTCCTCCCAGATGCATTGCCTCAGATTTTGCCAGATTTATTTTATAGCCCGAGAACAGTGCAAACCTCTTGATTATGTCCAATACTGTGGGGAGAGACTCTTCTACCTGATTTAGATATAAAATCATATCGTCAGCATATAAAGAGAGTTTGTGGTGCCGCCCCCCTGCTCCCTGAACCCCTTTCACCTTATCACACTGTCTAATGGCTACCGCCAAGGGCTCCAGTGCAAGGTCAAACAACAAGGGGGATAAGGGGCACCCTTGTCTCGTTCCCCTACCCAAGTCGAAAACCTGTGTCAGGTCTCCATTGACCATCACAGCTGCCTTCGGGGCCCAGTAAAGCGCCCTCACCATACTCAGAAAGCCCAGGCCCAGCCCATATCTTCCCAGTACCTCCATCATCTACTCCCATTCAATTCGGTCAAATGCCTTCTCGGCGTCCAGGGCCAAAACCAAGGTGGGCCCCGGATGCTGAGAGGAAGCCCAAATCACATTCAAGAGTCTCCTGACATTGTGGTATGAATGTCTACCCTTTATGAATCCTGTCTGGTCTGGATCAACTAGGCCGGGCATCAGGGACTCAAGCCTACCCGCCAATACCTTTGCATAGATTTTGGCGTCCACATTCACTAATGAAATAGGGCGGTATGCTGCACAGTCCCTCGGGTCTTTCCCTGGTTTGGGAATCACTGTGATAGTTGCCAAATCCATAGATGGTGGTAAGGAGTCCCCTTCCTTAGTACCCTTAAAAACCTCCCAGAGCCGATCTACAATCTGCTGACCCACAGTCTTGTAAAATTCAATAGGGAACCCATCTGGACCAGCTGCCTTACCCGACCTGATACCCCTGATAGCCTTCCAGATTTCCTCTTTAGTAATGCATGCTTCCAGGGACAGCTTTTGTTGTTCTGATACTTGCTTTAAATTAAGCCGACTCAAAAACTGCCCCATTGCGTCCCTGGACCCTTCTGCTTCTTTATGGTACAAGTTACTATAGAATTCTCAAAATCTCTCCTTAATAGCCTAGGGGTCCCTCATCACCTTACCATCTTTATTCTTTATCTCCAGAACTCTGTTCTTCCCCCTTCTGCCTTTAATCAGGTTAACGAGGAGGGGGCCAGGCTTGTTTCCCCATTCATAGAATTTTTGTTTCACAAGCCAAAGCTTTCCCTTCACCTGTTCATCAAGTAAGTTGCTTAATTCTCCCCTCACTGCTGCTACTAATGGCTCACTAGCTGTGTCCCCTTTCAATACCTGACCCTCCAGGTCCTTGGCTCTTTGGAGAAGGGAGCTGAATTTCCCATTTTTTTCCTTTTTGTACCCGGACACGAATCCAATGATTGCCCCCCTTATATAGGCCTTCCCCGCGTCCCATAATATCTGCCAGGATGGGGCAGATTCCTTATTTAGGTCAAAATAACCTTTCATTTGCGTCTGAAGGTATTCCTTAAAATTCTCATTCCCCATCAAATACGAGGGGAATCTCCACATCCTCATTCTCTCACCTAGGCCCTCTATATCAAGCGTCACCTTGACCATAGCATGGTCTGAGATATGAATAGGTTCGTGTTTCACTTCAACGGTCCTCTAATACCACCCCCCCTCACCATACACATGGTCAATTCTAGACCATGTCTTATGTGGGTGCGAGTAAAAGGTGTACTCCCTTGCTTTTGGGTTGGCCATCCTCCATCGTCCACTAGCTCGAGGTCTAGGCAGCTTCCCTCCATTCTCTCAAAAACTTACCCCCTTTACCCTTGCTTTTCGAGTGGTCCATCAGTGGGTCTGGGGTACAATTAAAATCACCCCCCATAATTAATCCCTTAAACTGCTCTTTTACCAGAACTTCCAAAGGCTTCTATAAAATTGGGGAGCGGTGATGGCAGGGGCATAGACACTACCAAACGTAATCGGTTTATCCCCCAGAATCCCCTCAACAAAAACATATCTGCCCTCCTTCTTATCAGCGACTGTTCTAAGTGCCTGGAATGGTAAATTTTTATGAATAACAATTGCTACCCCACTCTTACTCGAGGAGAACGAGGCATCATACACTGCCCCCACCCAGCTCCTGACCAGTTTCTTATGTTCAGCCGGGTTCAGGTGTGTTTCTTGCAGGAGGCCTACCTGGGCATCAACCCTTTTCAGCACAGTGAGGAGCATAGCTCTCTTGGCAGGGGATGAAACCCCCCTCACATTCCAAGAAACGACTTTTACTTTGGTCTTACTGGACATGTACTCAGTCTTTTTTGCCCTGGACCCTCTTCCCTCCTCCTCAGTTTTGATACTAGTCCTGTCTGATCTTCTAATCGGGTTCTCCAACTGCTCAGAATTGTGGATCCAAAATAAACAAACACAGTATAACATTACCCCCCAACAACAGCAACACCCCGAAACTTATTTACATCACACCCCTCCTCCATCTCCTACAAGGCGTTTTGATCCTCACGCCAGTATGCTCCCCCCCTCATCATCGAATAGGGTTTGAACCACAGAAAACATAAAATCCTCTATGTTCAACCTTCCCCCGGCCCTTAGCCCCTTAAAATCACCGCTACTTAATTACAGCATTTTGCACCATGGTGCATACCTCAGTGCCCCCCCACCACATCCGACTGCAGGCTAGACCTTTGCCCCTTTGTCCTTCAACTCTGATCTGCTCCCTCCACTATGCCAGTGGGAGTTCTTCTGCACCCCATATTGTCAGGCTGGATTCATTTTACCGTTTTCCCAAATCAGGACAACCTCCCAGAGGATACTCCGGCTAGGCCGTGCTCCAAAAAAAACTATGCGCCAGACCCCCAGAACACCCCCGAGGCTTACCTGCATCACCATGACAACTTGCAAGACCTTCATACAGTTATGTGGTGTGGGATGGGATATCCCCATTGCTGAATCATGCGTCCATCTTCACATCCGCTTCAGATTTATTGATAGAAAGTACAATAGCATGTCCCCTGGAACCTCGCAGCAAAAGCACTGCACCCAGCAGGGGTGCACGAGTGAGGATGTTACTTTCTCCACTTCCCTCCATCTTAGCCAATTTTATTCTTCAGCTCTTCGACAAAACTCCTCACCTTCTCCACCTCCCAGAAGCTGTATGTAGCTCCCTCATGCTTGATTTTCAAAATGGCAGGGAACACCATGAACCATTCAACTCCGATCCTCTGGCAGCTTTCAATGACCTCGTTGAATTCCCTTCTCTTTTTTCCAATCCGGGGGGAATAATCTTGCGAGAGAAACAAACGAGCTCCTTCAAACTGCAGCCGGCTTGGATTTATAAGCTTCCACATGGCCTGTCTGTCCTGGTAGTTATGGAAGCAAATTATCACTTGCCTGGGTGGCTGACCATTTTATGGTTGGGCATGACCAAGACGGGTGCTCCTCTCTAATTGAGCCTTCCCCTTGGCTGCATCCCTAAAAGCATAGGGAGAGTTTTTGCACAAAAGCCCAGCATGTTGCTTCCTTCCCTGCCTTCAGGCAGCCCCCTGAGCCTTAGATTGTCCCTCCTCAAGTAGTTTTCCTGGTAGTCTAGGGTTTTCCTCATTTCGGCCACTTGTGTTTCCAACTCTTTAATTCTTCTGCCCATGGGGCTCAGCTCATCTTCCGCAATCGACATGCGGTTTTCTAACTCCTCCACCTTTTCATTTTGCCTCTCTGCCTGAGCCTCTATCAGCGCAGTCGCCCCTCCAGCTTGCTTTCCAGACTCTCCAACCTAAGTGTGAGGGCCGCCATCAGCTGATCCTTCAACTCACGCCCAAGAGCCATCATCTCTGCTGCCGAAATGGAGATCGGGCCTACACAGTTCGCGCTAGGCCCCGCCGCGGTCTTTTTACAGTTTTTGCCCGATGCCTTTTGCGATTTCGCCGCCGCGGATACCACATATTCATCCATCTTAAGTTCCAACACGCTATAATCAGTCCAGTTAGGTGCCAAAGCTCTTTTAGCAGTGATTATTTCAATAAATTCAGGACCAGAGGCGAGAGCTGTGAAAGGCACGTCTTCATAGCATGACGCGGTCACGTGACCCCCCCTTAAATATTTTTATAACTAAAATAAAGTAAATTATTTGGCTCTATTTTATATTTCCTTATATATGCCAACTCTATTTCCAGCCATGAGGGATTGTATAGGTTATAATGGGGTGGGTTATAAATCCATTTTAAATATTTATTAAGATTTGCAGCTATATAATACAAAGCAAAGTTTGGGAATTTAATTCCTCCTTGAGGTTTAAGACACAATTTATTTAGTGCAATTCAAGAGGTTTTCCCTTGCCAAATAAAGTTACTAATTAAAGTATGCAAATGTTTAAACCATTTTAAGGTAAGAAGATGGTTAACATATTAAGGGGATAAAATATACTAGGAACAATGTTTATTTTAATTATATTACCCTCCCCCAAAATGAAATAGGAAGTATTTGCCATTGTTTAAAATATTGTTTTATCATTACAATCAAGTCATCTAAAAGCACTTTAATACTCTGATAAGGGTCTGTAGATAAATAGATACCCCAGTACTTTAATACTGACAGAGACCATAACAGCCTCAGATTTACTGTCTCATTCTTAAGATGAAAGTTATTTAAAGGCATTACTTCAGTCTTATCTCGATTGATTCTATAATTAGAAAAGGTGCTATAATCCTGAATAGTTGGTAAAATTATTTTAATTGAGGTAACTGGGTTAGTTGTGTGAATCAGAATGTCATCAGCAAAAGTTGAGAGTTTATTATTATGTTTCCCTATCTGTATGCCTGCAATAAGCAGGTTATTGTTTAAAATATACTGTATAATAAAGGTTCTAAATACAAATTAAATAAAATTGGAGACAGAGGGCACTCTTGATGGATACCACATAATAATCTAAAGGAAGGGGGAAATACTATTGGTACAATAAATTCTTACTGTAGGAACTGAATACAACATTTTTATCCAATTTACAAATAAAGCAGGGAATCCAAATTTATATAATGTGGCATAAAGAAATTCAAGATCTACACTGTCAAAGGTTTTTTCATGTCCAAAGACACCAGAACTGCCAGGTTGTTGGAGTCTCTGGATGCAGAAAAAATATGTTCAAGTTTCCTCAAATGATCTGATGCTTGCCTGTGATCAATAAAGCCTACCTGATCTTTACAAATTGAAGGCTGTCATATATTCTTAATTCTTTGTGCCAAGCTAGATGTTAATATTTTAATAACATAATTCATAAGAAATATCAGGCAGAAGTTGCTCACCTTATTTTTTGGTTTATTAGGTTTGGGTAATTGTATTATAATTGCTTCCAGAAGGGATTTATAGTTGATGCCACTAGTTAAGTTGTATGTAAACACATTTGTAAGGATCAGGATTAATACATCTTTAAATGTTTTATAGAAGTTTGATGAAAAGCCAACTTGGCCAGGAGATTTGTTAAGGGTTAATTTATCAATGGCAGCACTAATTTCCTGAACATCTATGGGTTTAATTAAATCTTGAACCTGTCTCTCACTTATCCTAAGGCATTTAAACTGACTTAAGTAATTACTAAGTTCTGACATTAAAGTGGATTTTTGAGTACAGCCATATAAGTGTGTATACAATTTTAAGAATTCTAACATGATCCTTTTTGATCTGTAATAACTATGTTTCTTTCTTCAGATATAATTGTTTCTATATGCTTACATTGTTCAAATTGTTTTAGTCTGTTAGTTAAGATTTTATTGGGTTTCTCACTAACCTCAAAATATTTTGCTTTTGTCTTAACCATAACAAATTCACCTTTTTCTTTGGTTAATAAAAACAGTGCAGAGTTGAGTTTTTTGTAATTCATAGTTTATTTTATCTGAAAGATTACCATTGTTAAGTTTTTCAACATGCTCTATACTTGTAGACAGTGGTTTTATTTTTTCATGATATTGGCATTTCTGTTTAGTAGCAAATCTGATAAAATCACCTCTAATATAGCACTTACATGCTGCCAAAATGGTATCAAACATTTCTGAAGATTTCAGATGTTTCTAAAAAGTATTTAATAGAATTGTGTATAAAATCAATACATCTCTTCTTCAATAAGCTGTTATTAAGCCTCCAAATGGATTGCCTAAGGCAAGGAGAGGTGAGTTTTAACTGGAGCTTTATCATGGAGTGATTTGAAAGAGTTCTAGGCATATTTTGGGTATCAATTACCAAGGGTAACAAAAACTTTGTAATTAAAAAGTAATCTGTAGCTGGCCTGGTGGTGCTGAGGGTTGAGGCACTGGATGCCACACCTTGCTCCACACTGGCAACCTGGGTTCAGGAATGAGCCCAGGCCATCGGGGGTTGGCAGGGGAGAGAGAGGATCTAGCATCCGGAGGACTGCTCTCCTCTCTCTGGGGAGGGATCTGGGGTTGCTCGGTGTCCTAGTGACCCCCAGTGGAAACCGGGGGTAAAGCAGATACGCTGGCTAGAAAGAGGGATGGGAGTGTGGCAGACGTCAGCAGGAAAGCCGTGCGCAGACATCATTGTATGCCGTACTCCCGAGGGGAACAGAACCAAGCAGAAAAACACCTTCTCACTAGTGGAGATAAAGGGGATGCCAGGGATGCAGCCCACATCCCGATTGCTGGCCAAGTCATCTGGAAGACTCCAGGCCCAACCCGACACACCAGGTATGATCTCCCTAATTACAGATAGGCTGTCACGGGAGGATGGGCCGGCCCCTGGAGGGTGATCCAGGGGGTTAGATCTGCCTGGGTGATCAGGGAAGTCTCTCCAATGAGGGTTCAGACATGGGAGTAGATGCTTGGGTCAAGTGCATACCCTGGAAGTATGCCCTGGCTTGTAGGTGAATAAATAAAGAGTACAAAAAAAATGTAATCTGTTCTGGAAGAACATTTATGTACAGGAGAATAAAATAAATATTCTTTAGTATTAGGATATAACTTTCTCCATGGGCCTGTCAAATCACATAAGTACATTAAGTCCTTCAAAGCTTCAACTTGCATTTATTGATTAATCCAACATGGGGTCCACAGGTAAGTTCCAATACCCCCAAAGTTGTATTATAGGATGTAAATGTTAACAAAATAGAAATGAAGTCCATTAAAAAGGATGCAGAGTTGGCCCGGTGGCACAGAAAGCTGAGGCGCTGGTGCATTACCTCACACCATGCTGGCAACCCAGGTTCGGGAACGGACTCAGGGTGCCAGGGGTCGACATAGGGAAGGAGAGGATTGAGCATCCAGAGGACTGCTATCCTCTCCTGGGGTGGACTAGGGACATTGCTTCACTCTGTAGTGGCCCCTGGTGGAAACCGAGAGTACTAAAGATGTGGTACGACACATGGGGAGCCAGCAAAAAACACAAAAAATGGTGTACTGATTGACTGGATGATGGCCACACAAACCCTCACCTCCACAGAGCCCCTAGTCAGCCAAGGCCAACCTCAGCAGCACCCAGGGCCAAGAAAGGTAATCCAGTAAGGCACTTTCTCCCTGGAAGGAGAGAACTCGTTCAACAAAGGGATACATAAGGTTGTTCTGGGCCAGCTGCAATATGAGGCCAGTGGAGGTGGGGGCTTCCTTGGCTGAGCCTGAAGGAGTGGCCGGTCAGAAGCATGGCGATAAACAGATAATGCAAAAAAAAAAAAAAGGATACAGTGTGGAAATTTGGCCCATATATAGAGCCCAGTAGGATATTAACCTGATCAGGTTTGCCTTCTGCCAAAACATACAGTATAGTGTTATCTGTAACTATAGCCATCCCTTGTTTAGAAGTATATTTTCCAGTACCATAAACAGTTTTAAACCTAAATCTCTTAAACATCTTGGATTCAGATGTTAACATATGTGTTTCTTGTAAAAAAAATAATATTATACCCCAAAATGTATATATGTGTGTATATATATATATATATATATATATATATATATATAAATGTAGAAATTGCATCTTTTTAATTTTGGAGTGCACTTCTTTAACATTCCAAGATGCAAACTTAATGTTTAGAAACCTCATCTTTACCCATTACAAACATTTGAATGTGCAGTGTATCCCTTTGATGCACATAATAATAAACTCTATACCGTGTGTAGTTTAGTTTTGTTTGACATTTTCTCCCCCCAAATACCCCCTCTTAATAATACAGTAAAGCCTAATACTTTCTCGAAGCCCCAAAGACTGACCTCCTAACTTCATCTTAACCGTGACAATCTCAACTTAAGAAACACCCAAGCTCACATCCCTCCAGCATATAGATCTTTTAATTTAACTATACCAGCCATATGTACAGATGTGTCAGCCATGATGAAGCGCAGTAACTTGCATTAATATGTCACAGAATCCTGCATGACAAAAGGACTTAATTGCCATTGACTTACAATGGCCCCTGCAGTAAATTGCAGTATTCTGTGATATTCATATATATTGCATATATATTTTATCACAAGGGCATTTAATGGTATGTATTACTCCTGTGGTTTGGCATGTAATTAAATCCTTAATTTTAATATATTCTTCTCTACTTACATTTTTGAACATGTTCATGCTGTACATGTTGTGACAATGAGTGCAGTTGTCACAGGAGTAATAACACTTTAAATTTAATCTCAACAAAAAATTGCCCTCTCTTTCCTTTTAAGGTGTTGTGTGGTCAGTATGTACCACTCTGTCTCCTATTAATCTATTCTTTCTCAGAACTAACATGGGTTAAACTGAGCAGTACAGCAGAGGAAAGGGATCTGGGAGTTATCTTTAGTGATTCTCTCAAACAATCAAACCAGTGCAACAAGGCTTATGGTAAGGTTAATAGGATGCTGGAGTGTATTAGAAGGGGTACTGACAGCAGGAAAATGGAGGTACTACTTCCTCAATATAGATCACTGGTGAGGTCATGTCTGGAATACCATGTTCAGTTCTGGAGTCCTCACCTAAGGAAAGACAGGACAGGATGGAGACAGTTCAATGCAGGATGACCAAGATGATTCAGGGCCAACAGGGCAGACCCTAATAAGATAGTCTGAAGGCACTGAACATATACTTACTGCAGACCAGGAAAGCAAGGGGAGATATGATAGAACATGTCAGGTTCCTGATGGGAAGAAATAAGGTGAATTTACGAAGAATTATTTAGTGGGAGTACAGAGTCAAGGACTTGATGTCATGAGTGGAAACTGGATGGAGATGGTTTAAGAGAGATGTCAAGATTATCTATTTTATGGAAAGGGTGGTAGACCCATGGAATAGTCCACTAGAGGAGGTGGTAGCCAAAAAGACCATGAATGCTTTCAAGCATGGCTGTGACAGAGTGAAGGTTTGGTGGTTGCTTAGGTCAGTAGCAGTAGGGAAGTGAGAGGGAACAGTGAAAGCTGAACCATTTGGACAATAGGTCCAAGGGGCAGATAGGAAACTCAGGAGCAGACTACATGGACCTTTGGTCTTTTTCTGCCATCATTGTCTATGTTTTTATGTTTCAATGACACAGTGAGTGATGCAATTCTCTGAATATGGTCATGAATATTTATGAGCTGTAGCCAGACCAGCGTACAAACACTGTACCACTGCCTGCTACATTTCCAGGTATTTGTTTGTTTGTTTTTGCATTTATGTACATGCTAATGCCTGCTTTTTTTTTTTGAACACTTACAGCTATTTAATTTGGCTATTTTTCATCATGAAACTAAGAAAAGACCCTGTTCAGGGTCAATCTCTAAAGAACCTGAAAGTTTCATGTTTTAAATTGCTATGCATTTTTCATTATCCATGTGAATAAAATGCCTTTGGAGACATACTACATAGTAATTTCAGAACTTCCCAGTGCTGAAACTAGTATACAGACTCTTAAAAATGCGCAGGCATTTGGCATCTAGAACTGAGAGGGCGCATGCCAATGTTCAAACCATAGGTCCAAAGATAACTGAGTTACAAGCTGACAAAAATAGGAATTTTGACACACTCAGCCCTAATATTTTGGTACTACTGCACCATTATATATAGAATAAATATTATGTAAGTGTGGTATATGAGAGAATAAACCCATCAAGAAGGCTAACCAGATCATACGGATGAGTGACTTTATGATCTGGTTAGACCCCCCTTGATGGGTTTATTATTGCGTATAGCAGGTTTATGCATCTTTTTTACAAAATACATTTCATAGTAAAGAGAGACTGCAGCCATAATTGTGTCCTTGGAAAAGAGGAGTCACTGGATAGTTTGATACAGTTAACTGGTCCTTCATATGTCTTATACAAAGAAAGTACAGTGCACAAGTTGTCAGGGCCACAAAGGTCCCTTCATCAAGTGCAATGGCATTCTGAAAAGAAGATGCTGAATTTATACTTAAAGTTACATTCTTTCAAAATTATTTATGGTAGTATGGTTAGGTAAGGTGATAAGTGCTAATAGGGAGAATAGGTAGACAATAGAGAGGGAACAGGTGATCAACAGTGAGGGAAGTCCTGTGATGAAAATGCTACAGTAAGATTTTCAAATGAGAGAGCCAGTATAAGTGCACTGAAGTGTTAATTTCCAATCACAAACAGTGTTTTTCTGATGTTACCTCCCTCAGAACATCACAAATAGTCTGATTAGAATTACAAGTGTACAAAAATGTGTGTAAAAGTTCAATTTTATGTTTATTAGCGTATTTGCCATTGAACCTAGGGTCATTTGTAATAGTGTCCATTCTGACTGTATTCTTTTGACTAATATTTATTTATGGCAGCTTCCGATGTCATGTTTCCTGGTGTCATCTGAGCACATCTTCAGTTGATATGAGTCCATGATTAAGCAGAGCACTCATATTATAGGGGCCATGATGTAAGGACTGTAATATGACTGGCATTTTTTTTCAGGCATGAACAGCTTGACTGTAAGTGCAAATGTTCACCAAGCTGTCAACCAACTGAGATCAGTAGTGGAGCATAAATTGTTTCAGTATCTGCAACTGTTGAATCAAAAGGGCTGTTATCTTCATACCGAGAAATACATTTAAAACTGTGAAAAAAAGTAATAGTATGTTCATCCCCTTAGGTAAAATAGGCAAGTTATTCTGTGTTTTGGGGGGGGTTCTTTTTAAATGCTGACTTGAGGATGTGAAACCTTGCTGTGTGCGGTGCTCACCAGCAATTTATTTATTGAGTTATTTATTTAAAGGTTGGTAAACAGGAAAGGCACACTGAGATGAAGCTTGTTTCCAGATGTGACCGGGGAAGGGACAGAGAGCAAGATATGCACAAAATATAATTATACATTTACTGTATATACATTCATGAGATGAGCAAGAGTGCATAAAAATAAGTAATAAGTAAACACAGAAGTAGAGCCTAACAATATATCTGCCAGAGGGCAGTTGAATACTAGGAGAAACTATCCATAAGCTAGCAAACAAAGACACAAGAGCACAGGTATTGTACAGCAGTGTACACAAAATGTGGATATTCATTTATATACATTCATGAGATGAGCAAGATTATTTACAGCAATAATATATGTAGCACAGGAGCAGCAGGGGAAAGAAAAGGGGAGAGAGTAAGAATGGATGTAGTGTATAGCATTCAAGGAGGGTGGAAACAAAGGTAAGGGGGAAGGGGGAGATGCTTGATATAGTTTTTGATGAATGGCACAGTGGGTAGACCTTGTACAGTAAGGGGAAGAGAGTTCCATAAGGCAGGGAATTGGTAGGTGAAGGCTAATGTACCAGCGTGTGAGCAGGTTGTGATCAAGGCAAAGGAGCGGTGGTCACAGGAGTGCAGGGAGTAGCCTGAACTAGGGGCAGGGGCCAGTAAGGAGGAGAGGTAGGAGGGAAGGGTATTGAACCAGTACTTAGCAATGAAGGTGGCATAGTGTGCCAGGCAGCAGTCATTAAGTGACAGTAAGGAGACAGATTGGTAAAGAAGACAGTGGTGGGTGTGGTATGGAAGGTTTGAGGCAAATTTGCAAAAGGCATGAAATAGGGGGTCTAATTTGGTGAGGGAGGATTGAGGCGCAGAGTTATAATCCACATCAGCATTATCAAATGAGGGGAGAATAAGCTTAGAGACTATTTCTGTCCTGATGGGGAGGGAGGGAGAGACTGTCCTTGTGCCTATAGAGAATTCCTAATTTTGGACGTAGTTTATTGTGAATATTTTCCAGCTGAATCATAACCCAAACATGACAGCATTGATATACTGACCCTGATTTTACTGCTTCAGTCTCCATACTCTCAATATTATTTAATTCTCATAACTGAAAAGGGGTCTGTGATGGCACCTCAATCTCAACTGAAAAACAAAACTGTTTTACAAAAAAGGGCATATTACTGAAAGCAAACGCCTGTGCCCCTTAGAAAGAAACATCATTTAGGATATAGGTAGGGACTTTAGAGGACAGGCAGGAACTGTTTTGTCCTTTATCTATATTCTCCTATAGAAAATGCTTGCCAGTATCATAACATTGTAGAAGAAAAGAGATTATATTAATTTGAATTCATAAAATTTCTACTAGGGACGGGCTACCCATTGGGTAGCTGGAGTAGGTATGTCGAGTATCAGTGTTTTTTGGTGGGGTAGGGTAGTTTGGGTAATTTACTACCCTACCTGACCTACTGTAACAGTGTACTTCATGGGTTACATAGATACATATACATAGATACTGTCGGCAGATAAGGGCCACCAGGCCCATCCAGTCTGCCTGTTTATGCTACTTGACGAAGCGAGTGATCCTATTTGCTCACTAGCTTTAGCTTTTTCTTCTCATCTCTAATATTCCTTTATTCCTGTCCCATGCATGTTTGAAGCCTGCCACCATACAGGCAAACACCACTTCCTGGAGAAGACTATTCATTGCATCCACCACCCTCTCTGTAAAAAAAGAACTTCCTGACATTACCCCTTATGTGGCCACCCATCAGACTCATATAATGCCTTCTTGTTCTGGCACTGCTTTTAAACTGGAATATGTTGTCCCCTTCTACCTTGTTCATGCCCTTGAGGTATTTGAACATTTCTATCATGTCACCTCTCTCCCTCCTTTGCTCTAATGTGTACAAATTGAGGTCTCTGATGCTTTTCTCATAAGACTTGTGATGTAGACCCTTAACCATTTTGGTCACCCTCCTCTGCGTCATCTCTATTTTGTCGATGTCCTTACAAAGGTGTGGCCTCCAGAACTGGACAAAGTACTCAAGGTGAGGCCTCACCAGGGTCCTGTACAGTAGAACTATCACCTCCCTCCTTTGGCTTGTGATTCCCCTTCCAGTACACCCCAACATCCCAGTGACCTTGCCCACTGCCTTGGCCATCTGCCTTGTGGCCTTCAAGTCATCTGTGATTATGACCCCCAAGTCCCTCTCTTCCTTAATAACTGCCAACAGCTTTCCCCCCAACCTGTAGCTTGCTCCAGGGTTCCTGCTCCCCACATGCATGATTTTGCATTGCTTTGCTTTAAACCTTAGTTGCCATGCATCTGACCATCTCTACAACCATTCCAGGTCCTTTCTTATCCTTTCCACCCTCTCCAGGGTATCCACACTATTGCAGATATTGGTGTCATCCACAAACAAACAAACCTTTCCCTCCAGCCCATCTGCAATGTCACTGATCATTGAAGAGGACTGGCCCCAGAACTGACCCTTGATGTACCCAAAGGTCACCTCCCTTTCCCCTGATTGGGTTCAGTTTATCACTGCCCTCTGTTTTCAGTCCTTTAATCAAATTTCAATTCAGTTTACCACCTTGTGTCCCATCCCCAGGCTTCCTAGCTTGTTGCCCAGTCTCCTATGTGGGATGGTATCAAAGGCTTTGCTGAAATCTAGGTATGCAATGTCTACAGCCCCCCCATCTATCACCTTTGTCACCCAGTCAAAGAAATCTATTAGATTAGTTTGACAGGACCATCCTGCAGTGTACCCATGTTGCCTGGAATCCAACATCCCCATGACTTCTAGGTGTTCCACTGTTCTTTCCCTGAGGAGTGTCTCCATTATCTTTCCTACTACAGAGGTTAGACTAACTAGTCTGTAGTTCTCTGCAACTTCTTTACTACTGCTGTTGTGAAGAGGGACAACATTTGCCCTTCTCCAGTCCTCTGTGACCACTCCAGTGTCTAGGGACTCACTAAACAGGGCTGCCAGAGGGGCTGCCAGTTCAATTCTTAGTTCCCTTAAGACCCTGGGATTAATGCCATCTGGACCCATGGCTTTGTCCACCTTCAGCTTTGCAAGCTCTTCTAGGATCCTCTCCTCTGTGAATGGATTGGTGTTTACCTCCTTTTCCTCTGTTCCTTTAAATTCTAACTGTGCCTTGCCCATGAGCTTCCACAGTGCAGACTGAACAGAAATATTCATTCAGGATCGAAGCTTCCTCCATGTCTCCCTCCACTATCTGTCGCCTGGCTCCTCGAAGCTTAGCTACTTCCCCCTTTGCCTTCCTTCTCTCACTAATGTACCTGCAGATTGTCTCATCTCCCTTTGTAACTGAGTGAGCTATTCTTTCCTCAGTTTGTGCTTTAGCACTTCTTACTGCTTTTCCTGCCTTTCTCAGACACTTCCAGTACATTTCCATGTCCTTGTCTCTTTGTGTCTCCTTATACTTCCTGCAGGCTAACCTCTTGGCTCTTACCTTTTCAGACACCCCCCGAGAACCAAAGTGGTTTTCTTCTCATTTTCCCTTGTCTATCGACCTAACACATTGTTTTGTGACCTCTGCTATGGCCTTCTTGATGTGTGCCAATTTCTCCTCAACATCCTCCCATCCCCCTTTTTTCCAGGGGTTCCTCTAAGCTGAAGCCTCTTCATGGTAAAGTCAGCCCTTCTGAAGTCTAAAACTCTTGCATTCATATGGGTTGACTGAATCCCTGTGTCCACCTTGAACTACACCAAACATTGGTTGCTGAACCCTAGCTGACCATCCACTTCAAGCCCTGTTATCATGTCCCCATTAGTCAGTACTGAATCCAGGATTGCCTGGTCTCTGGTAGGTTCCTGCACCAGTTGCCTAAGGCCAGTTCCCTCAATGGAGTCAATAAAGTCCCATGCCCTGGCTGAGGCCCCTGCTGGGATGGACAAGTCTATTTCTGGCATGTTAAAGTACCCCATCAGCAGTACCTCTCCCTTTACTGCCATGTCATACATGTTTTCCAGCAGCAGTTTGTCAATTTCTTCTGCCTGTTCTGAATTTTGGTTGCCTTGATGCTTTCTTTGATGTAGAGGGCAGCTCCTCTCCCCTTTTACCTTCCCTGTCTTTTCTGAACAGGGCATAACCAGGTACACTTATGTTCCAGCTGTGGTTCCTGGTGTACCATGTTTCAGTTATGTCCAGATCAGCCTCTGTCATTATCTGCCTGGATTGGTGGTAGTTCAGGTGGATGTTAAAGATCCCATGGCCCTTATCGAAAGAGTGGGGGAATTTTTTATTAATATAACATCAAAAGCAAATGGTTACAACAGTGTTACACACACAGACTAAAGCACAATCTAACCAAAAAGCCAAACAAAAATAAGTATTATAATCATACAGTAATGAATGAAAGTAAAATTATACCCATGTAAACCCCACCCCTCCTCCAAAAAAACAAAACAATGAGAACAACATACCATATCAAATATATGCACAAAAAAAAGAGAAATTTTGTCCACATCCTAAATATGATCAATACTACTCTCTCCTATTTATATTTTATAAACCATGTGAATCCTCTCCACCAATCAGTCATCTTTCTAGTGTTCGAAAACCCTAAATCTTTAAGGAAAATCCTTTCCATGGCCCCTTGAATCAATAAACCTACTGTATCATAAGACATCAATTTTTGATACAAAACCCATTGGCATCTAGCCTGCCATAAATAATACGTTAAACAGCAACAAAAAATTTGCAAAGTTTCTAAATTATAAGTTCTCCCTAGTTGAGGAAAATGACCCAAAACCATTGTGTCATAATCCAAATACAATAACCATCTTATATTCCATTTTGAAGCTAGGAATTTCCAAAGAGAACTGGCATCTGTACAAGAAAATAAAACATGCTCTACTGTTTCTTCCTGGGCAATGCACTCTAAAAAAGGGCAAGTTCTTTCATTCAAAACTTTATGCTTTGCATTACCCCTCACCCCAATCCTTCCATAAACTGTAAACCACAAAAATGTCCACATATATTCTGGTAATCTAGGATTATTTAGTTGCCGGAGCACCTCCACAGTTCATACTGAAGGACAGTTTTTAAAAGTTGGTTCAGCCGGATATAGTAGTAACATTATTGTATTATATAATTGTGGTCCTTTACTGTCCTTTACTACATGTGACAATAAACCCCATTTAAAGAGTTTTTTTTGCTATTAGCATAAAATATTGTGGTATTAATAATTTCTGAAGAGGCTTAGGAGGACTCAGAAGCCAAGCAGAATAATAATGAGCCAACATATGTTTTATTAATAAACCATATCTAGACATAGATCGCAACAAACCAACCCTAATGTTTTGTGCTATAAACAGTGTATGAAAAAAAAATAACCAGATCCACCATCCCTAAGCCCCTTTTTTCTTTGGCAAGACATGTGTATTGCCTTTTAATAGGGTTAAGGCTGTTACCCTATACTATCTGAAAAAATAAACTATATATCCTTGTTTCCAGCTGTATTGGTAATGGAAATATCATTGCAGTGTATAATAAACCAGGAATTAAAAATTGTTTAATAACTTGTACACGTTTTAATTTTGGCAATTTCCAATGTTTCCAAATTTGAATTTTACCATCTATAGAGGCTAGTGCTTTCTCCCAGTTCAACTCTGGAAGATTCTGGGTCCCATATAATAATTCTAAAATTTTAATAGGATCTCAGGAGATTTGAAGTCCCTGAATAACTATTTCTGGAGGATGACCAACCTCAATAAACAAACCCTGGCTGTTTTGTTTATTAATTTTGGAATTGGAAACAAAAGAATTAGAGACCATGAAGTCCAAAAATAATGCCACTTGATTGTAGTTAGAAAAAAAGACACAAAGACCATCAACATATGCCTGCACATGTAGTTCTTCCAAAAAAGGAGGCCCTAAAAACCCTTTCCATCTTGGATATTGTGAGAGTGATTGAATCAATGTATCAATTATAAAAGAATATAATAGAGGACTTAAGGGACATCCTTGGCACACCCCAGTGGGAACATGAAACCCATCTCCAATTTCTCTCTGAATGATTGGGTGGATAATAGCATTGTTATAAAGTGATTTCACCCAATGTAAAAAGACTTCTGGTACCCCATACTGTTGTAAAGTCATGAATAAAAAAGGGTGATAAACTCGATCGAAGGCCTTCATTTGGTCTACTGAAATAATACATCCAGAATGTTTATACAAACAAAAATGCTCTATCAAATCTCAGAGAATTGTATGGGCATGTTGGATTTTTTTTCCAGGAAGCCCACAATATTGAGAAGGGGAAAGCATAGTGGCAGCAAATAGTTTAAGCCGAGAATTCAGAATCCAGCTAAAAGTTTATAATTGGAATTCAGAATCGTAATTGGTCTCCAATTTTCTAAGAGTTCTTTATTTACAGATTTATAAAGAAAAATTAATAACCCTTCAGAAAACCAAACAGGAAATTCCACAGTGGATAGAAAAAAGTTAAACACAAGTACTAAACATTTGGCAAATTCAGAAGGGAAGGCTTTGTATAACTCAGAGGTAAGTCCATCAATCCCAGGCAAGGTTCCTAGTTTTTGAGATTTAATAGCAGTGATAATTTCTGCTTGCGTAATGGAGCTAATTAAAAGTGATTTATTAAATCCAGTATCTGGAAGTTTTATCTCATGCAAAAACTTCCCCATATCCTCCACACTAGGGGCACCACTGCTGTATGAGAAAGTAAAAATGTCTTTACAACAGCATAAAGGCCCCGAGAATCCCGCACCAGGTGTCCTGCCTGATTTAAAAGAGCTACCAGATTTGTGTTAGCCTTGTATTTTTTAAAAGCTTCATAAGGATCACCCTGAGGATGCTTTTTCACACATTATTGAAAAAGTACATCCAACGTGCTGGCTCTATTATATTGTACTTCCTGAATTTTTTGCTTTAAGACCGCTATTTGGGAAGAAAAATCATATTTTGAGGTATTAGCAATAGAAATTAAATAATATAACTGCTGACACAATTTTAAATAATGAAGAAATTTCGAATTTGCCCTGGACCTCCCTTGATTTTTTAGCAAACCAGGCAAATCTTCCTTAGAGTCTCTCCACCAGTGCCCTAAGTCATCATATAAAAAGGAGACTGAAAGTCGAGCAAGAAGTAATGATCGTATATTAAGTAATACTACAGGGGATGTTAACAGAAGGGCACTAAGTTTCCATCATGTTTTCTGAATTTTTGGTAAAGAATGAGAGGAAAAATTACACTGGAGAAGCATGTGATCTGAAAAGGTCACTGTGAAGGTGTAAAAGGTAAAGGGGAGATTACCTGAAAGAAAGATGTAATCTATTATGGATGTGTATAAATGTCTTTTATAAGTAAATTTTGGACCACTTGCTGAAGACAGCTACTATTAACCAACCCGGACAAATTTATCAATTGACATAACGCATTAGAGTCATAATAAATCTTTTTCCCATCACCCGTGGTTTTGCTTCTTGCTAATTTGAGTTCACAATTAAAATTTCCACAAAGAAAGATTTCAAAGGAAGTCAATAAGAAAGGTTTAATCATCTGAAAAAGTGCCACTCATTCTGCTTTTAGCTGCGAACAGTACACATTAATAAATCTGCATGTCATGGAACGACAGACCCCATCAAGGATCATTAACCGCCCTGGAATTAAGTCCTTTAATTTTATCAAGGAAAAATCATAAGAATTAAAAAGAAATCCTAAACTGTCCGCCATCTGTTGCCCAAAGGACCAATAAGATGGACCCCAACACCATTCTCTTTGGAAAAACCTGGCTAGATCTAGAGTATACATCCAAGTTTCTTGTAGCAGGCACACATCCAGAAGATTACTATGAATATAGTCATAAATCACCTGCCGTCTTCTAAAGTTTAATAAACTAAGAACATTCAATGATCCTAGTTTAAAACAAGCCAGTTATGAAACCTGAACGTCAACCATCTTTTTTCCTTCTCTTTTCCTTTTTACCTTTATTACCTTCTTGTGCCTGAAAAGTGGATGGAGGGCTATCCTGAATAGGTTGAGAGTCAGGCTCCAGACAATCCATTTCTGACTCACCCCACTGTGCAGATAACAAAGCAAAGGGATTACTGGTTTCCATCTCCACTGGGGGAGGGGGGCAGGAGGAGGTTTAAGGTTCTGTGAGGACCTTCTAAATTGAATGACTGGAGGATTAATAGAAGAATCCTGAGACAAAACTTCCTTTTGTGCAGAATAACATACAGGAGAAAGAAGGGGAGAAATCTGAACTGGAACACAAGGAGGGCTGACCTCAGAGGTGTCCGGAGAGGGGTGTGAGGAAGGGATGACTACTGCTCCTGTGTCAGCAGAGGCTGTCTGGTTAGGACCTGGACTAGGTCCTGAGCCTTTTGAATTAAAAGATCTGGGCTACCACTGGACACTTTATTTTTTGCAGCCCAGACACACTCAGCAAAAACATGGCCAGTCTCCTCACAAAGGTCACATTTCATGAAATTATCACATTGAAAAGCAACATGACCAATTTCTCCACAATTATCACATCGCAGTTTATCACGTGAACTGGACAAGTATGTTCTGGGACCACATTTGTAACAGGCCCTGGGCTGCCCAGCATTAAAACAAACCCCCTATCCTGGTCTAACAAAAAGGGGTTTGGAATATGGTCTATCCCCACATCAGTTTGTCTGAGCTTAACTTTGAATCGCCATCCTCCTGTCCAAAACCGTTGAGTATCTAATATGGCTTCAGGAGAGCTTAAGATCTCACATTTTTGAGACAACCTGCATGAAATATCATCCACATGGACTCCCTCATTCCTAAACATAATTGTAATATATTTAATTAAGGGCTGCGTTAAAGGAATCACCAAAAAGGGAGTCCATGTGGGTGAAAACTTCACCGGGTTGTACCATTCCCAAAATAGATCCAGGGCATAGGCTGAACGAAAGCTAACATCAAAGTTATCTTCTCCTGATATATTGATGAACCCAAACACTTCCCTGGGAGAAAAATTTAAAGAATCTTTTAATAAACATTTTCCTACATATTGCCTATCAGGCCTAACATCCAACCCCCCCTTTTATCTCAGTCTTACAGCATTCCTGCGTGGTGCTGCTTCTTTTTTAATTTTTGAAAATAATTCAAACATCAGGGGTTTCTCATTTCCTGAATTACCCTGTAATATATCAGAAGGTTGTCCAGTACCAGGAACAGTAATGGCCACAGGAGCAGCGGCTAGTGAAGTTGAGTCAGAAGACCCATCTCCCCCCTTGCACCTCTACAGGAGTTTCTAAGGGTATAGGTGGGATAGGCAACTGTGGCTTCCATGTCGGCTCATTTTGAGAAAAGTTCAACTTGGGGTCCCAATCAGGCGTGGGTCACCAAGACCCTTTTTCCAAAGTCCAGCTAGCTTCACTTAAAGCTTGCTGAGGGGACCATGTATCGTCCATCAGGGGCTGTAAGGGAGGAACAGCAGCCGAAGACACAGGACTAGTCTCTGCAATAGTGGGAGAAGAGTCTGCCTGAACCCCTTCTAATGTCCCCAAAATCCTTTTGGAAAAAATCACAGCTGCTCTTTTTTCTTTCCCTTCCTCCCCAAACTTCTCATGAGTCTGTTTGTAAAAGAAAATTCAGAAACGCCCTCCTGATTTAGCGGTTCTGTTTGAAATATACACTGTACCTCTGAATTCAATAATGCAGAAGAGGGCAGCAGGACAGGAGCATGGAAAACAAATCCTTCTTCTTTAGTCAGTGTAATAGCATGCCTGATGGAAATAGAGCCACCGTGCTCCAAGGTAGACACATCCGGGGCATTGGAAGTGACTGTAGCAACCTGTGGTAAACCAGGAGTGACCGCAAGTGATCCTGATTCCGTTGATGGTTCTCGGCACTGAATCACCTCGGATTCTCGACTGCCAGCCAGTGAAGAGGTACAAACAGGTTAGTTAGGCTGTATTGAGGTAGAAAATGCTTGTGACAACTCACCCGACTGATCCCTGTTGGGAACTGAATGCAAAGGCGTAGGATTCAGAATAATGACAGCCGGAGTTAATGCAGTGACAGGTGAAGCCTCAGAGTGCACTAAAAGCAGCTGTTTTCTCAAATGTTCTTGCTCCCGTGCAAGAACAGCAAGCTGTAGTGTAAGCTGCATACATGTGGTCTCTCCCGTTTTGCCCGGGAGAGTCCGTTTTTTTAACTACACTTCCAACCCCCCGCACGGGAAAGCAAACCTCCCGATTTACATAGTCATCTGTTTCACCATCTGGCATCCCAGTATTTCTCTCTCTTTACGTCCCTTTCTCTTCGAATGCCAAGCTTTCCCTTAGAACTTGATTTTGGGAGGCTATTCTATCTGTGGAGCGTTGGCGCCATCTAGCGGTGACATTTGGTGCAGCACAGTTCAGAGAATATGATTTATGGTAGTAAATTATGTGCTGTTGATTTAATGCATAATCTGATAAACTGTTATTTATGTAGAAAGCTGCATATATTTTTTTCCAGTGGTTTGCTACAATGAATTCTTGTGACACACCATATACAGCTTCCCATGATCTGACAGTTCTAAGAGTTCTAAAACATACAAAAAGTAAACCATTATAAAACATGACAATATTATGAACTAACTCTTATTTAATATGTATTGTTTCATTGCAAAATGCTTCCTATGTCTTGTTCTCACACTCTGTAACTACCCCCCCAAAAAAAGAGGCACTCTGTAAACAGAGACCAGTACTCTACTAATATAATAACACAGAAACATAGACGAGTTTGTGAAATTAGAAAGTATTTATTATTGATGTATCAGTGTGGATTTTTACAATTTGTATTTATTTCTGTATAGTTTTGTTCTAATTGAATTAATAAATAAACTGCATTTTATGTATGTACTATATATATATATTACATATATATATATATATATATATTTCCTGTTACTTAATGGCCAACATGGTGCGTTTACGCATTCTCCCTCCTAAAAGGCCAATCTCCCTCCTAACTTCGCAAAACCTCCCTCTTGCACAGTTTTTCATTATCACATGTATGAAGCTGCTCCTGCTGGTCCTCTGTAACAACATTTGTAGATAATTCCATATTTCTCAACAATGAGGCAGATAGTATTAAATCTTCGGTAGAAACAAAAAATTCACCATCTTCTGGGTCTTTATCAATACACTGACTCCCAAGTTCCTCAGTAGATTCCTCAGTCATTAAGGTAGAGCCCAACCACTCTCCATTCTGCACGACGTCCATCCTCCACCAAGTCAGACCAAAAGTGATCCAGCTCACAAGCAGCAAGTCCCCCTACTGCCAGCAATGCAGTAGGGGAATTTCCCCGGTGTCCTGGCCAAATTTCCCTCATTCACTAAAAATACCACCAACAGTTTCACCTGGTTCAAGGTCCGTTGGCATTCATCTGTATCCCCCTCCTCCGGGTCGTGCCTGAAAATAGGTAGGATTTGTCTAGTGCACTTACCCGGTCAAAAACAAACTGAATAAATAAATAAAAAAATATAGCCATCAAGTCTGGAACCTTGTGTGCATGACTTTCCATGGAAAGTGGCATCCTCTCAGCCCATCCTTGTGTTTAGCCCCTTGTTTCATTATACTATTCCTGGCATATTCTATGTGGTGTTTCCTTTTTGCTGCCTTTGTTAAACATGATATCATCTGGCCCTGAGTGCAGTTTTTTCTGTGGTTGGGTTCTGTGGACACAGGTAGTGGAGTGAGTAATGGGTAATTTAAACAAACATTTGTCAATGCCAAATGTTGGTGCACTGGCATTGGCTTTGGTAGTGCAGTACAGGAAAACATTTTGGGCAGGATGTGAAAAATGTCAGCTGTACAGTTCATGAGGAGGTGTAAAAAAATGCCAGTGTTGAAAATGTGGCATGTAAATACTGCAAATTTGCGAAGTTACAAGGGTGTGGGAATGCGCAATGGCCCTGTAACACAGTCATTTTATGGACGTTCGGCACCAAATTTTCAACATAGGCATTTTAGCACCTCTGCTCATGTACAGTGTCACTGTTATTTCCTCAAACTGTCCCAAAAAGTGATTTCACACAGCGACTGTGCTATTCTGCGCCGGACATGCGAAAACACATTTTGGGCAAGATATGTGAAATGACAGCTGTACTGTTCATCAAGAGGTGTGGAAAAATGTCAATGGTGAAAATCCAGACTGAGAATATTACAAATGCATGACGTTAAGAGCGTGCTTGCAATCTGCCAACGTACACTCGTAACACAGTCATTTTATGGAGTATCGTCACCGAATTTTCAACATAGGCATTTTAGGACCTCTCCTCATGAACAGTGTCACTGTCATTTTCATAATCTGGCCCAAACACTGATTTCCCACTGCAAATGTGCTATGGACCCCTGCAGACTCATCTCCCCACAGGGAAAAAAGGAACAGGTACGCTCACAAGGAACTCAGCCGCACCTACCTACTTCGGTGGACTGCTGCCAATGAAGGACAAAGGCTCCTGTTCTTTGGCTCCATTTTCAAAACAGACCTGCTATACTTTAAGTCACCAGAGTAGTGAAGATAGTTTTTTTAACACTAAAAATCTGCTAAGCTTGTACAGAAATCTCTCTGATTGCACAGGAACCGTAAGTGTAATTTTAACTTCAGACTGTAGAATCTCCTGGCTGCCTCTGGTGCCTTAATTTTAAACTGCACAGCATAAGAAATCGTAGTTAACTGCCTTACTAAGCTGCCAAGGTCTCCATTTTGCCCCAGGAGCTTGTAACTAATTTGCACAGGAATTTCAGCCACTAAAACCTTCCAGTGGCTTTTGGTGCCTTAATTTTAAACTGCACAGCATAAGAAATCTTAGTTAACTGCCTTACTAAGCTGCAAAAGTCTCCATTTTTCCCCAGGTGCTTATAACTAATTTGCACAGGAATTTCAGACTGCCCCCTCTGCTTACCTGCGTATAAATACAGTGCCTTTTTCTTTTTCTTCCTTAGCTGTGGTGCTCGTGAGGGCCCTTGGTTGCTTCACCCTCCCCCCTAGCCGGACCCCTACAGACTCATCTCCCCGCAGGAAAAAAAGGAACAGGTACGCACACAAGGAGCTCAGCCGCACCTACCTACTTCGGTGTACTGCTGGCAATGGAGGCCCCGCCACCCTCACCACTGCCCTTGGTGAGCATCTGCTAATATTGCTGAGATCACGTGAGCTGCAGAACCTATCAGCTCACTTTACCATTTGCAGGTTCTCAGTTTCCTCCTCTAGTGGGTGCATCTCACATCTTTTGTTCGCTCTAACCCACATCAGCTGGCTAAATAGGCAGGACATTTTGTCCCTTCACATTTCTGGCTGCAGTTTCTGTCACACCGGAGCAGGCGGTAGGAAAAGCCTGCAAAACAACTCTTGCAAAACAAGCATAGCTCGCTGTGGCCCTGCCCTGTCTAGATTGGGGACTCGTGGCAACAAACTGCTCTGAACCTAAATCATACTGTGCTCAGCCTGCTTCACTCTCCTCTGAACCCCCAGAGGTGGCCAAACAATATTGAATATACTTAGCCCCATTCTTAACCTGATCCCTGCTTGTAGTCTCCCAGCACATTATCCAACCAAATCAACTACAGCTAAATTTGCTGGGTGATTCTCACTTAGTACACTTGCTTCCTAACCTAGCTGACTGTTGCTGAGGTTACAGCCCGAAACCTACTTCCAAACCCCTCATATACATAACTCATCATGCAGCCCCCACAATGGGATGAGGTAAAGGGTCTAAAGATTGCCCACCTCAATATATGGAACATTCTTGCCAATCACTCATCTAACAGCATGGTTCACCCACAAACCTGACATCCTTTTTGGGGCCTCCCAAATCTTGTTCAAACCTGCGCACCCCGACTCTGTCTGTGCTCTCCCTGGTTACCTTGCGATTAGACAGGACAGGGTGAGCAAAAAGTGTGGTGGTGGGTTGGTGCTCTACTACAAATCTCATCTAAAAGTGACTGACATACCTCACCCCCCTCCCCCTCCTGTAAGTTTATACATGCCCTCCTCCTATTAGGTAACACTAAGAAGCTTCACCTTGCCTGTGTATACAACCCCACAAAAGGTGGTGTCCGTGGGCTCTCATACCTACTTGACTGCCTTAGCCCAAAGGTGAGGACTAGTGAACTCCTAATGTTTGGGGACTTCAACCTTAACTGGCTGAGTGGGAATGCAAAAATCTATGAACCCCTTCTATCTGGCCTTACCCTCAGCCAACTTATCACCAAACCCACCAGACCCTCCTCCTCTGGGGAAAATGTCTCTCTGCTTGACTGGATGCTGTGTAATAGGCCTGACCGAATTACCACCTCAGGCATCCTCCCCAATTCGATCTTGGACCATTGCCCTACATACTGCATCTGGAAGGTTCAAAATTCCAGGGTTCCACCAAAAGTCTTACAGATGAGAGATTACTCAAACTTTGACCTAAACAACTTCCATACCGATCTCAGCCTGACAGACTGGTCCCCGGTATATGAAGACCCGGACCCCTTGGTTGCTCTAGACAGCTTCCTGATCATATTCACCTCACTACAAGACAGACATGCTCCACTCATTAAAAGAAGAGTGAAGGGCACAGTCACTAAATGGTTAAAAGGGGAACTGTTTGCCCTGATGAAGCTCAGGGACAAAAGCTGGCTAACATAAAAAGCCTCTGGGAACAGATCAGACTTCGAGGTCTACAGGGAGCTTAGAAATTCATGCAAATGAGCAATCCGCTCAGCAAAGAGTGATTTCTGCAAAGCATCCCTCGAAGTGTCCGCCAAGAACCCGAGGAGTTTCTGGCGCACTATAAAGCACACAGTAAATGGTCCAGCCTGCCAGCAGGTCCCTGACCTGCAAATAAATGGAGTCAGTTGCAATAATCCCCAAACAATAGCTAACACATTCAATGACCTGTTCTCGGACCTATCTGATTATACCTCTATGCCTTCAATTTCGAAGGATATGGGTCCTGGTCCTGGTGCTCCACCCGATCCTCCCCTCCCTCCCTTTTACTTTAAGTCTGTCTCCTTCAAAGAAACCCAGAAGCTTCTAGTAGGTCTCTCCTTACTCCAGTGCTGGGCACGACAACCTTGTGCCCAAACTGCTAAAACCTTGGGGCCCCCTTCTTGGCCCACCCAATCTCTCATATTCTAAACTCCTCACTCATGATGGGGTCTGTCCCTCCCATTTGGAAGGTGGCCCATGTGACCCCTGTCCTCAAGCATGGCAATCCCAAATTACTTAAGAACTATCGACCAATAGTGATTCTATCCGCAGTCAAGAAACTGATCGAGAAAGTAGTGGCCTCCCAGATTGCCCTCTTCCTCCAAATTTATGGCCTTCTCCTCCCTGAGCAGCATGGGTTCCAAAAAGGACATAGCACCTCCACTGCCCTAGCACAGGTCACCTCCAACATTAGAACCGCGACTGATCAAGGCAAACTCATAGGGGCTGTCTTCATAGACCTGTCCAAGGCCTTCAACTTGGTTGATCACACCCTCCTGGGCTCTGCTCTCCAGTCTTTTGGTCTCTCCCCTCCCATCCTAGCCTGGTTCTCTAACTATCTCTCGGGTAGGAAACAATACACGAGGTTCCAAAATGCCATATTCGTCCTATCACCAGTAGCCTGTGGGGTACCTCAGGGGTCGGTCCTTTGTCCCCTCCTGTTTTCCCTCTTTATAAACCAGTTGCCCTCAATCCCAACCTTTGGACAAGTTACTCTATATGCCAATGATATGGTGCTCCTTGCCAGTTCACAAAGTATTGATGACATTAACTATGGACTCAACTTGGATTTTGGTCGCATCCAGTCCTGGCTCAAGGCAAGTAAGCTGATCATCAACCTTCAGAAGATGCAGGCAATGTTATTCAGCTCCCTTCCCAAGGTGAGAGCATGCCCAGCCATGCTCAGAGTCGATGGTACTGACGGCACCCCCTTTGAAGGTGGTGGAATCGTTCAAGTACTTGGGGGTGACTCTTGACCCACAAATGGATCTCACCCTGCACAAACTTAACTCCTATAAGGCAACCAACTCCAAACTAGGACTTACGTATAGAGCAAAAAGTTGCCTCACCCCAGCTGCCAGACTTGCCATGGCAAAAGGGGTCTTCCTCTCCTCGCTTTGTTAGGGGCTTACCTTCTTCACGAATGCCCCCAAAGCCTGGCTCTCCAAATGGGACACCTCGTATAACAACATATGTCGGTTCGCCCTATCAGCCCCTCGTCTCACCCATCAGTGTCTACTTTACTCTAGACTGGGTTGGCTTTCCCCAAGCAACCATCGTTCATTCGCTATGGACAACTTTATGGATAACACCATCAGATCATCTACCCTCCAGCACTTGCTGACCTCCTCCAGCCTATCCCTCTGGCTATCAGTTGAGGTCCACTGAATCCCAGGTGCTGATGGTTCCGAAGACTCAATCCCTTAGCGGAGATCAAGCATTTGTAGCTCTTGCCCAAAACCTGGAACCTCCCCTCCTCACTTACGAAGAACTGCCCCCTACCCACAGTTGTTTCAGTCCTCCCTTTGGGATTACCTAAAACAAGACTCAAGCTGCCTCTGTCCCTGTAGTCCCTCCCTCTGTGAAGTGCCTGAAATTTAAAAAAAAATACCTACGGGCGTACACTTATTCCAAAGATAACAACAAATAAGCAATATTCACAAATATTGTTGCTACTGACACTGGCTCTAATTTTTCCTGGCTGCCCTCCCTGGGTTGTTCTGCCTCATACTGAACTGCTCTAAAATTGTTCTCTGCCTTTTACTTGACTGTAGATGATTGCTTATACCTGTCTGTACCTTGCCTGACAGTTGGACCCAAGCCTTTGTACCTTGTTTTGGCTGGTCCTTCTTGCTTGTATTCTGACTGTACCTTTGTGTAACTTGATGCTAGCCTCTGTACTGTTATTGCTTGTATCTCTGTAACTCTCCCAGGTCGCACCTGAAAATAGGCACGTGACTGTCTAGTGTGCTTACCTGGTAAACAAAAGCTAAATAAATAAAATAAATAAATAAATTGTTCGCTGGAAGTGCAGAAACAGATTTTGGCCAGGATGTGAAAAATGACAGCTGTACTGTTCACGAGGAGGTGTACAAAAATGACAATGTTGAAAATGTGGCATGAAAATATTGCAAATTCATGAAGTTACGAGCCTGGGTAGCAGCTGTGCAATGTATGATCGTAAAACAGCCATTTTTTCCACCAAATTTGCAATATAGACTTTTTGAGAGTCCACCTCCTGAACAGTGGCACTGTCGTCTTGTTAATCGGTCCCAAAAGGTGATTTCATGCAGTGACTGCGAAATCACCTTCCGGGACCGATTAACGATATGACAGTGCCATAATTCATGAGGAGGGGTCCCAAAAACCCCATGTTGAAAATGTGGTGTAAAAATTCCCAAAAATGTCCAAGATATGCATTAAAGTTGAAAAACCCCTATTTATTCCATTATACAGTTTACCGGCATTTCCAGTTTGTGGTCGGCTTTGAAGAGTGCAGACGTGTTCCTGGTCCACTGAAGATCGTCATGCCGGGCTCTGGAGGTAAGTATGGGGTGAGGAGGGTGTGGGGAGGCAGGGTGCACAGTGGGTGGGTGCGGGTTGTGGAAGGGGGGCAGAGAGACTGCCAAGGGACCATTTCCTTCTTTACAGGTAAAAAAAAACCTAAAAGACATCGGGGGACCGTTTTCATTTTAATAGGTGCTTTGGCATGCTAGGATGGGCTCCCAGCATGCCACCTGAGTGTGTGTGTGGTTGGATGATTTAGCCGACGAGGGATTGGGCACCCCATCAGCAAACAAGGAAAGGGGGGCCGCAGGAGCCGTGAGGGATTGGGTACCCCCTCAGCAAGCAAGAAATGAGGGGGACACATTATGCCAATGGGAGTGGCTCCCCATCGGCAAAATTCAAGGGAGGGAGGGATACATGCCGATGGGGATTGGGCCCCCATCAGCAAAGAAAAACTGTTGGGGGGGGCATGATGCTGAGGGGGATTGGGCACCCCCACTGCAATCAAAAAAGGGGGGGTTACATGATGCCAATTGGGACTGGGCACCCCTGTTGGCACACAATAAAAAGTGCTGTTGATAGGCAACAGCGGCAGTCACTGCTGCCATGTTGCCTGCACGTAGGGGGAGGTGTGTTGTGGTCACGCTGCATGAGAGCTTCTCTCTCATTGCAGCGGTCCTTTTCTCTCATGTCTTCCCCTCATTAGCTAGGCAGGGTGTCAGCCCCTGCTGCTGGCTGATTGGGGAATGCGAGACGCACCTACTGGTGCGTGCCCAGCATTCGCCCAACAGTGACCGCGCCTCCAAATCTGCACTTCCGGAAGATGTTGGCTGTGCAAGTGTGCCAATATAAAAAGGGCCTTTTTCAGATAGCCTGTGGGATCATGGGACTCTTCCTGATTTCTAATCAGGAATTACAGGCAGCCTGTGGAGTCCTCACAGCAAATAGGAGCACATGACATCAGCTTGACAATCTGATTGGTCAGTGCTGGTGTCTGAGCTCCCTGTCTGCTGTGTGAGTGCACAGATTAGCTCTGGGGCTTGGTGGGAGAGGGAGCAAGATTCTGTACTCACTGCAACCACAGCAAAAAGCCACAAAAACTAAAAAAAAAGAAAAATGATAAAACACAAAATTTTTCCATGAAGGAAGGGGAGCAAGGGTTGGGGACTAAAGAAATAGGGAATAATTGGGGCGGAGGTCATCAAATATGGCGGCCCTTGGGAGAGAAGAAGAAAGGTGGGAGAAGGTACTCATTGCTGCTGGCAGCAGCTGTGAAAGCCATTTAGGCTGTATACATGCTGTCTGTTTTTAAGTGCCCTCATACCTGTCTATAACATATGCTCTGTGTCTTTGCAGTATAGTGAAGCCATTTAGGCTGTATTATACACTGTTTGTTGCTGGTGCCCTGAACCCTATTTGTGATACAGCTACTCAGTGTGTCTCTGCAGCATACTGAAAGTCATTTAGGCTGTTTACAGTATACACATACACACACACACACACACACACACACACACACACACAGTCTCTAGGGGATCTAGAACTGTCTGTGACATATACTCTGTGTCACTGCAGTATAGTGAAGCTCTTTAGGCTGTATTACACACCATCTGTTGTTGCTGCCCTGGGCCCTGTTTGTGATATAGCTACTCTGTGTGACTCTGAAGTATAGTGAAAGCTATTTAGGCTGTATTAACACACACTTTCTGTAGGTGCCCCGAGCCCTATCTGTGACATAGCTAGTACTCTGTGTCTCTCTGCAGTATAGGGAAAGCCATTTAGGCTGTATTACACACTGTCTGTTAGGTGCCCTGAGCCTGTCTGTGACATAGCTACTCTGTGTCGTTGCAATACAGTGAAAGCAATTTAGACTATATTGCACACTGTCTGTTCGGTGCCCCCAGAACTGTCCTGGACATAGCTACTCTGTGTGTCTATGCAGTATTTTGAAAGCCATTTGGGCTGTATTACATACTGTGTGCTAGGTGCCCTGAGCCCTATATGCGACGTAGCTGCTACATGTTTCTCTACAGCATAGAAAAAGACATTTAGGCTGCTTTACACACTGCCTGTTTAGTGCCAGGAGCCCTGTCTGTGATGTAGCTATTCTGCGTGTCTCTCTCTTCAGTATAGAAAAAGCCATTTAGGCTGTATTACACACTGTCTGTTAGGTGCCCCTAGCCCTGTTTGTGACATAGCTACACTGTGTCTTTCTGCAGTACAGTGAAAGCCATTTAGGCTGTATCACATACTGTTCATTAGGTGCCCTGAACCCTGTCTGTGACGTAGCTACTCTGTCTCATTGCAGAACAGTGAAAGCCACTTAGGCTGTATTACACTGCCTGTTAGCCTGTTAGGTGCCCTGAGCCCTGTCATAGCTACACTGTGTGTGACGTTTGTCTGTGGCATAGTGAAAGATATGACTGTGTCTACTATGTCTCATATTTCCCACACTAAGTCTACTAAAAGAAAGCACAGTGCTGACACACATGCAACTGAAAATGATGTGGACAATATGAATCATCATACTAATGAAGAACATGGTGACAATAATAACAATAACATCACCAGGACTGGCACTAAATGTCCTCCTGAACCAAAAGAGCATGTTACCAATGAAATGATAGTAGAGTTTCAGAAAAAACTGGCGGGAGTTAGTAGAGGTACTAAACATTTTGACACACATGCCAACAGACTTTCAGCTGCTTAAACAAGGAAGGCATCCTCCTCAAATATAACCTTAGATGAAGAAGCAGCAAATGCTGATAAAGATGGTTATGATAGTGGGGAAAGGGAATGGGACAACCCAGTCAATGTCCCACCTGATGATAACAGCACTTCCAGTTCTTCTGAATCTTGTGGCAATGAGATTGGTACTAGTATTGATAAGGCAGTTGGAGAGGAGGCCAATGTAGGGCATGAGAAGCAAGTGCAGAAAACAAAATCATATGCTGAACATAAGAAGATGACCATGAATGGGAAAAATTCATGTGAACACGGAAATTGCAGTATAGTGTTTCCTCTTGGCCCCTTGACTGTACAAGAAATAGTGCCAGGCACTGTAGTATAAAGCATAAAAAGTAAATCTTTAATGTTAAATTTATTTTATATTATCCTGCATACAACTTTCGAGCTGTATGCAGTCTGTGAAAAAAAAGTCAATCGTGGTGGCAAAGCAGGACATTTTGGAACATTAGAAATATTACTACATGCAAAGGCAAAACACCCAATGGAATGGGGCGGGGCAAGAGACAGTGTGGTTGGTATGGGTGGTAGTGGAGGTGGTTGTGACAGTGACCATAGTGACAATGAACCGGAAGCAGGAACTGACATTGAATCACTTGATGTGTCCTTGCAGTCTTCCCAGACGAACATAGATTGTTTTCCTCTGACACCATCAAGTACTACAAAATCCCACAGTAGTACTATACATGAAAAAGGAATGAAAAGTAAAATCTCCCCAAAATTAAAAATATCTCATCACACTCATCAACTAACATTGAAAGAAAGAGTTGTGAGGACATCAAAATTTACCCACAAGCATCCAACATGCTAGCTGTTAAATAGAGCCATTGCAGAGCTGTTGGCCGATTGTTAGTTCCCTTTTGCTTTTGTTGCCCAGAAAGGTTTCCTCAAGTTCATGAACAGGATTGAACCATGGTACACCATTCCCTGTCAAATATACTTCTCAAAAAAGTCTGTTCCATAGTTCTATGACTTGATGATAATGTGGTTACTAAACAGTTGAAACTCTCTGAGGTGAAGCAGGTTCACATAACCTCGGATATATGGACCAGCAATCAAACAATTGACTACATGACTGTTACAGCTCATTTGGCAAGTTTTCAGTCAGAAAGTAACGATTCCTGCTGTACCATAAGTAGTAGGAAGCAGGCTGTATTACGTGTCACCACTTTTCAAGAAACCACACTGCTGTGAATATTTTGCAGATGCTGCAAAATCAATTTCAGAAATGGCTTTCTTCGTATTTCTTATCTCCAGGGTTCATAATATCAGATAATGGTGCCAACATAGTCAAGGCTGTTAGAGATGGCAACTACCAACACATACAGTACCTTGTTTTGCACATTGTTTAAATCTTCTCATCCATGGTTTCTTAAATGGAAACAGAAATATTGAAAACCTGTTAGGTCTTGCTAGGAAAATAAGTGGGCATTTCAGCCACTATGTGAAAGCTTAAAAAATCCAGGAGGGGCTGCAGAGGACAGCAACTTACCCTTGCATACATTAATGCAGGAAGTTCCAACCCACTGGAATTCAACATTTTACATGTTGGAAAGGCTTTCTAAACAGAAAAAAAGCTGTACAGGAATACACCATGCAGAATCAAATAGGTAAGGTAGACATTATGTTCGGTTCCAGCCTTTGGACTGTACAGGAATCTTTGGTCACCTTACTGGAGCCATTTAAGGCTGCCACACATGATGCCAGTGCAGACAGTGCAACTCTGACTCAAATTCTTCCTCATATCAAATTTCTTCACATTTTCCTTGATGACACAAAGAAAGACTTTCAGTCAAAAGATGACGCCACTGCTGTTATGCTGACAGATGTCTTGAGTCTCAGACTGTTGACTGATCAGAGAATAAATACCATATTTAGGAATGACACCTACGTGTTGGCTATGTTTCTAGATCCTCACTTCAAGTGGAACATTAAAGCCATCCTTCCTGCAGGGGACAACATTGAGTATTGGATAGATCGTCGGTTAATTAAATGTGTCATTCCCCTACAAACTCCATTAACTGATGTACAGCAGTCAAACCCTGCTGAACCATCACAGTGTGCCTCTGGTGCAGACAAAGCACATCTATCAAGTTTTCATAGTCATCAGAGTCATCAGCAAGGGAAAGGACATGTACAGTTACTTCCAGGCATCCCATGTTCAGGGTCAGTAAGGCAAATCACTTCTGAGTCACCTGCAACAACATCGACTGGTATCCTGTAAAGAAAGTACAGCAGGTTCATCTGCCAGACTGGTAACCTTCTCATGCAGCACAATGATCCTGGAGTACTTTGCAGACCATACTGTGATTAGTCTTGAGGAAGATCCATTACTCTGTTGGAAGCAAAAGAGAACAATATGGCCAGATCTAGCAAATCTTGCAATAATATACCTCAGTTGTCGACCTTCAAGAGTATATTCAGAAAACATATTTAATGCAACTGGAGGAATAGTCACTGACCACAGAACACTGCTAAGTCCTGCAAATGTGGAACGGCTTACATTTCTCAAAATGAATGATGACAATTTTCCAATTGCCACAAACACTGATTTATGTGACTCTGACCCTGAAAATGAACAACAGCCTGCAAACAGTGATACTGAATATGATGACTAGGTTGTGTATGAAACAAATGGAACCATCACCAGTGCCACCATACCAGCCACATGTGCCACACTAGTACTACTCCTAGTTTTCTTTTGTCAGTCATCAGCTTATATTATGTAAGTCTGATTGATGGCCACCATGAGTATAAGTTTTTTTAAACAGCAGCAGGCTCAATCACAGCAGCTGTGCCTCTCGTACCTGACTCAGCAATGCCCGCCATGGTTACATTTTTTTTTTAAACAGAAGCAGGCTCAGTTACAGCAGCTGCACCTCTCATACCTACCTCAGAAATGTCCACAATTAGTATAATTTTTGTACACGGCAGCAGGCTTGCAAAGACAGCCTGTGCCTCTTGTACCTCCCTCAGCAATGCCCACCATGGGTATAATTTTTGGAAACAGCAGCAGGCTCATACCAAGCAGCTGCACATATCATACCTGCCTCAGCAATGCCCACCATGGGTATCATTTGTTGAAACAGCAACAGATTCACTCATAGCAGCTGCACATCTCTTACCTGCCTTAGCAATGCCCATCATGGGTATAATTTTTGGAAACAGCAGCAGGCTCACTAAGAGCAGCTGTGCCTCTTGTACCTACCTCAGCAATTCCCGTCATAGGTATAATTTTTTGAAATAACAACAGGCTCATTCAGAGCAGCAGCACCTCTCATGCCTTCCTCAGCAATGCCCACCATGGGCATCATTTTTGGAAACAGCAGCAGGCTTGCTAAGAGAGCCTGTGCCTCTTGTACCTGCCTCAGCAATGCCCCCATTGGTATAATAGATCAGGGCACCTTACAGACAGTGTAATAGTCCCAAAAAACAGACTTTACATGATTTTTGTTATGGTCAGGGTTGGGTAATCGAGTAGTAGAACGGATAGTGATTACATGACTCAACTACTCAGTTTTCATCCGGGTTTTTTTCAAGTACTTTTGTGGTACCCACAGGTTATCTTCATGGTTGGGTATTTTAGTACCCGCCCATCCCTAATTTCTACTTTATTCATATTTGCAGTTGTTTCTAATTTATACAGCTGTGGGTTTTGAATTGTAAAAAATGGTTCTGTTCCTGCGTGAAATGCCAGAATGAATGTTTTATATGTATTCACTCTGCTGTTGTTTTTTATGGTTCCATTCTTTATAATTAAAAATTGATTGTGCTGTTCTTGGTGTCATTCTGGCATTGGTTCCTAGCAGAGATGTTGCTTGCATACATGAAATGTAATTGTAAAAGTTGTAAGTGACAGATCAAATTTCCTAATTTCCCTTTACATATCTCTATCCCTCATATTCGCTACATAGATCAACTGGAGAGGTGTAAAAGGAAATTAGGAGCTCAGACTTAATCAGGTGATTCATTACCAAGGGCAGAATAATGGATCCCCTGGTTAAGTTTGACACTCTCACATGGTTTAATGAAGGGCAGATCACACCACATAAACCTGATGAGCTTTTCTAGGGGATAACCAAGAAAGTAGATCAAGACAGGGCAATAGATTATCCTGACTGTGGCAAGGCCTTTGACACTGGTACAAAATAAACTGCCAGTTAAAGTACACCAGTGTGGAATACCTAATGTATACACAAGGAGAAATGCTAACTGACTTGAGGGCATGAAGCAGAATTTTGTGCTGGATATATGAGCACTACTTCAATAGGAGAGAGGTACTAAATGGCATACCTCACAGACTAGTATGTTGGCCATGGCTGTTCAACAGTTTCATCAATTATCTGAAAGTGGGGGACACTCTCCAGCTAGTTGCTTAAGTTCGCTGATGATAAAGAAGCTGGCCAGGGTGATGGACTCCAATGAAAATGAAGCAAACTTCAGAAGGGCTGGAACAAATGTGTATTGGTCAGACTTCTCAAGTCTTAGATTCACTGTAGTCAAATTAATGGTACTACACTTGGCAGGACAAGCACAGATAGCACATATACACCATGAGAGGCTTTTCTTGGTTTGGTGGAGGAGCAAAAAGGACCTGGGGTCATAACAAATGAGCTAAAGCATGAAAAGCAGTGCATGACCACTGCCAAGATAGGTAGGAAAATGCTGAAGTGCATCACAAGGGGCTGACAAGCAGAGCAGGGAACATAATCCTGCCATTTTACAAGGTCCTCACCAGCCACTGTTGGCGATAAGGACATTTAACTAGTTAAGAGATGCAACATGGGGTTGCCAAAAAGGATCAGTGGTATGGAAGACAATAGCTTTCAGAATAGGCAGAAGGCCTTTAACGCTAGCTGTCAGAATAGGCAGGAGGCCCCTAACATAACAAAAAGGTAATATTAAATACACCCTGTGAGTAAAAAATTGTTATAATTGATGTTTTAAACTATTGGTCTTATTCAGGAATAATCTATATAGAGGGAAAAAAAAGTTAGTGGAGAGATAAGGGGAAGTGAGAGATACACATGTATGGAAAAAAATGGAGAGAGGATCTAAGTGAAAATTAAAAACAGGTAAGATGAGAATAGAAGCTGGAAAACAAAAAAGGTGATGATGGGGATGGAGAGGCATTAGAGGAGTTATTGAGCTGAGGAATAATCAAGTAAGGACCAGTTAACAGGGCATAGTAAAAATTCTGAAAGGTTGCAATGGTGGGGAAAGGAGACAGGAATTTGTAGAAAATGAAAATGAGCATGCACGCAGGGATGGAATGCCTACGTGAGTATACCCATACACACAGAATAGAAGTGTGTGCAGACATATTCACACATACCAACAATAAGACACGATGAGGTGTGGTTTATGGCCTGATAAGAGCACACCCCAGGTGCGTTATGAGGCATGAGGTGCTTGCTCCGAGTGCCTTTAGCACCTGGGAAGTGCTCTTATCAGGCCATAACCCACACCTCGGAGTGTCTTATTGTGCTTATAAAATGGGCTCCACAGTAAAGAACTTAATTTAAAAAAAAATATGTAGGAACTGTATATAAAAATAGTAAAAAATATGATTATTTTAATGATAGAAAAAGTAGTCCCTGTCATTGTTCATAGGTTCATAGGTGACTTCAAGCTGAATTAGACTTTCATCCATAATGCTTGCCTTATTATTTGTATGTCATTTTTTATCTATCCAAGAGAAATTTATCAAGTTTATTTTTGAAAGAGTCCACACTCGTACTGGACACTACCTCCTTAGGCAGAGCGTTCCATCCTGCCACAACTCTATTACTAAACCAGTGTTTACGTGGTAAAGTTTGCCATTTTTGGAATTCGAACTGAAAGGAGTGGCCCCTAGGTTCATATCTAGATTTCCTCCAAATTAATCCAAGTTCTGACAGTAGTACAGAGTCTTGTATACATCTGAATAATAAGCAGTAATCGCCCCTAATTCTTCTATATTCCAAGGTATACAAATTCAGCTGCTTCAATCTCTCTGGGTAAGTCTTCTTCTCTAGCCCTTCAATCGACTTAGTGGCTCTTTTCTGTATTCGTTCTATATTATAGATTTCTGCTTTCTCATAAGGGACCCACACCTGAGCACACTATTCCAGGTTTGGTCTAACCAGAGCACTATAAAGGGGCATAAGCACCTTCCTATCCCTACTTGATATATGTCTCAGGATGCAGTTTAATATCTGGTTACCCTTTCTTATTATTTTATTACAATGGGAGCTAAATTTTAGGTTCGAACTGATCATAACCCCTAAATCCCTTTCCTCATTTATATTATTGAGTACTATATTATCCAGTTTGTAAGGAAAATTATTTGTATTTTTTGTATTGCCCAAGTGCATAGTTATGCACTTATTTTTATTCAATTCAAGTTTGCTATTTACAGTCCAGTTGTATATATTATTTAATGCTTCTTGTAAGTCATTTTTATTTTTTGTGGTATTAGTTATGGCACCAATTCTGCAATCGTCTGCAAATTTTGTCAACCAAATATCATTATTTACTATTTTCAAGAAGGTTATATAAATATTAAAAAGGCAGGGTCCAAGAACTGAGCCCTGAGGTACTGCACTAGTCACAGTCTCCCATTTTGATTTTTCCCCTTGGATCACCACTCTCTGCCTTCTTTCTCCTAACCATGCATCTATCCAGTTTATTATATTAATATCTAATGCATACTGTTTAAGAGTATTTATCAGCTCTAGATGTGGAAGCTTATCAAAAGCTTTAGAAAAGTCCCAAAAAATGACATCAACACAATTTCCTGCATCCAACGCCTTCCCAACCTTCTCATAGAAAGTTAAAAGATTCGTCTGGCAAGAACTTTTTTTTATGAAAACCATGTTACACTGGGTCCTGCAGTTCACTAGTCTCTAGGTACTCAACTATATGCTCCTTCAAGATAGATTCCATTATCTTCCCCATGACCGATGTCAGGCTAACTGGTCTATAATTTTCTAACTCTGATTTTGATCCACTTTTATATGTAGGAATTACCAACGCTTCTCACCAGCCTTGTGGTACTTGTCCTGTATCCAGGGATGTTTGAAAAATGTGGGTTAGAGGTGGTGCAAGTTGATCTTCTAATTCATACAACACCCTGGGATGAATTTCGTCTGGTCCTTGTGATTTATTTGTATGTACCACTTTTAGTTTATCCAGGACATCCTGTACTTGTATTTGTATACTCCCTGGTCTAGAGCTAATTTTAACATCGATAATTGATGAAGTAACTGGATTAAAGACAGAGCAGAAATATTAATTTTGGATATCTGCATATTCTTTATTGCTTAGTATTACCCCTGTATCATTTTTAAAGGGTCCAATGATGTTGCCCCTTTCTTGTTTATTATTTATATAAGAATAAAAGGTCTTATAATTGTCTTTAACTAATGATGCCAGTTTTAATTCATATTCCTTTTTTGCTTTTTTTATTTCCCATTTGACTTTTTTTCAGTTCAAAGTTTATTAATACATTTTCCACAATAACAGGCAGTTACAATGAGAATGAGATAGACATACAGGCTCAATATGAAGGGGTAACTGCCCAACCCACCCATCCCTCCCTTACTGCAGTAACTAAACCTAGTGTCCGCTAAGTGCCAAGCTCTTTACCTAAGAACCTACACGGCCGTGTAACCTGAGACATGCTTAAGACTGAGCCAGTGAAATTAGAGAGTGAAGGGGATCCCAAATTTTGGTATATGCTGTCAATCTATTATGAAGACTGGCAATCACTTTTTCTGCACAAAGATTGGACAGGATTTCATTAACCCACTCATGATAAGATGGGGAGGACTTTTCTTTCCAGTGACGTAAAATAAGCTTCTTAGCCGATAAAGCAATCATGGAAATATGAAACTTTCTTACTTTAACTCTAACAGAAGAAAGGTCCCCTAAAAGGCAAATATCAGGAGTAAAATACTCATGAAGGCCCAGTAAAGGGTCCAGGGAAGTCTTAATTGAATCCCATAACAGGGAAACTTTAGAGCAGGACCAGAAAATGTGAAGAAGTGTTCCTTCTTCCTGTAAACACTTATAACATATATTGGAATTCAAAGAACCCCATTTCTGTAGTTTAACCGGAGTGTAATACAGATTATGTAATATATGAAATTGCATAAGGTGCAGTCTGTCTTGAAAAACATATTTATGACAGAATCTCCAGAGGGATTGCCAATCCGGGTGGTACTGAGGGAGGACAGAGTTCCAGAATCTTGTGGGTCCAAAGGAACCCCCATATCTCTTGTGAAACAAAACTTTATATACTTTAGATATTACACCTGAAGATCCAATAAGTGAAGAAACCTCAGGTACCAGGGCTGTGACGGTCTGGGAGGGGAGGATATTACCAACATTTATTGTAAGTAAGTGCCTTAATTGTATAGCTTTGAAATGAGAAGGAGCCGGAATGTGAAATTTCCTGATAATATCTCCCACTGACAACCACTGCCAATCTTCATCCATGAGAGAGAGAAGTATCCCATCCCCCAATTCGGACAACCATTGACGGGGAATCTGGTTCTTATTAATAGTAAAAGATGGGGAATTCCAGATAGATTGGGCCAAGTCCCAGTGGGGAGTATATTTCAGAAATGAACACAGTTGTGCATAAACCTTTAAAGAGGTAAATACCGTAGGGCATTACTCAGTCATACATACCTGGGAGATTTTAAGATAAAATAAGGTAAGGGGTTCCAGATTCTTGGACTTAATTACATCCAATTCAATTCTAAGCCAAGCCGGTTGCTCTTTTTCTGGGCCGGGAGACACCCATCTCAGGCATTTTACTAGATGACTAGCCCAATAGTATATAGCCAGATGGGGAATCCGTAAACCCCCCTCCAGTTTTGGAGCTGCCAATTTGTAATAAGCCAATCGAGGATACCTATCGGCCCAAATAAATCTAGTGAATATACCATGTAACTTTTTAAACCAGAGTAGTGGGATGAAAGTATTGAGAAGAGATAAAGGGTAAAATATTCTAGGAAATATATTCATCTTAATTATGTTGATCCGGCCCCATAATGAAATGGGAAGTTTGGACCACCTCTCGAGATCATGAGTTATCAATTGTGAAAGGGATTCCAGATTTTCCTAAACCATGTTAGGGGGTTACGAGATAGTTTAATGCCCAAGTATTTGAATGACTTGGGAGTCCAGCATAAGCCTAGGGGACTAATATCATTTTTGAATACCTTATAGTTTAATGGGAAAAATAAGGATTTGCTAGCATTCAGTTTGTAGTTGGACAGGTCACTAAATCTTGCTATTTCACTCAACAAGGCCGGTACAGAAGATACCAGATGAGATAAATGTATCAGCAAGTCATCTGAATATGCAGTGACTTTAATTTCATGGCGCCCAACCCAAATGCCTTGTATGGAAACATTATTGAGAATATTTTGGATGAGAGGTTCCAGATATAAATTAAACAACAGAGGCGACAAAGGACATCCCTGTCTAGTCCCTGAATGGAGTGAAAAAGGTTTGGAGAAGGCCCCATTCCCAGAGATTCTTGCTGTAGGAGTTTTGTATAGTGTAGCAATCCAGGATATAAACACATGAAGGGAATTGAAAAGCTTCCAGAACTCGAAACAAAAAGTTCTGATTCACTCAATCGAATGCCTTCTTGGCATCCGGGGGACCAGTCCTGCAGGGAACTCGGCGTCCCCGGCAGCCAAGAAAACATGAGACAGGGCACGCAAGTGATCAGATGATGAATGTCCTTTCATAAATCCTACCTGGTTTATACCTATTAATTCAGGGAGAACTACCGTTAATCTATTGGCTAGTATCTTCGAGAGAATTTTAATATCCTGATTTAGAAGGGAAATAGGTCTGTAGCTCTGAACAAGCTCAGGATCTTAATCTGGTTTGGGGAGAAGAACAATCAAGGCCTCAAAAAGATGAGGATCAGCCTCTGCCCCAGTTAGAATATATTGAAATAAATGACAAAGTACTGGTAATAAAAGATCCTGAAAAACTTTGTAAAATAGGGAGGAGAATCCGTCAGGGCCTGGGACTTTGTCTGCAGGCAATCCACTAATAACCTCAGCAATTTCCTCCTGTGATATAGGAGTAACTAGAAAACCCTTGTGTTGCTCTGAGAGGGAGGGCAAATGGGAATCCCTCAGATAACTCTCCGTACTCCCAGGACAAGGAGGATACTCCATGTCACTGTACAAACTTACATAATATAGGGCAAATTCTTGCACTATTTCAGTAGGAGATACTTTCAGGGACCCATCTGCCATTGCCCTGTTTGGAGGGATAAATCTCACTGATTCTTGTTGCTTAATACGCAATGCCAGTAGGCGCCCTGCCTTTTCTCCCTGGTCCGTGTAACTAGCTCTTGTACGAATAATAGCTAATTCCGCTTTTTCCCGAAATAGCGCTAAATATCTATCTTTCAACACTAGGAGTTTCTTCTTGTCTTCGTCAGGGGCATTAGCAGAAAAATTAATTTCAAGTGACCTAATTTGGGACAGTAATGATATTAATTTCTTCTCCTGTGCCCTTTTCCTACCCACCGCCATACTAATAAGGATCCTTCTCATGAAAGCTTTAAAGGCCCCCCACAAAATATCCGGCTTTGTACTATCTAAAGGGTTAGATAAAAAAAATGGATTCAATTTGCTCCCTTATGAGCTTGCAATATTTAACATCTTTAAGAAGTTGTTCATTAAGTTTCCATCTGGTTTCCCTGTTAGGTAAATTAAGGAATACTAATTTGCACAACACCAGAGAATGATTGGAGACAGGGCCAGGTTGAATCAAAGAAGACTTGAACCCAGGTAGGAGAACCTGAGAAATAGATATGTAATCAATGCGGGACTGCGAGCCGTGCACCATTGACATGAAGGTAAACTCCCTAGAATCAGGGTGCAAGACACGCCAGACATCGAAGAGCCCACATTGGTCCACTAGGTCTTTGAAAGCCCTCTGCCCTGGAATGACCGCTCCTGGTCCACTACCTGACCTGTCAAGATTAGAATCTACAACTTGATTAAAGTCACCCCCCAAAATAATCCTGATGGGAAGCATTGGAAGAATAACAGATATGAGTCTCATAAAAAACCCTGGATCGTCTATATTAGGGCCATATATACTACCAAGTAAAAGTGGAACTGACCAGAGAGTGCCTTTAACTAGAATAAACCATCCCTCAGGGTCTTTAATGACCTGTGTAGAAACAAAGGGAACACCCCTGTTGATCATAAGCATGACCCCACAACTGTTAGTAGATCCCTGGGCATTATAAACCAGGCCCACCTGTTGTCTCCTTAACTGTGAAGCTTCAGTTTCTAATAAATGAGATTCCTGTAGGAAAGTTATCTGAGAGCGTAATAAGCTTAAATGTTTAAGAACCTGATATTGCTTGTGTTTTTCCTGATCCCCTTAACATTCCAAGTAGCAAAAGTCACTTCTTTGGCCATCTAATAATGGTAGTTAGGCTTAATGTACTCAGCCCAGCACTCAGGATATATAATGCATAAAACCCTACTCCCACGGTTACTGCAGTAAAGCCCTCCCTCCTCCCCAACCCCCCCCCACAATTAACCCATTCCCTTCCCCAATTACCCCATACCTCCTAACAAAACCCCAATCCTCACCCCCACCCAACCCCTACACTGCCACAAGCAACGCTCAGCACAGTGCTGGTTCTTTTCCTCCATCTCCCACCTCCCGATAATGCACCTCTGCTAATGGCAACAAAACATACATTCCAAGGTAATTATTTCAAAAAGCGAACAATGTTAATTACCCCCAACAAATTAGGGAACGGCCTTGGGCTTCCAATGCCACACACACCTATGTGTTAGCATGATAGTGAACTGACAAACGAAGTGTATTGTCTGAGCCCTGAGTATACCAGATAACCTTGGAAACCAGAGTGAAACTGAGAATAAAAATTGAGATCAACCATGCCTCATGGAACAGCTATGCAGAAACTAGAACCAGATCGGGAGCCTAATGAAGGGGAATAACCATTTCCACAGAATGAGAGCAAAGATCAGGAAAAACCATGCAACCGAGACTCAGGGAAAGAAAACTGAAAAAATGAATCTTCCCTGTGGTTACTAACCCCAGATTGTAAAAAATCGCCTTGGGGAAATTTGTTGCCCTGAACTCGAAACTATTGAGAAGAATAAGGGAGATCCCCCTCGAATTAAAAGCTGCACAGCTATGGATTACAAATACATATTACACCCTCTAGTGGCCACATCCCGATCCTGACATAGTGAAAGTAAAATGCAGAGAAAGCCCAAGACTGGTCTGATCTCCGATCCATGTAAATTAAACATTAATCCTAGACACAACAAGCCAAATTCCCCCTTCTATTCTATATACTAAACTGAGTATACTGAGACATGAAGCTCTGTTCCCAAATAAGCAAACCCCGAGACCCCAAGTGTCTTTGCCCTTCACCGGCGTTGACCTTCTGAGGCTAGGGCTTAAAAGACTGTTAGCAGGCATGCCTTGTACTGATCCTCCCAGTCCAAGTAAGATAACAAGAATTTCCAATACAACTCATTGAGAATATCCCCTCAAGGAAGGAGAAAATAACAGTTCTGATCCGCAACTCTAAACAGCTTTGCATCCCACGAACAAGGCCTCTCAGGTCTCTCGAAACAAGTCTGGCAGCACGGATTTAAGGCTCGACAGGGCAATTGCAGGATCATCGTAGTTAAACCAGGATCCATTTACGAAAACCTGTAATCTGGCCGGGTATCCCATCCTGAATTTCAGGCCTGCAGCAATAATCTTAGACACGATGGGATGAAATGCTTTCCGCTTCAGACGAACCGAACCAGGCAAATCTTGTGAGATTCTCAGTTTCGTATTCTCCCAACGAACCTCTTGTAAAGCTCTCACTTTCTGCAAAAAATGCTGTTTCTCTAGGAAATTCAAAAAGCGACAGATGATAGGACGGGTGGAGCCAGAGAAGGCTTAGGTCGCAGAGACCTGTGAGCTCGCTCTATAGTATATACTGGGCCGAAGGGAGAGGGGCCAGCGATCCACTCCACCAACTTCTGTGTAAATGCCACAGCATGCTCGCCCTCTTCTACCTCTGGTAGCCCAAGTATCACCACATTGTTTCTGTGGCTACGGCCCTCTAAATCTTCGAGCTTAGCCTCGAGACAAGATAGCTACTGTTGCGTAGACACCAATTCAGGATCGAGATTCTCTAACTTTTTCTCCATCAAGACTATTCGAGCTGTGTTATCAGAAACAGTTGACGAGACTTCATCCAGTTTTCTAGAGAGAGTTTTCAGGTCAATCACCATTTCTTTCATTTCTTCTCAAAAGGGCTTGAACTCTTCTAAGAACCTATTGAACGTTAAAGGTTCTTGTTCCCCGACTTGACTCAAAGGATCAGGCCTCTCTGGCCCAACCGAGGCCTGGAATTTCTTTGAGGCCTTTTCGGAAGCAGCAGGGGGAGTGTGCTTCTGCAGGGCTTTCTTCATGTAAGCCTCCATCCACCAATCTAGCGCACAAACCAGACTTCCAGAGTATTCAGATAGTAGTAAATCTCAAAAGCAGAGGAAATGGAGAGATTTAAACATCTAAAAAAGACGATTTAATGATCAGGAGGCAGGAGCTTCACGGAGGAGCTTCTACTCAGCACTCTGCATCACGTGATCCCCCCATTTGACTTTTTTTACAAAATTTCTATACTGTAAATTAGATTGTATATTTATGTCATTTTTGATTTTTTTTTAAGCCGTCCATTTTTTTTTTGTTAATTAGTGTTTTAATTCTTGGTGTTAGCCATTTGGGTATATCCTTACTGTTTACATACTTTGCCTACTTAGGCATACATAAATTTATGGTTTTATGTAGTTTGTTGACCAGGGATTCCCACATTTTATGGACTGTATGGCTTTCAAATTTCTTTTTCCAATTCTAGTTTTCAAGAAGTTTCTTCATAGTGGGAAAATCGGCCTTGTTGAAATTTAGGACTGTAGTGTTTCCTTCCCTAGGTGCTTTTTCCGCATCTTTAATTAAAAACTGGACAGATAGGTGGTCACTATTTCCTAATGGGTTACTAGTGTATACATTTTGTATTGATTGTCCCATATTTGTTAAAATCAAGTCCAGAGTGTTATTACCCCTGGTATTTTCAAATACAAGTTGGACAAGTCCTATTTGGTTAACTGCCTCCAGAAATTGTATACTTTTTTTTGCTTTTACCCTCAAGCTTAGTCCAATCAATATCTGGAAAATTAAAATCATCAGTCAGTATTATTCTTTCTGATGGATCTAAATTTCTGATGATATTTAATAATTCCAGTTCTCCTTCTGGACTCATTGAAGGAGGTCTATAAATTAGACCTAATTTTATTTTTGCTTGTCCCTTGGGTATATTGTGCTGCAATGGAGTTGTATACAAGCAGATAAACTAGAAATCATTTTTGGTAAAGAAGCTATAAAGTTATGTATTTTTGAAGGTATTTTGTTTCACTTGTTGGTGACCTCCTAGTGCTAGATTAATTCTCTATGCCAATCACAAGTCTGCCGAGTAAACAATAAGAGGTTCTGTCATTTCCACATTCCATGCTGCTCCCAATGGCAATGGCCCGAGTCATCCCGTCATTTTCTTTAAATAGGAGCGCAACAATGGAGAACTTGGCGGCATCTAAATTTGATGTGCGTTGTGTTTTTAAAGATACATCTGTTTCAGTCAGTTTGTTTTATTTTCCAGTGATGGGGTGTTTGAATGGGAGTGAGCATGTGCATCTATGGCTTCCATAGTGTTTCTTGGTTTGCGGTTGCTCAACGTGGAAATAAAAAGAAAAGCGAGTCAGCGCTGTTGGGTAGCATGGAATAAGGACATGGCAGAAAGTCTTTGAAATGTGATGCAGTATAGGTGCCCAGTTTAATTTTTCAGGTTTTTGGGATACTGTTATGTGTGAGGCACTGTAGGTGTTGCCACTGTGTGAGTGTGCGGTCTTTCCTTCACAAGCCACTGAGATGCTCACCTTGTCAGAAAGTGATAGCGTGGGAACAACGATATGCTACCTGTGCAGCAGCGGTTCTCTTTGAAGTAGTGCAGGTTGCAGAAATATGGCACTATAAGGACACGGGTCTGATAGGGTCTTAGTCAATCAGGTTGCTGACATTTATTTGCCTATTTTGTAAGCAAAAATACCATATATACATGAAAACAAAGCTATGTGGTGGTGGCTAAATGGATAGACTACAGTGGGAAAGACATTAGTAGAAAATAAGTGTCATTTAATCCAGAGGGCTATTTGGAGCCTAGTGAATGATAAGCTTGTTTTTTGTGTTTTTCTTTGTTCAGCATCTCAGAAACCCTGCTGAAAGACACTAACAGAAAGATCATTGATATTATAATTCCTGGAGTTAAATAGAATACAAAGGGTTTATCAGTGTTTCCATTTATGACTGCCCTGTAATGTTCTCTCATTTGATCAGCCAGGCATCTGCCAGTCTCTCTGACTTAGGCAGTTACACACTTCCAGCAAAATATACAATATATCACATTGCTGGAAATGCATGAGAACTCTTTGGTGATGTGAAAAATTACTGTGGGACCTTGAATTTCAGTGACACTAGAAAACATTTTGCATCTATAACAGCAGTCTCTTTTACAAGCTTTGATACGTGATAGGAAGGCATTGTTAGAAGTATGGAGGATGTTACCTACAAGGACATTCCAAAGGTTGGTTGATCTGCAGTAGAAGGCAACTGATGACTCTGTAAAGGAAGCTTCAATGTTAGGGTCAGTTTGCAGAATAGAAAAGTTCCCAGTGATAGTCCTGTGAAGAGATGGGGTCTTAAAATGGAAGGGATGCACCAATGGAATGTATTATTGTTGTTGCATGAGCATATCACCTCCTGTGAGGGTCAAAGTTAAGGGACATAGTACTAATCTGGGAGAGTGCTCTGTCCTTTGTGCTCTCTGTGCAACCCCTATTAAAAAAACTCTTCCTCTTCCTGCAGAAGATAACACCATTACCAGAATAATGAACATCAATTATTGAAGCAGTGCATGAACCCCAACTCCTGGATGTTTTGCTGCTGTTGGTTATTTTGTTAACCAGTGTATGAAAAACACCATTAACTTCAATTTGCATTGCAGGCACTGGCACCATAATATGGCAGCTGGTAAACTTGCATCCCTCAGATCTCTGCCACACAGGAATGACATTGATATTAAAGCAGCTCATAAGGGGGAGCTGTCATGGTCTGAGGTTGGAGGGCTGGGGGGATATTGGAATGTATAGGGAGAGGCATCACCAGCAGAAAACAGGAAGTTGTTATCCCCCTGTACAGACAGTTGGTGAGACCCCATCTGGAGTACTGCATCCAGTTCTGGAGACCCCATCTCCACAAGGACATAGACAGGATGGAGGCAGTTCAGAGGAGGGCAACTAAAATGGGGCAGGGTCTGCAAGAGAAGCCATGCGAGGACAGACTAAAGGAGCTTAACATGTATACCCTTGAGGAAAGGAGGGAGAAGGGGAAACATGATAGAAACATTTAAGTACCTCAGTGGAATCAACAAAGTCCAAGAGGGTAGCATCTTTCAGAAAAGAGATGTGCAAGAACAAGGGACACAATTTGAAGATAGAGAGGGATGGCTCAGAAGCAATGAGGAAGTTTTTTTTCACAGAGAGGGTGGTGGATGCATGGAACAGCCTTCCTGAGGAGGTTGTGGGGTATAAAACTGTGGGAGAATTCAAGAATGCATGGGACAGACATAAGGCAATTTTTGTGGGGGATAGGAAGAAATAGGCTGTTGGTTAAATAGGATCTGCAGCTTATCCTCCAGGTAGGGAAATGGGAAGACTAGGTGGGCCAAGCAGTCCTTATCTGCCATCAAAGTCTATGTTTCTATGTTTCTGAGATAAAGAGCTATACATCACTGAAGCCACACAGCAACACTCTGACACCACATTTTGCTCTTCTCTTCCACAGGACCCCACTCAGACAGAGGTCAACACCACCATCACCTTTGCTATTGAGAACAAAGAACTCCCTGCCTTTGCTAAGAGATTCATGGTGCAACATCCTCAGTCAACCAAGTTCTATCTCCTTCAAAAATTCCACAAAACCAGTAAGTCTGGATGCCCCATTATGTCTGCTGCTTCTGCCCCACATCCTTCTTCTCAGCATTTATGGACAGCTTCATGTGACCATTCACTGAATCCCTGCCTTCCTACACTAAAGAAACTAACCATGACCTCCAGTTATTTGACAGGTTCAGATTCAGTTGATCCCATCAGCTTATCTTTATCATGTAGTCAAGTACCTTTACACAGTGATCCTGCACAGAGATGGACTGATAGCTCTGCAACATTTTTTGAATAAGCAGGAAGTCCAGTAACCACCCACACAAACATTAACCCAACTGGCTGAACTTGACCTTAAACTTCATGCTTTTTCTTTCAATAATATTTTTTTTCAGCAGATCAGTGGAGTTGTCATGGGTACCAGGATGGGTCAAAGCTTTGCCAGTCTGTTAGCTGAATTGAGGAACAACTTTTTCTCTCCTTCCCAGGGACTGTGCTTGGCCTTTACAAATGCTATATAGATGATTGTATGGAGGCCACATCCTGCTACACGGAAAACATCCAAATCCTTCTGAACAAGTTTACCACATCCTATCCTTTCCTTCAGTACCATGTTGAAGTATCCTCTTCCACACTGCCAATTCTAGATATTAAACTGTCATTGCAGAATACTGGTCTGAAGACATCACTTTATTAGAAACCCACTGGCTCACACAGATTTCTCTTCCAGAGCCCCTTCCATCCCAAATATGTTAAGAATGGTTTGCCTTATTCACAGTTTTTTAGCTTCACTGGTTATTCAGTTAAGATAATGATTTTCCCGAGCAGGTTCAATTAATACACCATTTTTTTTTATTAGCAGGGTTTACAAAGGGTGTACTGATGGTAGAGTGACACCACCACAGCAAAGACTATCACAGCGACAGAATTCACCTGAAAGTGTTGGGTCACTGTGATGGTCCCCGCTGACACGCAGTGCATCTCCCAGTACATGGGGGGTCTAGGTGCAGCCACCCAATGAAAACACACACACATCCCCGACAGTACAATGCCAACACTCAGCATTGTGTCTGCCGCTGTTGGGGATGTCACCACTGTAGATGTCACCATGGCATAGGTAAACCATTACAAAGAAAGTTGAATGAATTGACCATTATTCCAGGTGAGTAATATGCCCATAACCTTGACCCTCAAAGAAGTGATACTCTCACACAGCAACAATGACATATTCCAGTGGTGCTTCCCTTCCATTCAGACTCCTTTCTGTTTACAGGACCATCAGTAGGCATATTCCTAATCTACAAACTGACCCCAATATTGAAGCTTCCTTTACAGAGCTATGAATTGCTTCCTACTGCAGACCATACAACCTTCAGAATCTCCTGTTATGCAACAGTCTCCATATGCCTAAAGATTTCTTCCTGCCAGGTATTAAAGCTTATAAAAGAACCTGCTGTTACACCTACACATTTTCTTCTTTCAAATAGTGTGGCTGAAATTCAAGGTTCTACAGTTGTTCTTAATACAATCAAGGAGTTTTCATGCATTTCCAGCATTGTAATATATTGTATTCTTTGCATGAAGTATGCAGCTATCTACATCATGTAGACTGACAGACACCTGGCTGATTGATTTAAATAATATTACAGGACATTTAGGGAGACACTGATAAGCTCATTGAATACCATTTTACCTCTAGAGACCATAATGTCTATGATTTTTCTGTTTGTATCCTTCAGCAGGATTTTTGGTATGCTAACCAAAGAAAAAACACAAAAAACAAAGCTTATCATCTGTTTAGGCTCCCAGCAGCCTTTTGATTTAAATGACAGACTGATTTTCTACTACAGCAACTTGTTTCCCACTGGAATCTGTCCCTTTTAACCCCTCATCATATTGCTTTCATGAAAGCAGGGTACATTTGCATATGTGGTTATGTCCGCTCACATTTCCATTCAGTGTGTGTGTGTGTGTGTATGTGTGTGTGTGTGTGTGTGTGTGTGTGTGTGTGTGTATACTCAATCTAGCTATGGCATATCAATTTTCATTTCCTTCAAATGGCACTGTCACATCCCCCATCATTGTCACCATTCAGCATTCTTACTATGCCATTAAATGGATCCCACTTGAGAAAGTCTCCATTCATTCACCACACTATGCCTCCCCATCCCTATCATCACTTCTTTGTTTTCCAGCTTGTAGTCTACCTTTGCCTATTATCATTTTTTCTTCTAGTCCCTCCCCCTGTTTTCTTTACTCACATGTATAGCCCTCATTTCCCCGTACCTCTCCATAAATTTAGCCACCTCCTTACTTCTAAAAATTCCTTCCTGCTATGTACCACAATTTGTAAAAGAACATGCTGTTAACCTGCAAATGTATTTCTATTGATGTGAAATTCAAGGCCCCTCAGGTGTTATTCACATCACCAAGAAGTTTTCATGCATATCCAGCAATGAGAAACTTTGTATTCTTTGCAAGAAGTGTGCAGCCATCTACATCATATAGACTGGCAGTTACCTGGCTGGTCGATTTAGAGAATATTCCCAGACAGTCAGAAATGGAGAAACTGATAAACCCATTGTGTCCCTTTTTACCTCCAGGGATCATCATGTCAATGATTTTACTGTTTGTGTCCTTCAGCTGGGTTTTTGGGATGCTGACAAAAGAAAAAAAACACAGAAACCAAGCTTATCATCTGCTTATGCTCTCAGCAGCCTTCTGGTTTAAACGGCAGACTGATTTTCTACAAACATTTTTCTACTGCAGTCTGCCCTTTTTAATCCCCCTCATATTTTTGCTTTCATGAGTACATAATACATTTGCATGTATGGATATAACTGTATACACTCCCATTTGAGGTGTATCTGGGCATACTCAAAGTGGGGGGGGCATTCCAGCTATGTGTGCATATCCATTTTCTTTTTCTCCAGATGTCCGTCTCCTTCCCCCACCTTTGTCTTCTTTCAGCCTTCCTACTATGCCCTGCTAATTAGATGCTATTTAAGGACTCTTCAGCTCTTCACTCCTACTATGCCTCTCCAGCCCCATCATCACCTCTTCATTTTCAAGCTTCAGTCTTTCCTTGCCTATTGTCACTTTTTCTCCTAGGCACTCCCCTTATTTTCTTTCCTCACATGTACAGCCCTCATTTCCCTTCAACTCTCCATGAGTTTGTTTCTTTTTCTCCTTTTTAGAGTTAATTCCTTGAGAAGACCTATGGTCAAAACATCATTATAACCTTATTTTCTTCTTTCACTTTGCATTTAACATTGCCTTTTTGTTTTTTTTTTCAGCCCACACAGTGACACAGTGCCTTGTTTTTAGCCCCTTAACATTTTCATCTTGAAGAAAATGAGAGTTGGGGAGAATAATCTCAGTCTTTCACATGCTCAGGGGTATTGACAAGATTGATTAGATACAGATATTGGATATAATGTGTTCCAGCAGAATGCGGAGGCATGTCCTGAAGCTCAGAGGTGATCAAATTTGTAGGTAATGTTAAAGGTACTTCTTCTCCTAGTGGGTGGAGAACCTGTGGTATAGCCTACCATTGGAGACAGTGGACATGTAGATAGTTCACATGTTTTAGGTAAGCCCACACAACGTTCTTCTTACCAAGAGAATCACTGCATACCCTGGGTAGTAGGGTGGATGGGAAATCACTATAAATTAATGCAAGTTTGCACAATATACTGTACCGTACTTATAAGTCCCTGTTTATGAAGTGTGGTGGTGGACATGAAAGACTTAGTCCCTTCCAATCTTACATTACTAACTGTTACTTCTGTACAGTATGTTTGCCAGCAGTTTACATGTTGCTGACATTTAGTGATATGAATTAATATTTTTCTAAAACCAAAAATGTATACTTTTAAAAATAGTTGAATATGATTTCACTTGGAAACCTATAAAACTATGTATTAACAAAACTGAGAAATGAAGTCAGTTATTAACTTTTTTTCTAAAATACCTGGTTGCAATTTGGTGGCACATATCAGTTGCATGTAAACTGTATAATGCAGGATGGTGTAGCATAGTGTATTGTCAATTTTTTTTTTTAAATAAATATACTTTATTGAGTTTTTACAATCACAAGCATGCCGTGTACATTACAGGGGATGAAGCTTAGTACAAATACATAAACATTACAGAAGATAACTGTCCCATAAATCCCTCCTCACCCCCATCCCTCCCTTATACCTCATCATCCACCCACCCCTTTCGTATCCCTCCCAAAAGCCCTCCTCCCCCATTTAAACCCTCCCTCCCAGGAGCCAGTACAAAATAGTGGTATTACAGGTTATACTTCTAACCCCACTAGGAAAAAAATGAAAGAACAAAGAAAATTATGAGGACGTCATCACTTAAAGATTCAGAATCATGCACCACCTAAGAAAAAAAGATATAAGGAATCCCTGCCCCCCATATCAGTGTGGTGGAACAATTGACTATAGAGCATGGAATTTCTCCCATTTGGCGTTGAAACGGGAGATTGCATTTCTGTAGCTAGCAATAGTTTTCTCAATCCTTAAGTAGTATAATAAACTAGCACGCCATTCTTGATAGGTAATGGAATTCTGATCTTTCCAGTGTTTTAATACTAAGGTTTTCACAGTGAGTGAAATTAGATTGATAAAATATGTCCTTTACCTCACTGCAACCATTGAGTAATCACCTAACAAACAAATCTGCGGGTAAAAAGGTCTTGTAGCCCTAATAAAGGATCAGCCTTAGTCTTAATAAGAGACCATAGGGGAGTAATCAGGGGACAGTCCCAAAATATGTGCAACAGGGAACCTTGTGCCTGACCACATCTAAAACAGTCATAATTTGGCAGCTTACCCATTTTACATAACTTAATGGGGGTCAGGTGCATGGTATGCAGAATATAGTATTATGTCAGTCTAAGCTTGTCATTGGCACTATATGTATAAATTCCTCCCCATAGATGTTCCCAATTAATACAACTATTAGGGGAAGTATCTATCCAATATTGAGAATAGTCAGCTGTACCTGGATGCAACTTCCCATGTACGGCCGCAACTATGCCAGAAACAGCATGTGGTTGCCCTGCGAGGGATTGGAACTCCAAGAAAGTCTCTCCATAGTTAATATACCACTGATTCAATTCAAACCAAGTAGTGAGCAAATGCCTAATTTGGTAAATATAGAAGGCATACCGTGGTGATATATGGAATTTCCCCAATATAGCTGAAACCGAGCACATCTTCCCTTGCTCTACTAAGTCACTAACTTTCATATTTGGGGGTATTCTCAACCTATGTGCTGAGAGAAAAGCTTTACCTACCTTAAAATTAGGGTTACCAAACAATGGTTGCGAAATATCCTTGGTGTGCATAATCCCTAAAGACCTACATAATTGATTATGAACTTTGACTGATGTAAAGATAACCGTGGGCTGGAGTGAAGCAGGCACATTTTTGGGGAGTATATACCAAAGACTGTCAAATGACACTTTGGATCTCTTAATGAGATTTCTTTCAATTTTCAGCCATAGGAGTTATAGTGGGATTGATTATTATTCGAGGGGGTAACCACCCATCGCATGTATTTGGCAATGTGACTCTCCAAATAGTAATGATAAAAGTTTGGGGGTTTCAGTCCCCCTAATGTTTTCGGAGCACATAAACAATTATAAGATCTCTGTGGGGGTTTATTTTGCCATAAAAACTTAGTAATCATGCTTTGAAGTTTACGAAACCAGGATAGGGGGAGGTAGATATTCAACATATTCAGAGTGTAGAATACTCTGGGTAACACATTCATTTTAATAATATTAATTCTACCTTGAAGGGAGATGTATAAGGGGGACCATCTAATTAAATCTTGCTGAATGGTTAAGAGAAGGTTGTCAAGGTTAAGCTTCTTCAAAAGAAAAGCTGAGGGTGACAAAATAATGCCAAGGTATTTAAGCCTGTTAGTCCAAACCATCCTGAACCTAGCCATGTCACCTTTGTGGACCTGAACATTAAGTGGCATAATTTCAGTCTTATTGATGTTCAACTTATTATTTGAGAACCTGCTAAATTCGGCAATTATATCTAAAATTATTGGGATGGCCTTATTTGGCTCTGACACATGGAGTAGAATATCGTTCACATAGGTCTACAGTTTAAGTTCAAATGGACCAACTGGAATACCCGTCGTTATGCTCGGGGATAACTGAAATTTATGAATCAAGGGTTCCAAATACAAGTTAAACAACAAAGGTGGTAATGGGTACCCCGGTCGTGTTCCTGAGTGTAATGGGAAACTATTGGAAAAAATCCCGTTGCAATAAATTCTAGCCCTAGGGTTAGAATATAAGTGTCTGATCCAACCAATAAATTCAAGGGGAAATCCAAATTGGCCCATAGTACTGAAAAGGAAAGGCCAACTAACCCTATCGAAAGCCTTCTCCACATCCAGGGAGACAAGGGCCATTGGTAGATCTGCCTCCCTGGATACGGAGAAAATATGGGCAAGTTTACAAAAATTATCTAAGGGGGTTTCTACCACCAATGAATCCGATCTGTTCAGGGCTGATTAGATTATCCCAGACTTTTGTAATCCTAGAAGTCAAGATCTTAGCTAAGATTTTAATATCACAGTTCATCAAGGAGATCGGTCTGTAATTTGTTACTTTATCTTTGGGTTTCCCAGGTTTAGGCAGAACAATAATGGTAGCTTCTAATAGAGTGGAGTCAACAATGCCCTGGGCACAGATATGGACATATAATTCTTGAAGGATGGGAGTAAGCTACTTCTCAAATGTTCAATAAAAGTTTGATAGGTAGCCATCCGGCCCATGAGCTTTATTCAGTGAAAGGGAATGAATAGCAATGGCTATCTCTGACGTCGAAATAGGGGAAGTCAGCTGGGCTCTCTGCTCGTGGCTAAGGGTGTGAAGGGAAAGTAGAGAGAGATATTCTCGAATTTCAGTTTGAGTAGGACTATTACCAGGAGGGCTATATAGTTGTCTATAGAACAATTCAAATTCATCCACTATGGCTTTGAGAGTTGTCAGTGGGTTACCTCCATCTACAGAAGTTATAGATGCAATCAGTCTAGACTCCTCTTGCTGTCTCAGTTTAAGAGCCAGGAGGTGCCCAGCTTTATGTCCCTGATCCAAATACCTAATATAGGTTTTGAACAAGGCATATTCAGCCTTCTCTCTGAACATATCCGCATATTGGTCTTTAAGAACTGTAAGCCAGATAAATCATCATTAGTGGGACAGGTGTCAATCTTACCTTCTAGCTCTTGAATAGAATCCAGTAAGGACCTCACCACAGCCTCCCTTTTCCTTTTACTGGTAGCAGCTATTCTGATAAATTCCCCTCTTAGGTAACATTTCAAGGAACACCAGAGTTGATCATATGCTAATATAGAGCCCCTATTTTGATCTACGCACTGATTGATTAATGTACGGATCCTGTTTACAGTGTCCTCATGGGATAACAGCTGGAGGTTAAGTTTCCACTGGGTAACTTTACGAATTGCTTGGGGTATCCTACCTTCAAACCATATCAGAGAATGGTCTGACAACATTCTAGGGGAAATTCCACAATCTATTGGGTCCATCAACATGGTCTGGTTTACAAAAAAAAAGTCCAGACGAGAGTAGGATTTGTGATAGGCTGAGTAGAAGGTGAAATCCCTCTTATTCAGGTGAAGGAGGCACCAAGGATCTGAGAGCCCTAACCCCTCCATCATTTCATGTAGAGACTTCTGTGCAGGGGAGAAACTCTGACCACCCTGGGTAGATCTATCCAACTTATTGTCATATGTAAGATTCCAATCCCCTGCTAATATTATTGGCAATTGTTTGAATGGGGCTAACTTAAGGGCTATTTGTGAGAAAAATTTGGGAGAGGAGTAATTAGGACCATAAACAGTACCTAAAATAATTTCACTATTGTCAAACAACCCTCTTACAAAGAGGAACCTCCCTTGCGGGTCTCCTATTTCTTGTAGAATTTGAAATTGGGTCCCTTTAGTAAATAAGATTGCAGCTCCTCTTTGGGAAGTAGAGTTGCCGGCTGCATAAACATATCCTATTTGTTCTCTTGGAAATAGGTTACCTTCACCAGCCAACAGATGTGTTTCCTGTAAAGATGTGTTTCCTGAGTGCATTAGAGCCAAATGTTTAAGGATCTGATGACGTTTCAATCTAGCTCTTGCCCCCTTAATATTCCATGAGGCAATTCTCATAACAAAGTACAAATTTAATACAAACTAGTAGATAAAAAAATCCAAAAATTAGGCTTATAATTATGACCATTAACCTAAAATATAAACTCGATGACTGGCTATTCACCCTCCCCCCACTATGCTCCACTACAGTCCTATATAAATTGGTTAGCTTAGGGAGCTTACTACCTTTAACCCCTAATGAGTCCCTCCCGGGTATATTTACAAAACTATTAGATATGCCCCAATAGGCGGATATAGAGTAAACCACCTCCAGTCCCAATGACTGACCTCGCAGCTGCACATTTGGCGTGATGTTTGTCATGCTACTCCTGATTGCTCCTCCCCTCCCACCCTTCCCCATATCAATTCTAAGCCTATAACACTATTAGAACAAAATGTATCAAATGTGGAAACCCCACAAGCAACCCTTAATACCTAATTCCTGATGTACACTATGGGTGAAGCTCTGTAAAAATCAGGTGCAACAATTAAACAAAGAAAACCTTATTCCTTCCACCACCCCTGTGCATAAAGCTATACATCTTCAAGGTATCCTCACTAAACCAAAAGGAATCTTCCAACAAGGGTAGTGCAATTATTTCTTCACCCCTTAATCAAAGTAATAATCAACTGATTCCTACAGGCACAAAGACCTACCCAGCTAATACCTTAGCTTGTAACACTTAAGTGAATTATAACCATTCCCAAGACATCAGCTATGGTGTCGCAGTATACATTATGACCCCAAAGTAAGGCTCATAAGATAAGAAAAGGAAATGCCCTGTTAGTGATCCTCTAATGGACCAGTTTAGCAACCTGCAATTACCAATAAAACAAGAAAAATCCCAATGGAATATAGATATCGAAGTGTTATACAGGGTGTAATACAGACGACTTGCCATTTAACAAAATGTCCACTAGATGGCAGTCTTTACCGCAGAAATAAACTGGAGAGGATTCATTTAATTAAATCAGGATACCACTTTTTGCATACTTCTGTAGCTGATTCCAGTGAATCGAAAGAGTGCCATTGATCTTCCCTGATGATTTGCAGCGTAGCCAGATATCGCACCCTAAATCGTATACCAGCAGATATCAATTTAGAGACTAGTGGATGGAAGGCTGAGCACCTCTGGCGAACCGAGTAGTGCAGATCCTGAACAATACAGATTCGCTTTCCTGCCCACTGCACTTCCGCTGCTTCCTTTAACTTTGTTAACACATATTGTTTGTCCAAAAAATTCAGCAGCCGAAAAAGGAAGGGGCGAGGGGGCGATCCCGATGGAGGCATAGGGCGTAGAGATCTATGGGCCCTCTCGATAATGTAAGTGGGCCCATTAGGGGAAGGCCCTGCCAACTTTTCACAAAGCTTTTGAGCAAAACTCACTGCTTGTCACCCCTCCTCTCCCTCCGGAATGCCCAGTACCACCAGGTTGTTTCTTCTCGAGTGACCCTCGAGATCCTCTAGGCGATCCTCTGTCTTCTTCAATCTGTGGCATAGGGTGACAATTTCTGGATCCAGTCTCCCCCTCCAGTCATCCAGTGAAGAAATATGGGTTTCGTAGTCCTTAGTATGTGCATTCAGCTGATCTAATGATAATTTCATACCACTAAATTCTGAAGCAAGCGCAAGCAAGGTTTCTTTCATTGGTGCCAACTCCCACAGAAACTGCTCTTCAGTTAGGGCAACTTGGTGCTTTGCTGAAGTAGGAGCCTCCGATCCACCTGCTTTCACTCTTTTAGCATTTTTATCTTTAGCCGGAGTCGGTGGGGGAGTGTGGCGGAGAGCCGGCGTCTTCATTTCGGCTTCCATTTTCGGACCATATACTGATAAGTTAAGAATCAGTTTCCCCAGGCAGTCAGTATGTATGCAAAAACCATTAGGTCAGAAATTAATGCCTATTTTGCAAGAAATCAGTCACTTTGTAGGGGAGGGCAGGGGAGCCATCTGAGAGAGCTTCTCAACAGGCAGCCATCACACTGGAAGTCCCGTGTATTGTCAATTATATATAAACTCCATCAATGAGTACTTCACTCCCACTGCTAAACCAGATACAGTACTTCCAAGAAAGGACAGAGAAACAAAACTTTCATAACAGTTGGGTCAACAAATCCATATGAAGGACCTTGACAATTGCCTTATATGAAATACGTTACTTACAAATATAGTATATGTAATCAAATCACATCAACTAAAACAACTATAGCCAGGGCTGCCCAATGGCCTAGTGGGTAGTGCTTTCAGAATCAGGGGCCAGATTCACAATGCTTATGAAATTCCCACAGCTGTGGGAAAAATGCAGCACAAGTGGGTTATGATTTGTGGATCTGCAGTTTTTCCCACGGCTATGGTATTCACAAAGGTGGAGCCAGTTTATGTCCAGCTACATGATTTATAGCATCTTGTGAGTGGTGTTGCCTTCGAAGTCCCTGCAGCTGTAGAAAAATGTTATGTCCAGTGGAACCAGGTTTAACATTACCACAGCTGTGAGGGAATGTGAATACTAATCCCTGCACAGCAGAGATTTCAGTCCGCAACTGGAGTTGTGGAGTGAGACTGAGTCCCAAATCACTTTGTGAATTCAGCTCCAGGTGGCTGAGGGAGCCATATATCAGTGCTCCCAACCAGGAACAGAAGGGGCCATGGCTACCTCTATTGTGGGCCTGGAAGCTTATCTCTTCCACAAGGCATCATCTGCATGCACCTGAGACATTTATTGGTGCCTAGCAAGTGGGGGAGAGACTGGGGGACTGGGGTGGAAACATCAGAAAATTCATGTCCCCTGAGTGGCTGGTATGATGTCCATTGGTTCTTTCAGGTCCCACTCCATGTGGATCCCTGCTGGCTCAGACAGGGAGATGAGAAGCTGGCAGGACTAGAAGGTCACCAGTCTATGACCTGAAATCAGGTGAATGGTGGTGGCCAGGGAGGACAAGTGCTATATTAAAAAAAAACTATAACTCTTAAACACCTATTAAAACAACCAGCTGGGCAAGTGTCCAAAAATATAAATGAAACTGTCTGTCTGTTTAAGTAACCTACAGTATAATCCCTAACTGCAACACACCCTACAGTTATTATTCTGAACTATAGGCTTTAAATATTATATTTATTTTTTCAATTTGCTTTTACATTTTTGGCCAGAAAAGATACATTAAGCTGAGGCTTGTCTTGTTTCCAGGAATCACAGGGAAGTTAAGTGACTTGCTTATGGGCACACAGTACATATACATTACACTAAGCTTATGCTTTCTAGCCTTTCATTGCAAATGGATAATCATATAAACCAAATATAGTTTTGCATCCTTAGTGAATTATTCTGTTCATAACAGGTAACTTTTTAAACTTAGGGTCAATGTGTTCTATTGGAAAGAGCCCAGGCTTGGGAACAGAGGAGCCTGGATCAAATCCCACTACAATCAATGAATTACTGTGTGACCTTGAGCAAGTCAGTAAACTACCAGTGCTTCAGCACTCACAACTACAAAATAATGCTGAAGCACTGAAACCTGTAAACTATCCCCCCCCCCCAAAAAAAAGAAACTGATTTGATTTCTTATGAATAATGTGGCTAATTCTGATTTACACCCTGATGCCATATTCAAATTAGAGAGCAGGGGAAAACTCCAGAAATAAGCAAGATGTTGAGAGAAAATAAATGAAACAGTAAAAATTCATAACAGCTGGATGTAGTCAGAGACTAGTTTTAGGAATCAAGGGTATTCTAAGACCAAAGAACTGAAAACAGATATTGAGGAACTCTGGGTCTCTAGTTATTAAAACATGCAAAAGACTGTAGCACATTTCTACACTTCATAAACTGTCAATAGCACTGTTACACATGGATGCTTGAATAATATATGGTTCCTTATTACTCTGAAATGTTAATTTCCAGTCATATTATAGCACCAAATTAGTAAAACAGGATGTGTTGTTATTTTTTAAATAAAAAAAGTGTGTGGGTGTAAAATATCTGTATGCACTTTTTTAATCGACCATCTGGATGACAACTGCCATACTGCTCTTCATATTTAACAGGGCCTTTGGGGAGCAGCTAAAAGAAAGCAGAGGGTAGAAGAGGATGGATCAAATATAACTGTGCTCCCAATGACAACAAACAGGGGTGGGGAGCAGGGGCAAAAGACTGGATTAGGATGGGAGGTCTGTTTACAAAGGAGGGGAAGAAAGGCAAATCTTTTTTCCACTATATCCAAACAAAGATACAATACGGTGTTTCAGTTTTATTAGCGTCCTGTTTCTACCCATTTTACTGCTCAGTGGGACTGAAGCACTCATAGGATAATTAATCAATCAAAAATTGTGTTTAGTGTAAATAAACCAGGATGTTTTTGCAACCAGTTAAGCATGTAATTGTTTTCAGTGGTATCCTGAAATCAAGTGATGAACTACACAAGTATAAAGCAATAAAAATCAATTTAACCATATATATATATATATTACAGCGTAACCTTGTTGCAGTAACAGAAACATAGAGAACTATAAGCAGATAAAGACATGGGGCTGGATTTTCAAAGCAACCCTTAGAGTGACACAAGCTGTGGCAAACAGCCACTTGTGTTGATTTCTGGTGCAACAGGGACCCTGTGCCAAATTTTGTAACAAAAGAGGTCCCGGTGCCAAACTCCACACAGTTGCCATAACTGCCCCCATGCGCCAAATGCATGGTGCAAGGAGTGGATTGCCAAAAGCTGCAGTACAGTTGTGTGACAGCAGTGGCAAGTGGTGGAGACCCACCAGCCAGTTGCCAAGGTGACTGACAGGGTTGTGGTGGATAGGATAATAATAATCATAATGAGAATAATAAGCTTTATTTTTAAAGTGCTGTTCACCAAGTATCAACGCACTGTACACTTATAACAGTAAACATACAAAACATTTAAAAAACAAATATTCATATCTTCCAGTTAAAACCAGTAAGTTAAATAAAACCACAGGACACTGTGTATCAATCAGAGTCAGTCATTTACAAAGGCCTGCTCAAATAGATGCATTTTTAATGCCACTTTAAAACTCTTCACGGTCAGGCACTCTCAAATCTGATGAGGTAGAGAGTTCCACAGGGTAGGAGCTGCAAATGCAAATGCCTGTACCCCCGAAGATTTCAACCGAACCCTGGGAACCTCTAACAATCCCTCGTCAGCAGAGCAGAGTGGTTGGGAGAGGGCAGTAGGGATGAAGGAGCTCTTGCAGGTAACTTGGTCCCTGCCTGTGTAGGGCTTTGCAGGTCAGCAAGCCAACCTTGAAAGTGATCCACCACTGAATTGGCAGCCAGTGCAGGTCGCGCAGCACAGGTGTAATGTGACTGGATCAAGATAACCCAGTCAACAACCTTGCCGCAGCATTCTGCACCAGCTTCAAGTGACAGATATCAGCCCCTGGAAGCCCTAGGTAAAGGGAGTTACAGTAGTCCAGGTGTGAGGTCACAAAGACATGGATCAATGTTGGAAGGTCACCGGATGGAACTAGATGCTTAATCTGAGTGATGCTCCTCAGATGGTAAAAAGAGGACTTGACCATGGCTGACACCTGTGAACAAAGTGTCATTCCATTATCAGGAATCACCTCCAGATTTTACACCTGTTCAGAGATCAGCAGCTGGCAACCCCTGAGCCAAAGCCCTGTGAAACACCCAGCAGTCAGTTTCTCTGTTCAGCAACCTGGATCCACCACCAACACTTCAGTCTTGGCAGAATTCAGTTTCAGTCAGCTGGCATTCATCCAGTCTTGGATATCCACGAGGCAGCTATTAAATACAGAGACTGAAGCCAGCCCGGTGGCGCTCAGGTTTGAAGCGCTGGATGCCACACCTTGTGCCATATCGGTTACCCGAGTTTGGGAGTGAGCTCAGGTGCCAGGGCTTGGCAGGGAAGAGAGTAGATTGAGCACCTGCTGGGCTGCTTTCCTATCTCAGGGGACAGTACTTGGGAGTCCAGCACTCCGGGGGCCCCTGGTGGAGATCGGGGGTGCAGCAGAGCACTGGGCTACATGTATGCAGCGTGGCCTGATGTTGGCAGGGCAGCCACGTGCCGAGAAGTTGGGGGACGTGAAGCATGCATGGGAGGGGAAAGGAAGGTGTAACATGGAGGGAAAAAGCCCTCTCCTACTGGATAGGTGATGGCTTCCTTCAGTGCTACCACCACACATCCAACGCTGGTCTCCCATCACTGCCCATTCAATCTCTCTGGGGCTTTAGGGCCCGTGTCCCTAGAGAGTCATAACATCCTTGAAGATGACAGGGGACACAGCGGGCAGTAGAGCAGTCAGGTCAGTGGGTAAACCTGAGAGAGTTCCGGCCAGGAGAGAGATAGAATCTACAAAATAAAAATACGGAGACCGCACTATCCTGGTTGGGCACAAAAAAGGTAGAGTTGGGTATCATCTGCATAGCAGTGAAAACCCAGCCCACGCCACCTTACAATGTCTCCCAATGATAACAGATACACTGTGAACAACATGGGGGACAGCACAGAGCCCTGAGGTAACCCACAAGACAGAGGAAAAGCATCAGATGAACAAGTCCCCAACACTACTCTCTGAGATCTACCCATGAGGAAGGATGGGAACCATCTAAGGACAGTACCAGTCAGACCACATAACACCTGCAGGCATTCCAGCAGCACCCCATGGTCCACAATGTCAAAAGCTGAGAAGAGATCAAGAAGAACCAAAATAGAGTGGTTCTACTGATCTCTCACCATTAGGAGATAACTGAGTATTCAAACCAGAGTGGTCTCTCTACTATGCCTCTTCCAAAAACCAGACTGGAGAGGATCATAGATATCATGGATGGTAACGTGGTTCTCCAACTGTAAGGCAACAACTTTCTCAATAACCTTCCCCACAAATGTAAAGTTCGAGACCAGTCTATAATTCACGGGACAGTCTGGGTCAAGAAAATATTTCTTAAGGAGTGGAATAACCATCGCCTCCTTCAGGGAGTTCACAAACTCACCCGACTCTAAAGAGCACCAGACTATCTCCACTAGGACAGGGCCAATGGCCTCAATACATCCTACTAATAGCCGTGTTGGACCCAGGTCCAAAATACAACAAGTTGACTGCATAGTCTGGATAATCCACATGACATCAATGATCTCCATCCAGTCAAACTCCATCCACCCCAAGTGAGGTGAAGTGACCCCGCACCGACCATTACCACCCCCTAAAGACCGAGTTGATTGAATCTCAGACCTGATGTTGGTAATCTTATCAACAAAGAAGTGAGCAAACTCCTCATATTTTTCTTTTTTTTTAACAACTCTTTATTCAATTTATAAGAAAGAGAAAAGACAATAAAAACATACAACAAAACCTGGAAGTCCAGACACACAGCCCAGAAACTGGCCGTGTAAACTATATACAATACCTATATACAAGCTCAGGATTGATGTCCCCCCCACCCAAATTATCTTTAATCCAATGGGACCCCTCAATAGGGGCTATATCCTTGTATAAATTACAAATCAAACCACTTCCCCCCAGCCCTATATAGCTCCCTCAATTCTATGGGTAGCCCATTGATCCCATTCTAAACACATTAGATCATCCCCGAGAGGGGACACCTCCCTGAGCTCCCCCCAAAAGAAAGAGAGAGTCCCCATCCCCCCTGTCTTTATAGCAGGTCCAGTATCTTCATCCGCCCAAAAAGTCCCCAAAAACCCCCCTTACCCTCTTTTTATATAGCTTGGTCTTCCTGTTCCTGTAATGTCTTTATCGTCTCATTCCTATATGTCACAGGCTAAACACAGCCCGACAGGCAGACCCAAACCCGACCAAATGGCCCCTATTGGGAATACTCCTCATATTTTTCTTGAGAAAACACTCTTTGAACTTGCAGACAGGCTGGATTGCATAGCCTGTCCACTGTTCGAAAGAGCTGAGCTGGTCGGTTCTGAGCTGTAGCAATCTCCCCAGACAAGAACTCTGCCTTCTTATGAGAAATTGCCAACTGACAGTCCTTATAGTGTTCCATCAGTCTAAGCCTGTCAGCATTCCAGCCAGATGTCAACCAACACTGCTCTAACCTTCGTCCTACTCGCCTCAGTGCCCTCAGCTCTCCATCAAACCAGGGAGACCGAAGGCGATGAGCGAGTAGGCAAACTCGGACAGGAACTATGGTATCCAGAGCCCCCACCACTGCTTGATTATAAACCTGTAGGAGGTTCTCTGGTCCCTCGCTAGTACCTGGTAGACCCGATAGATCCAACACCACTGACAGGCCTTCCGGGGACACAACCCTTAATGGGCAGTATTGGAACATCTCCACAGGGGCAGACCTAAAAGACGGATACAAGAAATTGAATCTTATAGTGTGATGGTCAGACCAACCAACTTGTTCCACCACCAAGTCAGAGGTCTCCATCCCCAGGAGGAAGACCAGGTCCAATGAGTGACCGTGATTATGTGTCACAGAGGCAACAGCCTGTGTGAAGTCAAATGAAATCATCAGTTTAAAGATCATGTGCAATGGTTTTTACATATTTTTTATAAAAGCTTGAAAGCTGAAATTCAAGTCCTTGTGTCATGATTAGTGTTTCCTGAAAATGTCATGTTGTTTGGTCTTGTGGTTTTCTTTAAATCAACATTTGTTAACTTGCTCTACAGTGGCTGAAAACAGTGGAGTTATCTGTGTCCTCTCAGTCAAACTTAGAGTGTGATTATATCATTTTGGAGTAGCTTGCTGTTTCAGATTCCCAATCAGAGCAATAGTTTGTAGAGTTAATGGTTTGCTGAGCTCTCCAAGTTTCTTACCAACCCAGTCTGTGGTTTGTGTTTAGATAGTTCAGCTTAAAATATATAATTATCTTTTCATGAAAAGCTGATCATTTCAGTTTCAATGCTGAACTGAAGTAGTGGAAATCTTTCTCTGTGAGAAATCAGCTTGTCTGTATTGCAGCTCTGTTCTTTCTAATCAAAACGTTTTCTAACTATATAACACAGGGCTAGTTATTGAATAGAAAATGTAGAGAAAAAATGCAACAAATATGTTGCAGGTGATACCTTTTATTGGGCAAACAAAATCATTTTTAAGACTAGCTTACGAGAGATAAAGCTCTCTTCCTCAGGTCAAAGTGCTACCACATTTCTTTTTTTTTTTTTATGAATATAAAATAAATCAAAATTTTGTTAATTCACAGAAACAGTTTGTCTTTGATGTAGCCTTCATAAATACATTCATGTAAGAACATTTTATTTTCATGTCAGATTGACAAACCGTACATGTGCTTGAAATACTGTAGCAGAGCGTGAGAGGCATCTGTCTGAACTCACAAATTTCAGTTCTTTGATGGTTTCTGTGCACATAACTAGAAATACTATGTGGCATCTCAATGCACTGTGTCTCTGCCCCACAGATGAGGAAGCCGTAGTCTATTGCCACCTGTCCCCTCTCCCCTGCCCCACAAGCCCCCTACCTTCTGCTCCATATTCGTGGCTGCTACATCCTGCTGCCCACTGTCTTCTCCCACACAGTCAGGAATTGTGCACCCCACTGCCTCCATCCCCTCCCTAAAGAATCAGGACTGCTACACCCTGCCTCCCCCTGCCCAAACAGTTGGGGTTGCTGCACCCTGCTGCCCTCTCTCCTCCACCCTCACAGTTAGGGAAGCTGCACCTGTTGTCCCCTGTTCCTGTCTCCACAGTCAGGGTTGCTGTGATGTGTTAAGCCCTAGAGTGCCAGAAGGGGAGTTCCCTGCCTTCATAGCTGTGGCTGCTGCACCATGCTGCCCTAGCCACCAGAAGTGGGGCTTTTGCTGCACCCTGCCACCCACTTCCAGTGCAGCAGCCTCGAATGTGGAGCAGAAGGTAGGGGGCTTGTGGGGCAGGGGACAGGTGGCAATAGACTGCAGCTTCCTCAACTGTGGGGCAGAGATCCGGTGCAATCGGTTGCCACATAGTGTTTCTAGTTATACACACACATGATGCATTTTCACACAGGATCCACCAAAGAACTGAAATGTGTGAGTTCTGACAGTACAAGTGCTTGAAATACTGTAGCAGAGTGTGACAAACACTGTTTTGTTAATCTGACATGAAAAAAATATGTTCTTACACATTTGTATTTATGAAGGCTACATCAAAGACAAACTGTTTCTGTGAATGAGCAAAATTTGGGTTTATTTTATATTCATTAAACAGCTCTGTGTTATATAGTTGGAAAAAAATTCGGTTTGATTAGAAAGAACAGAGCTGTGATACAGACAAGCTGATTTCTAAAGAAAAAGATTTCCACTACTTCAATTCAGCATTGAAACTGAAATGATTAGTTTTTTAAAGGAAGAGAATGATATATTTTAAGCTGGTCTATCTAAACACAAACCAGAGACTGGGTTTGTAAGAAACCTGGAGAGCTCTGATTGGGAATCTGAAACAGCAAGCAACTCCAAAATGATATAATTGTTCTCTAAGCTTGACTGAGATGACAGAAATAACTCCACTGTTTTTAGCCACTATAGAGCAAGTTAACAAATGCTGATTTAAAGGAAACCACAAAACCAAATAACATAAAATTTTCAGGAAACACTAATCATGATAAAAGGACTTGAATTTCAGCTTTTTAAGCTTTTATTAAAAATATGTAAAAACCATTGCACATGATCTTTAAGGAAGTCCTGACCAAATTGTGAGAATTTGTTGTCAACCCAGGTGCTGAAGTCACCCAGCACCATCAACCTGGGTGACTCCAACACCATGTCGACAACGAAGTCCACGACTTCCTGCAAGAACAACTTCTCAGCCCCTGGTAGACAGTAAATGAGAATGATTCTGTACTCCACACCTGCGACCACAATAGCCTGGAAGGATCTGGCCTCCTCAACTGGAACACCAACAAGGCCCAATTCCAATCTAAAACAGATTGCTACACCCACACCCCTGCGATCTGACCTCCCACACTGTATCATGGAGAACATGGCTGGAATCGCTGCCTCTAAAATGGGGCCAGCATTTTCATCCAACCAGGTCTCTGTGATGCATGCCAGGTCCGATGACCCAACAAGTTTGGATATAATAGCCATCTTGTTTTTTTATAGACCTGGCATTGCACAACTCCGTGCGAGTCGGATGAGATACCAGGGACGTCCGAGCCACCGGCCCATGAACCATGGAGCCCTTGGGTATGGGGACCAGACAAGGCAGGCCCAGTTCTGAAACTCATTTCACCCCAGGGTATCTCCCAGTCCTCACTACCCTCAATTCAGCTGCTCTGCTCTCCCCCCCCCCCGTGGTCCAGAACCCCCCATGCCTCCTACCAACTATCCCCAATGCCCTGCAGCATCCATAGACTGCCACTGACAATGGAGGACAGCTAAAGGGGCGGCGGTCCCGGAGCTCAGAGGTGGAGTAGTGCCTGACTGGGAGAGCAGATTGCAAACACATATCAACTCTAGTCAGACAATCCCAGCTAACCTAACACAATCAATTAAACACAGCAAACAATACTACCCCAAGCCCAATTCCACCACCCACTAAATTCAACCCAGCCAAACCCCTCAAACTAACTAATTAAAACAAAACAAACACCAACAAATCCCCAGAATTCAGATAGGATTCATGCGTCAATGAAATAGCTTATTCCAGTTAATAATCCTGAAGCAGGTTGCCCTACTGAGGCTCTCACCCCAGCAGATGCCAAGTTAATTAAATGACCAATGAAAAAAAAGTCTCTCACTTTGGAATTTTCAACACTGTTCAAAATAAATATATTACATTACAAGGAGGTCCTCTCACTACCTCCAAACCACAATCCAGGGAGCAGCAATGGAAGGGATTGATTCACCGCTGATAGTTAACGTAGCTCTTCACTATCCAACAAACAGGAAGCAAGCCAAAGGGAAGCTCTTAAACTTCTTCGCAGGCATCTCCTGGATAATGAAGCCCCCACAATAAAGCCACCTGATGGCTGGGGCAGGGAGGATCACCCCCTGGTAGACTAGGCCCCCCAAAAGGAGATCCACCGGTCACCCAATGAGGGATACCCTAAAGGACTGGGTCCCACAGTGCCCTCCAGCCACAGGCCCCCAGAACTCCACCAGGGAAGCAACCCACTCCACCCCAAACCACCAAGAGAGCTCTAGGGAGTGACTATAGTGAGAAGCCAAACTATTCACTGGGACAAATACCAGGATAGCCTTGGGTTCAGAGGCCTCAGATAGGGGTAAGGGCCAGACAGCCCCCAAAAAAACAGGGATAGATCCTGGCCCCACGGCCACTCTCCAAATGCCCAAAGGACCAGGAAACCACCTCCAGAGTTCCCGCTCCTCTGATAAAAGACCCCAACTGGTGACACCCTGGCCTCCCGAGGCCACACACAGTCCTCACCCATTCTGAGGTCCTCACAACCCCAGGCCAAAATCCCAGTCCAATTTCTTGCAGAACTCACTGCTTCAACAGATTCACAGTTCCACCAATCATATGATTTATCTCCAAGTGTCCGGCAACAGTCTCCTCCTTACAATCCCTCAGGTCCGCTTCCTCTGTGCAGCAAATTCACCCCTACGATGGAAATGAAATGCCACTCCAAACAATCATCTCCCAGCCACACTGCTCAGAGGAAAAATAGAAGGTAAAATACAAAATTAAGCTGTTTTCCATTGCAAGCTGACATGGAAGCTCCCATCTTCCATACAAGGAGCCTCCAACTTGATTAGGCAGCACATCATCAATAGTCCATGAAGCTCATCAAAATAAAATGCTGTCCAAATAAGTCAGGCAATTTCCACCTTCAAACAGCTCATTACCCTATAATATGCATTAGCAGATGATAAGCAAAAACCGGACCCAAAGGCTCCCTCTGGTACACAGACCTCTGAGCGGGACACAGCCAAGAACATAATCCTGGAGGGTACACTACGCTTCTAGTCTATATCACTTCTTCAACCCTTTCTGGTATTAAGGAATCTAACGGGAAATAAAAACAAGTAAAATAAAACAAACAAAGCATAAAACACAAATAAAACAAAAATTGAACTAAAATGCTAGCTGAGATGCTGGCTGGCTCACAGCAGTCGCCATATTCAACTGATTGGGGGGACATTTTTAGGGATCATGGAGGGCAGGATGGGTCAGGATGCGGGGTGGTAGCATCAGACCCCTAAGGAGGACAGTGCAAGGCCACCATCATGATCATGCAAGTCTATATCTGGGGGTGTGTGGTTGTATGACTGGCACCATGGGGGGAACCTGAGGCACATACATGTCCACTCTACTGGTAGTTCATCTGATGTCCAGGTGCTGTGTGGTCGTGGGATACCGTGGGCCTCAACAGGGGAGCACAGGTTCACCTTCCACCCAGCAACAGCTTCAGGGGTGGCACACTGGCTGGTAAACCAGCTCCAGACTGGTCTAACTGTAGCAGACCATGTGCCCTTTGTGGGGATGCTGCAGTGCTGCCCTGGCATAAGCCCCCTTCTGCCATGGTGCATTGGTGCATTCATCACAAGAACAGCACAAGCTTGGCTAATGCAGGCAGTCCCACAACTGGTGCAGGCTGCATAGCAAAATTAGGAATGCTGCAAGGTGTGGTGCAGGGAGCCATGGAGTCCATCCATACATTTAAAAACAGTGATGTAAACCACTTAACTTCAGACTCGTGATGTAACTGTTTTAAAGTATAATCATGATCAATGTTATTATAAAAGCTAATTTGGGCTGGCCTGCCGGCACGGAGGAAAGATGCACCACTGTGACACCATTGACCCGGGTTCGGGAACAGGCTCGGGCATTGGAGGGCCGGCCGGGGGGAGAAGGCTTGACCGTCTGATGACTGCTTGCCTTCTCCTGGGGGAGGGTGGGTCAGTGGCCCAGCATTTGCTGACACCTGGTGGAGGCCAGGAGAACAGCAATGCACTGGGCCCCATTGCCTAGGGGAGCATGACGGATGTCTGCGTATGCCCTGACATCAGTGGCACATCATGCCCGCACAGGGAGAAAAGGGGACACATGCTCCCGGCCAACAGGATGATGGTTGCCAGCCTCTGCCACCGCAAAAAAAGCCCTAGACAACTGGACCACCTCAGCAGCGCCTGGGCCAATAGAAACATAGAATTTGATGGCAGATAAGAACTGCTTGGCCCACCTAGTCTGCCCATTTTCCTACCTGATGGATATGCTGCAGATCCTAATTAACCAACAGCCTACTTCCTCCTACCCTCCACTAGGAATGCCTTATGTCTGTCCCATGCATTCTTGAATTCCCCCCACTGTTCTTAACTCCACGACCTCCTCAGGAAGGCTGTTCCATCCATCCACAACCCTCCCCATGAAAAAATACTTCCTCGCATTACCTCTGAGCCATACCCCATCTATCTTCATATTGTGCCCCCTTGTTCTTGCACATCTCTTTTTCTGAAAGATACTACCCTCTTGGACTTTGTTGATTCCCTTGAGATACTTCAAAGTTTCTACGATGTCCCCCCCCCTTCTTTCCTCAAGGGTATACATATTAAGCTCCTTTAGTCTCTCTTTGTATGTCTTCTGGTGCAGACCCTGCACCATTTTGGTTGCCCTCCTCTAGACAGCCTCCACTCTGTCTATGTCTTTGCAGAGGTGGGGTCTCCAGAACTGCACACAGTACTCCAGATGGGGTCTCACCAACTGTCTGTACAGAGGGACAACAACTTCCTGTTTTCTATTGTTGATGCCTCTCCCGATGCATCCCAGTATCTCCCCCAGCCTTCCTTATTGCCTTCTCACATTGCTTACCCACCTTTATGTCATCTGATATAATTATTCTCAGGTCTGTTTCCATTTTTGTTGGTGTCACTATCTCACCCCCCAGTGTGTACTCTTCCCCTGGGTTTTTGATTCCCAGGTGCATTGCCTTGCACTTCTTTGCATTGAATCTAAGCTGCCATTCATCTGACCATTCCTCCAACCTTGCCAAGTCCCTTCTCATCCTTTCCACTCCATCTTGTGTATCAACCCTGTTGCAGATCTTTGTGTCATCTGCAAAGAGACATACTTTTCCTTCCAGTTCTTCTGCAATGTCACTTATAAAGACATTAAAAATGACCGATCCCAGTATTGAACCCTGCAGTACCTCACTAGTAATCCTCCTTTCTTCACTGTGGACTCCATTTACTACTACCCTTTGCATCCTGTTGTCCAACCAATTTTTTATCCAGGCCACCACCTTGGGACCCACACCAAGGTTGGCTAACTTGTGTATTAATCTTTTGTGTGGAACTGTATCAAATACTTTGCTAAAATCTAGGTAGGCCATATCCACAGCCCCGCCCTGGTCTACTACTTTGGTCACCCAGTCAAAGGAATCTATTAGATTTTTCTGACATGACCTTCCCACTGTGAATCCATGCTGCCTTGGGTACTGTGCCCCACTGGCCTCTAGGAATTCAACAGTTCTTTCCTTCAGAAGTGATTTCATTTTCCCTACCACTGAGGTCAAACTAACTGGTCTGTAGTTTCCTGCCTTTGCCCTGCTCCCACTTTTGTGAAGAGGTATCACATCCACCCTCCTCCAGTCCTCAGGTACCACCCCACTCTCTCATGATTTGTTAAAGAGAGTAGTCAGTGGTGTCACTAGTTCTACCCTTAGCTCTTTTAGAATTATTTGGTGAATCCCATCAGGCCCCATTGCTTTGTCCACCTTCAATTTTATTAGTTCTTTCAGAACCCTTTCTTCTGTGAGTATTTTGTAATTTCTTTCACAATGTAGACAACAACACCATTATTTAGGGCCTCGCTGACCAAACTGTCACATATTGTACAGCATGCCCTAAGCCAGGAACCAGCCTCCATGGTAGTCATAGTGCAATTCAATAGGTAAACATGGTTTTACTATAGTGTGGTGACACCTTTTTAGCCGACATCCCCGACAGTAACAGACACAATACCGAGTGTCAGAATTGTACTGTCAGGGATGTCAGTGTGTTTTCTTTGGGGGGCTGTGCTCCCCGGACCCTGTTGTGGGTGATCCACCCCCCACACCCCCCAGTCTCTAGATATACAACTCTGAGTCAGAGTTGTCTCAGGAAGGGGGAAACACACCAGGAAATGCAGTACCGGTGCCAGTAGGGACCATCACAGTGACCAGACACTTTTCGTCGAATTCTGTCGTTTTGATGGTCTTCGCTGTGGCGGTGTTGACCTGCAGTCAATACACTAAGTAAACACTCCCTGAAGCATTTATTAGATCAATAATGCAGAAGTTAAAAAAAAACAACAAACATAAGTTCATAGTATTCTTATTTATAGCTGGTGGGACGAAAACACAGGGAGGACATGTTAATTTGAGTTGTTGGTAATTTTTGACCAATGAGCTCTGATAGCTACTTTCTGGGTCCATTGGGGGGTTACTAAGGTCTTTTTAATTGTTATTATTGGGTATTAGCCAAAGTTTCTGTTTGGGGCTAGAACTCTTAACCCTTCCCCCAAAGTTCAGTGCTCAAAGTAGAACTGTATTGACTTGTAAAATCATGTTCCTTTATTTTTATTTTATTAAAGGTTGTGTAGTTTTCAGATAGAGAATTAGGGGAAGCACTACAAAGCTATTCTTCAAAACAGTATTTATAAAACCCTTAAAGGGAGAATAGCACAGTTCAGTGCCTAACATGATGTTTGTTAAATGTTACATAAGGGCATATCTCAAACGTTAAGTACAAAATACTTCCTCCCATCATTAAATAAAGCAGTGTAAGATAGGGCACAAAGATGTATAAAAGTACTAAAAGGGACATTAAATGGCAGGAAACAAGACAATTTCAAGGGGAATTCATCCCTTTCATCATGCAGAAAACTATGACACTGCACTTCATCGAGGTGGACTCCACAGTACATCTAATAGGGTTACGAGTAGATCATGACTAAGCTATCCCCTCCCCACACACACACACACACACACACACACACAGCCAAAGGAAACCTATGCAATAAAAACTTAATCCTGCACTGAGTACAGACCCTCCCCATACACAGCTGCTGTGGAGATTAGTAATGACCATTTTGTCAACTTGAAGTAATGCTTCCCACTACATTGCATTTAAGCCTAGGCAAGTCTCAGGGTATCAGCCAAAACTCATTAAAGAGCTAGTGAGGCCAAAACAGGCAAACAGGAAAACAATGCAAATTTTAAGTAGTAGCCAGTTGTAACTTTTTATTTCTTAAGTATTTTTTTCTTTTTCATTCTGCTCATTACAAAGTTTTCTATGTGATAATAATTGTGCTGGATGTGTGGAAATGCTCTTAGCCTGGCAGCTGACATATCTAACTCTACTGCCCCACACTACATCATCAGCATTATGATTTCACTGACAGTGACATCATATGTGAATAACATGGCAGTCAGTCACTTGTTGTTCCTAAGCAGCAGTGATGTCACAGTCAGTGAGGTCACAATGATGATGATGTAGTTTGGGGCAATATAGCAAGATATGTCAGCTGCCAGCCTAAGAGCTGTTCCACACATCACATCTACTAACATTAGTTAATAATGCTTCTAATTAAACAAAGTGAAAAGAAAAAGTACCTCAGATACAAGAGGTAATGGTTGCCTGCTTTTAAAATCTAATATTAGTTTTAGGCAGTACACTAGCACTTTAAGTTGACTGCAATAAAGTAACAGTTTAATATTCTGAAAGTCTGCTTCAAGTTTTACTGAAACTTTTATCACTAACCTCAGCAATGTCATCTAACAGTATCTGTCATATTACATAAATTTTAGTGAGAGAGAAATGTTCTTCACTGGGGTTAAACTGCAGGCCAGCTTCAACTAGCGGTTAAGCATTCTACCACAGTGTGTTACATTTCACATGTTGAAATAGGTGGGTTTTTTTTACAAGAAACCCATGAAAGGAGAACACACATCCTACATTGATTACAGCCCACCACCATAGACTGCTGCAGTGGTTTTTGATAATTAACATTTTTCCAGCTTGAAGTAATGTCTCCCACTAAGTTGCATTCAAACCTGGATACGTCTCACAGTTTTGACCAGAACTAATTGAGTGCAACAAAGTACCAATTTAATGTGCTGAAAGTCTGCTTCAAAACATGCTGAAACTCCAGTTACTTATATAAGCAATTGCATCTAACAATTTCTCTCAGACTACATAAATTGTAGTGAGAAGGAAAAAATGTTCTTCACTAGGGATTGAACCTAAAGCCCCTCCAATTAGTGGCTTGGTGCTTAACTACTGTGTGTTATCAGCTCACAAGGTAAAACAGGTAGTTTTTTGACAAAAAAAACATACAAGGATAAAAAACACCCTTCATTAAATGCAGCCCCCCCTTACAATGCTGCAAAGGGGTTTAGTAACAAACATTTTGCCAGCCACTAAATTACATTCAGATCTATACAAGCCTCAAAATATCAATGGGAACTAATTAAGTTGGCAGCAATAAAGAAACAGTTTAATATTCTTAAAGTCTGCTACCAGCGGGAAAAATAGACTTTACAGACAGAGAGGAGTGAAAGCACCTAACTTTATCTTAAAGGTATACAGTGGACCCTTGAAATAGAAAACCTCTCCATAAGGAATTTCTGTTATAGTGAACACCTGATATGGCTCCTACAGTTGTCCATTTAGCCATATTAACAACTTTTTATAGTGAACCATAGCTATAGTGAACAAATTGCCTGGCTCCAGAGGTGTTCCTTATAAAGAGGGACCACTGTATTTATATTTATTTATATTTATTTTCCTACTGAAAGGAGCAGGGTAAGTGGGGAGAAAATGAGAGATTTGTAGACAGTGTTTGTGGCACTTTGGAACTTTTCTTCAAAATTATAATAGGTGGTGTGGGGGGGGAACTAGCTCAGGAGATCAGTCTTGGTGCTGAATAGAATCTGGAAGCCCTGTGAATCAGGTGTGTAATTGGGGGGTGGCACTGACAGAGACTTAGTGCCTTCTTACAAAAGCACTATAAAGGGACTCCCTCCATGTCCCACACATGTTTGTGTCCCAGCTAGTGACTGGAACAACAAAGGAGTGGCAGGCATCAGCAGAAAGAAGCAAAGAAGTAGGGTACTCTGCTGGTCGACTAAGGTAAGGCACCTGTTCACTACTGTGTACCAGTCACTGCTGGAGTGGGTGGAAGGAAAAGGTAAGGCAAAACTGTGATAGGAGCAACACCCTCTTGAGGGTAGAAGTATAAAGAGATTTAAACAAGGTACAGGGCAACACAAATAGAAACAAACAAAAAAGGGGAACACTAGAAACACTGTATCAGGGATAAGGGTAGAAAAGTCTATCCAGGTAACACAGGATGAATAGAAGTTGGGAATGCTGGGAGTGGTGCAATGCAGTGGCTGTGAGGCAACAATTTTTAGATAGACCTTCCTGAGATTGCCATGCTGCCCCAGCTGCACGGACCTGTCTGAGTTGAGGGAGGAGGTCGCTAGACTCCAGGCCGAGTTGACTAGGATTCAGGCAGCCTCTTACCCCACCCAGGGGCCACCATGTCTGCCACTATTACCTCAGAGGATGACAGGAATGAGGAATGGCTGGACTATGGTGAATTCTAGAAGTGTGGGACAGAGGCAAATTCTTCAACCAGTACCATTTTGTAATTCTTATGCCACTCTGGTGGGGTGGGACTGCTGGGAGGAGGCACCCATGGTAGTGACCAGGGAGCATGTGGTGGCCTTCCATAGTGGAAACCCCAAAGAGGGTGGTATAGGACCCCAGATTAAGAGGAAACAACTGCTGATGGGGGACTCAATTTTGAGGGGATAAATTGGGGAACAGGAAGTGGGGAGGCAAGTTAGGTGCCTATGCAGTGCTATGGCCTAGAGGGATGGGAAGCAGATCCTGAGGATTGCTAGGGAAGCAGCAGAAGAGGAAGAGCTGGATGTTATTGTTCACCTGTGGATTAATGACCTGGCTAGGGATGGGTCTGGGATAGTGCAGGGTGAGTTTATGGGGCTGGGGAGGGATCTTAGACAGGTAGCGTTCAATGGCTTTCACTGAGGTGCTGCCTGTCTATGATGGGGAGAGGAGAGGGATTAACACAGTAGGAACTTGAACTCATGTCTGAAGGAATGGCACAGAACAAGGGTATGGCTACACTGGGGACTGAGTACCAGCCTTGGAGGATAAAGGCCTATACAGGGGTTATGGCCTGCATCATTCTGAGAGGGAACTGCAGTCCTCAGTAGACAATTTAAATGTTACTTTGATGAACATTTTAACTAGCTGAGAGTGGTGGTGGAAGGAATTGAGAAGGCAGAAACTGCCCCCCTCACAGGCTGAAGTAGAGACTAGAGAGAACCCAAGAGGACAGGAATCCCCCAGAGTGCAAATTAATAAAGGAAGCTGGGTGGCAGAGATGAGAGGGAAGGGAATGGGAGCATTAAAAAGGAGAAATGGAAAGTAAGTAGGGAAACAAGGAAAAAAGAGGATAACTAGCAGAGTGGACACAAAATCTGAAAGGAGATGTGTACAAATGCAAGAAGTCCAGTAAATAATATTCCAGACCTAGAGGCCACCATGGCAGAGGCCGGCCTGGATATTGTGGCTGTTACTATGTTATGGTACACTGAAAACCATGACTGGGACATGACCGTACCAGGCTATACTTTGTTCAGGAAGGAGAGAGTGGGAAGGAAAGGAAAGGGTGTGGTGCTTTATGTGAAGGAAAGAAAAAATGACAGAGATACAGGGTATACACGGGAGGTAGTGGTACTGTTGGCCACCCTGGAGATATGAAATGGAGCTACTATTCACATTGGAATGGTCAAAAAACATCCACCACAGGGGGAGGAATTAGGTACTGGTGGAAGCCACTGACAAGATGGCAGAAAAGGGGGAGGTACTGCTGGTGGAGGACTTCAACCTGCAGGATGTAGGTTGGCACCTACCAGCAGTGACTTCAGCTATAAGCAGGGACAGCCTGGACACTCTGAATGGGGTATTCCTCAGGCAACTAGTCATTGACCCCACTCTTGATGGGACAATTTTAGACCTCATACTCACTGACTGGGACAGTGTTGCAGACGTGAAAGTGGGAGGCCACCTAGGGACCAGTAATCACCATATGTTGTGGTTCAGTAAAAGGACAGCTCCATAATCGGGCCACACAAGGGTGAAAGTCCTGAACATTAGGAGGGCAGACTTTATAAAGATGGATGAATGCCTCACGAATGACCTAGCGGAGGGGGTATGGCCTGGGTGGGGTTGAGAAACAGAGAGGAAAGTTGAAAGGGCACATAATAAAGACAACAAAACTCTGCATTAAAAAAATGAGCAAAAGCAAGAGGAAAAAGAGACTGCTATGCTTCTCAAAAGAAGTAGCTAAAAAGGTAAAGAGTGAAAGAACAGCATTCAGGAGGTATAAGGAGATGCGGGGGGATAGGGAGCTATATCAAGAAAAATAGAGGGAAACAGGGAAAACAGTAAGGATTACAAAGTCACACACTGAAGTGAGAATAACCCATGAGGTAATGAAAGGGGACAAGACATGTTTTAGGTACGTAAGTGTAGTGAAAAGAGGAAGACCAGAGGTGGGATTGTACAGTAAGGTTAAAAAGGGAAGAGGGGACTGTGCAGAAGGCACTGTGGAAAAGGCTGACATCCTGAACAAATACTTTTATACAGTGCTCACAGAGGAAGTATAAGGGGAGTGGCCACAGAAAAGTAACAAAAGCTTTGGATGGGGGAAAGCAAACACTAGTCCTTTTTCAGAGGACAGAGTCCTGAAGGCACTCACTAATATGAAGGTGGACAAAGCAATGGGTCAGACGGGGTGCATCCAAGGGTACTGAGAGAGCTCAGGTAAGTGCTGACTGCACCTCAGACAGTCCTATTTAACAGCTCACTGGAAACAGGAGCAGTTCTGGAGGACTGGAGGAGGGCAGATGTAGTTCCACGTCACAAAAGTGACAGAATGGAGTAGTCTGGCAATCACAGGCCAGTCAACCTGACATCGGTGTTGAGAAAGTTAATGGAATCACTGCTGAAGGAAAGGATTGGGGAATATCTTGAATCCAATGAGTTACAAGACCCAAGGCAGCATGGGTTCATGGGGAGGTCATGTCAATTGAATCTGATAGATTTCTTTCGCTGAATGACCAAGGAATTAGATCAAGGTGGAGTGGTGGACGTGGCCTATTTTGATTTCAGTAAGGTTTTCAACACGTTCCACATAGAAAACTGTTAAGCAAACTGAGTAGTTTAGAAGTGGGTCCAAAGGTGGTAAACTGTAAAAGAAATTGATTAGGGGATAGTGAACAGTGGGTGATGGTAAATAGAGTTCACTCTGATGAAGGAAGGGTGACCAGCAGGGTGCCTCAGTAATCAGTGCTGGGACTTGTCCCCTTTAATGTTGTTATAAGTGACACAGCAGAGGAGCAGGAAGGGAAAGCCTGCTACTTTGCAGATACCACCAAAATTCTCAAGAGGGTGAACACTACGGGGTTGGGGGGTGCAAAGGATGAGCAGAGACCAGAGAAATCTAATGTAGTGGTCAAGGGTATGACAGCTGGACTTCAATGTGAAAAATGCAAAATAATGCACTTAGGGCACAGAAACCCAGGGATAGAGAACAGAATGGGAGGAGTGGAACTGATGAATACCAAGCAGGAAAGAGACCTAGAGGTAATCATATCTGATGACATGAAGGTGGCTAGGCAGTGCAACAAGGCAGACAGGAGGGCTAGTGGGATGCTGTGGTGCATAGGGAGCGGTACCACCAGCAGAAAGATGGAGGTGGTGTTGCCTCTGTATAGACTGTTTGCAAGTCCCCACCTAGAGTACTGTGTCCAATTCTTGAGACCATATCTCTGGAAGGACGTAGACAGAGTGGAGGCAGTACAGAGGAAGGCAGCTAAAGTGGTGCAGGATCTGCATCAAAAGCCCCAGGAGGAGAGACTAAAGGACTTCATTGTGTACATCTTGGAAGAGAGGAGGAAGGGGGAGAATATGATACAGATCTTTAACTCTTTCTAGACAAATAAGATACAGCAGGGAAGTATTTTTTAAAGGTGCTCGAAAACAGGGGGACATGCTATGAAGCTGGAGGGCAGTAAGTTCAGAAGAGATATGAGGAAGTACTTCACAGAAAGAATGATTCCTGGAACAGCCTTCCAGTGGAGGTGATAGAGACAAAAACAGTGGTGGGGTTCAAGAGTGCATGAGATAGGCAGAAGGGAACTGTAGTGAAAAGGAAGGGGGGAGAAGGACTTGTAGATCAAGTAGAGTCTGTGGTGTTAATGTAAGTTGGGAAAAATGGTCAGACTGGGTGGGACAAGCGGTCCTTATCTGCCATCAAATTCTATGTTTCCATGTTTCCAACCTTACTAAAACTCTTTGAACTAACATCAGCAGTGACATCTAACAATGTTTCTTATACTACATAAATTGCAATACAGAAAAAAGTACTATTCTTCACTCTGTATTGAACCCAGGCCCTCTTTAACTATTGGCTTAGTGCTCTGCCACTGGGTGCTGTGCTGTCATGTTACATGGTGAAAGAAAAGGTGTTTGACAAGAAATCCATGAAGGAGGATGTATGTTCTGCATTAAGTAAAGATCCCACCAAACACACACACACACACACACACACACACACACATATAGGCGCACACACATCTCTACAGTGGAGCTTACTAATGTACAAGTTTAGTAATGAATATTTTGCCAACTTGAAGTAATGCTTCCCATTAAGTTACATTCAAACCTATACAAGCCTCAAAATATCAGCTGCAACTAATTAAGTTGACTGCAATACTGCAACAGTTTAATATTCTGAAAGTCTGCTTCAAACCTTATTGAAAATCTTATCACCTACCTCAGCAATAGCATCTAACAATTTCTCTCATAATACTTAAATTGTAGTGAAAAGGAAAACATATTCTTCACTGGGGATTGAACCCACATCCTTCACCTACTGACTTAATGCTCTACCACTAGTGTTATCATCCCACATGGTAAAACAGGAGGGATTTTTGTTTTGCTTTGTTTTGCCAAAAAAACATGCAATGAGAAAGCACATCCTTCGTTGAGTACAGACCCCCACCCATACACAGCTGCAGTGGAGTTTAGTAATGTACATTTTGCAGCAGAAATAATGCTACCCACTAAGTTGCATTCAGAACTACTGTATGCCACCTGGAAATTATCAGCCAAAGCTAATTAAGTTTACTGCAGCAAAGCGCAGTCACAGTTTAATATACTGAAAGTCTGGTTCAAACCTTACTGAAACTCTAATTATTGACATCAGCTGTGACACTTAAAAATGTGTCTTATATTACATAAATTGTAGTGAGAAAAATGTATGTTTGGCACTAGGAATCAAACACAGGCGTATAGGCCTGAAATTCTATGCTAAGACTTTAAAGCTCTGTCACTGACATCATCAGTGAAATCATGCAGCTGAGTTACCCAGGATGTAGTCTTAAACATGACTGGAAGCAGAATAGAACACGCATGGTGGCAATAAGTGCTTACTAGTTTACATTAGTTAACACCTAAAAAGTTGCTAAGGATATCTGACTTGCCTACATCCTCCTCCTTATTTACTCTATGCTTCCTCATCCTTTCAGTGCCTTTCTTCATCTGTCATTTCTCCATTATGTACAGTGCTGTATCTGAAAAAATGCCCTATTAGTCTCAACTCCTGCAATTCTCAATTCCGTTTCAGCCTTTGTTTTCCTCTGTTTTTATTTTGACACTTTGAGATTCCCCTTTAATCTTCCCTTTCAGTTTCAGTCTTGTCCCTCAGTATCTTCCAGTATCTCCTAAAAGCCCTTTTCTTTCCCTCTGATGCTGCCTTCACCTGGACACTAAACCAAATGGACTTCCTATATCTCTGGTTCTTTGAAACATAGCTGGCATGCTTCCCTCTGACACCTAATACCACATTCTTGTTTGATGTCCATTTGTTCTCTCCTCCCATCACCTGTTTTATTCCTTTCAGCCTGTCCTCTAGTATCTCCACTATACTGCAAAAAATCCTTTATCCAAACATTAGAGACTGTAGTTATGGAGTTTAGGCATTGATCCTCCAGAATGGTGATAAAATACTCTGTGCTAATGTTGGTTTCTCCCAAGAGGTTCAGGACTTCATTTCCTATACAGTAGTTGCCCATCTCACCCACTGACTCAAGAAGCAGTCCGGTGTTACCTTAAAGAATCTCTGACTACTTTTACTTTTGGTCTCTGGAATTCCCAATCGATATTCAGAATTTTAGAGCCACCTATGGAAACTATACAGTCCATTCCAACTGTCTTTCCAATTTCACCTTTCCTGTGCTGTACGTCTACAGTAATTCCATATATTGGTTGTGAGTCATAGTTATTACCTCTCAGGAGGATCCTCCTCTACCCTCTGACACCTGCAGCCTTAAGAACTCTGCCTCCCCCCTATTTCCTATGCTCCTGTCCTCTGTTAGTCTGATAGAACCCTGTCATATACTGCTACCTTCACCCCTTTTATTCCCCCTGCACTTCATGAACAGGGCATAGCCAGGGACTGTAAGATCACAGCTATTATTTTGTGATGGCCATGTCTCAGTGACAGCTATAAGATTTAGCTCATCTGAAGCTACTGTTGCCAGAAGGTCCTTTATCTTATTCCCTAGACTCCTGGCATTCGTATAGAGAACTTTCCAGTTCTCCACTTTCATTTGCCTTTCCCTTGTTGTTTTCAATCACAAGAGTGTGGTGTGCACATTCATGGAACCCATACAAACAGAATAGAGAAAGAAACAAGTGCCTTACCTGGGACTTGAACTCAGGCGGCTCAGGATGCCTTTCTGGCTGTGTTACCAGCTGTGCCACCAAGGCACCTGGAAACTAGGATGTCCAGAGGCACCTTACCCAGCAGGTGGGCTGGGTGGGGGCTGTTGGGGAGGAGCCACTGAACCACAAGGTCTGCAACATCAATGTATACTGGGGGAGCAGTGGGAGGGGGAACCACTGGACCACCAGGGCATTTCAAATCATATTGACAAGAGGTGATGGGGGGGTAACACTGGAACACCAGGAACTACTTGCAAGGGTATGACCAGGCAATCAAGGGTGGGAGAACCACAGGACACAAGGGAATACTACAACTTCATACAAGGAGATCAGGGCAGGTAGTGGCAGTGCAGCTGCCTTGCCTTCAGGAGGGTGGGCATAAAGGGTTTAGCACCAAGTTAAGAGATGATTTTCAGCAAACAGTGTGCACAGCCATGGGGGAGTATATGCATGTTTCTGGGTATTTAAAGGCGCTTGACTATGCCTCGTGCATAACAGTCCCCAAAGATATGTGTGTATTTAGCAATAACTGCACACTCTGTTGTGTGTTATTCCTTTTATAGCAGTATAGCTATGTCAGCATGAGCTATTTTAATATTCTTGCTGCTCCTCTTTGCCCTAAGGATAGCTGCAGTCTTCCTCCAAACATGAAGGTGGGGGTGGGGGGGGGGTTACTGCCTTTACAGTCTACACCCAAGCTGTTATTTGGTGAGCTGACATGGGGCACTTAAATGTCTTGTGGTACGAGCCCTCCTTCCAATAGGAACCAAAACACATTCTCTCCAGAATGTTCCTGGCCCACACAAGGCTCCAGTGTAGAATTCTGGGATCTGCAAACCCCAGTCTTTGATGTGGCAACAAAATGCACTGCCACCCATACCACTGGGCCAGCCTACCATAAGCTTTTTTTTTTTAATTTTTAAAAGAAAAATTTAATCATAACAAAATTCAGTATTCGTCATTTGATAGAATGTCAACACCTTATTACTTGTAATCTGATCTTCTGCTTCCTTTAAATTCCATTCCCATTCAAATAGATAATAGCTTTTTTTGCCATTCTGATAATTTCACTGACTCACACAAGTGACAGTTTGAACTGACAGGCTCTGTTTCTCCCACCACAGCAGTATGTACATTACGCACTACATCTTCCTGTGCACTTGGCAGAGCACCATAAACTCAGATGGAGGTAATGGGCCTGCTGCTGTGTTGGCAAGCAGAGTATGAGGTTGGCTATTCAGTTTATAGTATCACTTGACAAACTGCATAACCAATGAGATGTGGCAATCAAAGTGTTGTTCAAACTGATTGCACTGAATCCCTGAACACCTGCATTCAGAAAGTAATGAAATCTACATTATTGGGGTTGGCAAGGTGATTGAAACAAACCACAGAGCCAGAAGAATCACTTTGGAAGGTTGCACCAGATGCACTCTCCTGAGACCTAAAACCTAAGTGAAAAGCAAGGAAGGAAGGACCAAAGTGGAGTGCTAGTTATGAAGCCATTTAATCCCTAGCTTTAAGTATAATACAGTAAAGTGTGTTACAGAGACTTTCTTTTTGTTACATTTCCTTTTTTTTCTACTTCTTCCCTTGCCTCCCACCTCACCAATTAAGATCACCACAGCTGAACCCTTCTAATAGTCAGGAGGGGAGAAAAAAGGCTACCTTCACAGCTGCTTCTTGGTCACTGAGCAGGACTGTATAAGTGGCTATCATCCTACTTCCTTACTCCTTAAAACGGCATTCTTGGATTCTGAGGCTCGCATGCAGTTCCAGTCTCTCACTGTTGAGCAGTGTACCACTGCATAACTGGCCAGCCCAAATTCTTCTCATTTAAACAGTTAGATTTAAACAATATATTACCAGCTGCACTATTGAACAGGCCATAGCCTATTGACTACTTTCTTGTTATCTATGTTAAATTGCCTCACACTTCACAGTTACTGTACATGTGTCTTAGTCTACCTCTCTTACCCTAGCACTTTCTGCTGCATGGTCATTCTGTGGACCACCTGTGGTTAGGTAAGAGATTGATGGTTGTTCTCTTCCTGTTTTACCTAGTGATGAATGTGGAGGATCCATGGGGGTGAAATGAGGTTATCCAGGACAGGTTCAGGTGGTTGTTTTTGTCTTTATTCTGGTTAGAAGTCAGGACAGGTTAGAGGAAGGGTCAAGAGTGGGGAAGGAGATTAAGGGCTGGGTTTGGGACAGGTTGGGAATAGATTCTGCCTAGCTGAGGGTTGGCATTGGGGTATGGGAAATTGGCTAAGGAACTGGATTTTTAATAACATTTAGCTGCTGTATAGCATACTCCTCATCTGAAATGCCTTATTGATGTTAGTTAGCTCTGTCATGTCACTGATACAGTACTGTCTTAACTGTCAGTAGTGAGTAGTTCCCAAAATGCAGACATTCTGCTCATTAGCATAAGAGACAGGTATCTGACATAGAACATTGAGTACAAACAAACAGAGGAAACTTTTTATCCTTTGCAAATAACTTTTTTTTATCCATTGCAAACTATTAGAAAATGTCTTTCTCCTAATAAAATATATCCTTTTCTAAGAAACCAAAAATGAATGTTCTTTATAAACTTTATTCATTGAGATAGTTAGGGGACTTTCAGAAATTTTTAGACCCCAACCTGGTGGTGACTTGTTTTGAATTAGGGGGTTCTTCTCTTTCTGCCCTTTGGGTGAGAATATTCTATGCTCCTGAAGAAACTTTAAACATGTAGATTAACTCAGTGACACCTCTAGATGTAGTATTTAAGACTTCAGCTACCAGAGGGTGGGGTCTCTAGGTCCTTGGGATCTCCTTTGGCTGTGCAGATCACATCAGTGCCACCTTTAAAAGCTATTTCTCCTATGGCTACCTAAGGTTCGCCTATTCTCTATCTACTTTCCTTCATCAAATTTCTGTCCTTCAAGGGCTCAGCTCCTATGCCTTGCCCCTCAAGAGTCTGGCTTCCTTTCTAGACATCCCCTCGATTCAGCTGCCATTGCTCTTTTTCTTCCTGCCTTGGGGGGGGGGCAGACCTCCTTCATGGGGAACATCCTTTAGCTTCAGAGATCAGCTTGCAACACCCTAATGGTGTTCCTGTTAGAGGAATAGAATGAGAGCCCTTCCTCTAAAATACTTTGCCTGAATTGAGTTTTCTACATTTCAGTAGCCATGCCAACACTGATTCTACCCTAACCTGGAGGGAAGATGACCAAGGCCTTGGATTCCAAGAAGTTTCATCCTTAATGGGGGCGGGTCCCTCCCTCCATGCTAAAGGTCATAAACATGTACTGTAGCTAGTTCCTGCAGGAGCTGGAGTTGGTTGGTGGCTTTCCAAGTCTGGGCCTCAGTCTGGCTATGTCTCTTTCCTTGGTAAGTAAGTGTTTGTCTGCCTTCCATTTTGCTTTTGGGCCTTTTTCCATAAGGTGCCATTGGTCTGGGGACCCTGGCCCTGTGATGCCTCAAGGAGTTGGAAACCTTAAGAATTCCATACCCTTGTGACACCCTGAAAGGGTGGTAGCCCCCGTAGGTGGACAGAGACAGTCTAAGCCAAAGTTCACAGTTGCACAACCACCACATACTGTACTATTCAGTCTCAATCAGTCCTAAACCTATGCAAGAACCTGATGGCCTATGAACTAAAAGACTTAGTCTGTGGTTCAGAGGGGCAGTGGACAACACACACCATGACCCACACAGTTAAAACCACATATGTCGAAGCATCCACTGGACACTCTGGAATTTTGTTGCCACCTTCCTCTCCTCTTCCTCCTGTGGCGCTTTTCTCTCCTTGGGGTTGGGCCTTCTTCCCCAAGGTGCCTTTGGTACTGGCAACCCATCCCTGTGCCACCTCAATGAATTGGAACCCTTTGGAGTTCCACATACTTGTGACACCCTAACAGGGTGGTAGCCCTGTGGCAGATATGGAGAGAGGGTTTAGACTAACTTTCACAGCTGCACAAACACCACATACTACTTCTACTCTGTCTCAACCAATCCTAACTACACACAAGAGTCCCATGATCTTATGAAATATGGTTATTTAAAGATATTTTTACAGGATAGCCTATTACACCAAGATGCTTGTTTACAATAGGGTCCTGCCAAAGCTGGTTAAAAACTACACAGACGATTGGACTTCCAGTGACGTCAGCAGGCATGGAGGCTTGAGGTCTCGTAGGCTCCCCAGATCATCACCTAAATTCCCCCCTCAACTACATTAAACACTGGCATCCAAGCTAAAACAACATAAATTGGAGGAGATGATGGCTACTACAAGACAGCGACACAATGAAAATCTGTTGGAACTAGCGGTTACTACCGAGAATGAACACTCGACTCAGTCACCACCTTCAGGCCACGAATCTCCATGGTGCTCACTCTCTCCCAGCTCCCACTCCGCATCGGATACCAGTTCCAATGAAGAGGCGATGTTTACAATAACCTCTAAGAAGCTTTATAAGGAGCTAAAAAGACTTGGAGACACACTGACCAAGATACAAGGGGACCTCTCCGAAGTTAAAAAAGAACAGAAAGCACAGGGGCAAAAAATCATGGATCTTGAGCACCATGCCGTGGAAACCTCCAAATCCATGGACCTGCATAATGGAGCTATACTTCAGCTTCATGAACGAGAGGTCTGGCTGCAACAAAAGATCGAGGACCTAGAAAATAGATCCCGGAGATCAAATATTCATATACATGGACTTCCTGAGCAGGCTGAGTCGGGCGACATGCTTAAATACATGGAAGGCCTACTGAAAGAGATCTTATCCCTGGATGAGACATACTGCCTTAACGTCATTCATGCCCATAGATCTTTGGGCCCTCGACCTCGAGATCGTACAGCTAGACCCAGGTCAGTGATCATTGCTTTTCTGGACTACAGACCGAAACAGCATGTCTTGTATAAAGCATGGGCAAAAAAAGAAGTATCATTTGGTGATATCCGTTTGTTTTTCAAACATGATTATGCCCCAATTACAATGGACAGACGGAGAAAGATGTTCTCCATTCTTAAGTTGTTATGGGCCAAGGGAGTTAAAGCGAGGCTGGATTACCCTGCGACATTAAGAATTACCACCAACTCAGGGACACACTCATTTCCAAATATCTCTGATGCAGCTCCAATTCTAAAGCAATGGGACATTTCTATGGTGAATATACTGGATGCTGAAACAGTTAAGGAGCTCGAATACTGATAGTGGTATACCGTCCGAAATCCTAAACCGGCAAAAGGTCCACAACCACATCAAGTTGACGATGCAGGTTCTTTGGAACAATTAGATTTAGCCAGAAAAGCAGTACCTTTACCCGCTTCCATTCTTTCACCCAGAAAACGTAGAGGAGGTAGAAGGCAAGGCCGTGCTGCAGGACCAACTTCACAAAAAGCGTCTAACCGTCGACCGGACACCTGAAATTCATGAGTAAGACAGCAAATTTTGCTCTGAACAGTTGGCGAACTGTAGTGTTTTCAAACTTGGAGTTATGAATCTTATAACTATTTTGAATCATTTGAATGCTGTAGGTAAAGCTATTTCTTATTAAGTTAAAGAGCCTCATTATAGACCAATAGTAGCCCAGTTTGTTCAAAGAGGATCCAGCAAATTTAGTTTCTGCATTGAATTCAGATGAATATATGATAATAGATGTTAACAGTTGTTAATTCAAGATGGAAGGTTTTGCCTTGTTCCTTTCAGGATCATTTTGGGATGCAATTTAAAATAAGACACGGGGGGGCGGGGCAGGACAGTGTGGGGAGAGTGGGAGAAAATCATATAGCAATCTCTCAAGGAGGGCCTTTTCTTCCCTTCTTTTCCCTTTCTCTTGGTTAGAAAAGAGATCTCCACCCTGCCCAGCTGATGATACACTTATTTCTGAGACTGAGTATGATCTCAGTTTTGTGTAGCCATAGGTAGCTGCACATTCCTTCCCATAAAGAGATTTCTGTTGGGGAGGTGAAGGTGGCACTTTTGGAAGGAGCTCAATGTTGGTTAAGGGAGAAGGTTGATGTTATTTGTTTTTATGGTTTGAAAAGTTTGTTTGTGCCTAGAATGCAATGCTAGTTTTACCTAACCTGGTTGTGGGAAGGGGGGCGAGAGGTTTTGGGGAGTAATAAATGGAAGGACACAAAAATATGTCAAAATATTGTGAGAGATGGATTTAACTTCAATCACTTACAATGTTAAGGGCTTAAATAGCCCCATTAAAAGAGCCCGGGTGTTATGAGAACTGGGGAAATATAAAGTGGAACTGGCATATATTCAGGAGTCCCATTTAACAGAGAGTGAGCACGCTAAATTAAAGTGGTCTTGGGTGGGTGAAGTGTACGTGTCCACCTGGAAAGCCCACCCCCATCGCAGGGGCACTGCGATACTAATTAGGAAGGATTCTCCAATTAAGATAGTGGATTTTGAAGGGGACCCAGCAGGTCATTTTGTGAAATTGAAAGCTTACTACTACAGGATACCTTGCATTTGTTTAAATTTATGTGCCCCAAACGAAGAAAAAGATAACCGTTCCTTCCTTTGTACTTTAATTTTAGAAGCTACTACGGAAGTTGACTCATTGTACATAATTGGGGGAGATTTCAACAGGGTTTTGTCAGGTAAACTAGATAGGTGGGGAATTTTTAGAGCGAGATCAGGACAGAGGGACAATGCCTTCCTCAAGAGACTTATGGAGGAAGCAGGGTTTCTTGAAGCATGGTGATACTGCCACCCAGTGGAATCTGATTTCTCATTCTTCTCCCATAGACACAATTTGTATTCCCTGCTAGATATGTTTTTCCTACCTACCGAGAGGAGTACTTGTTTGCAGGCCTGTCTCATACACCCATGACTTGTTCGGACCATGCTCCGGTGTTTTTGCAGATCCAATTGATGCCCACTCTGAGAAATTGAAATTGGAGGTTGAATGTGGGTCTCCTGAACTCTGCTGAGTTCAAGGACAGTTTCAGAGACCATCTTAGGGAGTTTTTAGCTGTGAACGCACTAGGAGAACCTCCCCCTTCTCTGGGCTGCTTTGAAAGCCTCATTGAGGGGCCACATATCATCCTTCAGTTCCAAAGTAAAGAAAGAGAAACTAGCTCTGTAGAAAAAACTGGAAGCAGACTTGAGGGAAGCAGAGTTTAGACACAAATTAACCTTGAATTCTGCAGATTAAATTAACTGCCTACAAAAAAAAAACTTCCCTCGAACGCTTACTAGCACCACAGACAGAAAGCTCCTTGAGAAGAGTTAATCATAAATACTATGAAGAAGAAAACAGGGCTGGGAAATTATTAGCATTTGCACTCTGAAAATAAATTACTAATAGAGCAGTTCTAAAAATACAAGACCCCAACAAAGGTAATGTTTTGGCTACCTCCCCCCCCCTCAAATTGCCCAAACCTTTGCTAATTATTATAAGTCTCTGTATAGTGAGTCCCTCTTGACTGATGTCGATGGCAGTAAAGTGGAGGAATTTTTATCCCCATTAGCCATGCCTCAGCTGACCTTGGAAGCCCAGAACTCTCTGGAGTCCCCTCTCACGCTCCAGGAGATTACTGTGAAGATATCAGAGCTGAGGCAGGGCAAGTCACCTGGACTAGATGGTATTCCGGCCGAACTCTATAAAGTACTCCAGTTAGAAATGGCCCCTCTCTTACTGTCCTGTTATTTATATATTCAGGAGGGAGGTGAAATCCCGGACTGCTGGAGTTATGCTCAAATTTCTGTAATACATAAACAAGGGAAAGACCCCTAGGTTTGCGGCTCCTACAGACTGATCTCTCTGTTGAATGTGGACTTGAAAATTTTTACGGGAATTTTAGCTGATCGAATGCAGAAGGTGATTCACACAATAATACACCCGAACCAGACTGGATTAATTTCAGGTAGATACATACAAGACAATATCAGAAGCTTACTAAATATTATTTCCAGCCAGTGAGGACAGGGGGCACTCCAATTGGCCATATCCATGGATGCAGAAAAGGCATTTGATAGAGTGAATTGGCATTTTTTACTAAAATCCATGGAGAAATTTAATTTCTGCTTCAAATTTAGGAAAATAATATCTAATCTCTATAATTCCCCCCAAGCTCAAGTATGGGTAAATGGGATTAACTCAGGTAGGTTTCCAGTCTGTAGAGGAACAAGACAGGGATGCCCCCTATCCCCACTATTGTTTGCCATTTTTCTAGAGCCCCTAGCTGCAAGAGTTAGGCAATCTTTGGAAATAGATGGGATAATGGTGGGGGGATAGAACAGAACATTGCCCTGTATGCGGACGATTCTCTGTTTTTTTTGAGGAAACCGGATAGGTCAGTACCAGCCTTAATTAAGGTGTTAGATCACTTTGCCGCTATCCCAGGATACAAGGTGAATATGTCTAAGTCTGACACACTGATTCTCAGTGGGCAACCCACACAGTTGTTTAGGTCCACATTTCCGTATGCTTGGACAAAAAATAACCAGCTCAGATACTTAGGGATTCAAGTTTCTACCTCCAGAAGTAGACTATTTGAAACCAATTATAATGCACTTTGGAATGGGATGCAAGGTGATATGCCAGGTGGACCCTCCTACCTCTCTCATTGGCTGGTCACATAGATTCAATTAAGATGAACCTGTGACCTCGGTTTCTCTTTTTATTCTCCACGCTGCCCATCCCTATTCCCCCTGATTATTGGAAGAAAGTGAATCAAGGATTAGATAAGTTTATATGGGGAGATAGGAAACCTAGGGTGGTGAGGAGAATTTTATATCTTCATAGGTCTCAGGGAAGCCAAGGACTGCCAGATCTTCACCGGTATTACTTGGCATGTCAGATGGTCCCATAATGTTCTTGGGCCAGACGATGGGAAATATCAGGTTGGTATAAAATAGAGGAAAATGAGGCTCTGCCTCTGCCTTTGTTCTCATTGGTCTTTACAGAGGTTCCACCAAGCATTGTAGAACATGTATATAACCCCTGGGTGAAGCACTCTATAGAGACTCTACATCGGGTTTTGGGTCTGATGAACTCAAGAGAAAAGTTAGGTCCCCTGTCCTTAATAAGATTTTGTTCGGATTTCTTCCCTCTGTGATTAGATTCTGGGTATGCATTGTGGGAAATTAAAGGCCTGTGCAGATTTTCTCAATTCTTTGAAGGAAGGACTTGTGTGTCCTTCCAACAACTGAGAGATAAATTTCACCTCTCAAATTCTGACCTGTTTAGATATATGCAGGTCAGACATTTTATTCTTTATAAAGACAGTGAGCAAGCATTAACCTGACCAAGAAATCCCTGGGAGGAATTTATGTATGGGATCATAATGGGTACCACAGCTATGAAACTTATATCTAACCTTTATTTTAAATTAGAGATGAGAGAAGAGATTTCACTATTACGAGTGAAAGAACATCGGGAGAGGGAAGCTCAAATTCATATTACAACTAAGGACTGGAGTAGGCGCCTGAAGGTGGGATGGAAGGCAACCTCTTCACCTGGCTGGAGATAATTTTTCTGGAAAATTTTAATTCACTTTTTTTATACCCCTAAGATTACCAGGTACTTTCACGCCACTTATAAGGATCACTGCTGGCATGGTTGTGGCAGTGTGGGATCCCATCCCCATATATTTTGGGCCTGCCCCTTACTACGGGAGTTCTGGTCTGGAGTACAGTTGGCCATTAATCAAATCCTGCAAACCGATATTCCAGATGATTTTTCTGAATGGATAATTGGCCTTCCTACAATTATTTGGCTACCCTCACCCCGTAGGAAATTGGCATTAGGTCTCATAGCTGTGGCATTAAAATGTATATCCACCAGGTGGCTGAGGCCGCTTCCCCCATCATTCCAAGACTGGGTTGACTGAACTAATAAGGTATGTGACATGGAACAGATAACAGCCAAATTACATTTTAAAATAGATAAATTCATGGAAGTATGGAGTCCATGGATAGGATGGGCAGCTAGCCATTCAACTTTAGGGAATAATGGGAATTCAACACAAGATGATAGTCCATAACTATATGAGATTAATTTTAATGGATAGGGAGTCTCCCTAATGGCAAGAAGGTTTACTGGGGATACCCCTTGTTTTTCTGCCATGCATCAGTGATCATGACCTTGCCCCCCTAGATCTCAAGAATTACAGCTTGCTTTTTTCTTTACGGCCGATTCTCACAGGTACTTCTATAACCCCCTTTTCTCTCTTCTCTTCTTTCTTTAGTAACAATGTGATTTAATATGCTGATGTATAACCTCTATGTATTTGCTCCCCCCAATGTATTGGAAATAAGATAATTTTATGTCATTTGGGTTTTATATTGAAGTTTACAAACCTCTTATGGCTCTTCTGGCACTAGGTTTATGAGTTTTATGTGCTGTTAACTTAGTTTTTATACGAAGCCAGCTGTCAAACTTCAGAGGGAGATGAGAATGCATACTAGTGAAAGATTAAATAAGACAGTGATTTTAAAGTCTTTAATCTATTATATAATGTAGACAAACTCCTGATGGTATGTCTTCATATATTTAATTGTAAGGAATTTGATTACTTGAATAAAGCTGATTTTCAAAAAAAAACAACTACACAGACAATGATGCATGAATACAGATTATAGTACATATAGTACAGCACAAAAATTATTTGCACTAACATTTTATGTTTCTAGGTGTAACTGCAGATGTTCTGTGTCACAGTGTTTAGTGATCATTCTTTCAAAAGCAGCAAGACTTGAAGGTGTTTTAATATCAGTAAAGTTTGACTTATTCAGTACAGAACCTACAAACAGAAATTATGTTTTGCTATAATAAGTTCTAACTTCACGGATGTCTAGATTGTGACAGAGTCAGGGACCCCATCTTACAGTATGGGGAGGGAGATGGAAGGCAGAACTGTCATGTAAAGGCTCACCTCAATTGATTCTGCTTTAATAAAAACTATTATCTTTATTCCAATCTTATATTGTTTAGTCACTTTAAATTTGTTGTAACACTGCCTGTTGCTGTATCTATAAGCTGGACATTCTGAAGGTTCAATGTCTCACCCCAAAACCTCTTGGGGAAAAAAGCCCATAAACGTACCTGTTAATTTGTCCTCATTTTCCTTTTTTCCTTCCTTCTGACTTTTTTCCTCTGTTGTGATCTTCTTTTTTATATTAACTCTGGTGCCCCAGGAAAGCAGACATTCACGTCTGCCGAGTCACAATTGCAAGAGACTTATACCATGGTCTGATAGTGGGGCTGGGTATAAATGTTGTTCTTGCTGCTGGGAGATTTAAGCACTATTTTAAGCCCCTGTGTCCTGCTTCCCTGTCTGTATAGCTAGCTGCAGGAGAAGGTGTAAGTACTGACTTCCACTTCACAGAGTTGAGTTAAATAAGAGGATCTCCCATTTTCATTTAGAGCCAAATCCTTGGGCTGCACTCTGAGCATTGAGTAACTAGGCACAAGGAGGGGAGGACAGTACAGTCCTGTTTTGTGGGACCATTTTTTCCCCCAAGTGCCCTGTTAGTCCGCTGCTACCTAGAATGGATTGGGAAGATGTCAGGGGTGCTCAGGGGAAGTTCTGAGCAATGGGATCTTAATAAGTTTTAGCAGTCAGCAAGAGAAGATGTTTCCATAACTGTAGCGAGGGAACTTTAAAAATAAAAAAGTAAAATATTCTAAGCCTTTCCAGCATCTGCATAGGGAACCAATTTAAAATATAACATAAAGAAGCTTCCCTCTCCTCACCACTACTACCAAAGGTGGAAGGGAGAAATGCAAAATAAGCCATCTGAATATGCCTAGGGCCAGCAAGAAGGTGCAGAGTCCTGATACCTAAAAAGAAACACAGACCCAGAACAAGCAGTTGTAAGTCCAAATAGAAACACTGCTATCTGAGATTCTAGTCCACTTCTGCCTGTGTGTTGGTTGCAATCAAAACTGTGAACAGTACATGTGTATATCTTTTGCATATAGAGCTGGGTGGAGCCTGAAAAGTCTGAATTTATGGAAACATGACATTTCACAGATTTCACAGAATTTTCTGAAATTCCAACTTTGGCAAAATCTGAATCTTCTGAATTTGATTGGTGAATTTTCCCCCTGTTCCACAAACTTTTCTAGCTAAATTGCAGAATAACACATACTGTATAAACTTCTGAATGACAATTCTGAGGAATTTCATTCTGCAGTTTAATACATCAGTCCAGTTCAGTGATCAGTTCTATAGAATTTTTTTTCCACAGCATAATATATTAATCTGCAATTCGTACATTCATTCCACAGTTCAGTGACTCACTGAACAGCAGAATGAATGTATGATTTGTAGATTACTGTATTCAACTACAGAAAGAAATTCCACAGAACAGATCAGTTTTGCAGAATTTCTTTCCATAGTTTAATAAATTAATCTGCAAACCATACATTCATTCTGTCATTCTAAGTTGAAATGTTCACAAAAGTTGCAAAAGTGCATTCCAAAATTTAGCAGAAGTGGAATTCTAACTTTCACAGTATATCTGCCAGTGCAGTTTTATTTTCACACAGCACAACTTGTGTGTTCACAATGCATTATTTCTCACTTATATTGCTATACTATGTCACTGCTTTACTGAAGATACCTATAAAAAAGAGAGATGTTTGAAAAGGTTTATGGTGAACCTTGTCCTCGAAAAATTCACATAGCACTTACTCATTTGAGTAGGTTCTCTTGGGCTCTGACCAACCTCATCAGATCCTTTTGTACAGTACTGTGCACCCTCTATTATCATCCAATTTTGGTTCTCCCATAGAAACATAGAATTTGACGGCAGATAAGGACCGCTTGGCCCACCCAGTCTGCCCATTTCCCTAACTAATGGATAAGCTGCAGATCCTAGTTAACCAGCAGCCTACTTCTTTCTACCCCCCACCCCCTAGAATTGCCTTATGGCTGTCCCATGCATGCTTGAATTCAACCACTGTTTTTGACTCCACAACCTCCTCTGGAAGGTCGTTCCATGCATCCACAACCTCTCTGAAAAAATATACTTACATTACCTCTGAGCCACCCCCATCTTCAAATTGTGCCCCTTGTTCTTGCACACCTCCTTTTTTGAAAGATGCTACCCTCTTGGACTTTGTTGATTCCCTTGAGGTACTTGAACATTTCTATCATGTCCCCCATCTCCCTCCTTTCCACGAGGCTATACATATTAAGCTCCTTTAGTCTCTCTTCATATGTCTTCCAGTGTAGACCCTGCACCATTTTAGTTGCCCTCTTCTGGACAGCTTCCATCTTGTCTATGTCCTTGTGGAGATTGGGTCTCCAGAACTGCACACAGTACTCCAGATGGGGTCTCACCAGCTGTCTGTACAAAGTGATAACAGCTTCCTGTTTTCTACTGGTGGTGCCTCTCCCTATGCAGGGTATGCACCGGAAGACATATGAAGAGAGACTAAAGGAGCTTAATATGTATAGCCTCGAGGGCAGATAATAAAGGTTGGCAGATAATAGAGGTGTGTTATGTTGCATTGCTAAAATATGGGACAATTAGTGCAGGACTACATTTAATTATCAACTATTTTGTTCCTTTATTTGTTTACAGTTTGTAAAAAAAAATATTTAAAACCCACAGCATGACTATTAAAATCTAGTTTAGTTCATGTATCATCAATCAGCTTTAAAGTAATCAGTGGTGGACATCTGTTTGCCTTTATTTGTCATAACTAATTGTATTTAAGCATCAAAATGCTCCTCTCTCACTGGTCTGCAGTGATGTCCATGGAATAGTGGTGTAGCTGGGAGACTGGGAAGCTAGAGGGGGAGAGAGAGTGACTATGGGAGGCTGGGATAAAGTCCACCACCTGCATGGCAGATACTATATACCTCTTAACATTTTGTTTCTGAAATGTTGGGCTTTGTTACTCAAAATGTAGGAAAATTAGGGGCACTGGCCTCAGTAATGTGGGGCACATCAACACACATGGAGACACAAACTCAGAACGCTGGAAACTAGTGACTTAGCAACATTCCACCCCCGATCACAGCTTGGACACTCGCTAGAAACCCTAACAATGGGGTAACAATGACTCACACTGAGTCTTTTATGGGTCCCCGCCTTACACTGCCAGGTACCAGGTAATTGCAGCTGTTAAATAGCTGTTATAATACCTGGCCATCTGAAACAATGAAAGAGATTAGCATGAAGATGACAGCCTGCTAAAGTAGGGACTTTTTCAATTCATTGGCAGCCATGGAAGACCTGCACTAGTGAAAATGGACAAGTAGAGGCTTACCTGCACTAATCCAGACCCCATACAAGCAAAACAATATTAAAATCCACCCTTGCTTTTAATATGAACTCTTTCATTTCTTTACCCCTGACAGTTTTAATAATCTCTTAATAAATGACGTTGTTAACCGGCCCGGTGGCACTGAGGGTTGAGGTGCTGGACGTCACACCTCGTGCCATGCCAGCAACCCATGTTCGGGAACGGGCACGGGTTGCTGGGGGTCGGCAGGGCGGAGATGGATCGAGCATCCAGAGGACTGCTCTCCATCTCCGGGGTGGGGGGATTTAGTCAGCCGGTGCTTGCTGACCCCTAGCGGAGGCTGGGGATCAACAGCACGTAGCCATAAGGCAAGGGGAGGGTGGGACGCGGCAGACGCTTGACTAGTGCGTGCACGGGAGCGTGCGCGCACTCAGTCGCTGGCATCATTGCATGCCATGGCCCATCGGGAGAAAAAAAATAAGAAAATGGGTGTCCGGCTGCACTGCGTTGTTCCCTGGTGCCATTCCTGGAGGACACCTCCCTGGCATGGATCTGTTGTGGTGGGTCGAGTCACTCCTCACCACTCTGCCGTGAAGGGTAAGTCACGGGGTGCGGAAGGAAGGGGGGTCTCATATCCGGGGATGGCACTGGGGGAACGACGCATTGCGGGGGGGTTGTAGCCGGAGCTCGAGGAGGAAAAATAAACACCCAAAAAATAAAAAATAAATAAATGACATTGTTGAAAACCACAACTCCATTCTCAAAGGTAACATATTCCTCAGCAGTGCACTGTAAAATATTTCTTATGGCATTTACAACAACAGAAAAATTGGTACCATAATGCACTGCATCAGTGCCAATGACTTGGTAAATAATAGAGGGATAATAACATGAGAAAGATTTGGCCTGTACACCAGAAAGTGTGGGTGGATTACAGATAGAGAGGGTGGCAGGTAACAAAGGGAATTTCCATGCAGAGAATGAATAGTAGAGGAGATCAGACCAGTGGATAAAGAGGGTAGTGGATAATAGAGGAATGGATAATAGAGGGTGCACTGTATATTAATTAGACCTGGAGGGATGTGGGCCTATGCAGAGTGATGGCCTGCACCTGTCTGGGAGGGGGACTGCAGTACGTAGTGTATGGTTTAAATGTTACTTTGATGAACATGTAAACTAGGTGAGGTGGCGAGAGGAAGGAAAAAGGGAGGCATAAACTGCCCCCTACAGTATAAAGCAGTATGAAGGGAGGACCTGAGAGGTGGAGGAGGATCTCCAGGGAGCAGGATAATGAGAACAGCAGTGAAGTACAGGACAAGGGGAATGGGAACAACAGTTGCAAAAAGTGAGAGGAAAAGGAGGTGGACACATAGGGAAGAAGGGTGTTGCAGGCATAGTCGGAGAAAGGTGTGGAGGGTCATGTGTGCAAATACAAGGAGCATTGAAAATAAAATTCTAGACCTAGAGACCATCGTGGCAGAGGCAGACCTGGATATTGTTACCAATACTGAGTCATGGTGCACAGGCAACCACAACTGGGATATGGCTGTAAAAGGCTATATTCACTTCTGGAAGGACAGAGTGGTGAGGAGGGGTTGTACTGTATGTAAGGGAGGGTATCAAAGTGACAAGAATGCAAGGAAGTCATAGAAAAAAAGATGGCAGCAAAGTAGCAGGAAGGAGCAAGTTGTTGCTGATAAGTTCCCCAGGTATTTTTTTTTTTATTTTTTTTGCGATCTAAATTTATTTTCCAATAAAAGAATAATACAATCAATTACAGATGGATTACAATAACCATTCAACACTTATGCTTATTTAAACAATCTAACAGAACAAAAAGAACTAATCACTTTTAGCTAATATGAATATTTGTTAAGCTAAAAACTATACTTACATCTTAAGTAAAACCGATTGGACACTGTATATTCTTCAGTGTATAATTCTAGTATTGGAAGCTAAATTTACAGTAGACAGTAAGCTAAGAAGGGTCCCCACACAATATTTAAAAGCTCATTTTTGTCAAGCAATGAATGACTGATTATTTCATTATTTGCTATCCCTCCTGGAGTATCTATCTATTGCTTAATCGAGGGGACTTTCATCAGTAGTAGTAGTAATAAAATTTATTTATACAGTATAGCACCGTTGGGACAATTTACACCCTGTTTACAAGGTGTACCTGAGCAGTAAACATATCAAATTCATGTACATCACGTAACAGACCAAAATAGGTTTACATACCAAAATAGGTTTACATACAGTAGGATACATATCCCCACTCAAATACATCACAAATATTTAACTAATACATATTTTATAAATTATTGACAAATACATACACCAATATGTTCTATTGATTGCACTAAACATCTACAAATATAAGCTCAGCAACATATTTAAGTACCTATTACACTATATCTATTGCACTCGCATCTAAAGTTAAGAAACTGACTAACCTTTGATTTTAAACTGTATTCTGAGAGATCCAAGTTTCTCAGATATGGAAGTAGTGCATTCCAACTACTAGCAACACTAAGCTCAAATGTCATTTTGCTAAAATTGTTTGTAATCCTAGGCTGCATCAGATCCCTGGCCACATTTTTTCAAAAGTTTAAACTATGACTAGGTTTTTGTAATTTCCATGTTAGATGTTGAGGTGTTTTACTTCTAAGCATACCCCAAATTAAGTTAATCCAGACACATTTTCATCTTAGATCAAGTGATCTCCATCCCAGTTTATTGTACATTATGCAATGATGAGTGTTGTAGCTACACTTCAGGACATATCTTGCCAGTCTGTTGTATAGGTGATCTAGTTTTTCTAACTGTTGTTTACTTGTGTATTTATAAATATGGCTCCCATAGTCAATAATCAGCAGAATCTATTGATTTGCTGTTGTTAAATGTACAGATTTAGTTGTACACGCTGTAAACCTCCTTGCCATCCCAATATCTCTGTTTACTTTCTTTACAAGATCTAAAATATGATGGTCAAAATTAAGATACTGGTCAAAATGGACCCCATATATTTATGAATTGCTGTTTGACTTAAAAGTTTTCCCTCCATTGTCTTCATATGCAAATGTAAGCTTTTTGATCTAGATTGTTTTGATCCAGATAACATTGTTTGTGTTTTTTTTTACTATTTATGATCAAACCCAGAGAAGTGAAGCACTCCTGTTTTGCCAAGAAGTCGAATTACAATTTAGTTTCAACTTCACTGGGACTGCCCCCCTCAGCCACCAACACCATGTCGTCTGCATATAATTGGATGCAGGAGTGCTCCACACACTGTGGGAGACTATTGATGTAGATAATAAACAATAGTGTCCCCAGGATTGATCCCTGAGGCACACCACGAGTTACTGGTAAAGTGTTTGATTCAAACCTATTTACAGTTACTACTTGTGTTCTTCCACTTAAATATGAGCTAACCCCTGGCAAGATTCATCTGTCACTCCTATGTTTCTTAGTATACCTATCAAAATGTTATGGTCCACCAAATCAATGCTTTTGACAGGTCTACATACACCGCACCCATGGACCTCACCTTCCCCAAAGGGGTGGCAACAATGTCCAAGAAGTCTATGAGTGCAGTGGCCGTGGATCTGCCCCTCCTAAAACCAGACTGATATCTTGTCAATTTCTCATATTTTTCCAGATATTCAGTTAATTGTCCATGGGTAATTCTTTCAAGAATCTTTGAGACTGTTGACAACAAGGCTATGGGGTGATAGTTTGTTGGGTTTGTTGGATCTCCTCCTTTAGCAATTGGAATAACTTTAGCTAACTTCCAGCTCTGGGGAAAGGTTCCCTCACACAAAATTCAGTTTATAATGTCTCTAATTATTGAAGAGATTTCTGATGCTGATTCACTTAATAGTCTATTTTCAATGCAATCTATACCACTGGCCTTTTTTATCTGTAAACCTTTTACAATCTTAGAAACCTCAGCAGTGGTTACTTTCCAGAACCTAAACTTGGGTGAATTTTTGTTTCACATGTCTTCTATTTTTGTTGCATTTGTTTTATTCTTTGTTTCATTCACTTTCATGATTTTAAGATCAGGCAAGTTAATAAAATAATCATTTAATAAGTCTGCAGAGATGTCTGTCTGTTTGTTGCAACACCCCATTTTCTTTAATCTTAACTTCCGGATGGTGTTTAATTGGGTTGGTAACATTTTTTATCAAGGACCAGTAGTTTTTAGGATCTACTGTTTCCTTGATTTTTTGTTTATAATAATGGGCATTTGAGTTTCTAATTTCTGTACTAATTCTACTCCTCATTTTTTTAAAATGTATTCCTAGTTCTGGGTCCAAGGATCTATTAACTTTTTTCCAAAGCTGCTTTTTTTGTTTGATTAGTTTGCTAATTTTTATTGTTCACTGACCTACACAGCCATTATAGTGTTATGCTTGTCTAACTGTGTTAGTTTTGGTTGTGGCCATTTGCACTCTGTATTCCAGAGGAATTACCACCCTGTAGGGGTACAAAAGCAAGGAACTCTCGGAGAGGGTTCCGCCCCTAGAGGTGCCACTGGATGGTTCCCATGGCTAAAGATACCTTAGGAATCCCCCTAAGGAGAGAGCGCTGCCACTGGAGGAGGAGGGGAGGATGGTGGGGCAAAGACAAAATGCTTCATAGTGAGGCTGAGAGGAACTGCTTATATAACTCAGGAAGTGGGAGTGGTTGGCTGCTTGGCCACTGAACTACAGACAAGGTCTTTCAATTTACTGACCTTCACAGCCAGTATAGTGTTATACTTGTGTAACTGTGCTAGTTTTGGTTGTGGCCAGTCACACTCTCTATTCCAGAGGAATTACCACCCTGTAGGGGTATGAAAGCAAGGAACTCTCAGAGAGGGTTCTGCCCCTACAGGTGCCACGGGACAGTTCCCATGGCTAAAGGTACCTTAGGAATGCCCCCCAAAAATGTAGCATCATCCTCAAAAAGGAGGCAACATGAAAGCATAATGCAAGCAGTAACAGTGACATAGAAGCAGTAACTGTAATGTAGTAGAGAAGCATAGGCAGTTTGAAAATGCAATGATATGCTCAGTTGTCACAATAACAGCCCAGGTTTATGTAGCATGATACTGAAGGCTTGCTTTGAGAAAGGGGATCCCCTAAGAAGAGAGAGAATGGCAGGACATCCTCCACCTCCATCCAGCAACGGAACCTACTGAAAGAAACTAGGGAAAAACAACTATGCTAACTAAGTGTTATGATCTGAGGCAACAGAGGAGAGAAAAATAATCCCTATAAGGAGGAAATCTCTGGGGATCCAAGGCCTAGGTTGCCTTCCCGCCAGGCTTGGGAACATTTATTTAGTGATGACTCTGCAGCTGCAGTTTGGAAAACCCAATTAAAGGGAGGTGGAAAATATTCCAGTTTGGAGGGAGGCTCTCACTCAAACCCTGTAGCGGGAACGTCGTGGAAGGTTGTGAGAAAACTCTGCAACAGTACATGCATCCAAGGTGCAGGAGGAGAGCAACAACTGCTGAGGCACTCGCCTGGTCTACCCACCCTAAATCAAACCAGGTGAACCAGAGGCAGTTGTAGGGAGAATGTGGTAAAGGTGCCTCGCTAGGGAAACCACTAAAGTCAATGGTCAACCATTATAGTGGAACACTAGAGCCAAAGGAGATAACTTTTTCCACCCTTCAACACTAGTCTTAAATTCTACACCAGGACCTGCTGCCACATAGCTGGAAGCTAAAGCCAAACCCGGGGTGAGGACATTCCCAGCTATGGACCAGGTGAGAAGGATCCTGCCCCAAGTTGGACACGCTCAATGTTGCGAACTTAAAGCAGAGCGAGACCATCGGCTGCGGGAACCCTGCACCAAAATAGAATGGCTGGCATGCCCCAGAACTGATTGATAGCTGTAAAGCTGGTGAGCTGAATGAGCACGGCATGCTGAGATCGTAATGAGCATTGAGGGTTGAGACCTTGCAAAGTCAAATGCAGCAGAGTCCCAGGCCGAAGCCAAAGGGATGGCAGTATACATGAAGTAATGGATTGCGTAAGCAAGGAGTAACAGCTGTGGAAGCAAGTGTAGACCTGCACATAGGTCGGTAAGCTGTAGTCGTGATAGTTGAACCAGCATATCAAACTTCTATAGCAATTAAACAACTGAATTAGGAGCAAGCCCACCAGACAGTACAAAGCCAAATCAAGGTGACAGACTCTGAGGATTTTCGGCGGTGAAGACAGATTTTTAATATCAATCTATATTAATAGCCTCAGCAGGAACTAGTTGGCTGACATCAGAATTATAAGTGCAATAAAACAGGGAGACAGTGCTTGAAGGCAGGTGTAGCCAGGCAGTGCAGGGAAGCTGCAAGTAAATGAGAATCACAGGTAGGGTCAGGGTAAACTGTGTCAGGTGAAAAGAATTGAGTATGCAACATGAAGCAACAATGGCTGAGCTAAAACACACAGGTAATGAATGCAGTTGCATTGCAGTAGTTTGAGCATGGTGAGCACAGTGTAAAAAACACAAACACTGGGTGCAATAGTAAGTAAAGTAAACAGCAGTGGCTGCAATTGTAGGTAACTGAAAGCTGTAGCATGAGCTCCAAGTAGGTTTGCAGAGCAAGTAATTAGAGAGTTATAACTGAAAGCAAGTAGTATGAGCTCTGTAGTAGCAGTATGCTAGGAGTTTAAAAAATAAAAGCCCCCCCCAAAAAAAAATACCAAACCAAAGCAGCAAAACAGAAACAGGGAAGGCTCAAAACAAGAACAAAAATACAGGGAAACACAGAGCCAGAGGAAAGATACAAACCAGAATCAGGAAACAAACACTGAATTCCAGCAAAGATGCACAGAAACAGCAGTCTGGGGGGGGGGTAGGGCCCCAGCCAGCTCAGAGGACAAACCAACATAGCCTCCAGCTGCAAAGACAAAATGCTTCATAGTGAGGCTGAGAGGAACTGCATATATAGTTCAGGAAGTGGGAGTTGCTGGCTACTTGGCCACCGAACTACAGGCAAGGCCTTTCAATTACTCAAGATAAATTTCTATTGTTATGCTTTATCTTTTTTTGGAGGGGGGGCAAACTTATCACAGGCTTTCAGGAACATTGTGGTAAATTCCACTACAGCCATGCTCAGGTCTGGAATTAAAAAAACCCTATGCCATGGCATTGTTGTTAGGTAATTTCTAAATAGATAAAGAACCTCTGTGTGCAAACACTGAGGCAAGGGTTACCCCAAAGGGCATTTGGCTGGGAAGCCAAGTTTCAAGAAAATACAAAATCACACATGCCCCCACAATGCAAAGTATCATGGGCTGCATATGCAAATGTTTGCATTGTGGGGGCATGTGTGATTTTGTATTTTCTAAATAGATGTTTATTGAATTTAACATAGTTTCTCCTATAGATATCTGTTTTTTTGGGTGGAGCCTTGTTCACTGATGCTACTTATATGCTACACTGGACAACATGATGATCTCCAATTTCCAATCTTTCAGGATAAGTCTTTTAAAAGCGAGGGCAGCTACTAGAATCCCAAACTTTGTCTGGATATTTACACCCTGAATATCTGCGGTGTCCCCCCCTAGAATAAATAATAATGGACAGAAGGGTAGAACTACTCCCAGACTTTCCTGACATATACAGTGTATCTGTTTCCACGCAGCCAGGATTCCATTGCAATGCTTTAACAAATGCCCCAACGCTGCCTTTACTTCTCCACACCTCCAGAATCTATTGTTTGGAGCAAGGCTTAATTTAAACTTGGGTGAATTTGCCTGAAGCAGCACACCGACTAGGCCCACACAGCAACCAGCAAGGCTATGGGAGAGCTAAGAGCAAGCTATCTCCCACCTAGCTTGTTTCAGAAGGGGTGTCTGTGGTGGCATTTTCCACCCACTGGCCACGACTGATTGACTCTGCTGGAACAATTAAGGGGACTGTACAACAATGTTTTTGTATGATTTCATCTGGAGCTTTGATTTATTGCCCCTCCCCAATCACATGGCTAAGTGCCCACTTTCCCATTAGCAGCTTATACTTTCCCTCACCACTAGTGGCCATGCTAGTTTTTCACTTCTTCTCTGAACTTGCCCATCTCTCTCTCTCTCCACAACTCATTTCCACCCTCCCTCCTTCTAACCTCCTTACATGCTATTGCACCATCTGGCCCTTAGGAGGTGGTATTGCACTCCCCATTCTAGCCCTCAGAACTAGCTGTCCCCCTCTTGCTCTACCACTCTGCACACACTTCAGAGCCCCTCTCTCCCTTCTTATCACTGTATTTCTAGCCCCTTTCCTCACTACCCCATTGGGACTCAAACCCTGTACCTCTCACACCAAAGGTAGGCACCTTTCCTCTACACCATCCCAGCTGCCTTATTGATAGGTGTCTTTTAATCTCTCTTATATTCTCTCTTACACTATCTGCCATTAGCATGGCCAACCTCCTCACCCTTCTTGTCTGTGTCTCCATGCTCTTCAGCACTGTCTACACACCCACCCCATCCCATGCCACCACCAATCCCCAACTTTCCACACTACTCACGCTTGTCCTCATAGCACCACATCCTCTAGCACTCCTCCCCAGTCCCCCCACTAACACCACCCACCCCCCAAACCCTGGGCCCAGGTACCAGCACCTGCTGCATGCCTCCCACACCATACTTACTCTTTCTATCCCCTCCTACCTAACTCGACACACTTTGTCAAGACCAAGCAGATTTACCCCCCAAAAAAGCCATCAAACAGCTACTGCTCAGAACACTTTCCTTCCTCCTACTCCTCTCTGGCAAAGTACACTCAACTGTGGCCCCCCCACCTCAATCACCAAAGTACAAGCAAAATGCCCCAGATTGCATATCACATCCATAAATATTTATTTATTTAGCTTTTGTTGACCGGGTAAGTGCACTAGACAAATCCTGCCTATTTTCAGGCATGACCCGGGGAAGGGGGATACAGATGAATGCCAACTGACCGTGAACCAGATTAAGCTGTTGGTGGTATTTTTAGTGAATGAGGGAAATTTGGCCAGGACACCGGGGAAATTCCCCTACTCTTTTCGATAAGTGCCATGGGATCTTTAACATCCACCTGAACTACCACCAATCCAGGTAGATGGGACCTCGGTTTAACGTCTCATCCGAAAGACGGCACCTCAGAAGTGCAGCACCCCTCTCATGCTGCACTACAGTGTCAGTACTGGGATATTAACCCAAGTGCCAGATGTGGGAATTGAACCCACAGCCCTCTGATCTCCCGGCCTCCGAGGCGAGTGTGCTACCTACTGAGCTACTGACACTGCTAAATCTGTAGCCTTACCAAAAAACTCAATGATCTCGAAGTCTGGATGACCCAGCACCAACCTGACATCCTAGCCCTCATTGAGGCTTGGTTGTCAAAATCTATACTGGACGTCCATATATCCCTACCCGGCAACACCCTACACCACCTAGACAGAGTCGGGAAATGCGGAGGAGGCTGTGTTATCTACCTCTGTGACCACCTACCAGGCCCAAGCCCACCCCCCAGCTGGCTAGTACGCCCAAGCCCTATCCATTAGCATCACATCTGTCCCCTCTAGAGCCCCCGTGATCATCACTGCAGTCTACATCCCACCTCATGGACAGATACCCGCTTTCCAATCCCTCCTTGACTATCTCACCACCCTCCCCAAAAAAACTGAGCTAATCACACTCAGTGACCTCAGCCTGAACTGGATCTCCACTACCACCTCCCAACTCAATGATGCAGTCACTGCTCTTGACATCACCCAACTAGTCTCCACCCCAATGCACATAAACCACAACACCGGTATGGCCACCTTACTTGACTTAGTTCTCTCCAACTGCCCCCATAAAATCTCAGGCATCTCTGTCCTCTCAAACACCCTCAGCGACCATTTTCCCATCCTCTTCAAGTGGTCCTGTCATGCACCCAAATCACCCTCCAAGACAATTTTCTCTAGACTGCTCAAACTCAACTATCTAAGGAACTTAGAACCCACCTAATGCACCATGACTGGTCCCCTCTATATTGCAGTCAGAATATAGATGCAGCCCTTAGCTACTTCACTGACACATTCAATGGAGCCTGCAACAAATCTGCACCGCTTAAAAAAAAGAGAGTAAGAGCCTATGACACCCCATGGATCACATCTCACCTGCTTGACCTCATGAGGTGGCGTGATGAATTATGGAAAAAAGCCCTTGACTCTGAATACTTACTAGATAGACAGTTCTATCATGCTGCTTGAAACAGTTGTACATGAGCCATTAGAAAAGCTAAAACTGACCACTTCAAAGACACCCTGACCGCTACTTGGGTGGACAGGTGCAATTTCTGGGACAATCTGAAGTCCCTTAGTGAATACTCAAACTCGCCCCCCAATCAACTCCACATAAATGACTCCATCTCAAACAATCCACACCTAGTGGCTGAAATGCTGAACTCCACCTTCTCAGACCTCAGCACTTCTCTCCCCCCAATCTTCTTCAGTCAAACCCCCCCTGTTGCCTTCATCCCCCAACTTCTCCTCCTTTCCACTTCCGGACCCTCCCCCTCAGAAAGCTAAACCTTACCTCATCAAAGCCCTTAAGAAGGCCTGCTTCAGTACTGACACGATTGACCTTCAATCCTGTGACTGACCCTTGGTGAGGTCCTCTCCCCCCTAACCTCACTACTCAATCTCTCCCTCTGCATAGGAAAGTTCCCCTCACAATAGAAAATGGCTCTTATAACCCCCATCCACAAATCTGGTGACCGTCTCTCCCTTAGTAACTACTGTCCCATATCTATCCTTGTCCCACTGTCCAAAGCCCTTAAGCGTATAGTTGCAGATCAGCTCACTATCTATCCAAATAAGAACTCCTGACTCCTGAACAACAAAGTTTCAGGCAAGGGCATTGTGCAACTGCAGCCCTCCTTGATTTCACTAGTTTCATGCATTCTGCTCTGGATAAGGGCAAGCTGGCTGGTGCGGTCTTTCTGGACCTATCAAAGGCCTTTGACACCTTTAATCACCCTCTTCTCCTCTCCACCCTGTCTGAAATTGGCCTCGCCCAGGGTCCCTTGAATTGGTTCACTGACTACTTGTCCAACCAGTCCCAAAAGGTGAAAATCCACTCCACCACTTTGAACCCACTCCCTGTCCACTCTGGAGTACCACAAGGCTCCATATTAGGTCCCCTTCTTTTCAGCCTCTTCCTAAATTCTCTCCCCAAAGCCTACACAGATGACTCTGTCCTCTAAGCGTCTCACCCTAACCCCTCCCAACTTGAACTCTCCCTCCAAAGTTCCTTAATGGAGGCAGAGTCCTGGTTCTCCAAACATAAACTTGTGCTTAACCAAAAGAAATCTAAGAGTATGCTTTACGTCCACCACCAGAACAAACTTAAGTACATCCCACTAAAAATCAACATGTCCACCGCTCTGCCCCATGAACAGGTCCACTCATTTAAATACCTAGGCAAAATGACAGCCTAGTGGTGCTGAGGGTTGAGGTGCTGGATGCCACACCTCTCACCACACCAGCAATCTGGGTTCAAGAATGGACTCAGGCCATGGGGTCTGGCAGGGGAGAGGAAGGACTGAACATTCCATGACTGCTCTCCTTCCTCTGGGGTGGGTAGGGGCAATGCATTGTGCTGCAGCAGCAACTGGAAGAGTCCAACTGCACTACATCTGCATGCTTGGAAATGGGGGGAGCACGGCAGGTGTCAGCTTAGCCGTGCATCTGACGCCATTGCATGTCTGGCTCCCAGGGGTAAGAAAATGGTGAAAATAGCATTGTGATCTCGGTGGCTGATGGCCATGCCTGCACTCCTGGACATAAGTGGCACCTTCACTGGGGTGTGGCTGATCCTATGTGCATGGGGCATATAAATTTGTGCACCAGACCTGGTCTGGGAGTGTGGGTGCCGGTGGATGGAGATCACTGGGTCCGCTCTGCAGGGGTGAGAAATAGGAGTAATATTAAAAAATAAATACCTAGGCATAACACTGTACCCTGCTGTTATCTTCCATGACCACATACATCAACTCTGTTCAAATCTAAACTCCTGTATCAGGCTCCTCTACCGTCATCGGCAATGCCTTCCCCCAGAAGCCCTCCAGCTTGCCGTCTCCTCCTCGGTACTATCAGTGATTGACTATGGCATTGTTATCTATGGGGTGGATGACAACACTGCCCTAAAAAGGGTCAAAATATCACTCAACAAATCCTGCTACCTCTCTCTGGGCTGCCCCAGGACCACCCACACCTGCTCCCTCTATAACCAAACAAACTGGCTGGACTTTGATGGTAGACTACAATACCACACCTGCTTATTAGCCAAAGAAAAATCTCCACTGGGCTTATGGTCCCTTGCCTCTCTGCTCTCCTGCAGCCAACTCCACATACACGGCTCACCAGGAGCTCCCTCAAACCATCTCATCAGGTGCCAAGGCAAAAAATCTCCCTGAGCCAATGCTCCTTTCTCTATCGTGCCCCGGCTTTGCTTAACTCACTCCCCCCACACATTGTGGAGGAACCTAAACTTGGCCACTTTAAATTCCCACTGCACTCCCACCTTCAATCCTCACACTCCTGTACCTGTCCCTAACTCCTCTACCCCTGACAATGACATTTGTCCTACCCTCCGGTCTTATTCCCTCTGGCTAAAATCCAGACACATCTAGCCCTCTCTACCTTCCCTCCTCCTCTTTCTCTTGCCCCCTTTCTGACAATGGACTATGTCCAGCCTCTGACCTTCTGACTTTCCTGTTTCACTCTGTCTACTATTCCCCACTACCACCACCACTCCCTATTCTTCCCTGAGCCACCTTACAATCCATGATCTTGCCTCTTACCCATGGCCTGGCACTATGCCATGACCATCCCTCCCCACCAACTTTTTCTATCTGCACTGAATTTTGTACCTGGCAATGCCTCTAATGCTATGATCCTTTGACCTTTATATTGTATCTAATGTAATACAGTATGCTCACTATGTATATGAATTGTACCTGCCTTACTCATTTGTATTCGAATGTCTGCTATATGTATTGTCATTGTAATTGACGTGGAGCCTTTGTAAAGGAGTCTTTGACTCAAAGGATTGTAATTCTGAATAAACAAATAAATAAACAACTGCTCTGGAGACTAATAATAATAATAATGAAGGATTTTAATTTGGATCAGTTTCCCCTTGCACTTCCCTACAACATTTGTTTGCATCTATCCAAGTTTTTTCCCAGACTTCTTCAGAAATTTCTAGTCCCAGATCAGACTGCCATTTGGTTCTAGCAGAGACTGTTACTTGAGGCCCAGTCTCATTAAAAACTTTATACAAAAGGCTAAAGCCTTTAGGAAGGTGGGCAACTGTAAAGAAAGAATCCCATGCTTTACATTTTTTAAGAGTAAAATCTTCATCCAGGACTTTTTTAGCTAGATAATTCCTTGTCTGTAGATAGTAACAGAATTAGAATCTATTTAATTTAAACTTCTTTCTAAGTTCCTCAAAGGAAAGCATAATGTTTTGATCATTGATTAAATCACCAATTGTTTTAATACCTTTGGATGCCCATCCAATATCCTTAAGACTTTTCCCATTAGGCGTTATCCCTTTATTGTTCCAGAGGGGCATACACTGCAATGGGACATGTTCAGTTTTCTTTAGCTGATTAAACTTTCTACATACTCATATAGAAATCTGAAGGGTTGGATGATTTTTCAGATAGGTGGGAGTAGGCAGAAACAACAGGTCCATAAGACTTAAGGGGGCAGACATGTCTTTTTCAATTTTTACCCATAGTGGAATATGATTATTTTCTTGCAGGAGGAACAAATTTGCAATCTGCTTAAGTTTATAGGCCCAGAAATATCCTTGCCACTATGGGAGAGCCAATCCTCCTACCTTTACCAGTGCCCTTAATTTTACTTTAGACAACCTAGGTGGTTTCCCTTCCCATAAGAAACAAGAAAGTACTCTTTCAATTTTATTAAGCCAGTCTTTTGTGATGTTGGCTGGAAAATTATTCATAGAATAGAATATTTGGGGGCTATAACCATTTTTAGTGAATTAATCTTTCCCCGTAGTGATACATGTAATTTGCCCCACTTATCTAATTCTGCTTTGATATCATTTAAAATCCTTGGCATATTATGCTGTAGTATCTTGGCAACCAAGTCATATAGGCTAATGCCCAAGTATGTTAACTCTTTGCTCGGCCAAGAAATATCATATTCCTTTTTCAGGTTTCCTAACTCTTTTGTGTGGGAGCTCAATGACAAACACTTTGATTTGATCCAATTAACAAAAAGGTCCAAAGATGTACCAAACTCCTGTAATAATAGTTTGACATTTTGCAAATAGAATGAGGGTTGGGTAAGTGTCAATAAAATATCATCAGCAAACGCATAGACTTTGTTGGTATATGCCCCTGTTTGGATCTGTTGTATTCGGGAAGAGAGTATAATTCTCCTAATTAAGGGTTCAATGGCAAGAACAAATAAAAGAGGGGATGGTGGACATCCTTGTCTCGAGCCCCTATGAAGAAGAAAAGCTGTGGAGTGATATCCAGTAGTGATTATGCAGGCTCTAGGGGTAGCATATAAATTATGAACCCACCTTATAATACAAGGACCGAAATTATTGGCTTCTAATACTTTATACAGGTAATCCCATTCCAAAGAGTCGACTGCCTTTCTAATATCAAGAGATATAGCTATCATTGGAGTACTACCTCTTCCAGAACACTACACTGTCCAGATGGTTGAAAATAGTCTACGGAAACTGTCAGCCCCTTGCCTGCCTTTCATAAATCCCACTTGCTCTTTCCCAACTAATTTATTAAGCACCTTAGATATTCTGGTAGCCAAAACCTTTGCCAATATTTTGTAATCAAAGTTTAGGAGGGATATCAGCCTATAATTTCCACAATCTAATTCATCCTTACCCTTTTTTGGTATCAAGCATATGAAGGCCTCATTCATTGAATCTGGCAGAATCTCTTCAGAAAAAGCACACTGAAAGGCCTGTAATAAGTGTGGCATAATAGATGTATTCAAATATTTATAGAATTCACCAGGGAGTCCATCTGGGCCTGGTGTTTTACCTTTAGGTACCCTAGCTATTACTTCATTTATTTCTTGGAACATAATAGGTATTTCTAGGGGGAAACTTATCAGTGGATGATAAAGAGGGTAATTGAGTCCTGTTTAGGAAATCTTGTATGGCCTCTGCTTCTAGAGGGCCTTGTGATTTATATAAACTTACATAAAAAGTCTTAAAGCAGGCATTCATTTCTTTGGCATCATGCATTAAAACCCCATGTTTATCTTTTATCCCTTTGATATTACCTTGATTTTGCTGTTTTCATAAATGATAGGAAAGCAGCTTGCCTGCTTTTTCCCCGACTCCCAATATTTTTGTTTAACACTAAATAGAGTGTAATCTACTTTTGCCAAGTATAATTTATTAATTTCATATTTTAGCCCCATAATATTGAAAAACTCTTCTTTTTTTGCAAAGGTATTTTGTTTCATATCAGTAAGTGTTTTGCTTAGCCTCTCTTCCTTCTGTTTTAAATCCATCTACCTTTCCTTTTTCTTTTTGGATGCATAACTAATGATCCCTCCTCTGATGAATGCCTCGTAAGCATCCCATATAAATTTAGGAGAGATTTCTCCATTGCAGTTCATTTTAAAATAAGCTGTTGTTTCTTCCTGCAACCAATTTTTAAAATCAATATCCAGTAGAAGGGATGTATTAAATTTCCAACTAGAGGATTTGTCTGTATTGTTTTCAAAAACCACTGACCCTTTCAGAAGGCTATGATCAGATGTAAGAAGATTCTCATAATTCACGTAATTCACTTTGTTGCATAGTCCCATGGGCATGAATAGATAATCTAGATAGCTAAATATCCCATACCTAGCAGACAGAAAAGAGAAGTCTCTCCCAGTGGGATGAGCCAGTCTCCATGTATCTAACAGGCCTAAATCATTCAGCATACTACGCAAGCTTTTTTGCACAACAGACAAGGTACCTGTATTCCTAAGGACAGATCTATCCAAAATTGGGTCCATGACTTCATTAAAATCACACCTCAATATAACTTCATAATCTTCCACGTCAGCCAGCATATTTTCTTTTTTTTTTTAGCTTTTGTTGACCAGGTAAGTGCACTAGACCAATCCTGCCTATTTTCAGGCACGACCCGTGAGAAGGGGATACAGATGAATGCCAACTGACCTTGAATCAGATTAAGCTGTTGGTGGTATTTTTAGTGAATGAGGGAAATTTGGCCAGTACACCGGGGAAATTCCCCTACTCTTTTCGATAAGTGCCATGGGATCTTTAACATCCACTTGAACTACCACCAATCCAGGCAGATGGGACCTCGGTTTAATGTCTCATCCGATAGATGGCACCTCAGAAGTGCAGCACCCCTCTCACGCTGCACTACAGTGTCAGTACTGGGATATTAACCCAAGTGCCAGATGTAGAATCTGAACCCACAGCCCTGTAATCTCCTGGCCTCAGAGGCGAGTGTGCTACCTACTGAGCCACTGACACTGCTACACTATAACCCAGTTTATGATAAAAATCTTACTGTCTTGTGTTCAGTGTATAAGTATTACAGAGGGCTACTTTTTCCCATAAAGGAAGCCTAGTAAAACCTGGTATCTACCCTCAGAATCTGTCAAATGTCTATGTTTAATAAAATTAACTCATTTTCTAAGAATAGCCACCCCTTTTCTTTTTGAGGGGACACCACAATGATCTACTGTACTAACCCAACTACAAGCTAGTTTATCAGCTTCTGCTGGTATCAAATATGTTTCTTGTAGCATAGCAACATCAGCCTTGTGTTTATTTAAGTGATTTAATACACATTATCTTTTGACTGGACAACCTAATCTCTGCACACTCCATGTAACAACATTGACAGTGCCCATCCTAACAAGTTAGCTTCAAAAACAACAAGTGTCCTTAGGTATAATAGATTAAGTGAGTTACAAACAATAAATACTTAAGATATGTAAAGAACAATTATGTAAATTAAGATTAGACCTCGGTTAAAAAGACTTCCTTAAACCTACTACTTCTTTTCTAGTTAACTTGTATAACAATAAACACGGTAGAAACAATTTACTATAAATAACTCTAAACAGCTATAAAGCTTGTTGACACAACTGAGTATTGAAAAAAAAAATAAAGTTAAACAAAGAGTATATGACCACACAGTCACACACACTTGACAAACACACACACACACACACACACACACACATGCACACGCACACTGCAAGGAGGACATGTGTATACTTCACTGGCTTTTCCAAAGTGGAACAACACGCCCCTTAGGTAGCTTTGTTGAGAATGACCCACCTTTAAATTAGAACTGTGTGGTTATTGTGGAGTCATAAATAAATACTTCCATTGTCCTTATTACTGATGAGTCAATTCTCAACACTTGTTACTATAGCCATTTATTTTATAAAAGATCCACTTTTCCTCATTAATCCTCAGCCGAGAATGATTGAGACAGCAATCGAGGAACTATTAAACATTAACAAAGAAGAAGAGTCTACTCCTCCCATATATATCTATATATATATATAGATATATATAGACATATATATGTATATATATATATATATATATATATATATATATATATACACATACACATTACTAAGTACCAGGCATGAGAAAAGCCACAAGAACTTATATCCCAACTCATTCTCTACTTACCTTATCCCATAACTTTGCATCCAGCTCTCACCCATTAGCAAGAATATTCAGCATCAACTCTTCCTTCAGGTATCAATCTGTTAGAAGTACATAACTCATTAATAATGACACCGTAGGAATAATGAGTCCGATAGCCAGCCCAGCAGTGACTTACTATTCTGCAAACATTTCAGCTTTTTGCCTGCTTATTCCATTCGCTGTCAGAGATTATTATTAATGAGCAAAGAGCTTTCCCTTATCTAATTAGACAATAGAATGAAAGGGAATAGGATCCTTGGGGAGTGATAATAAGGATGTCCCAAGCTTGCTGTCCCCTCACCACAACCAGTACTAACCCCTTGAGACTCACATAAACGGATCTAATAAAAATAGTATACACATTACTAGAAAATCTGAACCCCCTCCCTCTTACTAAACAAGTGCAGGGGTTGAATCAGAAACAAAAGAACAGGTCAAGAGAATGCCTGAAAATACTTAACTAAGCTTATCATGTCAGGCAACCTCAACAGTTTTGCAGTGCTAAGAAATTATTCCCTTTTTCACAATTATCAAACGTTCCTCTTATTAATAATTTCATCAACGTGTTAAATGCAATATGAGTATCTCTAAAAAAATGAAACTTTTAAGCATTGTACAATAGTAAAACATTTCCCTTAGAAGCATAAAACTGGAGAAGACGGATTACTTGGTTGCTCTTCTCCGTGTCTGACCTTTGAACTAGATTCCCCCTCATGACTTTCCAAGTATCCAGATCAAATTCAGCAAGCACTTAGAAACAAATATTTAAATTAGATTAACCATTCTCCAGATATCACCTTACAGATAATCTATAGAAGTCCTGCAATATTTAATATTCTTCATTGAAAAGGAATTTTACAGCAAAAATTTAAGACGTCATGTGACCTTCATCAGCCAACCAGAAACTGTTTGCAATCCGGGTCACAGAAAGTGATCAATGCTTTGCTCAACTGAACACATTAGCAAGCTGAAAACCAAAGTAATGTCACAAGCTGCTCAATATCAGACACTGAAAATCCTGGTGAATGAACCATCTCCCCAAACATATCCTGCACAGGACTGAAAGGGCTTCTCAGTGGTTGAGGCATCAGATGCTGATTTTGTACTGGAGCACTGGATGTAGCCATTTGTCTCACATTAGCTTTACTCTTGAGGAAGGGCTGGATTTTCCTGTTTGTTTTATTCAGCCATGGTGTAGATTTAAGTAATGAAGCTCTACTGGTTGGGTGTCTTATACTATGTTTGAGTACTGGAATGAAAGTCTAATGCAAAGATTCAGAGTGTGGCTCTGTGGAGCCCTGTAGAGGAGCATGGTCTATATTGCAGTGAGAGATCTCGCGGCTGGCATTCTAGGGTGGAATGTTTTGGGTTTTGCGTTCCATTTCTGGCAGTTGTGGTATGCTTGAAATTTGAATGAGGGTTTAACCTGTTTTTCAGTATTGAATTAGCCTCTGACCAATTTCTGGTAATGAAACTCCAGGCTTCATCTGGAGATTTAAGACTATGTGACCCTCCTCCCTTAAAGATCACCAGGACAGCTGGATATTATACATAGTATGGCATGTTTAACTGTTGAAGCACATAATAAACATCCGCATATGCTTTCTGTTTCTATACTACCTCTGAGGAGAAATCTTGGAACTGCAGAATTCTATCCTGGCCCCGATAGAGAGATTTTTTTTGCCTTGCCAGTTAAGAATTTCTTACTTGATGCTAAATCTTAAAAAATAAACAATAATGGGCCTGGGTCTTTGCCCCTTTTTGGGGAGGGGTCTCAATGCTCTATGTGCCCTCTCAATCTCCAGGGGCCATGGCCAATTATAGTTTAAGAGAAAGAGGTCAGAAAGTCTTGCAAACATCTTGTCCTATCATTCCTTTCTACCAGATCAGGGACCCCAACAATTCGAATATTGTTCCTTCTATTGCAATTTTCCAAATCATCAGCTTTAGCCCCTAACAGTTCTAGTTTTCCAGTATTAAACTCTTTTTTATTCTCCACCTTGTATAGCATTTCTTCTATTAGAATCAATCTTTCTTCAATAGTATTTAGCCTTTCTTCAAAAACTTCTGCTCTATCTTTCCCAACCCCTGCCTCTTGTTTCAAGCTTCCAATGTCCAGATGCATACTATGTAATTTATCTTTTATATATGCCATATCTGAAAGGCTGTTATTTCCTTTTGTGTGCCTATATTATTGATATGAGTAGCTGTTGTTACCTCAGACAACCCGTGGGGGGAGCCCCGAGACTGTCCTGATACTGTTGCCGGGCTGGCTTTGATGTCTGATGGCATGACTGTAGAACCAGAGGCACTGAATTTTAAAAGGACTGTAACTAAAAAAATAAATGTCTGATTTTGTTTAAAGTTGGAATGGATGCATAAAAAGCACTATATCTTCTGAATGAAATAAATAAAAACTCCTGGGATAAACTTTAAACCTACAATTATATCAATGAATTGCGATCTGTCGGAGAGCTTCCTCTCAAGCTACCATAGCCATTCTAGACCCAGCGCCAGCCTCAAAAGTTCCCCAGGTCTGAGAAAAAAATGTTTTGAAGCATCTTCAATTCAAGAATGTATTTAAATGTTATGAAAAATGAGGAGAATGATGAAAAGTACAACACATTTTATCATGTTTGTGATATACTCCTACTTACAATGTTTAAAGACATGATCTCCTTGAGGGGTAAGCACATTACTCCAGGAGGGTGCAGTGCAGCGGTTCTGTTCAGACTGCATGAGGAGTGATGGCATCTTGTGATAATGTGGCATCCTTGTCTCAGAGAAAATGACCAATAATACACTGGAAGAAGTGAATCCAGCTCAGGTTAGCCTCATCAATTCAACTGAGGCTAGTGGTTTATTTGAGACTTGGGAAAATGTATTGTATTACCAAAAGAAACAACGTGAAAAATTAAGATGAAAAGAATGTGTGTGATTCATTGGGAAAATTCAGGAGGCTTAATTGTCTGGGACTCTCATAGCTCGTACGATTAAGAGCTAAGGCACAGATTGCTGAGGTCCTGGGTTTAAGTCCCAGTGACAGTCACACTTTTCTTTCATTTCCACAATTGGAGTTCAAAAGAAGCAATGAAGCTCCTGACACCAAAACCCAGTAAAGAGAATCCACAGAGGAATCCAGACATTGATGGAGCAGAGGGAAAGCATTTACCGAAAGGCTGAATAAAGATCTATGGAAACAGGTAAGTTTCAAAACTGTTTGTTTTTGACTGCACTTGGTGTAGCAGTGTGAACTGAGAAACATACTTTATTGCTGATTTACTTACCTCTAGACATCCATGTTAGAATGGAAAACTAAAACAAGGGCAGCTAAATGTAACTCCCTTCAGAACATTACCCCAAAATTTACAAAAACAATTAAGCAAAAAGAAAAATAACAAACACACTCCTAACTCCCCAATTTCACTTCTTTTTGTTCCCCCTTTACTAAGTCCAATACAAACCCTGCAAGGTGCAGTTTCTGCCCTAAAACAAAATGTATAGCTCAAGGATGAGGATAAGGCTAAAAAACAGCTGAGAAATCAGAACAAAGTCTCTCAGTTATTACCTTCAAATTCATAGAAGCATAGAAACATAGAATTTGATGGCAGATAAGGACCGCTTGGCCCACCTTGTCTGCCCATTTCCCTATTTAACGGATAAGCTGCAGATCCTAGTTAACCAACAGCATACTTCCTCCTAACCTCCACTAGAATTGCTTTATGTCTGTCCCATGCATTCTTGAATTCCCCCACTGTTTTTGACTCTACATCCTCCTCAAGAAGGCCATTCCATGCATCTACAACCCTGTCTGTGAAGAAATACTTCCTCACATTACCTCTGAGCTGTCCCTCCTCAATCTTTTATAGGTACATCAGGGAGCATAGAAAGACAAAGGGAGGGATAGTGAGGCTGAATAGAATGAACAGTGGGTGGGCAGAGAGGGATAGTGAAAAGGCAGAAATATTGAATGAATATTTCTGCTCACTATTCACAAAAGAGGAGGGGGAGGTGCCTAATCCACTTAACAGAAGCACTCTGGATGGGGGGGGTCAATCCCAGTCCTTTCACAGAAGAAAGGGTTCTGAAAGAACTCCTAAAACTGAACGTGGACAAAGCAATGGAGCCTGATGGAATTCACCTCAGAATTCTAAAAGAATTAAGGGGAGAACTAGTGAAACCACTGACTACCCTTTTTAACAAATCATGGGAGGTACCCGAGGACTGGAGGAAGGCAGATGTGATTCCCCTTCACAAAAGTGGGACCAAGACAGAGGCAGGAAACTACAGACCTGTCAGTTTGACCTCTGTGGTAGGGAAAGTGATGGAATCACTTCTGAAGGAAAGAATTGTTAAGTACCTAGAGGCCAGTGGGGCACAGGACCCAAGGCAGCATGGGTTCACAGCAGGAAGGTCATGTCAGATGAATCTACAGTAATTGATTTTTTTGACTGGGTGACCAAAGTAGTAGACCAGGGAGCTGCTGTGGACATGGCCTACCTAGAGTTTAGCAAGGCATTTGACACAGTCCCACACAAAAGATTAATAGTCAAATTAACTAGCCTTTGAGTGGGTCCCAGGGTGGTAGCCTGGGTAAAACATTGGCTGGACAACAGGACACAGAAGGTGATTGTAAATGGAGTCCACTCTGAAGAAAGAGGGGTTACTAGAGGGGGTATTGCAGGGTTCAGTACTGGGTCCAGTCCTTTTTAATGCCTTTATAAGGGATATTGCAGAGGGATTGGAAGGAAAAGTATGCCTCTTTGCAGATGACACAAAGATCTGCAACAGGTTGATACACAAGGAGGCGTGAAAAGGATGAGAAGGGACTTGACAAGGTTGGAGGAATGGTTGTAAGTATGGCAGCTAGGATTCAATGCAAAGAAGTGCAAAATAATGCACCTGGAAAACAAAAACCCTGGGGAAGATTATACAATGGGGAGGTAGTAACAAAAACAAAAAAAAAGGAAAGAGGCCTGGGGGTAATCTTATCAGATGACCTTAAGGTTAGCAAGCAATGTGAGAAAGCAGTAGTGAGAGCTGGGGGTATACTGGGATGCACAGGGAGAGGCATCACCAGCAGAAAACAGGAAGTTGTTATCCCTCTGTACAGACAGTTGGTGAGACCCCATCTGGAGTACTGCATCCAGTTCTGGAGACCCCATTTCCACAAGGACATAGACATGATAGAGGCAATCTAGAGGAGGGCAACTAGAATGGTGCAGATTCTGCAAGAGAAGCCATACGAGGAGAGACTAAAAGAGCTCAATATGTATACCCTTGAGGAAAGGAGGGAGACGGGGGAAGTGATAGAAACATTTAAGTACCTCAGTGGAATCAACAAAGTCCAAGAGGGTAGCATCTTTCAGAAAAAGAGACATGCAAGAACAAGGGGACACAATTTAAAGATACAGTGGGGGTGGTTCAGGGACAATGTGAGGAAGTATTTTTTCACAGAGAGGGTGGTGGGTGCATGGAACAGCCTTCCTGAGGAGGTTGTGGGGTCTAAAACTGTAGGAAAATTCAAGAATACATGGGACAGACATAAGGCAATTCTATTGGGGGGTAGGAAGAAATAGGCTGTTGGTTGACTAGCATCTGTGGCTTATCCTGTAGGTAGGAAAATGGGCAGACTAGGTGGGCCAAGCAGTCCTTATCTGCCATCAAAGTCTATGTTTCTATGTATCAACTTGTGCCCCTTTGTTCTTGCACATCTCTTTTTCTGAAAGATGCTACCCTCTTGGACTTTGTTGATTTCCTTGAAGTATTTGAAAGATTCTATCATGCCCCCCCCCCCCTCCTTTCCTCAAAGCTATACATCTTAAGCTCCTTTAGTCTTTCTTCATATGTCTTCTGGTGCAGACCCTGCACCATTTTAGTTGCCGTCCTCTGGACAGCCTTCACCTTGTCTATGTCTTTGTGGAGATGGGGTCTCCAGAACTGTACACAGTACTCCAGATGTGGTCTTACCAACTGTCCGTACAGAGGGCCAACAACTTCCTGTTTCCTACCAGTGATGCCTCTCCCTATGCATCCCATTATCCCCCAGCCCTCCTTACTGCCTTCTCACATTGCTGGCCCATCTTTAAGTCATCTGATATGACTACACCCAGGCACCTTTCCATTTTTGTTGTTGTCAGTATCTCACCCTCCATTGCGTACTCTTCCCCTGGGTTTTTGTTTCCCAGGTACATTACTTTGCACTTCTTTGCATTGAATCTAAGTTGCCATACATTTGACCATTCCTCCAACCTTGCCAAGTCCCTTCTCATCCTTTCCTTCCCACCTTGCATATCAACCCTTTTGCAGATCTTTGTTTCATCTGCAAAGAGACATACTTTCCCTTCCAGCCCCTCTGCAATGTCACTTATAAAGACATTAAAAAGGACCGGCCCCAGTACTGAACCCTGTGGTACCCGACTAGTATCCCACCTTTCATCACTGTGGACTCCATTTACTATTACCCACTGTGTTCTGTTGTCCAGCCAGTGTTTTACTCAGGCTACCACCCTGGGACCCACTCCCAGGCTGGTTAATTTGTTTATTAATTTTTTGATTGGGACTGTGTCAAATGTCTTGCTAAAGTCTAGGTAGGCCATGTCCACAGCCCCTCCTTGGTCTATTACTTTGGACACCCAGCCAATAAAATCAATGTGATTTGTCTGACATGACCTTCCTGCTGTGAATCCATGCTGCCTTGGGTCCTGTGCCCCACTGGCCTCTAGGTACTCAACAGTTCTTTCCTTCAGAAGTGATTCCATCATTTTCCCTACCATTGAGGTCAAACTGACAGGTCTATAGTTTCCTGCCTCTGTCTTGCTCCCACTTTTGTGAATGGGAATCACATCAGCCCTCCTCCAGTCCTCAGGTACCACACCATCCTCCCATGATTTATTAAAAAGGGTAGTCAGTGGTATTACTAGTTCTTCCCATAGCTATTTCAGAATTCTGTGGTGAATCCCATCAAGCCCCATTGCTTTATCCACCTTCAGTTTTAAGAGTTCTTTCAGAACCTTTTCTTCTGTGAAAGGACTAATATCAACCCCCCTATCCAGAGTGCTTCTATTGACTGGAGTAGGTATCTCCCCCTGCTTTTCCATTGTGAATACTGAGCAGAAGTATTCGTTCAGTATCCCTGCTTTTTCACTGTCGCCCTCTGCCCAACCACCTTCCTCTTTATCCAGACCTGACTTATAAAGTAAGGCAAGATCAAGCAGTGTATCACCCCATTAAAAGTAAGCTTTGGGCTGCAAAGATTTAGCATACAATGTTTTTCACTGTCCACCTAGAAGTTCATACTCCTATGGGGGTTTACCAGTTTGAGTCTGCTGCTCAATTTGGGAAGCTTAATGCCAAATTTATTTGGAAAGCTGGGATGAGGCTCTGTTTGTCTATGGCTACCACTCTGTACTTCAGTTGAAGCTTCTTATAAGGTACAGTGGCTCTTTTGGATATAAACTTTGACATCTGCAGCTTCTCTATGGACAAAAGTATTTGTTTTTTGTTGGTGCAGTCTGCATGATGTTTTAGTTTGCAGATGATCTGGGGCGTGGGCCTGACCTCCAGGAATGCACTGGCTAACTCTGACTTTTAAGTACCCTTGTTTCTACAAGGATTTGTGAGAAGAGATACTGAATCTAATTTAGGACATTGCTTGCTTCTGATTATCCTCCTGCTGGGTACCTACACTGTTTACAGGATTGAGCATTAAGACTTAATTTTATAAAGGAGTGGTCTTCTGTTGAGGTAAATTTTAAGGGGGAGGCAATAGTGACTTATTCAGCTGCACCACCTGGAGAACCTTCAAGAATCATTGCTATTCACCCGTTGCTTCTTCTCAGTTGGACTCAAGCTGAAGTCTGCTTTTTTTTCATTTCAGAGATTTCTTACAACTATCTGAAGTTTCCGGGGGGGAGACCCTCATTTGTTATTCTTTATTTACAGAATTATTGATGCCTATATACCCTAACATGATAAGTTTACTGAGAATCTACTCTTTATAAAGATTGTTCTTTTTTAAATCAAAAATATGTGTGCATCAGCTATTTGGATTCAGTTTGGATATGAACTCCTATTCCAAGAGTTAGATCCTGCAGTGATTTCCTACTCCCTGAATGTCTTCTGGTCTGATTTTAGTGCTTGAAGTAGAGCAATCACTTGGAGTTTGGAGCATATTGTTTCAGATGGGGGTAATTAACTATTTTAATTTCTAATAGTATTTTTATAATTGTAGACAGTGATGAGCTATTGATTCCCAGAATTCCTTACAGTAATTTTTGTGTGAAAGTTTCATTTTAGATTGGTGTGACTCAGACTCCTGTATTTTTTTGACTTTTTTCTCATATTAGAGGGTGTATAAATAGGATCCGGCTTCCACTTTTCTTGCCTTCCGGGGAACCCCCTATTTTTGGTTCAGGAACTTACAAACCCTCCAAGGGAATTATCTTCCACTTTATGTTAGCAGAGGGTATAAAAGGGAAAATGAGTTAAAATTCAGCTGCCCTTTTACATGCCTGTTAGGTTTTCTACAGGCATTTTGCTTGGAAGGGGGAAGGGACAATGACTGTGTAAGGGTCTGGGGGGGTAGCTTACCTCTGGACAGTCAGGGGCCATGTGGTAAGTAGGATAAGGAGATATTTTTGTTTCAATAATTATTTTGGGGAGTGAGGTAATGGTTTTTCTTTTAGTGTTTGGGAGTCTCAGCTAGGAGGGTGGGGGGGGTAATATGCAGGCATTGTGATCTTCAGAAAGCAAAAATTGGGACTCCGAGATTTTTTGTGACATAATGGATCTCTGGAAAGTGATTCCTTGAAATATAAATGGGGGAGGGACAACAATAAAAAATATTTTATCCTTAGATATTTGAACTGGTACTGTCCACACATTGTTATGCTATAGGAAATACATATTCCTACAGACCAATTTAAAAATGTAAATAAACTTTGAGTGGGACAAGTTTCAGGTGCAAGACCAAGTGCCAGACATGAAGAAATTGTGATTTTGTTTCATAAATCCATCCCATTTTCCCTTACTCAAGAATGGAAAGACCCAGAAAGCAGATACATTGTTCTTCATGGCAAATTAGCTAATTGTGAAGTAGTCTTGCGCTCAGGCTATGGGCTGAATACGGATACCCTCTCCTTCTCTCTGCCACTGGCAAATCTATTAGATTCTTTAGCAGATATTCCATGCATTCTTGGGGGTGTTTAGAATCTTGTTTTTTCTAATGATCTTGACCGATCATATCACAGGAAGGTGGGTTTATCTCTAGCCCAGAGGGCATTAAGGGAATTCATGTCTGACCTGGGGTTGGTGGACCCAGGAGGCTTTTTCATCAGGGGGCTAAGGAGTATACTTTCTTCCCCCAGTGGGGTTTACTCAAGAATAGACTTTTTTCTAATTAATAGTTTGTTATTGAAGGGGGTAGGTGAGACATGTATTTTTCCCAGGGTTATTTCTGACCATTTGCCTATTCAGTTAAGTATATCTTTGATTTGCCAACCACCACTTCCTGGCACTTGGTCCTCAAACACTAAACTTTTGTCAGATGCCTATATATTGGATCATATAAAAAAGTTTATTTTGCAATCATGGGAGGAGAATAATTCTTCTATCAAGGCAAATGATATATTGTATGGATCTTTGAAAGCATTATGGAGAGGGGAGTTTATTGCATTAGCCAAAGTGAAAAGGAAAAAACCTGACTCTCAGGTGGGGGAGTGGTTGTCTCAAGTCTTGTCCCTGGATCTGAGTTGTCTAAATTATCTGCAGAACATTTGTATTCAAAACTTACCATGTTGTGAGCCAAATATTCTGCATATTTACTTGATAAGGTTGCATGTGCTGCTACCAGATTAAAAGCCACCTACATTGGACAGGGGGAAAAAGAAGGCAAGCTTCTGGCCAGATGCCTTAAACAGCAGAGAGCCGCCCACTGGGGATCTGCATTAGTAGACTCTATTTCAGGTTCTTTAACCTCAGACCCCTCAAATATGATAACTATCTTTAAAAGTTTTTACCAATCCTTATATATGGCACCTACACTTGACAGTAATTATCCAGCCCTCTTGGTGGATTTCCTTGAAGGGATTCATCTGCTGTCCATTACTGATTCTCAAATGGATGTGTTGAGGGGACCTATAATGGATAGAGAGGTTACTGATGCTATAGGATTCCTCCTATCAGATAAGAACCCAGGCCCAGATGGTTTTGCCACTTTATTTTATAAATCCTTTAAGACAGAAGTGGCAACTATGTTGTGTGAGGTGTTTAATTATCTATATCATTTAAATATCAAGGAGACAGCTGTTATGGAAGCCAGAATAGTGATATTACCAAAACTGGGGAAGGATTCCATGGCCCTAGATAATTACAGACTAATCTCACTTTTAAATATTGACATTAAAATCTTGGCCAGCATACTGGCCACCTGACTTAAAAAGGTCTGGGCTGATCTGATAGGTCAGGATCAGGTGGGGTTTGTTGCAGGACATCAGTCTAGTGACCATTTCAGGAAAATGTTTCACCTCCTTTCCACATCTGGGGAGATGGGTGCAGACACTCTGCTTGTCTCCTTAGACACAGAGAAGACGTTTGATCATGTTGCCTAGAGCTGGCAATACTGCTCATGAGGCTGTTTAAGTTGTTCCTGATACAGGGTGGGTGCCAAAGGACTAGAAGAAAGCTAACATGATCTGGGCATCTAGGCAAGCAGTGATCAGCACAGAATACTTCCTCTCTTTCTTTGAGGAGTAAAGTGGAGAAGCAGTGAGATATTGCAATTTAATTTTTTAGAGAAGGTATGCCACCGCTGCCTGACTAGGTTTGTCTCCTTTCCAGTATTGCTTAATTTCTGCCCCATGTCGGATTGGGTCTCTCTCTATGTTCTGTTTCTGTTCCTCCAGAGAAAAGAAGAGAAAGAAAGGCTTGTTGGTGTGGTGGCAACCGGGGGTTTCTCCAAGATGGAGTTGTTCGTGGGACAGACAGAAGGCCTGTCAGAACTGCATTAGTGTGGAGAGGATTATCCAGTCTAGTTCAGCACTGTGTATTCGCCTATTGATCCTGAACTTACAGTAGATATAAGGGGTGTATTTTTTTTATTCTTATGTGGATTAATATCTGATTTTATTATTTATATTGTTGCCAGTCTTTCTTAGCAGCACTTTAGGGGCTATCTGAATTTTATTGTTTTCGCTCATTTGTTATGGAACCATCCTATGCGCTGTCCAGTTTTACTTACTTTCTTGTAGTTTATAATTGTTTGTAGGTCTGCCAAGTCTAGGCAAAATTTTCTCCTAATTTTTAATTTTAAGTTTTTAAAAAAGTTTTAAATAGTTTTTGCACCAAATGCGAGTGGTGCACACGTAACTTAAGTATAAGTATGCATGCGTGGCATCCTAGCTCTCAGATTTGCTTTCTGGACTGCAAGGATCACCACGGGCATCCCACGTTGGTGTGCTACAACAGCTGATTGAGTGAGTTTTTGCAGCTTTCTTGCTTTAGTGTTCTTTTTTTTCCTGCTTGTTTAACTGCTTTCTAACAGCCTCATCGACGCAGCCTCACATTGCCTAGATTTGGAGTTTTTGCTTGTTTTTTTTTTTGCTCTGGGTTGTGACAGTAAGGGGTATCTTGCTTGGATACTATTAGCACACCTTCACATACTACAAGAAGTAAGTTAAAATGACTTCTTTTCAGATAATAGTGCAAAACTCCCTAGAGTAGAACCATAAGACAGAACAAGTGGGAGATTCGGGAGGTTTAAGAAAGGGAGTTACTGTATTGTCTGTGCATTATTTTTTCCCATTCTTTTTTTTTTCTGTAGACACAGAAACTATGAAATGTTTTATTTTAGTTTGTAGCTTATTTATTTGGCCATAGATAATACTTTTATTGGAAGTATTAGCACTTTAATGCATTGGGAATAACAGTGTGTATGTTCGGCTGATATTAATATATAATTTCCTCTTTTATAGTTTGGGCACTTATGCTTTTCTTTTTTTTTAAATATTCTAGTGTCTCATTTGGGGCTAGTATTATCTTTGCACCTTGAATTGCCTACTAAACCACTCGATACAAGGATATTCTTTATCACAATACAAACTCTTGATTTTATAAGGGGGCCTAACATCTGCTGGTTACTAGAGCAAAGATTTAGGACAGTGTTGGCTGGTACAGAACTCTGCTCACGTTTGTGACCTTTGGAGACCAGAGCTTGCTGATCCCCATGGTGTGAAAGGTTTTTCCCTCTTGCCAGCAACTTAGCAAATCAGCAAGTACTGAGACTGGAATAAAAGTGGGAAATAGAATTGATGATCAGTCTGTACACTGAAACTAAAACCCCTTGAGTTAACCTCGGGGTTTTGGACTTTGTGGAGCTGTGGACCTTTTTCTTTCCTTCTTTTTTTTTATTTGTTTTTATTTTAATTATTTTTGTTGGATTGTTGTGAGAATTTATCTCAGTTCTGAATTAAAATTACAGCTTGTTGTGTTTGTTAGCCTCATTTAGATATGCCGGCCACTACCAGGAGTAAAATACTAAATAGTGATGAACAAGCAATGTCAGAATGTGTACTTAAGAAAGCTAAACAGGGAGAGCCCTTAAAAAAAAACCTCTCTTCAAAAAATCTGGCCATGAAGTCACTTGGCAAAAATCAAGCTATATCTTGTAATAGCAGACTTACGAGTAAACATAGAACTAAATTATATGAAAATAGTAAGAAAATTAAAAATATGCTTACTACAAGAAAAGGGCCTGGTACTCAGCTAGCATCTACACAGAATGGGGACATTTTAAAATGTTTTGGGGTTACAAGTTCCCTGGTTAAACCTTATAAATCTCAAATCACTATCAGTCTACAAACTGCTACTAATTCAAACACTGAATGTCACAATGGTAAGGAAGAAAAGGAGTGGTATTCTAATGCTAATTCAACTAAGTTAGGAATGTTGACCCCAATAAAATGAGTTGTTAGGAAGGAAGTAGCATAGTCACAAACTTCAAAAATAGACTTCACTGATATTTTTCATAATTTATCCATATTGGATACAGAAGTTAGAAGTATGAGAGAAACATTAAGAGTGCATATTAGTGATGATGATGAATGCAGGTCAGCTGACCAGAATTTAGCAAACGCTTTTGTTACTAAATTGGACAATGAAAAATACTCAGCAGAAAGGTTGGATGAAGTGACAGTCTTACCAAAGTATACTGAAGGGGATACCCAGGCAGAAGGGATTTTGGAACAAAGCTATAGGGGAGAACACAGTTACACTTCATGGACAATGAGCCTTGACAACTCGGCTATACCAGATCTGGAGGGTATAATGAAAGATGTGATTAATGTGTTGAGAGATCCACTTAACTCAAACATCTACCTGTTTAAACAGTTGATGGATATTAAACAGGACCTCTCTTTTATAGCAGGGGACTGTTTGGAAAACAAACTCAAATTAAATACGATCAAACAGGGATCTAAAGGAATGGGTTTATCTCTAAATACTGCTGGAGAGAATTTAATTCCTGAGCAGGGTGCTATTAGCTTCCCCTTAGGTGATATTTTAAATGTTAATTCTTCATTTAACCAGAGCCCCACTAGCTCAGAGTTCATAAATTGACCTAGTAAGACAATAGATAATCTCTCAGAGCATCATGAAATGAGTGATTGTTCTGAGTGTATTATACTACCTCATAAATCTTAAGAGAGAATAGCATCTGTAAAGAAATGACAGAGAAATTTCCTTCTCTCTGGAAAAAGGGAGAGGATCAAGAGGCTGGTAGGGCAATTTTAAACGGTAGTAAGGGTAAGGGTAATAAAGGGAGCTCAGGGCCCTGTGAAGCAAAAGCTTACAAGAATTCTATAATGAAAAAGAATAAGGTCAGTATAGCCACAGCTTAATTAAAATCCCAAATTACTCCCATGGAAACATCAGAAAAAGATGAGCAGATAAACAATGACTCTTTGCTGCTTCATGTGGAAGTCAAGTAAAGTCCTGAGGAACATCAGGAGGGGAAAAAGGATGGAGAGAGGTATAAAAAAAGGTAATGGAACAAGAAAATCCATGAAATCTAAGGAAAACTTGAATACGAACAAAATAAAGGCACAGAACCTTGGAAAAGAGGCATTGGATGGTGAGGCTGATAAGGAAGCTGTGGTAAATATTAATAAGACTATTCTAATTTTAGAACTCCCATTGAGTGAGGATAATTCAAATCAGGAACAGAGCACTCAAAAATTCAAATCATTAAGCAGTTCTGAAAGTGAGGAAAATGAGCAGTTTAGAAGATTTCTGCTAAAAACACTTGGTACTGATTTTAGAAACATAGAAGTTGATGGCAGATAAGGACAGCAAGGCCCATCCAGTCTGCTCATTTCTTTTTCTACCTTATAAATGTGCCATTGGCCTTTGCTATGCTTTATTCTTCCATTATTCAGAGTGTCTTGTATTCCAAATGAAACACAGGACAAATTAACAGGATTGATTACTGATCTATTAACTACCACATTGGATGGCTGCAAATTAGTGAAAGATTCCATTAGTAAAATCAGGCCTCTACCTGGATCAAGAACTTGTATTGCTTTTTACTAATCAGTTATATCTTCTAAATGCTATTACACACAGAATTAAAGATTTAGAAAGCGTGGAAATTCAGGTTGGAGACTTGACTTTTGAAAGAGCTCTTTAAAGAGTTTTATACTAGTAATGGTAATGTAACGACTCAGTCTGAATCATATATTTCTATTTTTGGATTGAAACAACTATGTAATGAGAAAAAAGTATAACTTACAGGAGAAAATGATTGGTTTTTTAAATGTTCGCCTGGAAACTCACGTTAGCAGCCCTTTGATTGGTAATGTCTGGAGACAAGAATATAATGGACAGATCATGTTTTTTGGTAAAGCAAGAGAGTTTGGTTAATGAATTAAGTAAGAAGCAGTCAACAATGGATAAATTAGGTATTTATGTCTGTGTTGAAAATGATGATGGAAATCATGATAGTTACTTTTAACTACACAACTTAAGGGGCACCAATGGGAGATCTTGATTGAAACAGCTAACAGATATGAGATGTTATCTTTAGTGGATCAATTACAAATGGAATCTGTGACAGGGAGGCCACAGGGACTGAAAACCAATCCATTATATGTAAAGGACCCTTATCCATCAATCAGGACTGAAATGCCAAATGACAATGAAGATAAGCTTAATATATTGCCATGGAATCCACCTGGATTGGGGAAAAGCTTGGAGATTCAGAAATCTTTAAATATTTAAATCTTTTTGATTTTATATGTATACAGGAAACATGGACACTTAATAATTCTTACTTAGATGGATTTAAGTAACATAAATATAATGAATAAGGTTTGGGTTAAAGCATGGGAAAATACAAACAAAAACTTTTACTGTGCAAAGAACAAAACCATCAAATACAAATTTGCATCCAGGGCATACTTTACTACTAACAGACGATATAAGATGTGAGTGAGAAACTCCCCAGACTGTTGGTATAATTGTGAGAATAGAGGCACTATGTGCCATCAAGTATGGGAATGCCCCTAGGTAACTGAATGTTAGAAAAACACAAATCTTTATCTGAATTTTTTTTATATAAATATATCAATACCTTTCCAAGTACTAATCCTAAAAGCTTTTTTCAGTGTGTTACTATCTAAAGAACAAAAATGTGTGGTTACACTTACAACTATGATGACAAAATGCATACTGTTATAAAACTGGAATACTCCAAAGATACCAAAATTTGATATAACAATTGGTATAATAAGTTTAGGAGCACTTTGAGGTATGGAAAAACTTTTTATGAATTTTGAAGAACCACAGTCCCTATGCACTAATGAGGTAGAGTGGCTACACGTGCATATCTGGGGCACACAACCACTCTGCACCCTATGTGCCCCCCCTGCATGGGATGCACTGAGGGGGGCATGCAGCACATAAGCACCTGATACCCTGGCCACCTGAAGATCAATGCGCCAGGGGCGGGTGAAGGAGCGTGCCAGCTGTATGTGCCATTCCTCATGGTGAGTGGGGCTGTGCACTGGAGTGCATAGGGGCAGGCAGGTATGCCATGGACAGCTCTGCCATAAGGGTCCCTACATGCCCAGCCTCCATGCACACTGGACTGGAGAAGGAGCCCACAGGCAGGATGGCTGTCCTCCCTCCACAGCCATGTCCAGCCCAGCAATGAATCCCCTGTCAGACACCCATGCTCTCTACAGGGTGATCCCCACTGTTGTCCCCCCATGGCTTCACACCCACACCACTGCAGCCCAGCAACTGGTGGTACCTGCAGATCCAACAATGGGGCATGGCCACACACCTCCACTAGCACTGACACCAACAGGTGAGGTACCAGGTGCCCAATGGCCAGTGGCACATCCCTCTGCACACCCCCTTGGCTGCTGACAGTCTTACCTATGCAGAGGTGTGCAGCTGATGCATGCCCACAGAGGTCAGATGGCCGGCGGCCTTGGAGGCATGTGAATGGCTGTGCCACTGGCCATCAGACACCCACTACCTCAACTGTGGGTATGGGTAGGGTGCTGCGGGGGGGTATCATGACACATGTGATGGGTTGGGGTACAGTGTTAGGGGGTCACCTGCATGGGAAGTGGGTGCACTGGTGTGTAGTGTGTGCATTGTGGGGGGGCACCTTGCACCACAGGGGCTGTGGTGTCCTGGGCTGTGGAATGATGCCCGGATGTCCCCCAGGCACCTGAAACATTGATGATGGCACAGCATCTTTAGGGGCTGTGCTGCATGGGTCTGGGTGTCTGCAGGTGCAATTCACACACCCAGACCTGCACTTCTCTGTGCAAGGGATCCACTCCCTGTCCAGGATGCCTGGCCAGACCTGCTGCTCTGCCCCAGCCACCGCAGAGTCCTCTGTGCCAGGTGGGCAGGGCCACAGACAGGTACATATCTGTTGTGCATACCCCGGGTGCACACCTGTTCATAGGTGCTGTGCTGCGAGGGTGGGTTTCATGCGATTTGCATATAACTTGCACCCATTAGTGCATAGGGTCCCACATGATTAAATTAACTGTTTGTGAGCTAGAATTCAACTGGTGCTTCCACCACTGTTGAAATTATAATGTTTCAATAATTGTATTAAATTTTTACCTCTGATTTTGGTAAAAGAATATACTTATTGAAAAAAAGCTTAGTAATAATAATAATAATATCATTTATTTAATTAAGCGCCTTTCAAATTTTTTCAAAGCGCTGTACATGAAAAACATAAAAACACAGGCATAATCAATACATACAGTAGAACTACACAAGACGAATATTACAAAACTAAAATAATCAGTTACAACACAGCAGAAAATGCCTTCTCCCATAAAAAAGTTTTTAAGGCCTTTTTAAAACTCCCCACCGTCGTACTCTCCTGGAGCTGACAGGGCAGAGAATTCCAGAGGGTAGGAGCAACAAAACCAAAAATGCGGGCTCCAGAAGACTTCAAATTTACCCTCGGAATCTCTAGCAACCCCTCGTCAGTCGAGCGGACCTGTCTCAGAGGGGTGTAGGGCACCAGGAGCTCTTTCAAATAGTCGGGACCTAGACCATGTAGGGCTTTGTAGGTCAAAAGACCCACTTTAAAGGTGATCCGCCACTGTATTGGCAGCCAGTGCAGAGTGCGCAGCACAGGGGTAATATGAGATCTTCTAGAAACCCCAGTCAACAAACATGCTGCCGCATTCTGCACTAGCCGCAAGTGGCAGATATCAACCCCAGAAAGTCCTAGGTAAAGGGAGTTACAGTAATCAAGGTGAGATGTCACAATAAGATGCCATACTGTCTTTTTATATACAATCTAATAATTAGACTGAAATGTAGATCTGTGGGGGGGTAGAGGAGGGAGAATTTAGTTGTGTCATTGGCTGAAATAATTCTGTATTAATACTTCTCTGTATTAAAAATAAAACCTAATAAAAATGGAGTTCTCTATATTCAAAGTCAAAGGCTGCATCACACAAGTGCCTGTGCCATGTAACTGAGATGCGTTAGCACAAAATATTGGTATATTCAGAAAATGCACTATAAGATGCAATCGTGCATGTCTGGCTGAACATGCTGAACATGCATGATTGTGCAGTGGGAGATGTGTGGCATGGCAGGTGACCTGAGCCCTATGTGAATCATAGAGAAATGCATGATAGGCAGTCACATGTGCAGTGCAATATTCAGCCAGGATATGCAAATGGCCTCATTGCACATTCTGAGCCCATTCCTCACATGCCAGCTCATTACTAGAATGTATTCAGACCATTTGCATTCTCCAGGCATGTGGAGTTCCAGCTTTGCAAGGCTGCCCCACCACCCCACAAAGGTGAACAGGAGGTACTGCAGCCTAGCAGGCAGGTGTTATGGAATGTTTGTGTGTGGGTGGGTGGACTGCATTGGCCTGGGTACAGTTCTATTACCCATAGCCATGTACATGGTTGAACTGGGGTACAGGGGCCCACCTGGACAGTGGCCACAGGGGCCCACCAGGACAAGCAAGGGGAGGGCACATGGTGACACAGTCTGATCGGTATACCACATGCATGTGATGCATCAGCTCCATATGCAGTATACGGTCACCTGCAGTGCCCCATATACTCCCATATGAGAGGAACATGGTGATAACTACAAGGAATGAGATTGTGCAGAGGGTGACCAGGTACTGGAGTGGGTGGGTCCCACCTGTGTGCACCTATGGTATACCACTCTGGGTGTGTGCCACAGGTCAGTCCCTGGCCCATGCAATGCTGCCACTCATCCCACCAGTCTACCTGGGTATGGTTGCCCCAGATGAACCCTGGGTTCATTCCACTACTGGGTGGCACCCTGCAGGCCACATGGGTGCAGACCATGGCCCCTGCTACATGTGCTTCAGTGTGGCCATCTGCTCCACTGGTGTGCTAGGGGGGCACCTGACAGCACTGGCATGTGGCAGCTGGGTGTCTCTGTCCTGGGTGTGGTGTGGCTCTCTGGGTGGTGCCCATGGTGTGCTGGCAACCTGTGGTGTTGGGAATTTCCATCATGGCATGATAGCTGTGCATGGGTGACTGGAGCATGTCCTGTTGCACCTCCAAGAGCTGTCTCAGGATGGCCTGTCTGCAGTTCCATGGCCTTCCTGTGGGTGGCTGGCTGATTTAGGCCATCATTTTGTCTGCCTCACTTTTTTTGTTGCAAGCTGCATTTTACACCCACCTACTCAACCCCACTCCACTCACTGGACTTACCTTGGTGCTCCTGCAGATACTGCAAGACCAGGGCTACAGCACCAGACCAACCTATCTAGGAAGGGAGAAGGTGTCAGGGGGAGTGCCCTCCAACAGTTCCTCCCTGGCTTTCCCCCCATGGTGGGGTTTGAGGCCAGCTGGGCTGCAAGTGCCAGAATACAGTGCTTGTTACAGATAAGTTTAACGGTAATGCATTATTTCTCGGTAGCTTCAGTACACCGAGAGGTATACTGAGTGGTACTGAGAAATACCTAGTTACCACTCAGCAATGCGGTAAGCAGTTGCCAAGTTTTTAATTAGTTGAAAAGATTGAATTGGCATTGATAGAGGCTTAGAACCACTAGAAGGTGCTGTTTCCAGTATAATTTATGGCAATGGTGTCAATTTTCCGGTAGGTGTCCCCACAGTCCATGTCAGTACCTCCCTGTTTACTATAAGCCATTTTTTTAAATGAGCCAAACCATGGCTTCATTCAAGATGTGCATGCAACCGTTAATGTCCTGTTTTGATCTGCACTACCATGCAAACTCTTGTCATCTCTCTTTCAGATAATGCAGTCACATTTCTCATTGGAACTGCATGCTGCCTCTGCCAAATTAAAATTATTGAAGTCTGTTCCTGCATGCCTAAGTTGTTGCACCATTAAATACTTTAATGAATTTGAAAGGGAAATGCAGTTTAAGATGGTTGTTGTATGTGTATGCTTCTGCGTGTGTTTGGGGGTGGGGGGATCAGGAAATAGCCTTGACAGTTAAAATCATAGCTATAGGAAAATGCATACTTGCCGACTGATGCTCTTGTCACTGTGTGCTCTAGTTTCTCCAAACTCCAGCTTATTTGATTGCATGTGTGCCTGAACATGACAAGAAAGGGAGTGTCTAGAAGTTCAAAATGGCCCAGAGTATAAAAGGTAGTGTCAGCGAGCAAAGGGGCACTTTGAATGCAAGTCTGTCCTATCATCAGAATTACATGTGTTGTAAAGTACATTAACAGTAAGTATATAGTGGTTGCAACACTCCACACTATCCATCCCTCATGTAAATTTATTACAGGGAAAAGTTGATGCAGGGGTTTGAGTAGAATCAATGGATAAAACAATAGTTGCAAATCAAAGTACAGTGTGTATTTTGGTAATTTACGGGCTACCTGTAACTGACACTTGTGTTCAGATGCGTCAGTTAGCAGTACAAAAGGGCTTGCAAATGCATTTCATTATAATCTGTCCTCAATAAAAATTGTTTTTTTAATCGTTTGTACCACTATGGGTATACAGTCATTAATATTTTCTTTTTAACCACAGATCCTTTTTATTTGTTCATGGAATGTTGTGCATTTGCATATTAGATTAAAAGTTAGGACAGACCTGATTATGCAGTCGCTAATGCCCCATTTCAATCTGCATTACATTGCAAGCTCCTGTTATTTCTCTTTCAGATCATGGGGTTCCATTCATCATGGGTTTGGTTGAGGAGAAAAATATGAGAGAAACAATGAATGTTAAATAACAGACTAAAAATTAGTAGTCACACAATGAACATCAAAAATACACTACTAAGAAAAAAATAAATCAAAACCAAACTGTATTCTGATCGAGCCCATGATATTGGTGGAGTGCAATGGGAAAAAAAAGGGATGCAGGTTTTCTGATAGAGTAAAGTCAGGACACAGGCATGAGGATTATAATACATTCATTTGAAACACTTTTAAATTAACTACTGAACACGCAGCAGGCACAATCTGTAGAATGGACTGAAAATGTGTGTGGATGGGGGGGATCACAGATGTTTAGTCGTGTTGAATAGAGCAAGGTAAAACAGGCAACTCAAATCTGTCTACAAACATGGTACTAAATGTTGATTTTTTTACTATGCCAGAAAGATGGAGGAAATAGTAGAACCACCACTACAGGGTCTTGTGAAGTAAATAATAATTTGTTGTAGTGGTGAGTCTATACAAACAGGTGCAATATGCAATACAAGTGAAGACGGTTTTGTAGAAAGTATTGGCAGACTGAAGACATGATAGTAACTGAATAATGGTTTGATAAAAGGAAGAAGTTGTGTAATTGTGGAAATCTGCACATCACTTATTCAGGTTTTCATGAACTTTGCCTAGAGCATGGTTTGTAGAACAGGCAGATCGAAATGCACTGTAAAATGTCAAGTCTCTAATTATATATTGTCATTTAATAACATTTATAAAACTGTGATATACTGGCAGGTTATAGCCCTCTTGAGAACTGAGAGCTGTGTGGTCCCCAACCACCACCAAAGTCTATGTTGAACACAGCATTTCCCCTCTCAGTGCGCCACTCCACCCAGCTGTGGAAATGGAAATATGCAGGGCCCAATGATAATGATATGTTGCATGTCTAGAGGTAAATCCATCATTATTAAAAGTAAACATTAATGCATCATACTATCTATGACAATCATATGACCTCAAGTTGCATTTTCACAACACAAAAAATCAGTCATTTCCATACGCATGAGCGGAAAAACAAAACAAACTGGTGTTGCCCATACTGGAGGGGTACAATATTAGCAGAAGCCAGTGGTGTCTGGTGACATGGGACCAAGAAACCTAGGTTCATGCTGTATCTCACCACTGCCACTTACTCCCTGTGTGCCCCTGTCCACATCCTGAGCTCTCAATGCTTCAGCTCTTCAAACTGTACAAATAGATCAGAGTAGGGCCTGCAGAAAATTACCCTCCCCATGTCAGGATACTTTTATACCTGTGCTTGACCATGAACAAAATGATATACCTTATGACCCAACTCAATAGAAAGTAGGATTTATGTTTACATACATTCACAAGCTATGTTCTCTACATCGCCCTTATCCCATAACCTTGCACCATTATTGAACCACTTAGAGCAGAATTTATAGCAACAGTATTTGTTAGTCACCATATACGTGTTCCACAATTTGTTTTCCCTTTCTGACACATATCAAGATACCCATTTTTCCTTCTGTTTCTTTCATTCCTGAGCTTAGATGTGTACTCTCAAAATGAAAACTCATACTTCCATGTAATGCACAGCAATGAGCCACAACTTACAACATTAAGAAACAAACTGTGTAACACCATATTTGATGAAACTAAAACCACACTGACTATGAATCTAAGGATGTGTGGAGTACATTGTTTGCATACAGATGATCTGATTTTTTTTCTGTCTGGCAGATGCTGCTGCTTGGATGCATGTGTTGGCATAATGGGTACATTGACTGAAACAAGTGGCTGGGGTACCACTTGGGGAGAGGGAAGGAGTGCACTTACCATGTGGCAAGGGCTATTTTTCTGGTCCTGCATATGGTGACCCAAGCCACCCCTTCCTTTGTGATGAACTACACATGTTTAACATATTTAAGTCAGGCACGTCAAGCTGTATCTACAATAAGTGAGGAGCACTGTAGCTGCAGTTGTAAGTAACAGATTCATGTATTTACTGTTTCAATGCAACAGGCATCTTACAATTATCTTTTCACCAGATCTGCAAAGTCCAGGCAATACTAACATACTATGCCGACAGGGCTAATTGAGTAGGCAGAACACTGAGTGTAACCAAGTGCTCAGAATCAGAACACAAGACCAAAACAGGCAACATTAGAACCCTATATCTGTATTGCATAGGGTTTCCACAGATACAAAATAAAACAGAGCTTCCTCTGCAAATTTCCACTGGACATCCTCATTACTGAGATGTGCACTGATGCATGTGGGTGTCTGCTACATTTCCCTTCAGTGTGGATCCCCATGAAATCAGGACACCCTGTGAACTGAACATCTCCATAAAAGATATAAACAGTGACATGTACAGCACTACCTGTTTCTTAAATGTGGATCTCCATGACACCATAACACCATGTTGAGGCTCAAGAAAGATCACAAATGTCTTTGTATTGTGTAGTGCTATATTATGCAGTTTAGTACTATGAGAGAGAGAAAAAGTTATGTTTCCTTTATATGTGGACCCCAATGTAATTTGGGTTGCAAAGGGATAATGAGGCATGTTGTTGTTTTAGTACTATTCAATACCTAAGTGGAACAAAATCAATATTACATCAAGCCCAGGGTAATTTTTATTCTGTGGCATCTAAACAAAGGCGAGTACCTGTGTTTAATACCATATCCAGAAAAAGCAACTTTTTTATTGGACACTGCAACTGTTTAGGAAGTAATGATGCAACACAAAGTACCTATTCTTAAAAAAAGTTGGACTTTCTATTTTGAACAAAGAAAATTGGGCTTATTGCAGAATGCCTGTATTGACCTGTTGTCATTTTTAGGGATAGGCACACCAAAATGCGTTGCAACATGCCACATCTCTAATTAAGTATTGTCATCATTACATATTAAAACATATGAAAACAGAGGCAGGTTACAGCCCCCTTGAGAACTGGGACCTGCTAGATAGTACCCTGAATACAGCATGACATGTTGCCTGTCTACTGGTAAATCTAGGATGAATACAATTGAGCAACACTACATAATAATAATAATAATAATAGTAATAATACTATTATGACCTCAATTTGTGTTTTCAAGTCACCAAACCTAAGTCATTTTCCTCTGCATGAGCACTAAAACACAAAACAAATGGTGTTATCTATGGTTGAGTGTTACCTGTGGGGAGCAGTATTAGCAAAAGGCAGTAGTGTCTGGTTACATGGCACCAATACACCTACTGTAGGTAAAAATCTCACCATAGACATGTACTCCATGAACTAGGGGAGATTGCAATGTGTGCTATCACTTTATTTTTCAGACAACTGTGCTGTTTACTATGTCTTCTACACATCCATGATGTTGTTAATAGGCAATTGACAGGATGTTGTCACTTTGTGTCTTGTACAGCAGTTCTGTATCACTTTTACTCTTAAATGATAAACATGTATATTTGGTGCACAGCTGCACATTTGTGCAGAAAGATGCAAAAAATAGATGTCAGCTGTAAATAGCACTTCCTTCTGATCAATTCTATGGCTGGAGACACTGAGAAAATGAGTGATTACCAAGTACTGTGCACCAACAGCTTACAGTTGCATTGCAGCTATTAAGACTGCACTTGTGTTTGTCTGACAGTGTTTTTCTTTAGGACTTTAGTATTTCTCATCACAAACAAAGATTTACCATAAACATTAACAGATATTTGCTGACTGCTCAAGCATGTCACTTCATTCTACCTGTGTGTCACATTACAAGCTGTTATAGTGCCATATTTCAACCACTGTTTTACATTTAACATTGTTGCAATTTACTCATTATACAAAGGAGGGAGATCCAGTGACTTGCTCATGGTCCCAAAGTCCCTCCCTGACTGTTCTGAGTGTCAGACCTGACAGCAGGATCACAGCTCAGCACTATAAAGAAACTGTCACTCCATTCTAAAAAATACATCATGAGCCATGACAGAAAGCCACATTTTTAGGTGTACTTCAGTATGCCTGCATTGATCTAAGGATGTTTTGAGGGACAGGCACACCAAAATGCGCTGCTACATGCCATGTCTCTATTTACATACTGTTGTGTAATTACATATTAAAACATATGAAAATAGAGGCAGGTTACAGCCCTCTTGAGAACTGGGAGCTGTTTGTCAACCTCCCCAAGTCAGAGAGTACTCTGAACACAGCATAACCCCTCTCGATGTTCCAGACCATCCAGCACAGCAAATGGAAATAGGCAGGGCCCGATGGACATAACATGTTGCCTATCTACTGGTAAATCCAGGATAAATACAAGCAAGAAATAATACATAATAATAATAATAATACTATCATGACCTCATTACTTTTGCATGTACACAGACCTACTATGCCTTCCATTGCATTGTTTCTTAGTCTAATTTAGATTATAGAACAGGTACCCACCTTTTTTTGCATACTGTGTTTGCCTTATTTAGATCACAAAATAAAAAAAATCTTACTTGCACGTCATTGTATTGCTTATCCATAACTACTTCATAATGCCACACAGCCTCATTGACATCATTATACAGCCCTATTGGCTCTGACCAAAGTTTTTTTGTATTTGGTGGAGGGGTGAGAGCTGATGGGGGAAGACAGGATTTACAGAATCTGTGATCACTTATTATACAGTGTAGTAAATCCAAAGTGACAAACCCTGCAATTTGATTGGCTGGCTGGCACCTTTACCACTGTGATAAATTCTCCAATGGAAAAGGTGCCTGCCAGCCTCATCGGTGAAAAAACACTCCAAGCCCTGAACATGAAGCCAAAATCCGCCATGTTGGATCCCCGCTTAAACATCGCTAAGTCAACTGCCGTGACTCCTGCTAAACCATGATTACAAAGCAGGACTTTCAAACAAATGACAACACCTCACAACTCCCCATCGCAACTCCACACACAACAAACCTTTTTTTTCTTAATAATTTCTTCTCCCCAAAGTACAGCACTGCTCCACATTTGAAATTTGCAACCAGTCATGATAATGCTCCTCCTCACACCACGTTTCCTCATCTTGTGGTCATGCTTTGCTCCACTGCTCCTCGTTCCTTCATAACTGTTTTATATAGTCCAACTCTCCCATAAGATTAAAAAATACTGCATACTTAAACTGGGGGAAAAATTAAAAAACAAACTGTCTCTGACTCATGACATTCCTACATAGTGACAAACTTCAACCTGCAACAAAATGCTGTCACTCATGAACAGCACATTAGCACTCAGACTGCACACCCAAGCAAACAGCACAATTTTTTCAGGCGCACTAACAAATACAATAAATATAAATTAAAATACCCCCCCAAAAAACTTTTATTTTTTCTATCTCCTTAAAAAAGCAGAACATTGCATAATAGCAATATACCTCTTCATGGGGTAGGTATATGGGTGGATTTACCACTTCTGGTGTGGTTGTCACTCGGCTGTGCCTCATGACCGAACCATACCAGGCATGGTAAATCCACCAATATATCCACTCCCTGTTGTGGTATATTGCTTTAACACTCACTGAGGGGTACTCCCTCAGTAGCTAATTAATTGAGATGCAGCAAAGATGTGAGTGGGTTTGTGGAGGAGGAGAAACTGGCAATCTGGCTGGTATTCAATACAAGCCCCCCCTTCCCGTCATCGTCTCTTTTCTCAAACAAATTTGCATAGATATTTGTTACAGAACCTGTTACAGCACTAGCTCTTAAAGAAAGCAGAGAATCGGCATCAGCATACACTACAACATCACAGCTGTTTAATTAAATACAACGTAACAGCACCTCCAGAAAGCTGTGTAGTTGACACCAGATCAAAAGTGTTCTACAGTACAAAAGTAAAGCTGTTTATTTCAATAACATTTCACATCACATCCAGAAAACCTTATAGACAACACCAGGTCAAAAGTATTCCTGCTATTTCCCATCACTGAGGTGCTGTTAAAATCAATTTACATAAGCAACTTTAATTTTCTAATTGCTCCTGCACCTGGTTCCTTGTCTGCTTCGGCATTGTTTTACATTGCAGTCACACTGCACAAAAGAACAGTGCAATCAGTGGCATAGAAGATCTCTAGAAAGCAACCCCTTTTCATATAAGAGAGAATCTTATAATATGTAATGTGTTTACTTTTGGCCAGGATAGTGCAATGAGCTGAGAGTCTGCAACATCTTGTTTTCTCATATGTCCTGGAGGATGGACTGTGTTACTTTAGGCATTAATTTGGAATCAGGAACAATTTTCTAATTTTTTTTTTTTTCACTCTTTTCTCCTGACCTACATACCATAGTATGTCACTGTACATTGAACACCCCTGATTCAATGACTGTTACAATACAGAAGCAGACAAGTAGTCAGGACTAGGATCCAGTACAGAATTAAAACTGTTCATTTAAATACAATTGACCAGCACCTCTGTTAAGCCTTGTACATGCCACCAGGTCAGGAGTGTTCCTGCTTTTCTCCATCACTGAGGCACTGTTGAATTCTATTTCAATCAGCCAGTTTAATTTTGTTTTGGCTCCTGTGGCCGGCTCCTTGTGTGCTTCAGCATTTGTTTACATAACATTGATTGATTTTGGAGTGTCCCACTTACATGTATATACCAGCCTTGTTGTAGACACCAGATCGGGAGTGTTCCTGGATTTTTTCCACCACCTAAATGCTGTTCAATTTTATTTCAGTAAAACAACTGTACTGTTGAATGGCTCCTGGAGCCTGCTCCTTGTCTGCTGCTGCATTTTTTTACATTACATTCAGACTGCACAGAAGAACAGTGAAGTCATTCCCATAGAGGTACTATAGAAAGCAATCCCTTTTCCAATAAGATATAATCTTATAATATGTATGGTGTTTACTTTTGGCCAGGAGAGGAAAGTTCAATGAGCTGTCAGCCTGTGACAGCTCTTTTTCATCTGTGTCCTAGTGGATGGACAGCGTTAATGTGGGCATTGATTTGAAACACTGTAGGAACATTTTTTTTCTTTGCTTTTTTTTTATTTTCTGGTACTCCTGCCTTGAATGAGGTAGAATGGAAATATAATTTGTATACCCCAACATCAATGATTGTCACAATGCAGTAGCAGACTTTGGAGCCTCCTCCCTGATCCAGTAAAATATATAATCTTAAAATTTGCACTGTGTTTACTTTTGGCCAGGAGAGGAAAGTGCGAGGAGCTGTGCGCCTGTAACAGCTGGTTCTCATCTGTGTACTACTGGATGGACTTTGTTAATGTGGGAATTGAGTTGAAATAGGAATTTTTCTTTCCCTTTTGTTTATTTTTTCTGGTACTCCAAAATGTAAGTTGTACACCCCAATATCAATGAATTGCACAATGCAGAATCAGCCATAGAGCCTGCTCTCCAATCTACTACAACAATACAGCTCTTTATTTAAAAACAATTTAATAGCACCTTGAGAACGCCTTTTTACAACAAATCAGGTTGAGAGTGTTCCTGCTTGATTTCACCACCGAGGTGCTGTTACATTCTCTTTTTTTTCATACTTGCCTGGCTCCTCGACTTCAGAGGGGGCCTTGTACCCCCTCCTACTCCATCTGCCAGGCCCTATTAAGGCTTTCCCCCCAGTTTCATGTTGCACATTGGGCCAGGGGTGTATGTATTTTTCCCCCATTTTCACCCAGTACCCCTGAGGACGCTGGTGCAGAGGACAACATCCAGATGAATAATGTGCTCACACATGTCATCATCAAGCACCCAACAGCATCTTCCCTTCCCCTACTCCAGACAACTGTGTGCCCCTACTGCCCATGCTTCCACAGCCAGAGGAACTATGGGTGCTGTATGCAACCCAGTAACCCACACCAGGAGGAGGAGAGCATCCATTGGGATGCTCATCCACTTCCCCCCATCTGACCCACGGCAGCCCAAGACCATTTCTGAACCCGGGTTGCCACTATAGCATGAGGTGTGGCATCCATGCCTCAACCCTCAGCGCCACCAGGCAGTTACATTCTCTTTTAATACACTCCTTTACTTTTCCACTGCCTCCTGGAAACCGCTCCTTGACAGCTTCTGCATTGTTTTACATTACATTCACACTGCACAGAAGAACAGTGAAGTCATGGCATGCAGGTGCTATAGAAGGCAACACATTTTCATATAAAATATCCTCTCATAATATTTACTCTGCTTACTGTAAGCGAGGAAAGGGCAGTGCTATGAGCTGTTAGCCTGTGCTTTGAAATAGGAAAATGTTTTTTTTCTCTTTTTGGGTTGTACTGACCTAGATAAGGTAATATGTTGCTGTAAGCTGTACACACCAGAAGCAATGAATGTAACAATGGAGTTTGCCCTTTAAGGGGCAGACCAAGTTGTCCTGGTGCACCCCTCACCTTTACCTGAGATGGTGTGCTCAGAGTGGGAGGGGGGAAGGGAAAGGGAGGGACGGAGAGACAGAACAATAGGCAGGAAACAGGAAGGGGAGGGGCTAAAGGAGGTACATAAGGATCAGCACAGTAGTGGTTCAGCCATTTTTGCTGAAGTTTTGATCATTATATGCATCAAGACTACAGCACATCAGATTGGCATGAAGAGAAAGGACTTACGGTTTGTTGCAAAGCATCTGGAGAGGTAAGGACAAGACAGCAAGCAGAAAGAGGTTTTATTTGAATTGAAGGTGTTTGCCATATTAAAAAAAAGGATTTTGAGAGCGTTTTGGTTTTTAAAATGTTTTGCGATGGCAGAGCAGAAGGTTTTAGAGCAGAAAGCATGTGTGAGAAGAAGCTAATAGTCTGGGTGGTTGTAAAGAGGAGGTTATTGCTTTTGAGATGAATAGAGCTGGGGAATAGAAGTGAGAAGGTGAAGATCGCATGGTGAGACGTCAGATGCCGAGAAGTGGCATTACAGTTTGTACTGGAGTAATACAAGCAGGGACAAAAGTGGGTAGCAGCAAAAAATGAGACAGGACACCAGGCCATGTGTGAAAAGAAGCTGATAGTTTTGGGGTTTTTTGGTAGTGATGCGGTTGCTGTTTTCGAAGATGACTAGAGCAAGTCTGTGGAAGTACCATTTATGATTGGAGATCAAAAAGACCATAGGGTGCAGTGTCAGATGCCAAAAGGGGGCCTTGCAGTGGCTGGAGTAATAAAAACAGGGACAAAAAAGGGATAGCAGCAGAAACAATGCAGGATGCAAAGAAATTGATATTTTGGTGGTTCATTGTGAGGAGGCTGCTGTTTAGACGGAGGGGTTCTTTAAGGATCAGAGCTAGAGTTGGAAGCACCATTACTGGTGGAGAGGTAAAGACCACATGGCTCAATGGCAGACGCCAAGATGCAGCCTTACAGTTTACTGGAGTAACACAAGCGGGAACAGAAGGGGGTAGAAACGGAAATGATACAGGACTCTGGGTCTCCTCTTAAAGAAAAGCAGGTTCAGTGCATGGCTACTGAAGAGAGAAGGGGAATAATTTAAAAAAAAGAAGAATGATGACTGCAAGTGGGGGCTTTGAGTACAGCTGGGAAGGGTTTAAGCGCGATCCCCATTTGGGTAAAAAGAGAGCCATGAACAGGCCCTTTCTTGACCGTTTCCAGAGGAGGATGTACAGCCACATGGCATGGTTTTGGATACCACATTTGGGCTGTCACAGCATTTCGGAAACCACACCACCAAGACTTGGGGGGGGTTCTTTCATTGTTGGGAGTGCGAAAAGAGGCTTTAGAGTCAGGGCATGATGCCTACAATGAGCCCAGAAGGAGTTTTTGTTTTCTGAGTTTCTTCAACAAGGAACGAGTACACCAAGGCCATGCGGGGTGATGTCAGACGTCGTGGCAAGGCCGCATGAGATGCAGGATGCCATGGGGAGGGAAAGCAAAGGCCAGGGAAGCTGTCTGGCACTACTTGAGGAAGGAAAGAGGGGACAGAAGCCCCTGGGGGAGCAAGGATACCTCGCATGCCATCAGGAGGAGGGGGGAAGGAGCAGGGGTGAAAAAGCAAGAAATAGAGATCAGGAACAGTTCCTTCCCCAGGGAAGGGTGAGCAGAGAAGGGGGAGAGTCCGGGCATTCACTGGGACCTAGCAGTATGCCAGTTTTGAGCATGTTTTATCACCAGCAACGTGCACGGCAGATAGCTTAGAAGTGAAGCCGTGAAGCTTTTAGTTTCCCTCCATTATGTTGTCCTTCAGCTAATGCAGCAATAAAAAGGTTTTTTTATTCACTGCAAATGACAGGAGCAGTGTTACAGGGATACCTAGCAGTAATATTGGGGCACAAGGCCCAACTAGGGTGGGGGGGCAAGGTGACGTGGAATAAGCAAGACATGAAACGGTTTCAATATGCAATAATGAGGAATGTATTTTCAGTTCTCTCCACAGTGAGTATATAGGTTCCCAGAGAGACATAACCCCAAAATGAAACAGACCAACTAAAGAGGATGCATACAAAGTGATCATGGAGTTGGCAGAAAAGGCCAACAAGATGTGGCAGTTGGTGGAAGGGGAGGAACCGGAGAGGGCCAGGGAAAAGAGAAAAGTGGGCAAAGGGAAAAGTGGCGGGGGTAAGAGGCCAGCGGGGAGGCCAATGAGCCCAGAAAGGGTGCAGCCACATCAGGTGTTTCCAGCCCAAACAGCCAGCCCTGTCCCACTGTTACACCCAGTACCATAACCACCAGTACCTCTGCAGGAACAGGTGGCAGTCCCACTACAGGAACCCAGGTCAGGTCCCCCATGCCCACCGGTTTTCTTCACCACAACCAAGCACCCCGCCACAAGAGACCAGACCTGTGCAGCCCCAGGAAGACAGACCCCAAGGGGGAGAGAAGGCCACAGGTAAAGTATTAGGTGGAATAGATGAAAGCATCAAAGACTATATAGGTCAAATTATTGCAGCCCATGGTACAGGGGGCATTGGGACAAATGGAATCTGCCTTGGCAGAAATCAGGTCAGAAAGAGAGACAACTGGGAGACAGAAAAGGTGGCTGGCAGTGTGGGAAAGGGAACAAGAGATATAGGATCCCCGGGGATGAGAATAGGGGAACATGTGCCACTAGCTATGAAAGAAAAGATCTGGAAAGGGGAGTATGTAGACATATTCGCTTTAGTGAGTAGGGAAGCAGCCGCAAAATACGAAGAGTCAGAAAGTATTGGAAAAAGTGAGATGGCGGCTGCGGTAGTCTTGCTAGGGAAGAAAGAAGAGGACAAGTTTACAAAAGGAAAAATGTGGGATGGGTGGTTCATGGGTTTCTCAACATACTCAGCAATAGTATTGGAGAAAAAAACAGAGTTGGGGATCTCACTTATTACATAATCATTGATAATAAGGAGGGCCAAGGCAAAAGGGGGAGTAGGGTGGATATAATATGATGATTTTTTTTCGACAAAGAATGTCAACATAGGGGGATGTGAGATGGGATACTAAACAGTTGGATTTATGGACAGACTATGTGACTGACCAATCCATGCCTGAAGGGAAAATAGGAAAGAAGGGGACGGTACCCCAGAAGTGTTGCTGGGGATACAATAGGGCCTCTTGTTCATGGCCCCAATGCCACTTCTGACATGCATGCTCAAAATGCGGGGGTACCCACCTGGCTAGCAGATGCAAGGCAACTTGGGTCTCAGGGGCTCAGGTGGGGGAGTCAAGGGAAAGAGCATCAGCTTTTTTGGGATGGACAGGGGTACAGAGGGCAATCATGGTACAGAGGTTCGAAAGGAAGAGGGCATGGTGAAGGGGGGGCCAGGCTTACTGAAAAAAGAGGGCAAAAAGAAAGGAGCCAAAAAGGGAGTGGGCTGGAGGGGGGAGTGGAAAATGGAACAATTTCAAAATGCGAGAACCCCCATAAGGATAGCGGCATGGAAGAAGTGGTTACAAAAGTATCCAGACAAACAAGATGCAGAAGTGTTAAACAAGGGGTTTAAAACAGGTTTCACACTACACTGTGAGGGCCCCAGGAAGGCAAGAGAGGTGAACAATTTAGGGTCAATAAAAGGGGAAAGACGACATGTTGAGAAAAAAGATAGAAAAAGAGAAGATGGAGGGCAGGATAGAGGGGCCATTTCCAACTCCCTCATTATGGAATATGAGACTTTCTCCATTAGGCCTGGTTCCCAAGAAGCAAAAAGGAGAATACAGGGTGATTCATCATCTGCAAGGCCACTGATTTTCAGTTTTTAATGGAAAACCAGGTAAAATTCCAGAATTAGAGCTGCCTGAACACCGGTAAAAACAAAGATTTCATGGAATCTGGTATTTTATATCAGATCAGTAAATCTACAAAACTTGTATTTTTCTTATAATTGCTTCCTGTACTATTTTCAGTTTGCTTTATTTAATGCTCTGTATATTAAGCCTTCTTTTATTCTGATTATTTATGCACATACTAAAAGAATGACAGCAGAATCCCGGTAAATTCCAAAAATTAGAGTAACAATCACCGGTGCAATTCTGGAATCTGATGTCTTGAAAACAGAATTTCATTGTTTTAATCACCGTAAATCAGTGGCCTTAATCATCTGTCATATCCAGAAGGGGAGTCAGTTAATGATTTCATAAGGGAGGAGCACAGTAAAGTTTCCTATGCCACTTTAGAGGAAGCAGTACAGATTATAAGAGCAACCCCCGATACTTGGATGGCCAAGACGGATATAGAGTCTGCTTTCCGGTTGCTTCCAGTAAGGAAGGAAGACTGGGACCTATTGGGTTTCAAGGTAGGGGACCAATACTATTTTGATAAAGCCATGCCCATGGGATGTTCAGTGGCCTGTGCTACCTTTGAAACTTTCAGCACTTGTTTACAATGGATATTCCGGGAGAGAACTGGTTACAGGGTGGTCATTCACTACTTGGATGATTTCCTTCTAATAGGCAGTGGGAGGAGAGAGACAGAAAAAATGTTGGCCAGTTTCCAAGGTCTGTGCAGAGATTTAGGGGTTCCATTGGCACCAAAAAAAAAACAGAAGGGCCCAGTAAGGTTCTAGAATTCCAGGGTATTGAGATAGATGTGAGTGAGGTTTTCAGGTTGCCAGATAAAAAAGTGTTAAAACTGAAGGAGCTGATTCAATTACACACAAGTAGAAGAAGAGTACCATTGAAACAGGTACAACAGGTGTTGGGACACCTAAACTTTGCATGCAGGGCAATTAGGCCAGGGAGGGTTTTCACAAAAATGCTAGTAAGGGCCACAGCCAGGGTATCCAGACCACACCACTGGGTTGACATGACAAAAGGAGTTAAGGAAGATTTCAAAGTGTGGGAGGAGTTCCTCAGCACCTACAATGGCTGCTTCTTTTGGCAAGAGGATTGGGTCTATAACACAGACCTTGATCTATACACGGATGTAGCAGGGGGCCTGGGCAAGGGGGGCAGATGGTTCACAGAACCATGGCCTACAGACTGGGTGAGAGACAGGAAAGTGAAGGACATAACACTGTTGGAGATCATGCCTATTTTGGCCTGCACCCTGGTGTGGGGGGAAGAGCTGCGGAATCAGAAGGTGACATTCTAGTGTGACAACAGGGCAGTGGTAGATGTGCTAAACAACAGAGGAGCCAGATCAGAGACAGTCATGCAGGTCTTGCGACAGTTGGTGCTAAGGACCTCGAAACTGAACATGTCATTCAGAGCCAAACACATAGAAGGGGTAAACAATACCCTAGCTGATAGCCTTTCCCATCTGCATCTTGATTGCTTCCAGAGGCTGGCACCGACAGCAGAGGAACAAAAAACACCCATACCAGCTGACATCTGGGACATTGGCAGGAGGGAGCAGAGCTGTTGTTTCACAACTCATGGGCACCACGGACTCTGAAGGCTTACAAGGGGGCCTGGTGGGTGTTTCAAACATTCAGGGCAATATACCACATGGAGGTAAGTAGGTCACTTACAGAGGAACAGTTAGGGAAGTTCACAGTAGAGCAATGGCAGAGGGGAACAGCCCACACCATGATGGGGGTCTACCTAGCAGGGATCAGTTTAGTTTGCAGCTTGAAGGGTTGGAAGGACCCAACAAAGTCAATGTTAATTAGAAGAATGATGCAAGGGTGGGGAAGGTTAAAACAAAGAGCTCCAGATAATAGACGACCACTAGGGGAAGTGGGGCATAAAAAACTAAAAAAGGTATTACCAGCAATCTGCAGATCAAAAGATGAGGCCCAGCTATTCCATACGATCTATCTGGTAATGTTTGCAGGGACTATGAGAGTGAGCGAGGCTGTGGGACATGGCAGCAAAAACAATGAAGTGGGGTTGGAGTGGGAAGATATAAACTGGAGGATGAAGGAGATGCAAATCATGATCAGGAAGTCAAAGACTGATCAAGAGGGACAAGGTTATACTGTAACCATAAAGGCCCAGGCAGATGGCTCAGTGTGCCCAGTAAAGGCTTTATGGGCTCATACCACAGAGCGTGGGCGTAGGACAGGCAGATTATTTGTGCATGGAGATGGGAAGAAGGTCACCAGTTATCAAGTCACGGCCATGCTCAAAAAAGGCATGCAATTCCTAGGGGAGGATCCTGGTAATTACTCATCTCACTCCCTCCGAATAGGGGCTGCTTTGCAGTGGGCAGCAGCAGTGGAAACGGTGACTAATATGTTGGAGAAGGGGCACTGACGGTCTGCCAATTACAAGAGATAAATTCGAGCATTGAATTATGGAGATTAGCTATCACCTGTGTTTTGTCTTGCAGATACAGAACCACATGGGGGGGCATAGAAAGGAGATAGGGTATTGGAGCCCAGACCATACATATAATATTTGTTTTCCTTCAGTCCTGTAGGAAGAGGGAGGATCACGGAAGTATGGATCTGCGGTCACTCCCACATTTATTGGGCAGAAAAGAAAGCTGAGAAAAAGGCTGGGGGAAAACAGCTGTACCAGGATGTGAGAAAATGTAGACTGGTGTGGCATGGCATCCGATGGATGAGATGGGCACAGCTGCTTCCTACCCTGAAAGAAATGAAAGAGCAGTGACCCATTCCAGACTTAATCATTTTACATCTAGGGGGTAACAACATTGGGGGGAAGCCATGGGTGGACACATACATGCAGGTAAAAAGGGACTTAGAGAAAATTCAACAGTGGTAGCCAAAGGTATGACTCGTCTGGTCAGACATAATACCGAGAAGGGTACATGGTGACCGTGGCGACATGAACACAGTCATAGAGCTTTGGATAGGGCCAGGAGGAAGATGAATAGAAGAGTAGGAACACTGATAAGCAAAATGGGGGGCATGTGATCTTGCGGGGTGTGGAAGAGTGGATAGAGGAGTTCTACAGGTGAGATGGAGTGCACCTGTCAGATCTAGCCATAGATATGTTTAATACGGAAACAATGGGTTTTATAGAACTACGGAAGAGACAAACCGGAAAATAAAAAAAAAAGAAAAGGAGAAAGGAAGACAGTCCCTAAAAGGAGAGGGAACAATATCCTAAATTTGGAGGAAAGCTAGTCATCCAACGTAAGCTGGAGACTGGCTAATGGGAAAAAAGGGGGAGAAAGAAGGGGAGGACAGGAGGGAAAAAAAGGAACAGGATAAAAGATGAAGAAGCTGAAGGAGAAAAAGCGGTCTCGGTTCTCACCGTTACCTAACAGAAAAAGAAGAAGAAGGAACCCAGGTTTTCACCTGGGGGAGCGAGAAGTGGAAGAAAGAGGGATGATCAGAGATTGATAGATGGATACAAGAAAATACAATTGTGAAAGAGACAATAATAAATAATGAAGGAATTGTAAATGGAATTACAATATATAATAAATGAATTGCCAGTCTGAGCACAACAACATACAATGGCTTTGTCTTTTGTGGGGGAAAAGGGGGGAATCCAGGACAATGCAAAAACAGAGAAAGAGTTGGCACCAACATCTAGTAAAACATACCAGCTGTTTATTTCATTACAACTGAACAGCAATGCGCATAAACCTTGTGGGCGACACAAGATCTATTGTGTTCCTGCTTTTTCCATTGCCGAGGTACTGTTAAATTCTATGAAAATAAACTACTTTAATATTTTAAAGGCTCTTGTGGCCAGCTTCTTGTCAGTTTCTGCATTAATTTACATTACATTGCTTGATTCTGTGGTGTACCACTTACATGCACATACCAGTCTTGTAGCAGAAACCAGTTCCAGGCTGTTTCTTTTTTCCACCATGAAGGTGCTGTTCAATTCTATTTAAATACATAACTCTAATTTTCTGCTGGCTCCTGCAGCCTACTTCTGGTCTGCTTCACCATTGCTTTACATTACATTCACACTGTACAGAAGAACAGTGAAGTCGGTACCTTTGAGGTGCTCTAGAAATCAATGCCTTTTCATAAAATATACCATTTTATACTATTCACTGTGTTCACTTTGGGCCAGGACAGGAAAGCACAATATTTCTGAGACTGTGACACCTCATTTTCACCTGTCTCCTAATATATGGACTGTGTTCATTTGCACATTGGTTTGGAATAGGAAATTGTTAATGTTTGTCCCCTGACCTACATCATGCAGCATGGAAATGTATGTTGCACTCCCCGATTCAATGACTGTAACACTGCAGAAACAGACAAGGAGCTGGCACAAGGATCCAGTACAGATTTAAAACTGTTTATTTCAATACACTTGAGCAGCACCCGGACTTCTTGTGTAAGCGAAACCAATATGCTTCCCTGATTACCGTTTTCCAACAGGGGTATTTACAATGCAGACACTGCTTTTTAAATAAACTGATTTAATTTTGTATTGGCTCCTTCTGCATTATTTTACCTTATATTACATTCACACTGCACAGAAGAAGTGATGTCGTGGCATACAGTAGCTCTAGCAATCATTCCCTTTTGATATAAGAAATGCTCTTACAATGCAGTATTTACTCTGCTTACTTTTGGTGAGGAAAGGGAAGTGCAATGAGCTGTGAACCTGTGACAGATCATTTTCAAGTGTCCTCATGAATAGACTGTGTTAATTTTGGCATTGATTTGAAATAGAAATTATTTTTTTTGGGGGTTGAACTTACCTAGCTAGGGTGCTCTGTCACTGTAAGCTGCACACCCCTGAATCAATGACTGTAACAATGTAGAAGCAAACAAGGAACTGGCACCAGGATCCAGTACAAAAAAACAACTGTTTATTTAAATACAATTGCAAAGCTCCTCTGGTAAGCCTTGTAGGCAAAACCAGATCATCAGGGTTCCTGTTGTTTCCACCACTGAGGTGCTGTTAGCTGCTATTTATATAAACTATTTTAATTTTGTAATGGCTCCTGCAGCTGGCTCCTTGTCTGCTTCTGCATTATTTTACATTACTTACCTTGATTCTGGGGGGTACCACTTACACGTATATATCAGCCTTGTAGTAGAAACCTGTTCAAGAGTGTTCCTTCTTTTTTTTCTGCCATGGAGGTGCTGTTCCAATATGTTTAAATAAAGAACCTTTATTTCCTGCTGGCTCCTGCAGCCCACTCCTGATCTGCTTCTTCATTGCTTTACATTACATTCACTCTGTGCAGAAGGGCAGTGAAGTCAGTAGCATGCAGATGCTCTAGAAAGTAATCCATTTTCATATAACATATCATTTCATATTATTTACTGAGCTTACTTTTGGCCAGAGCAGAGCAGTTAGTTCTGAAACTGTGACACCTCTTTTTCACCTGTGTTCTGGTGGATGGACTGAGTTCATTTGTGCACTGATTTGGAATAGGAATTTTCTCCCCCCCCCCGACCTACTGTACATAAAGCCACGGGGGAAATGTAAGTTTCACTAACCCAATTCAATCAGTGTAACAGTGTGGAAACAGACAATGAGCTGGCACCAGGAACCAATACAGAATTATAGCTGTGTACAGTATTTCAAAACAATTGAACAGCACCCGAAAAAATCCTTGTAGGAGGCACAATTTCGGGACAGTCAGCTGTGAACCTGTGACACCTCATTTTCACATATGTCCTGATGGATGAAATGTGTAAATTTCAGCATTAATTAGAAATTGGAATTTATATTCTTCTTTTCCCCTTTTTTTAAACATTTAGTACACCTACCTAAGGTGCTATGTCACTGTAAGCTGTACACCCCCACAATCTATGCGTGCAACAATGCAGAAGCAGACAAGAAGCTGGCACCAGGGTCCAGTACAAAATTACAACTGTTTACTGAAATACAATAGTGCAACACCTCAGATAAACCTTGTAAAGAAAACCAGATCAGCAGTGTTCCTGCTTTTTGCACCTCTGAAGTGTTGTTACATTACATTTCAATCAACTACTTTAATTTTGTAATGGCACTTGCAGCTATTTTATATTACATTCCTTGATTCTGGGGAGTACAACTTATATGAGCATATCTGCCTTGTAGTAGACACCAGTTTGAGAGTGTTCCTTCTTTTTTCCACCATAGAGGTGCTGTTCAATTATATTTAAATATAGAACTTTATTTATTTATTTATTTATTTATTGAATTTTGATGACCGGGTAGGCCCACTGGGCCCCAGAGGTCCCTTTTTCAGGGGCGACCCGGGAGATTACAATTAGAACTTTAATTTCCTGCTGGCTCCTGCAGCCCACTACTGGTCTGCTTCTCCATTACTTTACATTACATTCATACTGCACAGCAGAGCAGTGACGTCTGTGGCATGTAGGTGCGCTACATGAGGTGATATGGGAATTTAAGTTGTACACCCCAGTATCAATGAATGTCATAATGCAGACCCATACAAGGCCCCTGCATCCAAACCCAGAAAAACATTACAGCTCTTTACTTAAAAACAATTTCACCACACCTTGTATGTAGTACATACAAACCAGGTCGGGAGTGTTCCTACTTGATTCCACCACCAAGGTGCTGTTACATTCTATTTTAATACACTCTTTCACTTTTGCACTGACTCCTGGAGCCCACTTCTTGTTTGCCTCTGCATTCTGCAAATAAGGAAATATTAGACCAAAATGGGGGGGGGAGTGTGAGTGTGAGTGTGCTGGTAATTAAATTGAAATATGCGGATCTTCTATTTTACGTGTCATCCTTCTGGATATGGAATATATAAATTTGTTTTACATAGGGTGTTGAATACACCCTGCATCCCAAAGTGTTTTGCAAAGCAATTAGTTAAATACTGGTAGTGCATGGACAGTATGGTGTACACATGCCCAGCAGTCAATGCCACAAGGAAAGATGACCCTATGTCCATTCTGTCACCACAATACTATGTTATGCAGCAGCTGTTAAGGATACACACACACATACACACACATATTTAGAACCTGTGGTATTGACAAAAAAAAGTGAACCCTTTGCTCCTTTTTTGTTATATGTAAACAAATGAACTAGAAGGGACATTATATTATATAGATATGATTTGTAGATAAACATAGCAAAAAAATGTGCTCCCAAACTCTCTCTACCTGTGATTGGTACCAGCACCTAGAAGTCAACAAATTAGTATAAAAAGTATTCTGTTCTAAATATTTTTGTTTTTTTTTTACCATCCAGGGCTATAGTTCAATTCATATAAATTAAATAAATGACATATTCTTCTATTTAGTCAGAATGTTTTAATAGTTAATTAAATGTTTTAATTGTTAATTGTAAACCTCTTTGACATACAAGCAACAGAATGAATGAAAGAAACCATAACCGTTCTTTATTCATTTCATTTACAACTAGAAAGTTTTAGGGAGGTGGGTAGGGGGAGTTTTTTTTCTTACAATTAGAGATGCAATTTGTGTAGTTCTTTGCTGGCGAATTGCATGGAATCACACAGTGAACTACACAAATCTTCTGATTGGCCCACAAGTTGGCAATTCATGTAGATTTGCCATGTAAATTTGGCCAATTCACTGAGTGAATAATTACATGAACTGCAGCCATCAGTAGAGCAAATTTGCTGAAATTTTGGCAACTTAGCACACCTCTAGTTCCAACTCTAAATCAGAAGTTTTTTCAAGGCTTTCAACAGTATCCAGCAACACCTTTTAAAACTCATTGAGAAATGCCTAAGCAACTCATTGGTATGATAGTGTTATGTGACTTGTACTGTACTCTAATCTCACTAAAGCATACATTAATCTACGGGAAGCATACTCTGTCTGTTTCTCAGAAGGGGGACTCTTGGTCTGTTCTGGTGATCTAAAAATTATGAGTCAGTGTCTAGTAAGCATATCTTTGGGTACCAAAGAAACATGCTTGTCTGTGAACTGAAAATATGCAATTCTTATACCCGTGATCTTATAAGTAAAGCTACACTACAGTATATATACTGTATATTTTATGTTAGCATGCCCTTATCTCCTTATCTGTCTGCCTGTTTGTCTTCCTCGATGCACACTTCTACCATATACTACTATTCACTATATATATATTAACAGCATCAATCTCAGCATCAAGGAGGCCAAAATTCACCTGTTTGCAGATGACACAGTACTCTACCTAAGCCAGACAACACCTGAAGCTGCCTGTAAAGATCTGCAACTTGACTTTAATATCCTACAATACCAGCTTCTCAGCAAAAAGCTGCTTCTCAATGCCAAGAAAACTAAGGCAATGATACTCTCACCTGGCAACCATCTGGCCCACCCTGCTACTATTGGCACTCTACGCCCCCATTACCACCTTATTGGGAGAAAACGTGGAGTTTGTCACCAAGTTTAAATACCTGAGGGTCTGGCTAGACCACAAACTCTCCTTCATGGAACACTTGGAGAATATAGTGAAAAAACTAAGGCAGAGACTGGGGCTTTTCTACCGGATAAACTGCCTTCTGACTACAGAGGCAAAAAGGCAGCTAGTCCAGTCCACATTCATCTCCTTAATTGATTATGCTGATTTCATCTATAGTCATTGCAATGCCTCATATCTGGGTAAACTTGACGTCCTATATCACAGAGCACTGCGTTTCACTACCAGCCACCCCTCTTCTACCAACCACTGCAGTGGGATGGACCTCTGTACAATACAGACGCAATAGAAATGCCACCATATGGACATTCAGAGTGGTTACCGGTAAATTATCACAGTATATCTTTGATCTACTGCCTCTAAGTGGGCTCTGAAACTATGCCCTAAGAGGCTGCTACCTAATTTCTATGAGGATTCCCAGGGTCCACCCGTGTTTTGGGAAAGCAGCCATAGGCTTCTTACTGCCAACTTTCTGGAATAAGCTACAGAAATGCTTGAAATTAAGATCCCCAGTTAGTCTTGCAGTGTTCAAGACTTTATATGCAAAAACAGTCACAGAAGTATGTCACTGTTTCCACCCCCTATAAACTGCTCCCTCTCTGCGTAATATCATCCTCTGCCTTCCTCTTGCACACTATGAAAACATTACCTCTCAGAAACCCTATACACTCCTCACCCTTGCCGTACCATTCCTTCCATCTCCCAAGCCTCCCAACCCCTTGCTATGACTATGCTCCTTGAGAGCCAATGATCCCACAGGGCTCTCAGCCCAGTCGCCACAGGAAACCGTGGCCACCGGGCAGTCAGTGCCACCGAAGCCACCACCGGAGACCACTTGATTGGACTACGCTCCCTAACAGCTGAAAACCCCTCCAGGGCCCCCAGCCTGGACGCCGCAGGCAACCGCAGTCACTGGGCAGTCGGTGCTACCGAAGCCACCGCCCATGTCTATTTGATCAGACTCCACTCCCTGAGAGCTGAGAACCCTTCAGGGTTCCCACACAGATGCTGCAGGAAACCAAGGCCACTGGGCGGTCAGCAACCCTGAAGTCTACAACCCTAACCTATAAGCCCTAAGCCATAAGTGAGTATTCCGTGCAGCACCATGACCCTTGCCTCTGCACCCCCTTACCCTTTGCTACCTACACCTTTGCGAGGTTCCACTTAATTTCTGACCTTGCATCCCCCTCTCTATATATAGCCTCCTTACCTTTAACTCATTTTCTCATTTCCTTAAACATGACATGTACATAGTTAGATATATTACAGTGCATGCCTAAATGGACTGTTTGTCTAACTGTTATTTAGCTTGCTTTATTATATTTTCCCATGTTTTGCCTTAATGCCTGTACATATGTGTATTGTACCTGACCTTGTGTGATGCAGGTCCACCTTGTAAATGAGCTTGCTTAATGGTGTCCACCTGGATAAATAAAGATTTGATTGATCTATTGAGAATGCTGTTTATACTGCTTTTAGTTTTAGTGGTTGCTTGAAGTATAGTAGTTGGAATTTTTCTGTCAACTAACTAGGAGCTAAGCCATTCAGGCTGCAGTACATCATAACTGCTAAATGTAAAGAATGGTTCTTAAATTTAATGGTTGCCAGTCTTGCTGGTTAAATTTATTTGACCTGTACCCAGACAGTCTCATCAACTACAGACCATTTTTAGGGAAGGTTTAGAAAAAGTGGTGACTATTCAGCTTGAGACTCATCTCACTTCCTCAGCCATTTTTGAGTCATTCCAGTCTGGGTTTAGACCTGGGCATAGCACAGAGACTTCCCTGGTAAGGGGGTCTAACAATCTTCTGAGAGAGAGAGGAAGAGAGAAGACCAGTCGCTTCTCTTGTTCTCCTCAATCCATCAGCAGTGTGGTGGATCATGAGGTGTTGTTTGACCATCTGCGGAACTGGTGTGGACTGTCCGGCAATGTCATTAGCTGGTTTAAGTCCTCCCTCATGGACAAGGTACAGAGGGTTGTAATGGGATTATCCTCGTCCTACTTAATGCCCCTATGTTGTGGAGTTCTACAAGGTTCAGTCCTCTCGTGTCTTTTGTTCATGATGTATATACTGTCCTTGGGAGATGTTATCAGGTGGTATGGCTTGGGTTTTCATTGCTATGCTGATGATACCCGCTATACATGTCCTGTGCACCTGAAAATCAGATGTCAATCTCTGTGTTTAGCACCTGCCTGACCAAGATTCAGAACTGGATGATGCAAAACTGATTGCAACTCAATCCAGACAAGATGGAGGTACTGGTAGTGGAGCCAGGTCATCAATGAGGTGGAGGGGTACAGGATAGTGACCTGGGTATACAACTGGGTGACTTGCCCTTGACCCCCTCCTCTTGGGTTAGGGATCTGGGCATTGTTCTCAACAACAGCTTGACACTTGATGCTAAGGTGTCAGCTGTCATCCAAAGTAGTTTTTACCATCTGAGAAAGATTGCCCAAATCTGTGCCTTGATTCTGCCTGATGATCTGACCACCCTAATACATGCCTTTGTCACATCAAGGCTAGACTACTGGGATGCCTTATACCTGTGGCTTTTGGGAGGCAACCTCTGCTGGTGGCAGCTGGTGTAGAACACAGTGGCCAGGCTATTGACCGGTGTTCCCAGATTTGAAAATATCATGCCAGCTCTCCATGGGCTGTACTGGATGCTGGCGAGGTGGAGGATTGCCTTCAAGGTTGGTTTGCTGACCTATAAAGCCCTACATGGTTGGGGACCTGACTACCTGCAAGATCTCCTGGTGCCTCACTGTCTGTCTCACACCCTTCGTTCCTCCATGGGTGGCCTCCTGACAGCCTCCAGGATGAGGTTGCAGCTTTCAGATGACCTGGCATTCTTCATGGCCACACCTGCCCTGTGAAATTCATTACCACTTCATCTTAGAGAGGCTCCCTCGGTGGAAACCTTTAAGAGGGGCCTTAATACACTTCTGTTTGAACAGGCTTATAACCTGACATAATTTTATATTCCAGGGTTAAGAGCTTCTACTGATAAAGAATATTGTATTTTAGTTGATGACTTGTTGTGGGTGGGGGATGGGAAATATGCTCTGAAATATGTTTGTTAAAAATATTTTATGAATAATTTATATGTGTGTGTTCTGTTATATATGTGTATTATGCTGTACTGTGCTCCGACCCCCTGGGAAGAGGCACTTCATAAATAACATTTTGACTGATATTTTTAATAAATATATTTATAAAATGGGCAATACAAATCCAGTGATCTGATTGGTCAATAACTGCTTAGACCTGTGTGGTAATTGATCAACAGCCACACATGTCTGGAAACTGACTTGAAAGTCTTGGAACTTGTTTTCTGGGCTGACATAACTACATAGAAATATCTATACACTGCTTTGGAATTCTCAGTATTTGTGGCAATTGGGGAAAAAAAAAAACAAAGCAAAAGGATTCCTCTAACAACATGAGTGACTTACCTGTTATCCAATTTGACCTGTTTCATGGGCAAACCCAGCTGTCTGATGTGAGAACTGATCCGATGATAAAGATTTGTTTATTCTTAATTTAACAATTTATTTAGTCTTACGTTTTTTTTTTTTTATTATGTTGGTGCCTTTCATAAATACAACACACCCCAGGACTTTGTGATTATTGGGTAATTACAGCACTCTCCCCCCACCCTGTTATTGAAAGGCATTCTGCTAATGCCTCATGTTTCTAACCCACAGAGTGGGGGGTAGTAATTACCCAACAACCACAAGCCTTGTTGTGTTTTATTGCTTACATATCTCCTGAATGTTGTTATTAATATTTGATCATCTATTGCTATTTTACTAGCATAATTTCTGAACGTGTTGTTAATTCCTAGCATTCTGTTATCATCCACTCTCTATCTTTTTAACCTTCTCACTCATCCTTTTATCGATCCTCTCCACCTAACTCATCATGATATCTCACCTCTCACTCTAACATCCCTCTTGGACTGCTGGTAACTACTATATTTGTTCTTCTGGCCTCATTAAGCAAAAAAGACCACCTTTTGCTGAACCACCACTCATTTGCTTCTCTTACAAAACAATGTATTTGGACTTTATATATTCTTTTAGAAGGATTCTTCCTTGGTTATTGCAACTTAGTGGTGATGTAGAGCTTATTCCAGGCCCCTTAAGCCTACACAAATTATACTACTCCTGCTACCTTAGTCAATAATCTTCACATCTGTCATGTTAATATTCATACCCCACTCCATAAAAACTGACCAGATCAAGGTATGGGCCACTAAGTCTTTTCCAACTGGATTATTTTCTGAAACATATTTGTCCGTCAAGATGCATAGAATGATATTGCTTGGATCTACTGTCTACAGATAAGACAAAGACAAATATGCTCTTTAAGTCTCCGCATGAATACTTTTTGCCCTTTTTATTCAGAACAGAGTTCCTAAATCTCAGGAATGACTCCATGAAAAAATCACCCTTCCCCACTCTATTCCTCTGATACTTATCGGAATTTATTGCTCCCCCCTCTTAAAAGTTCTGACCTTGTCATTGAGCTACTCTCTGGTCATCTTTCTAAATTTGGCGTGTTAAAATGTGGAAATCTTATTCTCAGCTACTAAAATATAAATTGGTTATGCTCTAAAGCTTTGTCTCTCCTCTCCTCTCCTCTCCTCTCCAAAGTAAAAGCCTGCAACCTGCATCAGATGCTTACAAACCCCACTAGGTACAACAGTCCTATCGTATTGTCATTACTAATACTCTACCACTACCAGATATTTTCAAAGACCATTGTACAAATTTTTCTGTCCATAAGCTCAAAACATCTAATCACCCCCAGTTCAGTATTTCTGGTTCTTTTAGGAATTTCAGCATATTCCTTTTTGTCCAGTTTATTTATTTTCATTTCATTTATTTACAAAAAATGGTAACCAGGAAAAGCACAATGAGCTAAAGCTCATTTCCAGGTGCAACCCGGGGAGAGGGGAAGGAGAGTACAGCAAGAATAAAATAAAAAAAAATCATAATGCAGATACATAGACAAGTTTTCAGGTGCAAGAGCAATATGATGATCAAGCAGGTAAAATAACACCATGGCTCATAGCAATGATATGTAGACAAATGAGCAAGTATTAAATAAAGGCACAGTTCCTGTTGGAGAAAGTGACAGTGCTTTGGGATACAGAATCAGACCACTGGCACAGCCACAATTAAGCCTCATTAATGGGGGGATTGCAAATGTAAGAAGGAGAGAAAGGAAAGTCGGGGGGGGGGCTTACAGGGACAATCCAATCTCTCTAATGTGGATTGCAGGACATTAAACTTACCCTATAATACTGATCAGGCTCTGCTGCATAACTGCACTACCTACTCAGATATTTGTAACTCTTATGCCCCAATCAAAAAAGATAGGATATGCAGTGCTCATTTACCATGGATCTCTGCTGATCTGCTAGAACTTTTTCACCTAAGGGATGCAACCTAGGCTGCTCATAGAACCTCCAGTGACTCCATTGCCATGCTCCCCTGTAACAAGTTTGGAAACAAGTGTACTTATAATGATAAGTCAAACTACTATAATTCCAAATATTTCAAGGCTGCGTCATGTCCACCTAAATTCTGAAACACTGTAAAAAAATATGGTGTAACCTTCTGGAAATGTATCTGGAATTCCAAACCTATTGATTGATCCAACCATGTATTTTTGATCTAGTTCATGCAGCTAGCACACCCAATATAAATTACAATTTGTGGAAGGCCCTAAATCCCTCCAACCCCCTCTCCTGCCAATGCCACTGCCATACTGCTAAATCAGAAATCCCTTTTTAATCAGAACTCATTTTTTTCCCTAATCAGTCCATCCAATGTGCCATATGAGTTAGCTTAATTAAATCCCAGCTCTCAGCAGAAGTCAGATGAATTACCTCATAGACCTTCATGGCTTTCTCAATTGCTACTCTCCTGGCTGATGTCATTAACTGCTTCCTCACATTGGATGCTTTCCCCACCTTCTAAAAGACTGCTTTTGTTGTCCCATTCCATAATTGTGGATCTACCTGTTTTCCTGGTAACTACAGATCAAGCTCCCTCCTCCTAGTGCTCCCCAAAATCCTTTAAAAATAATGGCCAATCAACTGTCCTCTTTCAGTGCTAAAACTGACTTCTTTACTGAGTGCGGAATTGATTTTTATCCTGTGTATTCTACCCACACTTTCCTTTTTCATTAAATGGATTTCATCATATTTAACATTGACACTGTTTACCCTACCGGTCTCATCTTCAATGACCTTGCTAAAGTGTTTCACACAGTTGATCATTCATTACTTTATAGTGAACTTTCTGCCTCTGGTATATTTAATCTCCCTCTACTTTATGTAGGTTTCACTCCTATCTTGTGAGCACTGTCATTCAATCACTAAGAGGTCTGTTCTGACAAGCCCTCTGCAGTGAAATTAGGTATTCCCCAATTTCTGGACTGGGTCTACTCCTTTTCAACACCTTTGTAAATTATTTCCCCCTTGCTGTTAAATCCAATTATGTATGATGATTATGCCCTTCTTTTCACTAAAGGTTGCAGTTCTGTTGCCATTTATGCCTCATTTCAACTCCATTATGACAATCTTACTAGATGGTTTACTTCATATTATTTAGTGTAAAACCAATCAAAGTTCTCAGTAGGGATGTGCTAATACCTTACTTTAAATATTCAACTGAGTATTCACATTCGAGGGCCCAATTATTCTGGTATACATTATTCATTGTTCATGTGACTGTGGAAAAAAATTAAAGAAAAATAAACAGCCCCCCACCTTTCCCTTTCCTAATCCTTTAAAATATGACCCACCATCCCCTACCCTCTGCTACAATTCCAATCCCATCCTACTTCAGCACCCACAATTTCATGTTTTTAAAAAAACTTCCATTATGGCCAACTGGCACAACCCACCCACCTTCATGGCCAGCAGCAGGCTTTAGCACGTTTCTGTTTTCAAAATCAATATCCCCCCCTCCTCACTGTGGCAGCACCTACCTCCCACCATCCTCCCTCCTGCACCCATTTTTTTCTTTTAAGTAAAGGCCCTTAGCAACAATAAAGTTGACCAACACAACCCTCTCTTCTCCACATCTGGCTGTCTTCTCATGAATGAAAATGCTCCCACACTTGCTTGCATTGTGAAACAGTTGATCATGTGAGGTCTTGGTTTCTACATTGTTCCCAAATTAAGTCTGCATAACCAAAGTCTGATACCATTAATACATTGCAGACTGTACAGTATGTGCTGTTTTCAGTGAGAGAAAAGTCAAATTCTCATAAAGAAAAACAACTGTGCAGCTATCTTATGGAGATCCATACAGATCACAACTGGACGGAACAACAGAGTGCACCACTTCTCCCTATTTGCTCCCCTAAACTGAACCTTATAAAGCAACAAAAACTGAACACTGTATGAAGGAGAGTGATACTCATGAGTTGTTGAATGCAAAAAGTGTTTATTCAGTCATCACCAACACAAATGAAAAGAACTCGGAAACCTCACCCCAGCACTTCAGACCTTTATGGTTCTTCCTTTGGGTGAGGGGTTTGGTGCTAAACAAAAGACATTTACTCTATACCAGCTGGTTTAAGCAATATCACTAAAACTAATCTCATTTTACATATGTAAAGAGCCCTTCAGTAGGATTGATAAAGATACATCGATATGCACAAATTAAGGGTCTTATTCAACCCTGTCACATATCCCCTCTCTAAGAGGGAACCTGTTTTAAAAACAGGTTTCCAAAACATTCTATTAATACTCTTCTAACATTATCTTATAACCTTTACAGCTCAGTACATGTGCAGTATAGCAAACAGTGACGTTTAAACTTACACTTTTTTCAACCTTTTGAATTCTCAATTCCTGATCCATATCATGATAGAAAATCAGCATTGACATTCTTTTTTCTGGATTTTTGCATCACATTTAATTTAAATGACTGCAGTGCCAGGTACCACCTTGTGCTTCTGAAATTGTTATCCTTCCTTTGGTTAAGCTTACAGAGAGGATTATGATCAGTTAGAAGTAGAAAGTCAGCTCCTAGCAAATAAAACTTATGGGAATCCATGGCCCATTTTGCAACAAGGCATTTCTTTTCAATGGTTGAGTACCTTTTCTCTGTCGTTCAACGTCCTACTGATATATAGAATGGGATGTTCCATATCATCTATATTTTGACTCAAGACTGCACCTAGGCCAATCTCTGATGCATCTGTCTGTAACAAGAATTGTTTCTCAAAATCTGGGCTTCGTAAAACAGGAGTTGAACATAATGCAACCTTGATGGCCTGAAAAGCTTCATCCCACTCTGGGGACCATTTCACATTATTCAGGAACTGTTTCTTTGTGAGTTCAATGAGGGGAGTAGCTACTGTAACTGGGCAAAGTTGGAAACAAATCTCTGATAGTAACCTGCCAGCCCTAAAAATGACCTGACATGTTTCTTTGTTTTAGGGATATTACTGTTAGCTACAGCTTCTATCTTAGAAATCTATGGCTTTACTTCTCCATTTCCCCCCAAAATATCTCAAATATCTGGTTTCCTGCATGCCCAATACACATCTGGTAGGTTTAATGGTTAGACCTGCATTTTTGATAGCTTGGATAACTGTTCTTAGGTGTCCCAGGTGGCATTTCCAGTCTGTAATGTACATCATGACATCATCTAGGTACTCAGCACAATAGCCAGTGTGAGGGGATAAAATTACATCCATGTACCACTGGAATGTTGTGAGTGCACCATGTAAACCAAATGGTGTGGTGGTCAACTAATAGAATCCAACAGGAGTGGCAAATGCAGTTTTGTCTCTGGATTATTTAGCTACAGGGATCTGCCAGTAACACTTGGTGAGATTGAGGATTTTAATGTACTTGACACTTTCCAATCTGCCTGCCAAATCATTTATCCAGGGTATAGGATAACTGTCAAATTTGGACACTTGATTCAGTTTACTAAAATCAAGGCAGATTCTTACCCCCCCCCTCCATTTACAATCACCATTGAGGATGATCAAGCACTTTTTGACTCTACTATGATACCCAATTCTTTCATTTTTTTTTGTATTTCCTTAACCACATCTGCTCTTAATCACTCCGGTAATCTGTATGTCTTTTGTCTAATAGGGTGCACATTCCCTGTCACTTTTACGTGCTTGACCCCTTTTGCTCAGACTGGCACTGTAGTAAAAGTACTGTTAAATGTCTTTAGTAAGTTAAAGATTTATATGGTTTGTTTGGAGGTTAAGGAAACATTCATCTTTACAGCATCAGCAGTTACAGTTTGTTTCAGTCTGTCATAAGCTATAGGAATACCTTCTTTATCAGTTTCTGTTAAAACTAACAAAGCAACCTTTGGTGTTTTTTCAACCCATTTCTTCAGGATGTTTACGTGGTATATCTTGGTAGGATATTTCCTATCAGGGGTCTCAGTTTCATTGTTAACTGTGCCAGTATGTCTAAGCACTTTACAAGACCCTTGCCACTTCATTAACAGATTATTTTCTGTAGTGGGTAATAGTAGCAAGACCTTTTCACCTGGCTCAAAAATGTTTCTTTTACCCCATGGTCATAATATGCCTTCTGCTGGTTTTGGACCTCTTCTAATTATTATGGGCAATTTCAACATATTTTGCCACTTTCATTCTCAGGGCACACATATAAGATATAATCGATTGTTGAAGAGTGGAGTTATCTTCCAATTTTTTTTTTTAATTACATCTCGTAGACCTCTAGGTTGTCTACCATACAACATTTGAAATGGTGAAAAACCTGTTGAGGCTTGTGGCACTTCTCTATAAGCAAAGAGCAGATAAGATAAGTACTGGTCCCAGTCTTTCCCTTCCCCTTTTACAAACCTTTTAACATGTGTTTTAGGGTTTGGTTCAAATACTCAAAAAGATTGCCTGTCTGAAGGTGATAGGGGGAGGTTCTTATGGCAGTGATACCTAGTAGTCTTGACAGCTCCTTCAGACCCTAATCAGTAATAATTTATTTAGGTATGGACACCATGCTAAAACTTTTGGCAAGCTCTACAGCCACTTCTGGGGCTGTGACAGTATGCATTGGAACTGCTTCTGTGTATTGAGTAGCATAGTCACATACTACCAGAATGAATCAATTTCCCTTTTTACTTTTGTTTAAAGGGCTAACCACGTCCATTATGATTGTCTCAAAAGGCACATCTATCAAGGGTAGGGGCACCAGGGATATCTTGTCTTTTTTTTGTCACTGGGGCTACTTTATGACATTCAGCACAAGATCTGTAATAGGCAGCAACATCTTCATGAATTCTAGGACAGTAAAATCTGTACAGCAACCTGACAAGGGTGCGCTCCCTCCCTGAGTGACCAGCCATAGGACTATCAGGTGCTATCTGTAACAATAATAGTTCTATACATTTGTGGTATAACCAATTGTTCTATCTGTTCCTGTTTCTGAGGTTTAACACAAACTTTGTACAGTAACCCATTACATTTTTTAAACATTGGGTTCACCCTGTTTTTGTTTCACCTCCAGCTACTTGAAATAACTTTGGGGAGAAGCATCATTAGTTTGCTCTGAAACAAAATCACAATCAGTTATCAGTTTAGCTTCAGAATTTGCATATTTAATCACTTATGTCCATCAGTCTTTTGTTGCCACTGTTGTTTCAGGCATCTTCTTTATTTCTTGAACTTCCGGATCTTGAAGCTTGGCTCAAAGAAATCTACATCAAAGTCACCAAAAGGGCCCTTCAGTGCAGCAGTTAGATTTCAGCTTGCAGGGTCAGTGACCTGGGTTCAGGAACAGACCCAGGAGCTGGAGGGCAGGCCAGGGAGAGAGGGCTTGAGTGTCTATAGACTGCTTGCTTTCTCTCAGGGGAAGGGTGGAGTATGGACCCAGCCCTTGCTGACTCCTGGCAGAGGCCAGAAGTACGGCAACACCCTGGGTCCTGAAGACCTAGAAGAGGTGTAGAGAATGTTGGCATATACCTTGACATTGATGGCACACCGTGCCCCCAAGGAGCAAACAAGAAAAATACTCCATGGCCTGCCACATGATGGTCACTGGCCTCTGCTGCCACTGAGTTCCTGATGCAGCCCAAGTTGCACCTCAGCAGCACCCAGGGCAAAATGTAGAGTGTGCTGGCCATCCCCCACCAGTGCCTATCTCCCACAGAGGAGGGGGACCCTTCCAGTGAAGGGACATGCCAGATTACCCCGGGGGCTGCAGTGTGGGGTGGAGGTGGCTGGTATCAGGACAGGGGTGCCAGTGAGAAACCTAGGCAGCCCAAAGGAGTGGAAGACCAGGAGCAGGGGAAGGAACAAAAAAGAGTCACCAAAAGGGAAAGTGTCCCCACCATCTGAGATTTTCTTTGCAAGTGCTTTTTTTACCACTGCAGCTGAAACTGCAGGGTTCAGTTCCTCTGAGATTAACTCAGTAAACCCCGGACAGTCATTTGCAATAATCACGGGTACAGGTAACTTGGGTACTACCCCCACTTTCATTTGATGCAACACCCTGTTAATGTTCAGGGTCACTTGTGTGGTAGGATTATATTGTGTCCCTGTGGATGAAAATGACATCAATACATGGTCCTTTTACATAGTGTTTTCCAAGCACTTCAACATGCACTACAGTCTGTCCACTTCCCAAGTCAATTAGTCCCTTTACAGTCTTATCTCCCAACTTGACATCTGTTAAATACTTGCCCCAATTTTCTAAGGCCAAATCTGCTTCAGTGTTACCCTCCTTGTTTTTATGGCAGTTTCTCATGATATGGCCTGGCTTGTTACAGTTATAGCAAATAAAGTATTTGGGTGCAGATTTGTTACCCACACCAGAATTTTGATTCTGTTCTGGATTTAAATCAGAAAAAAGAGGATCTTACAAGTGCTTGGCTGTTACCTCACTGCAGCATGGTCTGTCTGGCTATCTGATAGTCCTCGGCCAAAGAAACGTCTTTTTCCCTGCTTTCCGGTTGGTGTTCTTTCACCCAAAACTGCAAATCTGCAGGCAGGATGTTGATGAATTGCTCCATTGCAAATGTGTCAATGATCTGTGGGACTGTTTCACCCTAAGGTTGAATCCAGTTAATAAGGAGTTTTCTGAGTCAGGTGAAGGCTTCACCAGGACTTTTGAAAGAGTTGTACTTCAGGGACCGGAATTTTTGCCTGTAGGTCTCTCCTGAAATGTTGTATCTTTTCAGGATTTCTCTTTTCCCAATGTCATAGTTTTCTGACTGTGCAGTGTCCATACTGCTGTAAGCAAGTTGGGCTTTACCTGTAAGGTAAGGTACCAGTCTGATTGCCCATTGCTGCTTTGGCCACTGGCAGGCTCTGGCAACTATTTCAAAACAGGTATGCTTCAATATCATCTGAGGGACACAGCTTTGTAAGTTTAATGTCTTTTAAGTTGTTTGTGTCTTGTTGCTCTGCTGGACCAGTGCCAAATGCTCCAGCTTTGATAACTAAGGGACCAGAACTTTGTAAGTTTCTTTTCTTGCAGGTGCAACAAAATAGAACATGATGACTCAGAACTGGCCTCTTGTTGACAAATCTGCAATAGAGTTTGTGCTGTGTGTCAAGGTTAACCCCCTAACTTCCAAATCATTTTCTGAAATCATTTCAGCAGTGCAACTATATACAGTTTCAAACTAAGGGATCCCAGTACCATTTACAGTTTCACACAAAAATTCACCTATGTTTCTATAAACACAAATATGCAATAGGAAAGAAAAGACAGAAACAGCAAGTGAAGACAGAGAGATAGTGAGAGTCGGAGAATCATAAGACCATTGGAGTGATCAGTTCCTACAGTAGTAGCACCGAATTAGTCAAAGGAGTTTTAAGGATTTTTAAAAATCCCTATTGAGAATTGTGAAACCTTTAGTTAGGGATTTTGTTTTGTTTGTTAGTGTGTTCACTGCTACGCAGAGAAGGTTGTTTCATCTGACAGTGTAGTTAAAAATCTACCAGATGGCACTTAAGTACTGCAATAGGAACTGGCCTCTTTCTGTAGGTATAACATAAAGAATTTGGGAGGATTTCTCCTAAATTTTGTGCAGGATAAATAGGGAATCTCACAAAGTTGCTTGACAAATTCGGCGCTACTACTGTAGTCTCACAAGAACGTTTGGTTGGCCAGCCAGAAAAGAGACAGAAAAGGATAAGACAGAACAGTTCCTTGCATTTTAACTCTTTCTGCCTAACAAATGGGACAGGGTCTTTTTCAACCCTGTCACAGCCACCAATGGAAAGAATTTGGATGCAAAAATAGCATCCATTTCTTTCATATACCACATATTACAACCCAGTACAATCCTCTTTCCTAAGATGTATATTGGTGAGGATGTGGCTTGACTCTGGCCGCACACACTCATATTTTTTGTTATCAGACCCTATTGGGAGGAAGTAGAAAAAGCATTGAAATACCTTATATCAGAATATGGTGAGCTTCATATGGAGGCAGTTCTATTTTTATTATATGGGTCTGTTCACAAAAAAGGGTTACCAAGGCACCCATCACTTTGATTGAACTGTGTTACAAAATTAAAAAAAAGATTTCCCTAATACAAGTGGCGCTTTTTAAGGGTAGTTGGTAGTAGAGATAGGTAACATAATTTTTTTTGTAATTACATCCCTAACATATATTTTTCAATTTAAGTTAATTTATGGCTGATTTTCTTGCCTCAAAATGTGACATCAAAACCAATGTGTTTGTTGCTTGCTGCTATGAACTCATTTTACTTCACAGTAGTCAAACTAAAGTACTGTGTTGCTCAAAACATCTTGTTTTAAGATATCCACACTGTCCTGGCCCTTTACTTTATTCCTTTTGGCTGCAGAGATGCTCAATAGTTTCTGTGATGGGTGTAATGTGTAGTGTCCTACTTTGTTACACCCATCACAATGAACCCCACACTGACTTCCAGTCAGTTATTTAAACTTCTTGCACTTTTCCTTGCTCCCTGGATCTCTCAGCTTCTTAGAGAAAATATTGATTTGTCCATGGCCCCTAGCACAACAATGCTATGTGGCCATTTGATCCCCCACCTGACATGGTGTCCTAGATTTGCTTATGTTTGCACATCACAGGTGGGGAGTCAGTCTGGTAGCCCAGTGTGATACTTGTCTTGTGTCTGTGCCAGAAAAGCAGTTTGAGTTGGTGGCAGTATAAAAGTTTCATTTGTGACCAGATCTTCTTCTTTTCCTTCACATCCAGTGAGAGTTAAAGAGTGGTGTCTTTGCCACTCCTCAGTGTTACACCCATCATGAAGTGAGTGACTAGTTACAACCATCATGGGGGACAAGTAACAAATAGCGAACTGGGCAACTGAGATCAATCCTATAGGATTGATTGTTCACTGGTGGCATTAGTATGCAAGTTCTCTGATTTTGGACATGGGGGCTTTTCATTTCACTGACTGAACTTGCTGGAGTTAGTGAAACACACCAAAACCTGTGGTGTGTCTCATCACCCATCACGTTCTCTCATGAGTGTCTTTAGTGAGGTTAGAAATAGAGCCAGTTAGTATACATTTTAAAAGGACTATGTCCCTGTATTGTCAGCTATATAAGCTCTGAGTAATTGCTGTCCATGCATTTTGTATGGGGTTGGGGTTGGGGGCTTAATGTACTGTGAACTGTGAATGCTTTGTTTTTTTTATTTTTAATGTTGGAATAAATGTTATATAGCAATAATGTATACAGAAAAAGTGAAAATGTGTTTGACTCTGCCTGTGTGAGCATTCATATTTGACCTTCCTGAGCACCATGTGGCTTCCCTGCTGGTGGGTGGTGGTTTGGGGGGTACTCTTGGTGCCTTTGAGACTAGTCTCATTATGGCCAAATATGAATGCTTACACAACCTTGATGCTTCTGATTGTCTGAATCATTGTGTCTGGGTAAAGTAAAAAAAGTGGTGTAGTTATGCTGTTGTTATTATGCTGTCCTGGGAGTGTGTCCCAGCCAGTCTTTTGACTTGGTCTGTGTGAGCATTCATATTTAGCCTTCATGAGCACCATGTGGCTTCCCTACTAGTGGTTTGTGGTTGGGGGGGTACTCTTGGTGCCTTTGACGCTGGTGGGGTACTTAACAGACTTTTAATCTAACTCTTGGGAGTGTCTTATTGCAATTATAAAAATGTATGCCATAGTGATCAGGCTGTACATGACAGTGTAACAGGGATTATTGTAAGGCTTTTGGACTCCTAACAGCCAATCAGATTGCAGCATTTCTGAAAGCCTTTTTATAATATCCCATCTTTTGTTCCATCAAATTGTCCTGAGTGTTCCATGCCTCTCCTTTGATTGAAGGATCATGTGGAGTGTGCATGCTGACTCTTTTGTACCATCAAATGGCCTTGAGTGCTCTGTTCCTCTCCTGTTGAATGGACTTGAGTGTTCCGTGCCATGTAGAATAGTTTAAAGTAGTGTAATTATACTAAACATGTTGTTTTTTAGTGTAATGTCATGTTTAAAAACCCTTCGGTCTACATAAGTAAACCTTTTTTACTCATTAACAGTTGTGTGGTGCCCTTTATTCCACTCGCAGTGATGCGTGGTGTGTCTTGTTACACTCACCACGATGTGTGGTGTGTCTTGTTACACTCATCACAGTGTGTTGTTACAATCATCACACTAGACCCCAATTTTCTTGGGAACCTTAAAATGTTTTACGTTAAAACACTATGATTTTTTCACATGTGGGTCATAGTATCTTAACCTGTATTACACAGTTCATCTATGGTCACCCTTTATTACACTTGCAGTGATGTGTGTGGTGTGTCTTGTTACACTCACCATGGTGTGTGATGTGTATTGTTACACTCATCACATTGTGTGTTGTTACAATCATCACACTAGACCCCATTTTTCTTAGGAACCTTAAAATTTTTTATCTTAAAACATTGTGATTTTTTCATATAAGGGGTCATAGTATCTTAATCTGTATTACACAGTTCTTCTATGGTTGATTTGAAAATTTCACTCCCATGTCACACTTTGGTAACCCTTTTTAATGAACAGACTCATACCCTCTACATATTAAGGCACAGCACTACATAAAATAGTAAGGTATTTGGCTCACCATGGTCAAAGAAGCGTTAACCAGAAAATGGTTCACAATAAATAGACCTGAGATGCAAGAATGGGAGGATGTGGTTATGTTTTATATTAAATGGTAAAACTAACAGTGGGTATCATGAATAACCCTTTCACTCTAACCACATTCATGAATCAATGGAATAGTTGGTTAGTATGAATAATGGCACACAGGGCTGATGTGATACCATAGAACTAGCAAAATACTGTGCAGTTGAAATGGCAATGAGGATGACAGGGGCTCTTCACATTCTGGAGGCAGGATCAGATTAATACTTTTCAGAATAATGAATTACTTATGTGCTCTGTATAGATAATCGAATAGTTAAATAGGGAATTGTGTTACATGGGTTCTTTGTATGTTGGAGATAGATGTAAATATGTCTCATATCTTGAATGGTTGCTGTGCACTTTTCTGGACAGTGGGCTGTGCGATGAATGTCATTGAGACATTGTACTTAGAATTCTATCCAATGATGGTTCCTTGCCTTACAAGTTATACTTGTTAAAAAAGAGATGATTTGATACCTATTATTGGACCAACATAGATCGTACAAAAGCAAATAGGTGCTTGAGCTTTCAGATTACATAGAATCCTTCATCAGAAAAACACACTTGGAATGTTCTAATAAAAAAAAAGAAAGAAAAGAAAACCTGGTAGAAAAATATGGTAAAATGACCATCCACCTTCTTCCTTAAAGACACAAAGATTTTTTAGGAAGGATGTGGATGGTAACATGTAACTTTTGGTCTCCAGCTGCCATCCATGTCATGTTGCCATGAACATACTAAAGGGTCAGTTTTTTAAGAGGTAAATGGAACTGCAGCAGGGATGACAAATTTGAAAAGGGAGCAGACAATCTATCTAGAAGACTCCAAGAAAGGGGTTACAGTGCTAAGAAAATAGCAGACGCTAGAAATTTTGTGAAAAATCAGGAAAGAACTGAGCTTATGTAAGATAAGCATAGTGGAGGCAATACAGATAGTAGATTTCATTTTGTTATTTCCTATTAGATGCAAGCAGGTCACTTAGAAAAAATAATAAAAAAAATTGGCAAGTCCTGTCAGCAGATCCAGGGCTTAAGAACATCACATTAGAACCACCCAGATTGTCTAACAGAAGGGCACCAACTCTAAAAGACATGTTGGTACACAGCCATTTCATAGATAAACAACCAGTCACATGGCTACATATTAACAGAGGCTGTTACCAGTGTAGGAATTGCATGTATTGTAAATATGTTAAAGTAGGCAAAGAGTTTAGTACTATTAATGTGGAAAAGAAGTTTGAGATTATGCCATCTCTTTAATTTCAGTATTAAGTGGCTTCTCTTAATCAGTATTTAATCAATAGGGGCAGAGATGTTTGCCAATGATGTCTGTGTGTGATTACTATTTATATGTGTATGTAACAATTGTTCCCCACCCTTTGATAAAGGACTGTACTGTCTGAAATGCATCAGGCGGGACGTGTGCAGGAGCATTTTGTACACTCCTGATTTGTGTCAATAAAATGACTTTATAATTTTAAACTACTAAAGCTGTGTGGTGTCCGTCCATTATAGGTGGTGAGTGCCTGAATGTGTGGAACATTCTTTAGTCTGCAGAAGTGCAGGCCCACAATGGATGAAAATTTCTGTAGCCTCAGATACTCATGCACACTGTAAGATATGCACACACTTAATGGGCATGTGCTTCTGCAGCCGCAGATGTAAGACATACACACTGACCTCTGGCTACAGAAGCATGGGTGCAACCAAATCCATGAACCAAAATTGCAACAGTGTTTCTTTCTGCAGAAGTGGTAGCACCTGTATGTCTTCAGCCACAGGTATAAGACATACATACCAACTTCTAGCTTTCAGACAGGCAGGCCCTGTCACAGAGAGGGAAGTACTATTGCAAGGTGGGTATCATGGTTTCAGCAATGGATCTAGAAATTGTTCAAAGGGTAGCAGGTTTTCAGATGCAAAAATTGCAACAGTATATCTGTGCACAGAAACATAGGCCCCTGAGGGGGCTTTTCAATAAGACATACACACTGACTTTTGACTGCAGAAGCAAAGCACATGTGGGACCTGCCAATACACAGATGGGAATACTGTTGCAATGTGTATATCATGATTTCAGCAGCAGTTCTAGAAACTGTTCAAGGGGGTAACAGGTTTTTAGTTATGCAGCTGCACATAGAAAACCATGGGTATACCGTTAGAGCAGTGACTTAAATTTATGCAGCAATTAGGCCACCACAACAATGGTGAGAGTCACTGGGGTGATTTTTATTTTTGATTGCTAGACGCTCTTGTCATGTTTTGCACCCCAACCGTTTCATTCTCTTTTAGGGCATGACCGCCCTGGAGTTAGTTATATTTTCTTTTGGAAGGTGCGGGGGTGGAGACTCCCACAATGGGGGGGTGGGGGTGGAGACCCCTGGAAAACAGTAATCTTTTCTCCTCAGTGCCTTTTCCCTCTGGCTTCAGGGAGCTGCAATGCCTAGCACTCTGGAGCCAGGTGCTCTATTGCCTGCACCCATATCAGTGTCAACAAAATGATTGTTGCACCAACAGAGGTGAACAAAAAGCATGCAGTAGCAGATCATGCTGTATAGTGAGGTACCTCATACAGTGTGCATGAGTGCCTATGTATGCAGAGGTGCAGGCCCCATGGGGCCTTCTGTCTACAGAACACACTGACATACAGACACAGGTGTGGTGACATAAACAAATCCATGAAGGTATCACATCAGTGCTACTCCATTTGTGTCATCTGGGAATACTTGTATAGTGTTTGTCTTACCGGTTGATGGCTGTCTGTGGTTGCCTGTGTGTGCTTGTCCTTTTGCTGCTTTGGGGGGAGAGTTAGGGTTGGAAAACCTAACACCATATCTTCTGGCTTTTGTGGCATTAACTTGAACGCAAACTATGCATTAACTCATTGTCTCCTAGCAGACGCTTGTAGGCATCAGTAAAATACACTGGTGTGTCTTGAGGATGCCTACAGGAGTCAGCTACTGACTTCCTGTGTGCCCTGGCAATGTCTGGAGAAGTCACTTATTATATATGTTAATATATAATGTAACAGAATATAATATATATTTGACTGCATAGCACTGTTGGAAAGGTAATTTTATGCTGAACAACTTTGCCACTCTATTCTGTGTATATTATGTATACTTTAGGAGTTATTCATATTTGTTTATGGTATGGCGTGTATGGCTTATGTTGCCTGTTTTAGTGAAAAAAAAAATATTTTTACTGTTTCAACCAACATAGAAAAAAAATGAAATTACATATTATTCTTTGCATGACCACCACTGGAAAGATACTTTTGTGCTAAATAACTGTGCCACTGAAACTTTATGTCTTGCACTTACGGTTCTTGAGCTATTAGGATTTGTTTGTGGCATGCTGACTATAGCGTGATTTTGCTTAGAAGGGCCCAGGATTTACTATTAACAGTATACAGGAGACAAGTGGTGCAACTTCAGAGAGCTCCTATGGAGGCAATGAGTTAACACAGTTTTTGCAAAAAATTTCCTTCCTTTTTGAGATAGTGGAATTGTATCCTCATTTGCACAGGTCCCTTTAAGGAAGAAAGGGAAGACTCTGTCTGCATGTGGAAGTACAGGGTCCTTATGTGCTCTGCATTTGCATGCAGTGACAAATGCCAAGAACTGATGGAGCTGTCAGGTGGGCTGTGGAAGTGCAGGGCCTTATGTTGTCAGAAATTTCATGTAGTTGCAGATACAGATGCACAGGGGAAAAAGTCCACCTGTCAGCCAATATACATGCCTCTCTGACACCCACAGGTGTGGACATGTAGGGCTCTATGCCAAGAGAAGAGTTATCTTCACTATATGCACAATCGAATTTCATGGCAAGAAACCAGTTTCATTCATAAAACCATAAATTATAATGTGTTTTCAAGTCAAACAACAAGGGCATGTGTGGCATGCAATAAGGCAAGGAGGAGCACTTCCCAGTAGGGTACTTCAGTTGTTTGGGTCCTGCCTTGTCTTCCTCTCCCATGCCATCCCCCACTGAACATGGGATCCCTGGCCAAATTACAGGTTATTCTCTGGCTTCCCAGCCTGGAAGGAGGCATCAAGGTGCCAAGGACATAGTTTCTTTAATTCCAGAAAAATTGCATTTTATCTCAGAAGCTGCAAACATAATTTATGTGTGATGACAAGCAATTTTTCCTCATGGATCAACATGCTGTGGGTAGAGATGCAGCGAAGTCAAATTCCACCCGCGAAGTGGCCATTTTAAACCCTTACTTCACTACTGTGTTGTATTTATGACTTCATGTTGTGCACTCTGCCTTATTCCACTTTAAAGCAGAGTGAGAATTCACAGGCAGGGCAGCCCACACACATCACATGGCTTGCAGAGTGTAGGTCACATGCTTCAGGCAGGCAGGCAGGTGGTTATGGGCAAAAACACTCTTCAACGTGGGCTGACTTACATGTTTTGCATGGGGTGTGACAAATGACTTGGCTCTGTGAATGACTGAGGGTGGGGTGTGGACATGTGATGAAGAGGGGTGCACATGTGTTAAGTCCACAAATGAAGTTATTTTCCCTGTTTTATGTATGGGGTTGATGTACCACTTGCACTAGACATACTGCATTGACCACCACCACTGCTACTCTTACCACCACTTGACAAGATTTCTAAATCATAATCCTCCCTCTCAAAATGCATGTAGTAATTCTCTGGTGTTATTTCATTACTACTGCAAACATTCCTACTTCATCTTACACTCATGGAAGGGGATAACATGCTCAGTAAGGTTGATGACGAAGGTGAATGCCCCAATATGGCATTAGCTACCATCTTTTGCCAGGTCCACAGTGCCATGTGCCTGTTCTTAAGATGTATATGCTGGACCCCATTCCCAGATGACTCCCCTTTTTGCCTCAACTCTCACATGCATGGCAATGCTGGCAGATTGCAACTGACTCATCATTTGCATCTGGACAAGAAAATCCCAAACAAGGGATTGTGATCCCCTACTTTTAACATGTTCCTGATGCTGCTTATTGGACTCCATTTTTTTAACCCCTGAAATGGGGGGAGTGCTACATGATTTTTCAGGATGGACACATTTGGACTCCAACTGACCACCACAATTACCAATGATTATCACTGGGTCATCATCATTATCATCAACAGGAACCACTAAATCACAAGTTTTTTGAGGGGGGGATTTAAGGCCAACAGACCCAGACACAGCCACCTTGATGTTCCTTTTCTCTGGTTCCCAACAGGGGTCACTGACATCATTATCATATTCATCAACATCATCCGCATTCACATTTTCAGCTTGGATGCTGACATGTAGAGAACATGTTTCAACCACAGCATCATCATCATCATCATCACCCGATATTTTTGCACCACACTTTGAATCATTGGATGAAAAAGGCATGACCTCAACAGTGCTGGAAGAAATGTGACATTGTGAGTTATTGTTGCCAGGATCAGAATCATGTTCAGCTATCATGGGGTTGTTAATGGGGAATATGATATCATATACACTTTCAGTCATAGCTTCAGACTCAACTACATTTTTTGAAATGGTAAACTGGTCAGAAGTGGAACTTGAAGCAGCAATACTCATGCCAGCAGAAACTGCACTAACACCACCAGTTGGGACAACATCATCTCCTCCAACTATGAGAGAAACTACAGATAGCACTGTAAAAAAAATTGATGAAGAAATCCCTTTATTGACATCAGCTATGCACTTCTACATACTATCACACCCACAGACAGTCTTGCCACTGGCAGCACTGCCATGGCCAGAAACAGCTTTGCTTGCACATCTCTTTGCAGGCAATTAGGGGATCACCAAGAAAATTCTAAACAAATTTAGATTTCTAAACTTTCAGTCTGGGCCGGTGGATGTGAAGCCAAAAAAAAAAAACTGTGGCTTGAAGATGGAGATTGGGCACTAAACAGATGCAAAAGCACAGACAGACTAAGATTGCACTGCACAATCAAGAAGAGATGCAGATGTAAAGTCACAACACCTTAACTAGTGCTCACAAGTTACAATCCCATCTGGAAAAGAATACCTTTTGCCAGTTGGGGGTTGCAGCAACAGTCCAAAACCAAGATACTACAAATAATAATATTCTATTTTTATATCGCACCTTTCTAAAACCAAGGCAGCTTAACAATAAGCTTCATAAAACAATAAATAAAACACAGTACAATAATACTGAATTCATAAAATGCATTTAAAACATCATCATTGGGGAAAAGCTGACAACCACAAATGGGTCTTTAAGGCCCATTTTAATTCCTCAACAGATGTGCACTCCCACAATGGATGGGGTAGAGAATTCCAGAGGGCTGGGCCATGTACATAAAAGCACGGGCCCTTGAAGATTTCAAAGCAACCCTCAGAACCTCTAGCAACCCCTCGTCCACCAAGCAGAGTGATTGCTTAGGGCAGTAGGGTACCAGAAGCTCTTTCAAATAGTCTTGGCCCAGTCCATGTAGGGCTTTATAAGTCAGAAGACTGACTTTAAAGGTGATCTTCCACTGTACTGGCAGCCAGTGCAGTTCACGCAGCACCGGGGAAATATGACAGGCATGAGGAATACCCATCAGTAGCTGAGCCACAGCATTCTGCATGAGCTGCAAGCTGTGGATATCAACCCCAGGTAGCCCTAGATAAAGGGAGCTGCAATAGTCAAGGCGCCCGGTCACAAAGGCATGGACCAATATATGCAGATCACCAGACCGAACTAGGTGCTTAATCCTGGAGATGTTTCTCAGATAATAAAAGGATGATTTGACGACTGCTGACACCTGTGATTGCAGCATCAGCCCATCATCAAAAATCATTCCCAGGTTCCACACAAGTTCAGAGGTTGGGAGCTGGGAGCCACCCAGAAATAATCCTGAAGGCAAACTGGCTCCCATCCCCTCTATCCGGTGGCCTGGGTCCACGACCATCACCTCTGTCTTCTCCAAGTTCAACCGCAACCAGTTCAAATTCATCCATTTCTGGCAGTTGTTAAATACTGAGAGAGCTCTATCCTGGTCAGGCACAAAAGATAGGTAGAGCTGGGTATCATCAGCATAGCAGTGAAACCTCAGCCCATACCTTCCTACAATGTCTCCAAGGAGTAGCATGTACACTGAGAATAACATGGGGGACAACACCAAATCCTGAGGAACCCTCACATGACAGAGAGACTGGGCCAAAGGAATTTATCCCTGACACCACCTTCTGAGTTCTGCTAGTGAGGAACGATCTAAACCAACTGAGGACTGTACTAGACAGTCCACAGATGGACCTCAGGTGTTCGAGGAGTACCCCATGGTCCACAGTGTCAAACACTGAAGAGAGATCGAGAAGAACCAAGATAAAATGTCTCATTCAATCTCTTGCATCAAGAGATCATTGAGCACCCGGACCAACGCAGTCTTGGTACTATGCCTCTTTTGAAAACCAGACTGGAGTAGTTCATAAATGCCATGGATGGTCAAATGGTTCTCCAGTTGTATGGCCACTACTTTCTCAGTCACTCTCCCCACAAAGGGAAGGTTAGAGATTGGTCTGTAGTTAGTTTGGCAGTCTGGGTCCTAAGAAGCTTTCTTCAGGGGGACGTTACCTCTGCCTCCTTCAGGGAGCTAGGAAACTCACCTGTCTCCAAGGAGCACCAGACTATCCATGCTAGGACTGGGCTGATAACATCACAACAACCCTTTATCAGAGAGGTTGGGCCCGGATCCAAACTACAGCATGTAGGGCACATACCCTGGACAATCTGCATGACATCAATGAACTCCAGCCGGTCAAAGGAACTCCAGGAGAGCCCAGGGGCAGTGACCGGACACCGATCCATCACTTCTACTATAGAAGATACAGGTTGGAGTGCCACCCTGATATCAGCCACCTTAGCCACAAAAAAGCAAGCAAGCTCTTCACATTCTACTTGTGAAAAAGATCTTCGAGCCTGCAGGCAGGCTGGGTTGCACAGTCTGTTTACAGTTCAAAAGAGCTGAACTGGTCAGTTCTGAGTGGCCGCAATCTCCCCGGACAGGAGCTCTGCTTTCTTACAGGAGATCGGGAGATTGCGGAATGATAGACTTGGTAATGTTCCATCAATCTAAGATGGTCAGCATCAAGGGCGGATCTCTGCCAGCAACACTCTAATCTTCGTCCTTGTTGCCGCATCTCCCTCAAGGTCCCATCAAACTATGGGGACCAAGGGCAAAGCAGGAGAGGATGAACACAGACTGGAGTACTGCTATCTAGAGCAGAGGAGATGGCTTTATTGTAGGCCAAGACCAAGGCATGCAAATCATTGCTCATGCCAGAAAGCTCTGATAGGTCAAGTACAGCTGCCAGGTCCTCAGAACTTACATCTTGCAAAGGGCAATACCTGACCATCTCCACAGGGGTAGGCCTGCAAAGGGGGATGCATAAACAGAACCCCACAGTGTAATGATCAGACCATCTGACAAGTTCCACCCCCTAATTGAAGGCTTCTATCCCCAGGAGGAAGACTAAGTCAAGGGAGTGACCACCTCTATGAGTGGCAGAAGTAACAACTTGTGTAAGGGAGAATGAAGTCGTCAATTGGAGGAAGTATTGTCCAAATTATGAGAGTTCATCATCGACCCAGGTGCTGAAGTCACCCAGCATCATCAGCCTGGACAACTCGAATGACAATGCAGTACAAAATCACACGGTGTGGTGAATAGCAGGTTCACACTGCTGCAATTACTCTATGGCACAATAAAATGTGTCTGATTTAACGGCATGCATCGCACACACACTCACACACACTACAAGTAATGGGTAGCAAATTTAAAACTTCAGTAATATAACCAAATCTTTGAAACAAACTGAAATTATGCACTGCTGCACCACAACAATCAGCAAAAAATTGTGAAGAATTACTGAAAATGTTACTGTGTATACATTAACACAGTTATACAAGAAAAATATAACCAAAACAGAAAGACTGCCTTTTTCTCCCAGTTTTAACCTACCTCCACCACAGATACGCCCTTCCCCAAAGCATACTTCAAGTGTCTGTCAGTACACAGACTAAATGTTCTAAATTAACATTCAAAATCCACACACAAACAATAAACACTCGAAGATATGAGTACTGGAGGGTTTCCTACAGTCGATGTACTAAATGCTGAGCAAAAAAAATGGCTCAAAAAGGTTTTTTTAACAGCTTTTAGAGGATTTGACTTGCAGAGCTCTGAGAAGAAACTGTCTCCATCTACCACAACATACACTACACAGAACTGAGGCTGTGCAGAACAATCTAGAGCCCATGTGACCTGTAATCCCATGAAGCACTGCAAAATTTGCCTTGGACCTCAATAACAAGGCGAAGTGATGCAAAGTACATTGATTTCTATGTACTTCACAATAAAATTGGTGCAGAAGTGTTTGGGGGAAGGCAAGTAATGCAAAGTTATTGTTATCAATGGACTTTGAGTTCCTCATTATGATGCAAAGTACTCCACGTCATGTTTTAAAGTTCCCTCTGAAAAAAAATTTCTGTATTGATTTTATCCTCCACAGGGGCAACCTTTTAAACTAAACTACTTTAATGGCAAGACCAAATGTCCAATCAGTTGCAATAGGTAAAAACATTTACTGTTAGACAAACAGTAATGAGAAAAGGTTAAATAGTGCAATAAACCTTTTTACACAGGTTAAATGTTGCACTGGTCAAAAGGATGGAGGGGGGGTATTCATAAATGTCCATCTAAGGGCAGGGTAGTACAAATTATTAATGTCTTGATAAGGGTTTACTGCGTGCAAAAAATTCACCACCCCAAAGCTCCTCCTAAAATTATTCAACTGAGATCCTTCCGGTCTATGAATCTTTTTGCTTTACACTCCAATCTATATTCGATCGATTGGTCCCCAATCTCAATGGCTGCTAATATCAATTTAGCACTTCAATATTTCCATTCTAAGTTTTTAGCAGTGTGGGATCAACATGCCCTCCTTAGGAAAACCAGGGTCAGAGGTTCCCATCTCCCTTGGATCTCCACTGAACTACTGCCCTGTCACCTTGCACATGACCTAGCCTGGAAATTCTATAAATCCTCTAGCACTGCAGATGCTCTAAATAAGTACCATGCTCTGAGGAACTTTTGCACAAGAGCCACAAGATTAGCTAAGGCAGACTTTTTCACTTCCTCATTCCAGAACAATCTTAATAACCCTTCCAAGTTCTGGAAAGTTATTAATTCTCTCTCCCCCTACTCATTCCCCCTCTTTTATCCTTAAGACAGATGATTCTACTATTTCAGATCCACCTTCTATTGCCTCAGCTTTCAATACATATTTCACTGCATGTGCCTCATTCCTCCTCTCTGCCCTTCCTGCTTCACCCCCTCTCTCTCCTCCTTCTGAACTTGCTCCTCTCTCATCCCAATTCTTTTTCTTGCCAGTCTCCTCAACTTCAGCTCTGAAAGCTCTCCTGGCTCTCAACCCACAGAAAGGTGGGATCCCAGATGGACTAGACCCTAAGTTCCTGCACCTTTGTGCTCCCACTATAGCTAAGCCCATCTCTTCCTTGCTCTACCTCTCCTCTCTTGCTGCTGTCCTGGATATCTGGAAACATGCCACAGTTATCCCACTTCCTAAAGGAGGGAACCCCTCCTCTCCTGATAACTTCTGTCCTGTATCTCTCCTCCCTACCATATCCAAGCTTCAAGAACATATTGTCCTGTCCTAACTGTCCCCCTACCTTGAATATACCTCCTTTTTCATTCCCTACCAGTCTGGCTTTTGGACATATCATTCCACTGTTACCTCTCTTCTTAGGTTAACTGATTCCATCCACTCTGGAATAGATCAGGGCCTCCTTACTGCAGATATCTTTGTCAATCTGGTGAAAGCCTGCTTCACTGTCTCTCACCTTTTATTCCTGGCCAAGTTAAAATTTGTGGATTTCTCTGAGCCCATGACTAGATGGTTCAGCTCCTACTTCATTGAAAGATCACAATCAGTACATATTGGTGACTCCCTTTCCCGTCCCCTTACCATTCACACCGGCATCCCCCAAGGTTCTGTCCTAGGTCCTTTACTCTTGTCCATTTTCCTCAATGACCTCCCCTCTGCCTGTTCATCTGCATCCATTCACATGTATGCAGATAATACTGTCCTATTTTCCTCTAGTACCTCTCCTGCTGAGTTATCATCTAAATTGCAAATTAATTTCAACTCTGTTTGGACTTGGTTCAGAACAAATCAGCTATCCCTTAATGCAAAAAAAAAACTGTTTCCATGTGCTTTGGAACTCGGCAAAAGCTTTCAAAATGTCCTTCACTCCCCTCCTTCCACACCTTAGATGGGTGTTCTATTGATGATGTTACTTCATTTAAATACCTTGGTACAGGTATTTGGCTTGACTGCCACTTTAGTTTCTCCCAACATATTGATGCCACTTACAAAAAACTTCACCTGAAGCTTGGCACCCTCTATGGAAACAAAATCAGCATCCCTTTAGCTGTACATCGTGACATTATCTCTAAGACGATCATGCCTATATTTGATTATGGTGATATTGTATACTGTGCTGCCCCTAAAACCTCCCTCACCCAGTTGGATCCCCTTTTCCACTCCTTTTGCTGTTTCACCTTAGCCCGCCCATTACGTACCCACCACTGTTTCTGTTACACTCAGCTCTCGCTCCCTTCTTTAAGCAACCACTGGCTCACTCACCGCCCTTCCTTTATCTCTAACTTCTCTCCCTACATACCTCAGTGTTCTTCTATCTCCTAATTCATCCCCTTCACATGCTCTTCGATCCTCTGGTCCCCACTCACTCCAAGTTCCTTATTGAAAATCCCTAGCTGGTCAGTCTGGCTTTTTGTACCACCTTCCTAATCTCTGGAACTCCCTTCCTCTAACTATTCAGTCTGCTCCCTCCAAGCGCTCCCTCTCCTCTGTCATCCAAATCCACACTGCCCTGTCCTGCCAATGCCATTAGCTTTTTCTTATCCTTTCTCTCTCTTCCCTTCTTTTCTGATCTACCTTCACTACCTACTCCACAGTTTATTCACAACTTGTTTTTATCTTCCTGTTCTCCTCCTCTCCCTTCCTCTCTTTCCACCTGTCCTTTACCTTCTTTACTTATTACAAACTTTTTATTCTTGTATTATGTATCCCTCTCTTCTAGTGTTAGCCTTGCTGCTCTTACTGGTATAATTTTTCCCTAATACTTCCTCACCCCCATCTTCACCCTCCTTTTCAGTAACTGTTTTTTATTATGCACTGTATGGTACACCACCTTCATTGTTATTACTTGATGTTGTTAATGGTTTACACTGAGGAGCTTGTGTCTCTCTCATTATATATAATGTTGTGTTGTTATTACTATTGTACTCCCCTACCCTTTTCCGCCCAGGATGAATCTGGAAATGAGCCATTGGCTCATTGTTGTCTTTCCTGGTGAAACCCTTTAAAATAAATAAATAAACAAAAATAAAAGTGTCTCTAATAATACCAGGAAAGTCACTTCAGATTATGTAGTTCAAACAGCACAGCAGGGTCCACAACACTGTCCCACACCACCCGAATTGAAAAAAAAGGAACAGTCTCACCAGTCTGGTAGAGTTAGGTGGTCCAGATCTAGCCTAATCCTTCTGACAGCACCCAGGGAGTTGCTTCTGAGCACCCTCTTTCACCTGAACTCCTGGGGTCCTCTGATGTCATTATGCAAGTTGTAGTCAAAGATGTTGTCTGATGTCATCAGACCAGGAAAGGGGATGTCATCTCAAGGATATCTCACTACTAGGTTGAGGTTATCCAATGATGATACACTGGCAACTCGCTGGAATGATGCCATCATGGATAGAAACACTGCTCCTTTATGACAAATGGCAGTTTCAGAGCAAACAGAGACTGCATGAAGGTTTGGGACAAAAGAGGGTAGGGTCAATTTAGGCAGTATCTGTTCACTATTGTTAATGCCTATAGTATTAAAAGCAATCCAGTCCCCCTTGCTGGACTCAAAATGTTCAGCTAAGCAATATTGCTTAAGGGGCAAGTGTGTAGTCTCCCACACTAAAATCAGCTTTGACTTTTCCCTCAACTCCACCCAGTCACCCACTGCCTGGCTCCAAGTTGCCAGTACATCTCCTACTAACTGCAACTGCTTCTTGCATCCTCATTATTGCAGTTGCCATCAACAAGCTAAGCTGCTCCTCTTCATGGCTCATGCCTCCTTTCCTCATTCCCACAGCACAGGCACAGGCAGAATCCATGCACTGTAAGAATACCAAGGACATCAGCAGCTTAGATAAGTAGTGGTGGTCATAGTTGATACAGTCACTTTCCCCCAAACAGGTGGGGCCTCACAGTCAATCTGCTTTCACTGTGAAATGCACCTGAGGATGAGTTATACCCATATACAGTCAATTTGTTCAGCAGTACAGTTCCAGCAAAAGGGTGTCATATACAAAATCACTTTCCCCCATAAATACACAGTTCAAGCTGGATTAATCTGGGGCCCTCACAGCTCCTATTGTGGGTAGCAGCAGTGTTTTTCCTCCCCCTCTGCCACAGTTCAGGTTTCATAATGAAAGATGGGGACTGCAGGGGGCAAGATCTAATATTTGCCTCTGTATAGTAGCCAGGTTTAAAATAGTGAGAGAGGGGTTGCTTTTTCTCTCTGATTCTGGACATGGAATCCCCAAGGTGCACAATCTTTCTGGTAGAGACAGGGAGGAAAAACAGAGATTTTTTTCCTATTTTATCCCACTTGCTGTACCCCTTCTGAACTTCCTCTTCTGCTCCTGGTTCATGTATACATTTGCAATTCTCCCAAAGTCATTCTCCACACTGCAAAATCAGGCAGTGCCTTGCCAGCAGACTCTAATCTTGAATCTGCTCCTCTGTGGCAGTTCACATTGACCCTATGATGTTCCCAGCCTACTGCCGATGGCATCACCTCAGCCTCTCACTTTTTCCACTGCACATCCTGACAGGCCTTGCTACCAGAACTTCAGCTCTCTTTTTTATTCTAGCTGCAATTTTTGCCAAACCATTCTCCAGTTCAACTTGTGCTGTCCTTGTTGGAGCTCACCCATGATCACTGAACCATGCCGCATAACAATGACACGAGGCAATGAGAACGAAGGTTAGAGGTTCAAATGTAATATATGGTCATACTGCTACTGGCTCTCCCAGCACCATGAATAGAAGATTGATATGGAAGGCAGGAAGTGCAGTTGCTCCTGTCTAACCTTACCCCCCCTTTTCAGAGATGGCTAATCAGGGTGTGGAAGGCTAGCAAGGAGCGAGAGTGTTTAGCAGGAAGCACCTGCTTAGCTCATCAGTCCAGGGGCGTGCTTGAGGTATGATCATATATCCTCTGAACCACCAATAAAAGTACTGTATCTTATACAAATGAACACCTTGAGGGTGGGCACAATGACTTGGGTCTAGTAAATTAATCATTGTTTGGGGTTGACTGAGACACATTTTTAAAAGCATGGCAGATACACCTTTTGGGAGTCCTCAATGGCACTGATAAGATTTATATTACAGGATGCACAAGAAGTGAAATTAGAAGCAAAAAATATGTTGGTTTCTAAAATCCAAGTATGCTATTTTAATGCACATCCTCACTATGAGCAATACAGAAATTAATTGGATCAAACAATTAAAAAAATATGATGTACAAAAACACAAATTAAAGAAAAGAAATTTGAATGCGACAGACTACAATATGCGGAAGGGCAAATTTTTGACTAGAGTTAAAAAAATCATTAACCCCAGTCAATTATGTTAAAGAGCGAGATAACTAGAGACACTGATACTGGTATCTCAAATTCAGATGGAGCTAGTATTTATTGTAATTTTTTAGATCTAACCCAGGAGGAGATGCCCTCAAACCAACTGGCCAGTTTGACAGAATGGGATGCATAGACACACTGACAGCAGAATGCCTCAATTCCATCACTCCCACAGCTGCCTCAACTCCAGCAATGACCATTACAGCTGAGCCCACAAATCATCAAATTTGCTGAAGAGCTAGGAGAAGGACAAGAGGCAAGAGGAGGAAGAGGAGGAAATTATGGAGGGAGAATAAACAGCAACCAGAAGCAACGAAGAACCTCCTAAAACAGAGAGAACAAAAGGCAAGTCCAGAAATAAGTGAGAAAATTGTTAATGTCTCCTCATATGAACTAAATAAACTGAGCATGCTGCTTTTGAAGGTCTGTCCTATATTCCAGCATCAGAAATAAAAGCATTTGACAAAATGGTTGATCTTTATTGCTTTACTAGAAATCTAGATGTTAAAGTATTGTTTCATAACGATTATGGTACGTGTGATAACCAATTTAATGAGGCTATAAGTGATATATCCAGCACACAGCCATCAGCATTTGTGAGGAACAACAAACTTTTACATAATAAATCTCTATTTATTATACAAGTTAACATCATAGTATCCCTTTTCCAGAAGGCACTTGAGAGCGATAGACAAAAGGTCTTATGACAGAAGTCCATCTTGAGGTTTAATAACTGCACTCAGGAAAAGAGGGAGGCTCTACAGAGACTGGGAAGCAACAATCAAATAGTCATCAAGGCCACCGACTAGGGTGCTCAGTCATTATACTATTCTGAAATAACTATGAAAAAGAATTAAGGACACAAAAAGATTTGGGTAGCTCAGAACCAATACAGTGTGCATTTACCTTGAAGTGCAATATAGAAAATTCTCACAAGCAACTCCACTTTGTGAAGACAGGTCAGCACAACTTAGACTTCCATATATAATTAAACAGAATGATCTTACCAGCAGACAGCTTTGTCATTCTTTAAGGCAGACAGACCATCTTTTGCAAAAAAAACAGTACAAAATGTAGTGTTCATTGGCTTGCCCCACATAAGGCAATATTAGTCTTCAGATGAGGAGGGAGGATACAAAACAAGTGCAGCTTGAAATGTGAAAAGCACAGCATGCTGAATCACACAAAATAACATAATAGCAAAAGCCACATACTGGCTGGCATGATCAAGTGTGCAGTGATTTTCCGATTTTGTTATTTTCAGTTCCAAACTGGTATATGGATTCAAGCAGTTTTAGCCATTCAAAGCAATTTTGTGGTGCTGTTACTATGTGTGATTCAGCATGCTGTGCTTTTCAGATTTCAAGCTGCCCATTCTTGTTGTGTACCCTCCTTCCTCAACCGAAGCCTAATGCTTCCTTATGTGGGGTGAGCTGATGAACATTTCCTTTTTGTATTGCCTTTTTGACCAAGATGATCTGTCTAGATTAAAGAATAATAAAGCTGTCTGATGCTAAGATCCATTCTGCTAACTTGTATGTGCAAGTCTATGTTGTGCTGGGCCTGTCTCCACAGAGTGGTGTCATCTGTGAAAGCTATGAAAAATAATTGTTACATCAGCTTTCTGACACTGACTTCTGTCTTGAGCTGCCTACAGATATGACATGTAATTCCAAAAAAGAAATAGGTATATATTTTTATGAGGCATTTGTCAGTGGCATTACAAGTACTTGTTTTTCTTCTTTTTTTTAGTTTCCTAGGACATAGACATTCAGGGGAAGTAGAAATTTCGTGAGTAATGTGACTTAAGCAACTCACCATTCAACTTCTGATGCCTGCTGTTCAAAATTTGCAAGCACAGTCCATTCAATGTATTTGGAAAATGCTGTACTGTAGCTGAAGACTTACAGCAGTTTTTATTTTGTATCATGAATTGAAACTGCTTAGTTTAAGTCACATAAAACAAACACTTCTGTGTTATGTTAAATAACTGTGCAGTGTAGCAATATGGGGCTGCAGAACAAATATTTGAATACATTCAATAGTCTTCAGCTTATATGTAATATTAATGAATTTGTCATAAAACAAATAAAGTAAGTGGTGTCAGGGACTTCAGACTCATGTATCTAACACTGATAGAGATGTATGCTGTGTTTATGTGGCACAGGAACTTGACACTAGCAACTCTGTACATGCACTTATTGTGGGAGGTAAGGTGGCTGAAAGAAAATCACCCCCCCCCAACAATTAGCTCCTGATTTCAACTTTAATAGTGCTGCTGATATAGAGCAGCATAAAAGAGACATAAAAAATCTCCAGACCAAATTGGTATGTTTATGTGGGGAAACATTATTTTATCAATAAACAGATAAATAAGAGACCATTAAATGCCAAAGATACCTTTAAAAGTTGCATGACTGTACCACAAGGTTACAGAACCCACCTGCTCTATTAAGAATGATGAATAACTGTCCCAAATGATCATATTAGTCCATCTGCCTCCACTGCAACTGACATGTCAAGTTGTTGGAACTAGGATTGAAATGTGCCACACGTCTTTAAATATCAATCCAAAAAGTACATAATTACTGAACCAAGTAATCAAGAGCTGTGGAAATAAGCTTATTGGGGAATATGGCTTTTAATGGATGTGGAATCATAAAGATGCACACATGCTTTTAATTTATCTGCTTCAAAAGTATTCCCATCATGAAGCTATTCTCTTTCAGCTCATAAAACTGACTTTTGAGTAAGGGGCTTACATTACCTATTTTATCTCCTGACCTAAAGGAAGACTGCAGTTTAAAGGTTAGGATAATGATGCTGATGTCACCACAAAACACACCACACAAATGGGGGACTTCTTGAGCACACTACACTAGTAAGTAAGTAAGTAAGTTTATTGTTCGACAATTGTCTTTAAAATGTAAAACATTTCATATCTCATAAATAAGCTTTGTACATATGGCAACATAGAATAAATATACAATAAACAGTGAACAGTAAAAATGGTTGCATAGTTTATCATGAAAACAATTGCATTTAAGTAAGCAGTGTGCAGTATTGATGCTTAAAAATGTGAAATACACAACATAACAATACACCAAATATTTATTGCCAAGATCTAAATAGGTCCCACCATACAATAATTCATAAGCCTGATCTCTAGAGAAAGATATGTATATAAAATAAGCATTTAGGCTACACACTGTCTAAAACCAGTTTTTCTTTCTATAGTTATCTTTAATTAACTACTGCTTGGATAATTGCCACCCCTAGGGGACATGAGGCAGATTTGCTTTCTACCAGTCTAGAGACAGGACAAAGAAAAACAATGAGTATTTATGTAGCTTGCAAGTGCAACAACCTTTCTTTTTCTTATAGCATTAACCATAAGGAAATATCTTGCAAGTGATGTAATTGTCATCTCATCCTCAGTTAGCATAAGTATATGTGTGAGTTCTTCTCTATGCATTTCTTCTCCTAATGTTAAATATGGGTTTGTTAGTGAAACCCGTGCTCTGCTATATCAAGGACAGTCCCAGAGTATGTGGATCAAATTTTTCCCAATACTACAGAAGCATCTGGGACTTATCCTATCATTTTTATTATAGCTAGCATTCAAGACACTGCTTTTGAATGTTTCAAACTTGTAGCTTATGAATCTCTTCTGAAGTTTTATGTTGGCCAAGACATCTAAGTAAAAGTTGTATCCAAAATTAAGATTATTTGCTGCAAATCATCTAGACTAGAGTATCTTGAAGCTGAAATGTACCTTAAGTCTTCATCAGCCCAATAGTTTTAGGTTTTCCTTTTAATGTATGTCTTATATTTAAGGCTGAGAGTGACGTTATTCTCGTCATATTTGTTCAGAATGGTTAGCCTGTATTTCTCTGAGTTAATGAGAAACGTTCTGTACCATTTCGATTCTTTACAGCCCAGACTGTTCCAGTGTTTCTTCTCTAAGCAAAGCTGAGGAAACCTGTCCTTCTTCATCCTGGTCAATTTGAGCCAGTAATTGAATTTACGACAATTCATGACAGCGTTGATGTTATTTTTACCCAGCTCAGATCTTATGCAGGGAGCTAGGCAGGATTGACCCAGGCCCAGGCACCCTCTTAATAATTTGAAGATTGGGACCATGAGCATATTCTTACTTTTGCTGTCCCATACTTCTGTTCCATATCAGAGTTGTGCAATTATTGTTGCTTTTAAAATGCTGATAGGTGGTTTAAGCGTGAACCCCCATATGCATTATTAAATTTTTTAATGTCTCCCAGCATTCTTCTTAACTTTCATACTGTAGATTTTGCATTGTCCAGAGACCATTAGCTGAAAATATAACACCAAGGTAGGTGTAAGTTGAGGTCAATGATAACATTTTCTTATTTAATTGCCAGGTGCCTTTCTCCCTTGTTGGCCAAGAATCATAATTTGAGTTTTTATTATATAAATTGATAAGCCAGACTCATCAGAGATTTTATATAGGAGGTGGATTTTTTTTTGCAACCCTTCTTTTATAAGGGACAAGAGAATCAGGTCATCTGCATTAGCCAAAGCAGGACATGTGTGGGAACCTACCTTAGGGGAATCTGATTCTAGGATTTCCAGCTCTCTAAGTAGCATGTCTATATATAGGCAGAATAGGGTGGGGGCTAGCATACAGCCCAGCTGAACTCCCATATTAACAGGAAATACTTCTGTTACACTGTCAGATGTGCCCACTTTGACATTTGCCCATGTCTGAGAATAAAGACTGGCAATGATTCTGATCAAAGCTGGGTCAATGCCACTTTGCAAAAGTAAAGACCATAAGATACATCTATTTGCTGAGTTGAATGCGGCCGAATATTCTACAAAAATAGCAAACAGTTTCTGATTTCTTAAATGTACATATTTCCTCAACAAGATGGTCAAGAACAAAACAGTTATCAGTTGTAGAGTATACTTCTTTGAATCCCATTTGGAGTTCACTCAGTCCTCCACTTGTCTGAATTTGTTTATTTAAGTTCCCTAGGATTATTTTAGTAAATATTCTAAGACTGATATCAATTAAGCTGATTGGTCTGTACATCTTGGGATCTGAACAGTCCCCTTTTTTGTGAATTGCTGCAATGACAGATCCCAACCATGAATGCAGTGAAAAATCCTCCAATATGCATTTATTATAATGTATCATCAAGGACTTACACCAGAAGGTTGTATTTATGTTATATACTTCTGTCTGTACCCTATCAGTCCCAGCAGCTCATTTTTCATTTTATGGATCTTATTTCTAGGTAAAAGAAAGTTAAGCAAATGGTTTTGTTCTTTCGTGCGATGTTCAGTATGGAGTGACAGAAAGACAGTCTTTATTGTAGTATAGGTTTGTATAGTGTTGGGTCCAAGTATTAGGTGTTATGTATGTTTCCAAGGATCCCTTGTAGTTATTGGTATCTTTGGATACGAGAGTCCAGAAGTCTTTCGCATCATTCTACCTAACTGCTTTATGCATCTTTTCCCATAGTCCAAGGAAAAAGGAATTTTTCTTGGTCTACACTACACTAAACCAGAAGAGACCTTCATCGAGCTACCTACACTTAGCCTATTTATTATGTTCTGATTTTGCATATGAAGACTTTGGGGAGCTAGTCTGAATATTATTGAGTGGCAGAAAGGCTGACATAGATGGTTGGGGCTGCACAGACTAGATGGAGGGAGCCAATATATTGAAGGGGGGTATGACAGCATGTGGGTCCAGTCCAGTCAGAGATCGTGGGGTACCTGCCAGTGGTGGGACTCCATTCATGCAGGCAGCAAAGTCAAACATGAACCACAATGTACAGGTAACTCTTTCAGGTTCCAGCAGAGCATTTTGTAGGAAACAAGCCCATTGCAGTGCTGCGAACAGTGCTATCAGTCCACACAGCAGCTTACACCACTAGTATCGCTATGTGTTCCCAACTCTGCTGAGGCTGCAGGTACAGACTAAGGAGTGACTCATCACTATCCAGTAAGTATCCACATTGCCACATCTGCACCACAGCAACCCAAGTGCTAGGAGCTGCAGTACAAATGTGGCAGTGTAAACAGTCCCCACACTGGCAGGCACACCATGATCTCTGACCAAACTGGCCGTACATGCTGTCATACCCCCCCCCTTCAATACAGTGGCTTCCTCCACTCAGTCCGCCTTTTGGCTATTGCAGGAAAATGGGTGAAATGTAAAAATAAACCCTGAACACTCTTCTCCATTTACATTGCTGTAACTGTCATTGCATCCAGTATTAAACAAACAGTTGCCCACCTCCAGACACATGGCCCCTCTTTAGCGTGACTTGCATTGGCACAAAGAGGGGTTGTGTAAATTTGACCATGCATTGGCTCAGGAGATGGGAACAGCACAGGAGTGTAGATCAGGTACATGTAAACATGGCTTAGTCTAACCCACTGCTCCACTCCACACCTCCAAAAAATGTCACAGCCTGAGCCAGCAGGAGCACTCAGTCATCCACAGAGCTCTGGTGTTAATCAAAGATCAATTACTGCTCTTCACTGTAGCACAGGCACCTGACTCCCCACTCTGAGGATCTCACAAAATAGGATGGAGTCTGCTAAGTGAGACAATAGTTTACCAACACCACAGCAGTGAGATACTGAACTACTACCTTTTTAAAAATTAAAAGCCTGACTCTTACCTCCAAATTCACTTAGATGCATTAGTTACTACTTCCAGTCATTCTCTCAACTATCCTACAGTATACAAATGCTGAACACTTCTGCTGCACTGAAAATGATAAAAGCAACTGCTGCTCTTCTCATACTCGGTGTTGCTTGTATTATGAGAAAAAACAGAGGGCTACAAAACTTTGCAGGCTACAATAATCTAAAATTCTAAAATGCAACTAGAGGCTGAAAAGCCAAAAATGTAATCAGAACTTAGCCCAACAACTTAGTGGACTTAAATATGCACATTTCCATGATTTGCCTTTGCCATAAGATTTTCCTTTTTTTAAAAGCAAACATAGAATACCAACCTCCATATTGATTTAATTGGGTTCTAATCAAGGGTCCTATACAGACAGATAGATAGAGCTAGGGTACAGGGGATCACCAGCTCACTGTTTCAGCTGAAGCTGGCAGCAGGACTTCCAGCTGCAGCTTCAGTATTCAAGAAAGTCCCACTGTTCTCATACAGAGAGCATGGGTGAAGGGCTCCTCTCACTAAGCTTGGTACCCCTGGATTCTTCAGTGCCCAGAAAAGGTATTTCTGGGCATTATTTTAAAAAATGAACATCAGAATCTACCATAAAGGGTCAGATTTAGCTTCACTAGGTTCTGATTTTTTTTTTAATTACATCACTTTCATATATTTTCCACATTTTGTAGTTCAAGTGGAAGAAAAACAAAATGAAAGTCTCACAACTCAAACAAATGTTTGTTGCTGTGCCAAGCAGGTGGTGCAAACCCAAAAAAGAGTTCTGCAACATCCAATTTTTCATTTTGCACCAGAACATTATGTCCAAAACCCTACTGCTCATGCTCAGAATGGAAAACACAAAACTTTAAAGCATTATAGCTCTGGAACTCTTTAATATTTTTTTCACCACACCTGTCAGAGGACATGACACATGTCCCCTGTGAGTTTGGTGTAAAAATTATATTCCATGTAGGCTGTAGGTGAGAGCAAAAAACAAACATGTTAAGTGTAGGAAAAAAGTTAGTCCTCTACAGAAAAATGACATATGCGGATCTCAGAAACTGCACAAGCTGCCATCACAAAACTTTTCACAGATTAACAGCTTGTCAAATAGACAACACACACAAGATTTCAGCTGATTTCATCAACATGTGGCAAAGATATTAATGTGCAAAGTTAGAGGTTTAACACTGAGCACCCTACTCAACCCTAACTATAGTGGTGCTATCACGCCATTAAAAGATACATTAAGTGCATGGTAGTGCCCCTATGTTTATGGTTGAGCAGGGATTGCTATGTTAAACCTCAAATTTTGAACCTTAATATCTTTGGAACCATTCAACGGATTTGCATAAAATTTTGCGTGTGCAGCTTTGTGTGGGTAGATCTACTGATGTGCTGGTTTTTGCTGGTTTTTTGTCCTCACCTTACGCCAAGACAGTTTGAAATTTTGGTCTGAAATTTTCAGGGTAGAAAGGGCTTACCCACAGATATACATTTTGATTGTTTGGTGAAAAAAAATTAATCTGTTCCAAATTTATAAAGTTTTTTAATTTTGGTTTCTGAGCATGCTCAGTACTGTCTTTTAGATAGATGTATGGGATGAAAAAATAATTTGATCTATAAGAAAAAGGATCCTTTTTCATTTTGGGCAAATTCTTTTCCATTTTTTGTCATCTTGTTTTCCATTTTCTTTGGGAAAAAAAAAATCAAACCCCACAAAAATAACATCCTGCAGAGAGAGCAAGACACGTATCTTGCTCATTGGGACTCCACTATTGCATTCTGCAGCTAACTGTTAGAAAATTGATCCCAAAATGTGTTTTGTTTCTTTGTAAATCCTTTTTCCTCACTTGCTTCTGCTTTTTCTGTATGTTTTTTTTTTTCATTCAAATGAAAAAGGATCCCTTGATACAGAAAAAGATTTTCGACTTAGGTTTTTTTCAGCTTTTTCCATATCTCCTTTTTCATTCAAATAAAAAAGGATCCCATGATATGGAAAAAGATTTTGGACTTAGCTTTTCTTCCTCCCTCTTATCCGTATGACCCTTTTTTGTTCAAGAAAAAAAGGATATGTTCAAATGGAAAAACAGTTTGGACTAGAATTTTTTCTTGTTAAATTTTCTTTGTTTGAAGGAATCCTTTTTCATTTTATTTTTTCTTTTGATACAGAAAAGGATTTCTGCTAATGAAAAAATAATTTTCCACAGCATCCCCATTCAGTAATTCCCCCAATATTATATAATTTATCCCTGGTGTTTAGTGGCACCCTCAGCCTCTGATAGCTGTTCCCATATTTTGTTTATTTTTCCCTGGTGTCCAGTGATGCTCCTCACTCTCCGATTGCCATTCACATAATTTTTTTTTTATTTTTCCCTAGTGTCTAGTGGCACTCTTTACCTTCTGATTGCCATCCCCATAAATATTTAATTTATCCCTGGTGTCCAGTGGTAACCTTCACTGTCTGATCACTATCCCCATTATAATGACATTTAACCTTGGTATCTAGTGTCACCCCCCACCCTCCAATCTCTGTCCCCCTCATTAATACATTTATCCCTGGTGTCCAGTGGCAACCCCACCACCATCCAATCATCTTCTCTGTTATTATTACATTTATCCTTGGTATCTAGTGGCACCCACTACCCTCCAATTGCCATCCCCATAGTTATAAAATAAGTCCCTGGTGTCTAGTGGCACCCCCCATAATTGTGGTATTTTTCCCTGGTGACTAGTGGCACCCCACCCTCTGATTGCCATCCCTGTTGACATTTTTGGTTTCCTTGGTGTCTAGTGGCACCCACACCCTCCAATCACCATTCCCCACTGAAATAAAGAAAAATAGAACCTCAATGTCTTTTTTTTACCTGCAATAAAGAAAACAATCCCTTGCTGAGCCCACCCCCACCGCAACCACCAACTCAGCACCCACAAACACGCACCCCCCCACTCACCTGAACAGCTGACAGGGTGAAGATCCTCTCTCCAAATGAAGACACGTCTTGCTGCTAGAACTGGCGACCGCAGTATGAGAAAGTAAGGTAAGTGCGATTCAATGTATTTCAATGGGGTTTTCAACTTTGGTGCATAACTTTGCCATTTTTGCATATTTTGACACAAAATTATCAAAATGGCCTTTTTGAGACCCCCCCACCTCATGAACAATGACAGTGAACTTACACAAATCAGGCCTGAAAGGCGATTTCATATTGTTTGATGAAATCACCTTTTGGGTGCGATTTGAAAATTTTCACTGCCCTTTTTGTTAGTTAGTTAATTTTTTTTTTGACAGGATGAAAACTTTAGGCCAAAGTCCTATTTAACAAAATTGTCCAGTTATATAATATAAAAATTCCGGGGATCATGTGATGTCTTCTTGCTAGATAAATGAATGGTGCCCTCGCTCCTGCCTCAACTCAAATAAATACTGTTTATTTTGTGGTGAAATCTTTGCACAAAAATTTATTACTTGGACTCCTGCTACTGAAGAGAACCATCTGATCGCTAATTCTCAAGCCATTTCAGCATGTGATTGTCTCAAATGGAGGCCAAAATGAAGCAGGCCCTCCCGACACACATGCCATCCCGGACACCGGAAAAAAACTCAAAATGACCTAAGAACCAAGCGCAATGTTGGGGAAAGACAGCCAGCCAACTGCCATGGTAACACCTCTCTCAAAGGACAAATTCTTAATGGAACTGGTGCCACTCAAGGCTGCATTTCTGGATTTTTCCTTGGACTTAAAAACCATCAAGGTCGATCTGAAGAATACAAACAAAACCTTACAGATATCTCAGCCCGTACATCATCCCTGGAAGCTTGGCAGTCCAGAGTAGATCCAAAAATAATGCCGCTGCAGCACAAAATTTCCAAAATGGAGTTAAAATAGGAGGACTTGGAAGGCCGAATCTTCAGTTTTCCTGAAGAAGAAGAGGGCTCAACACCTATTTTGTTTGCCCAGAAACTGCTCACTAAAGTGGCAAGACCCCTATGCACTCTCTGAGTTACATTGCGGAGAGAGCCCATAGGCCACTGAGGCCTAGACCACCTCTGGGGGCTCAGCCAAGGCCTTTCATTCTCTGGCTGTTTAATTATTTAGAGAGGCAACATATATTAGCAAAAATTAAAGAGCTTCAAGCTATTCTGTGGCAGCATTCTATGCTTTGGATCACCCAGGATCTCCCTGCTGCAGTCTGCCAGAAAAGAGCGGCTTACCATGCCTCAGTAACAAAATTGATCTCAGCAGGCATTAAGTTCCACATGGTATACCCAGCTCGGTTGTTGGTTACACATAACGGAGCATGGAAAACCTTTGAACATGCCAAACTAGTGGCTAAGGATCTCCCCACTCTTTTTTCCAACCTTTTTAACCTCCACTGCAGCAAATGAATCAGTACAAGAAGAGGTGCTGGATTAACACTCAAGTACTCGAACTAGGAAAGAAAATTCAAATATGCTGTGTAAGATTCTACCTGGTTAAATCTACATCAGCCCCCTTGGAAGAGCTCAGACCCCCTAAGTGAAGCTGAAAAGCAGTGGTGTCCCTGTGCACCTTTCTCATTTGCTGGTTCTCTTGTTTTCTTGACCTGTGTAAATTGCCCCAATCCATATTCAAACTCTTTCATATGTGATCATGCACACCACCACACCCGAAGGAATGTGCAAACTTAATTCATCCTTGCAAAAGTGTGCACACTTGTGAGATCCTGAACAGAGATTCTCTGACTTAAATTTACTAAGGACAGACTTTTGGGTGGTAGCATTCCACCCCTCCAGCTCTTTTCACATGGAAGAAGATACTGACCTTCATAGAGGTTGCAAAATCTGCACTTGCTTCACTAGTTTATTTATTTAATTTTTCCTGCACTAGACACAGGTTAATCAAGTGACCTATAGCAGGAGTGATTTTTACTTTTTGTTTTATTTTATTCCTGTGCTATATACAGACCCTAAAGGTGCTATATGCCAAAGTAATATAGGCCTGGGGTGAACAACAATTAATAACATTTATTGTCATTAGTTAAGGTCACAGTGTAAATTGGGAATGCCATGGCCTGACATATACTCAGCTTGCATACAGCCAAAGTAGCATGTAGTATAAATCTCCTCTCCACTTTAATTTTATCTAGTTTTTCTTGGCCTTTCTTTGCTCCCTGTAAATTGAAGGGAGCAGAGACTCAGATGTAGATTTAAGGTGAAGGATAAGTTTCACCAACATTAATTTTTGGCACTACAGTCTATTACCACTCCAATTTACAAAAATCAAAACAGAGTAAAGAAGCATTTTTTTTAGTTGCTTCTATCAATATATGACAATCTTAATTTAGAAATTCAAAACATATAGTGGAAAGTAGATAGTCTTATTGTTAAGGTAAAAGGACTGTTCAAATATATATACCTAATTAGAGAGTTAACACAATTAGTTGGATGGGGGTGAGAGGGGGGCACAAGGGCTACTGGTGGGAGAGCAGTCATGCATCAGTTTTTGGGTTGGGAGTCTCAGCAAGGGCCAATACCTAGTGGGCTATACTGTTACAGCAATAATATGGCCATTTACAAGGTTCCTAGGGTAGGAAAGTAAGTTTAATAGTTAAAGAGCTTAAAGGAATTAAATCCTTCAGGGTGGGAGGTAGGCATAGGGACATTGGGAGGTAATAAGGGATTGGGTAGGGGGAGTGTGTTCCACCAGAGACCAAGGTTTGAGTTTTATATGTTTTCTTTTTTTCTTCTTCTCTGTTGTCTTAGGTCTTACTATGCAGGGACCACATTGTATGTATTTTTAGCAACCAAAAGTGGAAATGGCAACTTATAATTTCTGCTCCTGGAACAGCAAGGGGGGCTGTCACCCAATAAAAGGATGAAAGTGTTGTAACATTTACAAAAACTGCATACAGATATTGCCTTCCTACAGGAAACCCACCTCCCACCCTCCCAGGTTCTTCAACTAAGGAGGGCCTTGGTGGGGCAGGTATATGTTTCAGGAATAGACTCACAGAAAAGAGGGGTGGCTATTACAATTGCATGATGGTTACTGCTCCGACTACTCCAAGAAGTGTTAGATCCACTAGGCAGATCTATTTTACTTAGGGGAATTCTGGGCCATCTAGAAATAGTGTTAAGTTCGATCTACGGACCAAACAGTGATGACCCATCCTTCTTCTCTACCATAATGACAACACTTTCAACATGGTCCTCACTGCCTATGATATTGGGTTGGACTGGAATTTGGTGTCGAATAACCAACTGGATAGAAAAGACTACTCAAGGCAAGTCCCAACCCCAGGCCAGAAGGCTTTAGAGGAATTAATGCGCTCCCTAGGGCTTGTTGAACCTTGAAGAATTCTGCACCCAGAGAGTAGAGAGTACTCCTTTTACTCTATACTCCATCACACACATTCCAGGATAGATTATTTTTTGATAGGGGTGAAATGCCTTCAAGGGTTAGAATACTGTTCCTTTTCACCAAAAGTCCTATCGGACCATCATCCTGTGATAGCCAGAATTAATCTACAGTAATTCCCTCACTAGTCAGAGACAAGATTTGGAAATTTAATAATCAACTCCTCAAATCTAAAGAATGTCAAGAAAATCTCAAAACCTTTATAACATCCTTCATGGAAAATAATGCACCATCTATGGCTAAATTAGATATTTTATGGGGATCCCTAAAATGTGGTCTCAGAGGGGAAACTATTTGTTGGGCCACAAAATGCAAGAAGCAGATGGAGGCCTTCATTTCCTCATTATTTGAGCATATTCAAGATGGGGAATCCCACCTATATCCTACCTCCCCTACAGAAGATTGGGAACAACTAGAATCCTTGAGGGCTCAGTACAATAAATGCATAGGGGGAAAAGGCAGAGTACCTACTACTCCATTCCAAAGCTACTTACTTCAACCAAGGGGAAAAGGCAGGTAAGTTGCTAGCCTTGAGGCTATGCTAGCAAGAAATAGACAGAATAGTCCTCCCCTTTTTAACAGATGAGGATCAACTCTGCACCTCCCCCCCCCAGGGAATTGTTGAAACATTTTAAAAACTACTATCAGGCATTATATGCCCCACCCCAAGTCCCTTTCACAGCCATGTAATTGAACTCATTTCTCCAAGACATTGATCTTCCCTAACTTACCGATCCCCAGGTTGAGATATTAGGTGCTCCTCTAACTATCAACAAAATCTATGCAGCCATAGAGTCATTACCAATGGACAATTCTCTTGGCCTGGATGGCTTCACATCTAATTCTTATAAAGAGTTTAATGATCAGCTCTCCCCAATACTCATAGATGCCTTTAGGTATATTTTTGAAGAGGGGTCATCAGACCTTTCAATGACTATGACAACAATTGGGGTGCTCCCTAAACCAGGCCAAGATCCTCTTAGAGTCACAAATTATGGACCAATCTCACTTATTAATGCAGACATTAAGATTTTGGACAAAATCATGGCTAATAGGCTAAACAGGGTCTGGGACTCATTGATTAGCAGCAAACAAGTCGAGTTTGTGAGAGGCAGACTCCCAGCAGACCATTTTAGGAGGCTATCCTACCTTTTCTCTATATCCAGGGACTCCTCAGTAGCTGCTGCTTTGGTGTCCCTGAATGCAGAGAAAGCATTTGATAGGGTCTCATGGGATTACTTATTTTCTATCTTACCCAAATTTCATGTTCTCCAAATATTTATTCGCTGGATAAAAGTACTCTATTCATCACCAACAGCAAGAGTCTCCTGCAATGGCTCCCTATCCTCTTCCTTTTCCCTATATCAGGGAACAAGGCAAGGATGCCCACTCTCCCCATATCTATTTAACTTGTTTCTAGGACCCCTCATTCGCAAGCTTAATAGCTCACCACTCATTACTGGAATAAAAGTTGGCGAGAAGGAATATAAGTTGTCTGTTTATGTGGACGAAACACTAATGCAGATCTCCTTCCCTGCCACATCACTCCCAGCTGACCTACAGCTAATATCACAGATTAGTGTGATTTCCAACTACAAATTGAATTTATACAAAACTGAGGTTATGCCACTCAATAAATATACTATCAAATCAGACTTGTAGCACTTGGGTTTCCTTTGGGTTAAGGATAATTTGAAATACTTAGGGATAATCCTCAGTACCTCTTCCTGGAAGATCAGGCAGAACAACCTGGATACAGTGGTGCCCAGTATTTAGGTGGATATAAACAGATGGAAACTGTTACCCCTAACACTATGGGGTAGGCTCAGTATTGTTAAAATGAACATCGTACCCCATATATTATATCCTCTCCAGATGTTCAATAGGTTTATACCTCAGAGTTGGTTGTCCCAAATTAATAAAATTTTAACTCACTTTCTCTGGCAGGGTAAGAAGGCTAGAAGAGCATACACCAAGCTAATGCATCACAAAGGAGATGGGGGACTACAAGCTCCAAATCTATATCTATACTACCTTGCAATTCACTTAGCTATGTCTTACTATTGGTAGAAACATTCCCAGACTGAATCAACAGGCTCATATGCACCTTTATGGGTAGAAACTGAAACCACTTTATGTTCCACTCACAGTATAGATGTAGTGGTGCTACATTTTCTCCTGAAGAAAAATCTGCCTGTTCAAATACAGGACACTTCCCTAGGACATTCCTTAATGTCTCAATCACAGCTGAGTAAGCTGCTAAACACAAATCCAAAACAGGATACAGTAGTAGCCACAGACACTGCAAGCTATTTCCTGTAATTTCTGTGATATTTCCAGAAATATCTGATGCTTTTTGTATTTAAACAGTAGGGGCAGCAGAGAGAAAATCTTCAGAAATTTGCAAAATATCTAGAAATAGCTTGCAATGTCTGTGGCTACAACTGTATCTCCCAGCCATTATTTGGGAATCCCAATTTTCAGATCTCAGGCAAAACTCTTTCCAGAAATAAATTCTGGCCAACCATGGAGGCAGATAGAGTGAAAACCCTAACAGTTCACCAAAAATTAATGACATTTCAAGAAGTTAGTAATATCTATGTTTGGAATACTGCCTTTGTTTTTAAATACTTCCAAATCACTCATACTGTATGGTATATGCTATATTAGGCAGAGGTCCATGGGAAACACCTCTTTACAATGCAGTCTCCCCCTATCTGAACTCAGTTCCTAAAACTCATCTGATCTCACACTATATCATTATCGACCTTCATTCATTGATCCTAGAGATACTCCAAGAATTTATTGGTGGGATGGGGCACCTCTTTCCACTTCTCCCTCAAGAAATTGGCTCCAAATATGGAAATATTTGTATAAAATGATACATTGGGATTGTTACCGGTTTCTGAAATTTCAAATTGACCATGACCTCCACTATACACCTTCTAGAGTGCATAAAATCGGCTGTTTACCATCGGACCTCTGCACAAAATGTGGTAAAGAAACTGGTACACTGTTACATACGCTATGGTGATGTGAAATAATTTCCCCTTTCTGATCTTCCATATGAAATAGACTAGACCCCTTATTAGATCTTTCCCAAAAATGTGATCCTGCAACCCGTGTTATAGGAGAATATACAGTATGCTCCACTTAAAGGGGACATGCTTAAACAGTACGTCCATTTAATTGGGACGTCTCTGTGGGCACTTAATTTGTTCGTATGATATTCAATGGCAGTGGTGTACCTTTAATTGGGATGGACTATTCATTTTAATGGGATGATTACTGGCCAGGTGCATTTAATTATTGTGTATTTGAAACCCTGTCAGCAGCCATTAGTGAGCAATTAGTGGCTCATTAATGACTCACAGTTTAAATAGCAGCATGCTATTCAGTTCTGGCAGGTAGTAAACCATTAATCCGGGGCTTCATGATGGCAGCTAAGTGTGTAGATCTTACTTTAACAGACAAAGTTAAGGTTTTGGAGTCCCTCCAGGAACCCAATACTTTCCTCGCGATTGTCGCATGGAAATTCGGCATCTCGAAGGGTCAGGCGGGTAGACTTTCCCAAAACAAACAAAGAATTCTTACAGAGTGGAATGACAGTCAGAATCCACAGAGAAAATGCAAACGTGAAGGTAAGGACACATTAGTGGAGGATGCCCTTCACGTTTGGTTTTCTCTCGCAGTAAGTCGTGGAGCTCGGTTATTGTGACCTGTCCTGAAAAAGAAAGTAAATGAACTGGCAGGGTATATGGAGCACAATTTTGAGGCTACCGATGTATGGTTGTCTCACTGAAAAGCGAGACATAATATAGATTTTAAGAAAGAGCACGGCAAGAAAATGGATGCTGATGCTTTTTCAGCAGCCGCCTGGGTAATCCATGTTCTGCCTGGTTTGTTAGCTGATTATGTCCCCTGTGACATCTAGAACATGGATGAGACAGGGCTATTTTACCATAGCTACCCAGACTGGAGGCTTACCCATAAAGACAATGAATTTATCGGTGGAAAAAATGCAAAAGATCATGTCTCCCTGTTGTGTTGCTGCAACTTACTGGGGACAGAAAAATTGCCTTTGCTGGTCATTGGTAAGAGCTGCCGACCATGCTGCCTACCTAAAGATCTCAATTCCCTCCCAGTGACCTACACATACAGTGCTAATGCCTGGGTGGCAGGATCAATTTTCTCTGCCTGACTGGCAGAGTGGAACAGTAAGCTTAAGTGCCACCACAGAAAAATCATCCTGTTCATTGACAATTGCAGTGCTCACCCTCCCGAGTTTGTTGGTAAAATAAGTCAGATAAAGACTGTGTTCCTCCCACCCAACACCAGTAGCTTGATCCAACCACTTGACATGAGAGTGATGAAAAACTTTAAAGGTCACTACAGGGCAATATTTGCAGCAAGAATAGTGGGGATAATCAACAGTGGCAGCTTCTTCTTGGCAAATGAGATTGCTCGCAGTCTGACACAGTACGATGCAATTCTGATGATGCATCGAGCTTGGGGTGCAGTTAAAGACTCTACAGTCTGCAACTGCTATCATAAAGCCAACTTTTTGTCTGAAGATGATGCGTCTGGTGATTCAGCTGTGGCTGACGTTGCAGACACTAACATCCTTGCCGACATTGAGAGACCACATCACATGACTGCTGATGAATTCGAGAACTTTATGGATTTAGACCGTGGTGAGCCAACTGAGAGAGAGATCTCTGTTGAACAGATATGAGCCTCAACTAAACCTGAAAACGAGGAAGGAGAACAAAATGATGGAGACTGTGACCCAGACCTGCCGCCGAGATCGGTGAGCAACAAGGAGGTACTCAATCGCATTGCCACTCTGAGAAACTGGTGCATTGTGCAGGATAAGGTTTGAGAGCAGGAAATGCTTTTTGACATGGAAAGCCACATCCTGTAATAAATTTTGGAAGCTTTAAAAGAGAGGAGAATAACTGACTTCTTATGTCCTGCAGATAAGTGAACCACCAGCTGTCTTTTTAATGATTTTAATGATTGAATAAAATAAAAGTTGCACCGCAAAGAAGCCAATCAAGCATAAAACAGCTGTAATCACTACAGTCACTGTGTGTTATGAGTATGTTGTGTTATGTTTTGTCCCTTACCACTTTTTTTGTATGTTTCTTGCATTTTTGTCCAGTACTTATCTTTTGTTAAGTTGAATAGATAGCACTACTGTTTAAAGGGACGATCACTTAAAGGGGACATTTACCATGCCACAGAGCCATCCCCTTTAAGTGGCTTCTACTGTACAGATTAATTACTGGGTAATCAATGACCACACATGGCTCTGCTATCAGCCTGTGCTAAAAAGATTATACTCAGACACTGGAAAGATCAGAGCACCCCAAACTATGTTGAATGGTACAAAGAAATAATGTTCGCTCTACAGGCAGAGTGAACGATAGTGAGTATGACTTACAAACTGTCAAGGTACAACTGTATCTGGGAGCCTCTTTATATCCTCCTGTTAATATAGTGAGTCTTAGGGACTTCTACAACCTGAACAAATACTCTTAAGGGATACAGCACAACACATAGAATATCCTAGGCTTAAACATTAATCAGAGTGCTTCCCATTATAACTTAAAGGAAACACACCTTTGTGCTGACTTATTAAGATATCTCTGGTGGAACTGAGGGTTGGGGGCTGGGGATGGGAAGGGGGAAGGGGTAGTGTTAGGAATTTTATTTATTTATTTTATTTATTTATTGAGGATTCGGGAAAATACCTTTGAGTCAAAGACTCCTTTTCAAAGGTTGCACTTCAGTACAGGCATAACATGAGAGAACAGTACAGAGCAATACAAAAATGGGACACAAGCAAACAGGCATGATACAAGAGATACAATAAAAGGCTAACATTTAGAATACTAGTAGATTCACAGTAGTAGTCTCATTGTTCAGATACATATTTAAGCTCCCTTGGGAGCTAGTTCAGAGGGTTTCAGATTGGGGGTTAGCTGGCCAGAGGCCATAGTCAAGGGGAGAGGGGCAGGGATTGGTTCAGTGGCAATCACAGGGATTAGAGGACTGTAGATGGTTCCTAAGGGAGGCATTGTAGGGGCCGATTCTATTCATGTTTGTGAGAGCATGAGGCAGATATTATATACATGTTTATAAAATGTTTATGGTATAATTTGTATAGTAGACCACATGTATATGTTTCAAGTTTATCAGTTGATATTTGAAATGTCTGTTATTCATTGGAACTGCAATAAAGTATATGAAATATGAAAAACAATATAAAAATTCCACAAATCACTTGACAGTACAATAGTAAATAATGAAAACAATACACAGCATAAATCCAAGACAAACAAAATATAGACTAAAACTACATGCAGTTACATTCTTCTACATCAATCTTATTTAAAGCAAACTTGAAACTGTTAATATTAGTTATTTATTCCACTGAAGGTGGAATTTGTTTCCAAAGTTTAGCAGCATTAAATTGAACAGACATAGTTCCATATGTGGTCCTTACTTTAGGAACTCTGACACCATGGTAAATGGTGTCCCTTAATGATATGAATATGAATGAAAATTACTTTGGGACTCTATGATCAAATTTCCATTAATAAGGGCATTTATGACCTTATAGGTAAATATAGAATATTGTTCCAGTCTACACATGGCTAAATTATCCCAATTTAGAGGCTGGAGTACTATACAATGGTGAGTTCTAATAGAACAGTCAGATACAAACCTAGCTAATCAAAAGAAAGATTTACTTAATGTCTCTAAGTTACTACATCCTGAAAAACCATAAACCAAGTTCCCATATTCCAAGATGTGAAGAATAAGTTGAAGGGCTATGGTACTATGCATTTGTTGCATTACTATATAGGTAGATCTTCTTAAAACCCTTATTCTGGAATTAACCTTTCTGGTTATGTTCTCAATATGGGTACCAAAGGTTAAACATCTATCCAGTTCTTCCCCTAAATATTTATATGAGGTTATGTTTATTAAATGGGTCCCTTCACTAGTTACAATACCCAAATTTAGATTCCTGTTTTAGTGATATTGTTTGCCCTGAAAGTACATGACTTGTGTTTTGTTGGTATTCATCACTAATTGCGAATCTCTAAACCATTCCTGCAGGGAATCAAAATCCTTTTGTAATTTGTTCTGCATTTGATCAAAAGAATGATTGAATGCCAGCAGAACTGTGTCATCAGCATATAGTTCAATGTGACAGTTTGTAATACATTTCAGTAGTTCGTTAACATAAATTAAAAATAGCAGTGGGCCCAAAATTGAGCCTTGGGGAACACCCTTTGTAAGGTGCCCCAAGTCTGATGAATATTCATGTACTATCACCTTTTCAGTCCTATTGTTTAAGTAAGATTTCAATGACTTCAATTGGCCAGAGGCCAATCCAATTTGTTCCATTCTCATTAGTATGATTTTGTGATTTACTAAATCAAAAGCCTTCAATAAATCCATAAACACTGTGCCCGTGGACTCCCTGGCATCCAGTGCTTGTGCCACTCTGCCAGTGAAGTCCACGAGTACAGTACTCATTGAATATCCAGCTCTAAATCCATGTTGGTGTTGACTAAGTTTTTAATATTAATCTAAGTATGAATAAAGTCGGTTGTAAACAATTCTAACAGCTTTAATAGAACAGATAGTAATGCAATCGGCGTATAGTTGAATGGATCATGAATATTTCCGCCTTTAAAAATGGGTATGACCTTTGCCTGCTTACTTTCCTGAGGAAACAGGCCCTCTGTTGAGCTACTGTTTAACAATTTAGTTATTGCTGGGGACACAGTACTGGCAGCATCCTTCAAGAATCTAATTTCTACTCCGTCAAGTCCAGGTGACTTTTTTACTGAACGTTTTTGAATCTTTTTCAACACCTCTTTTTCCCCTTATTACCTTAAGATAACATTTAGGAGATCTATCATCAAGTGTTACTTTATTAATTTGAACATTTGATGAGATAGGGATGTTTATATCTGGTAAAGTTGTAAAATATAAGTTGTTCATGAAGTGGGGGTCATAAGAAGGGTAAGCTGAAACATTGGATCAATATATGTTAAAATGGCAAAGTTATGGACATCCATTGAAATGTAACTATGCTCACTTGTGACTTTCATAATTTTTTAATATTTTCACTCAAAATTTTCAGCACAGCCATTTCTTCACACCATCTCAAGAACTTGATAGCTGTCATTTTTCAGATCTTGTCAAAAATGTCTTTTCATGCCTCTGGCACAGAATGATGTTGCAGTGGTGAAGAATGACATTTTAGTGGGGATTTGAACATTTTCAGTACCAGGCTCATGAGGTGGGGTAATAAAAAGGCTGTTCTGACAGTTTGGTTGCTGTTGCCCTACACATGCAAATGTATGGCCCAGAGGGCCCTGCACTTTCACATCAACATACATATACGTATCTATGGAGGGTTCCCACAGGCAAATAAAGATACAACTATACTGTCTCAAAAAGTAAGGAAATTGTTTTAAAAAATACCTGTGTTAATCCAACATTTAGGGTTCAAGCTAATGCCAAAAAAGTAGGGAAATGTGGTTTTGGGGTTTCCAACCCTAAAACCCCACCTCTACCCTAAAACAAATTAGGGGTGCAGTCTTCCTTGGATTGTTAACCCAAAAACTCATATATATATATATATATATATATATATATATGTATAGATAGATAGATAGATAGATAGATAGATAGATAGATAGATAGTGGCACACTAGTGCCACTATAGTTAGGGTCGAGTACCCCATTTAAGGTTAAAGTGTAACATTTTGCAGCTTAATAACTTTGCCACCATATGACAGATTTGCCTGACATTTGGCAGGCACAGAGCGGTGCCATAGATCTCAGGATCTGCCAAGTTTCATACTGGTTGGATATATGGTTGTGGAGTTACAAAGTGACATTCTGTAGCACATTTATCATTTTTTGCACATTCTTTGCTCATGCTTACAGGTCGCACAGTTTGTGTGACTGGTCCAAAACCTTCAGGGAACATGTAGCCAGGGTTCCTGATGTGCCTTCCGAAGATTGCATGAAAAAATATTATATGGTTCAAAAGTTATTCAAAAAACAAGTTTCCCATTATAGTCAATGGGAAAAGTTAACAAAATAGTCAACAGTGTCACAAATGCAGTTTTTAGTGTCGCAAATGACCCCTGTAGTGCCGTGAGTCAGCCCTTTTTTTTTTTGAGTTAGTGGTCACAGAAATGCTTGACATATACATTTGGGACCCTCGAAGGACATGATTCTTTTTTTGTTCACCTAGTCGAGCCCTGAGGATGCTAGCCATGTCTTTTTTGTGGGGTTAAACACCCCAGAAATATGTTTTTGAAATTTTTGTAAACTTTACTGTCACAAAATAGTGTCGCACCTGCGACACTTTCGTGATTTTTTTTGCAAAAGTGTTGTGATTTTTGCGACACTACTTTGCGACACTATGCCCAAAATAACAGGAATTCTTTGCCACCCTGTTGCAAAAGGACGGTTTGGTCTTTTGGGCTGAAATTTGGAGAGAAGAAAGCCAACATCCCACAGATGTGCCTTGTAGTGGTTTGGTGACAAAATATTGCAGGGATACAGTACTACCAAGTTGACAATTTTTCCCATAGACTAACATTGCGGCATTTGCCACGCCTTTCGGGGCCTGTATCTCAGGAACGCTTTGAGATACGGACTTTTTGTCAGAAAAATGCTTAACCCCCCCACCAGGGGGCTAATTCAAAACTAGCCAGGAAAGTCATAAATTATATGAAATTTAATTTTTTTTCTACGTCGTATGGTTCCTGACATATAAGTAATTTAGTATTCCAAGTGCTCATTTTCAGCTCTGAGACCCATTATTATGCATACATTCTTTGTACTCACTGTGTTTCTCTATGCAGCTGTTGGGGCAATAACAGGGTGTGCACTTCCATTACTGTTAGAGTTAGCATTCCTACTTGCATTTCCATACCCATTTGCATTAGCGTTCCCGTGTACGCCACCATGTGCATTTCACTTTGCATTTTCCATTGCGTTGCGTTTGCGTTACTGTTGCCATTTGTGTTTCCACTACTGTTTCTGTTTGCATTTCATTTTGAGTCACCATGTGCATTACCATTTGTGTTTGCATAAACGCTTCCGTTTGTGTTTCCTTTGGCGTCATCATTGCTGTTACTGTTACAATTTTGCGTTTCCAGTTGCATTACCGGAACCATGTGCATTATGGTTTGCATTTCCGTACCCATTTACATTTGTGTTTCTGTTTCCATTAACATTTGCGCTTGCATTTCTATTACCATTTGCATTATCGTTTATGTTTGTGTCACCGTGTGCATTACCGTTTGTGTTTGTGTACGCGCTTCTGTTTGTGTTTCCATTTGCGTTGTATTTCCTTTGGCGTCATCATTGGTGTTACCATCAGTGTTTGCATTTCCAATTGCATTACAGTGAACATGCACGTTATGATTTGCATTTGCATACGCACTTACGTTTCTGTTTTCAGTAACATTTGCACTTGCGTTTCTATTACCATTTGCATTGCCATTAATGTTTGCATAACGATGTGCGCTACTGTTTGCATTTGCATTTGCGTTACCATTACTTCACTATTTATAGTGCACATTCTCAAAAAGAAGGGAAATTCATGGCAAAAAACTCTGTTTATTGCATCAGTTAGGGTTGTTTCACAGTGACAAAAGCGAGGAAATTCAATGTTAGGGTTTCCACCCCTTGCAACCCGCCCCCACAAACAGGCATCAGAGTGTGCGTTGGGGTTATCGGTCCTAACTCTCACCCCATTCTCCTATGCTTCACCACCTCAGCTTGATTACACATGGGATGGGGTGGAAGTTAGGACTCATGACCCCAATGCACACCCCGATGCCTGTTGGTGGGGAGGGGTGAGGGTGTGGTGCAAGGGGTGGCAACCCTAGCATTGAATTTTCTCACTTTTGTCACTGTGGAATAACCCTAACTGATGCATTAAATTGAGTTTTTTTTGCCATGAATATGAAAAAAATATATAAATAGATAGATACAGATATATAGATATATACAGTAAATATATATTCATTGCAAAACACTACATTAATGCATCAGTTAGGATTGCTATTAAAGTGACAACAGTATGGAAATGTGGTGCTAGGGTTTCTATCCCTAACTCCACATTCCCCTCCAAGCAGCCAGAATGGGCAAGCCAGCACAAGCAACCATAGCATCCATCATCAGGTAAGAAAAACAACACACAACTCTTTCCACATGACACAAGAGATATCCAACATCATGGTCCAGTGCTTCTGTAGCCATGAATAGACATGCAGACTTGCACAACACCTGGGAAGTGCAGTACTAAATTCCCATAGGATCACACTGTAAATTGTAAGTAAGGAATAACACTTGACAGGGTGTGCGATAATGCTATATCACTGCATGACCCAGGTGAGTTACGAGGTATTATACAATGGCAAGAAAATTTCCTGGACTCTGATTGGTCAGTTGGCTGTCACAGCAGGGATGTTATCCTGGCATAACATCCCTGCTGATTGTTTGTACATATGGAGCATGCTCCTGATGCACTTTTTTTCTCTTGAGAAACAAAAATATTTTTACACTAACAAAAACATTCTTTAAAATTCTTTTTAACTATGAAACAATAAGCCATTGTAATAGCGGTATGCCCTCCAGGGGTGGGTGTTATGCTGGGATAACATCCGCCTCAGGTGTTGGACACCCTCGGCCGTTGGCCTTGGGCCCAACCACCTGAGGTGGGATGTTATCCCAGCATAACACCCACCCTGTCGGGCATTATTCCTTTATTAGATGCAGCCAAGTGACATCAATCACCTGGGAAGTATGGTTTATAATTCACATAGGATCACATTATAAATTTTAAGTGAGCAGTACCACACAGCAGGATGTGCCTTAATGCTAAATTGCTGCATGCCCCAGGTGGGTTGTGAGGCATGAGGCACAGCCGAGTGCCTTCAACCACATGGGAAGTGTGATATAAAATTGCCATAGGATCACATTGTATATTGTAAGTAAGCAACAACACATGGCAGAGTGTGAGACAATGCTAAAATTCTGCATGCCCCAGGTGGGTTGTGAGGCATGAGGCACAGCCGAGTGCCTTCAACCACATGGGAAGTGTGATATAAAATTGCCATTGGATCACATTGTATATTGTAAGTAAGCAACAACACATGGCAGAGTGTGAGACAATGCTAAAATGCTCCATGCTCCAGGTGGGCTGTGAGGCATGAGGTACAGCTGGGTATCTTCAACCATCTTTGAAGTGTGGTATATAAATTGCATAAGATGACATTATAAATTTTAAGTGAGCAATACCACACAGCAAGGTGTGCAGCAATGCTAAATTGCTGCATACCCCAGGTAGATTGTAAGCAGGGTGTGCAGCAATGCTAAATTGCTGCATGCCCCACATGGGTTGTTAAGCATGAGGCACAGCCAGGTGCCTTCAACCACCTGGGAAATGCAGTATATGATTCCAAAAGGATCACATTACACATTTTAAGTGAGCAGTACCACACAGCAGGTTGTACAGTATTACTAAATTGCTGCATGCCTAAGGTGGGTTGAGAGGGTATGCCATCACTAAGGTGACAACTTTACCACGACTGACACCACAGTGACAACAGCGCCAGGTCACTGTAGTGTCATTGTGGGACCCCAACACTGCTTTCTGGGGGTATTGCAGCCCTTCCCCAAAGCAACTCTGACTCAGAGTTGATTCATTTAGCAGTGGGGGTGTGGGGACAGAGCCCCCCGCATAGGGAGTTCAGGGGGCAAAGCCCCCTAAAGAAAACACGGTCTGAAGTGATTCCATTTATGCTGACTGCAAATGCAGTTGACATAAAGGAGTCACTGTAACATCGATCGACAACAAAATTGACGACTGACTGTAATAGATCCAGTTGAGAGGCAGAAAACTCAACTGAGTGCCTTTAACCTCCTGGGAAATGTGATATAAAATTACCATATGATTACATAAATTGTATGTAAGCACTAACACATGGCAGGGTGTGCGACAATGCTAAAATGCTGCATGCCCCAGGTGGGTTGTGAGGCACAAGGCACAGCTGGGTACCTTCAACCATCTTTGAAGTGCGATATAAAATTTGCATAAGATGATATTATAAATTTTAAAGTGAGTAATACCACACAGCAGGGTGTGTGGCGATGCTAAATTGCTGCATGCCCCAGGTGGATTGTGAGGCACGAGGTGCACCCAATTGCCACAACCACTTGGTAAGTGCAGAAGTCTTTACTCAGGTGCAGAAGGCACCTACGCTGCCAGGGCCCTGCACTTTAGGAGCCCACATGGATGACCGCATGCAGGTGCTGCATGCCTTAAGCCATGTGTGATATGTCTATCCATGGTTACAGAAGCACTGAACCATGATGATGGATGTCTCTTGTGTTATGTGTAAAGAGTTGCATATTGTTTGTCTGCCTGATGATAGATTCTGAGGTTCCTTGTGTTGTCTTGCACCCTTTGGTTGCTTGGGGGTGCATGCAGAGTTAGGGTTGAAAACCCTAACATCATATTTCCATACTTTTGTCAATTTAATAGCAACCCAAACTGATGCATTAATGTATTTTTTTTGCAATTAAGTTCCTTACTTTTTCAGATAGTGTAATAATAGCCTTATCTGCCTGTGGGACTGTAGGGCCTTCTGGGTCCTGCACTCCCACACATGTGTAGATTTTGAGATAGACTGATCATATCCCTATTTGCCAGAGCCCACAGCTATGCCTTTTGGTGGTTTGGTGACAAAATATTACAGGGATGCAAAGTTACGGTACTCTGAAGTTGACACTTTTTCCCATAGACTAACATTACGGCATCCACTGCGCCTTTTGGGGCCTGTATCTCGGAAACGTTTCGAGATATGGACTTTTCATCAGAAAAAGGCTTAGCCCCACACTAGGGGGCTAAGTGCAAAAGTAGCCAGGAAAGTCATAAATAATATGACATTTTAATTTTTTTCTGCATCCTACAGTTCCTGAGATATAACCAATTTAGTATTCCAAGTGCTCATTTTCTGCTCCAAGGCCCATTATTATGCATACATTCTTTGTATTCACTGTGTTTCTCTATGCAGCTTTTGGTAAAAAAAAGGGTGTGCACTTTCATTGCTGTTACACTTACTGTTTCCACTTGCATTTCCATGACCGTTTGCATTACTGTTACTGTATATGCCACCGTGTGCATTTCACTTTGCATTTTCCTTTGCAGTTGCATTTGCGTTACTGCTACCATTTGCATTTCCATTACTGTTTCTGTTTGCATTTTGTTTTTCATCACCGTGTGCATCTCCATTTACATTTGCATATGTGCTTCCGTTTGCATTTGCGTTTGTGTTTCCTTTGGCCTCATCATTGCTGTTAACATTAGCATTTGCATTTCCAGTTGCAGTACCATGCCCATGCGCATTACCATTTGTGTTTCCATATGCACTTGTATTTGCATTTCCGTTTGCATTACTGTTAACTTTGGCTTCATCGTTGTTGTTACTGTAACTGTTTGCATTCCAATTGCATTACTGTTACTGTTTGCGTCTTCATCACCATTTGCGTTTCTGTTGTCCTTAGCATTTGTGTTTTCAGTTGCGTTTCCATTGTCGATTGCGTTACTGTTTCCTTCTGCGGTGCTGTTGCCTTAACCATTTGCATTTCTATTTGCAGTTCTGTTACTGTTTTCATTTTTCTTACCGTTTGCATTTCTGTTGGAGTTACCATTTATGTTACTGTTTCTGTTAACATTTGCATTTCTGTTGTCATTAGCATTTGCGTTAGCGTTTGCATTACCATTTCTGTTTTCATTAATGTTTGTACTTGCATTTCTCTTATCGTTTGTGTTACCATTTACCGTTGCGTCACCATGTGAGTTACTGTTTGCACTTGTATTTGCATTACCGTTAGCATTACTATGTAACAAAAAATTCACTATTTATAGTGCTCATTCTCAAAAAGAAGGGAACTTCATGGCAAAAAACTCAGTTTAATGCATCAGTTAGGGTTGTTCCACAGTGACAAAATTAGGAAATTAATGTTACGGTTCCCAATTTTTGCATTCCCTCACTCCCCCACCAACAGGCATCAGGGGTGTGTGCTAGCTGGTCCAACTTCCTCACCCCATTGTCCCATACTGCACCACCTCAGATTGTTAACACATGGGATGGAGTGAGAGTTAGGACCAATGACCCCAAAGCACACCTGATGCCTGTTGGTGGGGGCGGGTGGGGTAAGGGTGGGAACCCTAACATCAAATTTGCTTTTGTCGCTGTAGAACAACCCTAACCAATGCTTTAAATTGAGTTTTCCATGAATATATATATATATATATATATATATATATATATATATATATATATATATATATATATATATATATATATATATATATATATATATATATATATTATGGTAGCACAGTAGTGCTACCATAGTTAGGGTTGAGGAGCCATTTATATGTTAAACCTAAAGTATTGCACCTTAATCATTTTGCAACCATTCAACAGATTTGCCTGAGATTTGGAATACATGATCAAGAACCATACATCTTGGGATCTTCCAGCTTTTGTACTGTTAGGATATATGGCTTCAGAGTTATTAAGCATGATCTGCGTGTGCGTTTACATTTTTTTGGAATTCTTTGCTCGTCTCTACAGGTCGCACGGTTTGCATGACCAGTGCAAAATCTTTATAGAACATGCGGCCAGGGTCCTCAATGTGCCTTTTGAAGATTTCGTGAAAAAATATTAAACAGTTCAAAAGTTATTCAAAAAACAATTTCCCATTATAAGTCAATGGGAAAAGTTAACAAAAAGTTTGATAGTGTTGCAAATGCAGTTTTTACTTTCGCAAATGGCCCTTTTACTATCGCAAATCTGCCATTTTGTTTTCAGTTGGTCATCAGAAAAATGCTTGGCATTTAAATTTGGGACCCGCTAGCAACCTAATTCTTTTTGTATTCACCTAGTCAAACCCTGAGGTGCTAGGCATGTCTTTATTTTGGGGTAAAACACCCCAGAAACATGTTTTTCAAATTTCTGGAAAAATTACTTTGGCATTTGCGACACTGTCGCATGAATTTTCGAAAGCTTTCGCAAAGTTCGACAGTACTTTTCCAGGCTGTGGGAAAATGACAGCAATAATTTGCCACCCTGCTGCAAAAGAACGGTTTGGTTTTTTGGGCTTAAATTTTGAGAGAACACAGCCAACATCTCACAGATGTGCTTTTCAGTGTTTTGGTGAAAAAATATTACAGGGCGGCAAAGTTACGGCACTCCAAAGTTTATGTTTTTTCCCATAGGATAACATTATGACGTCCGCCGCATTACAGGAATCCTTTGCAGCACTGCTGCAAAATAACGGTTTGGTCTTTTGGGCTGAAATTCGGAGGGAAGAAAGCCAACATCCGACAGATGTGCCTTTTAGTGGTTTGTTGAAAAAATATTACACAGAGCCAAAGTTATGGCACTCTGAACTTCTCTTTTTTCCCCACAGGATAACATTATGGCGTTCGCTGCGCCCTTCAAGGCCTGTATCTCAGAAACAGTGAGAGATACGGACTTTTCATCAGAAAAACACTTAGCCCAACTGGGGGCTAAGTACAAAAGTAGCCAGGAAAGTCATAAATCATATGACTTTTAAATTCTTTTTCTACGTCGTACGGTTCCTGAGATATAAGCAATTTTGCTCTGCATTTCCTGGACTTTCTTTCTGCCTCGGTGAGACGCCACTCGTCAGCAGCTGGAATTGTGTTTGGAGTTCTAGCCAGGACTTGCCTTTTGTTTCAGTGCTTTCAGCCCTCTCTGTGCCTACTAGCCCCTGAACTGGCTAATGTACACGGCGTGAGGGGCCGTGGTGGATTTGCCTGATTCCAGCTGGAGCTGGAGGAGTGAGTGGGGGAGCTGACGTTGTGGAGGGGGTGGGAAGGATTCTGTATAAAAGTAAGCACCGCTCACAAGTGGCAGCTCTGCATTTCCTGGACTTTCTTTCTGCCTCGGTGAGACACCGCTCGTCAGCTGCTGGAATTGTGTTTGGAGTTCTAGCCGGGTCTTGCCTTTTGTTTCGGTGCTTGCTGCCCTCTCTGTGCCTACTAGCCCCTGAACTGGCTAATGTACATGGCGTGAGAGGCCGTGCTGAATTTGCCTGATTCCAGCTGGAGCTGGAGGAGTGAGTGGGGAGCTGACATTGTTGTGGAGGGGGCGAGGAGGATTCTGTATAAAAGTAAGCGCCATTCATAAGCGCGTCGAGTGTATGATGCCCTCGGTGCCAGAATTTTCCTGCTTGAGATGAGAGGAGGGAAGGGGCTTGTTTATTGAAGGTTTCTAATTGTGTTAGTTAGGCTATTTAAGGTAGGAATGTTTTAAATTGTTCTAAGTCTTTATAAATTAATTAATTTTTGTTTGTTAGTTTGTTTAAATCAGAAATGTGTTGGGGGTCTGTAGGGCGACCTGTGGGGCCTAGGATCACCTATGGGAACTCACAGCTGCATGCCCTGCATCCCTTTATCCCTCTCCCTGTATCTGATATTACTATCAGGCGTTGCAGGGAAGTGGGGATTGTAAGGGATTGCTCTGCTTGTGGGCTATGTGTTGACCAGGAGCAGGTTGATGGAAGGATAGAGGTGGTTAGGTCCAGGAGACACCCTGAATTATTCAGGGCATCTAGGCGAAGCCAGACGTGGTTGGTGCCCATCTCCAGGGAGACCACCAGACCGAGTGGTCAGGTAACCCGAGGGGCTACACCACCCTCTACATCTCTGATGGCAGTGCTGTGCAATGCCAGGTCAATCAGAAACAAGACAGCAATTATTGGCTTTCATTACAGATACCTGGGTGGGAGATGATGCTGGCCCTGTTTTTGAGGCTGCAGTCCCCCCAGGATATACCGTTGTGCACTGCCCCAGAGAAAATTGCAGGGGCGGCGGTGTAGCCATTTGTTTTAGATCTAGCCTGACCTTCACCGTGCACCCGGTGGGAACTCCAGGTTCATTTGAGTGTGTGGCCATTTGTGGAGGACTCGGCATTGGCTGCAGGATCCTCCTCATCTACTGCCCTCCTGGTCTGATGGGGGGTTTCCTGCAGGAATTTGCCAAGTTTGTTGCCGGCGAGACGTTGGATTCCCCCAGATGTGTTTTTCTGGGAGATTTCAATGTCTGGGCTGATGATAAAGCTCAAAGGTGCACCAGCGAATTTTTGCAAAATATGTCCTTGTTAGGGCTGATGCAGTTTGTTGATGCACCTACTCATCGGGATGGCCACACATTGGACCTGGTGTTCTCACTGGGGATCGAGATTGTAGATCTTGTGATTGATCAGGTATTCTGGTCTGATCATTGCACGGTGAAGTTCATGCTTGGGGCTCCTGCCGTAAGTTTCTACCCTGCCGAGATGATTCGCTGCCGTCCTTTACGTGATCTTACCCCTGAGGGTTTTATGGTGGCAGTCAATTTATCTAGTCTGGGTGGTGCATGCGTCGGAGCTGTTGGTGTCGGTGTGGACACCTATAATAAGGTATTATCTGACACCATCAACTCTTTCACACCTATCCGTGTACGACCCAGAACTTCGTACCTGAGGTCTCCTTGGTATGATGGAGATCTTAGGGAAATGAAGAAGATGGGTCGGAGATTAGAGCACTGCTGGAGGAAGTCCCGCCTGGAGATGGACAACTGGTCCTGTGTGCACATTATTGTGCATATCAGGAGGCAATCAACCGAAAGAAGACAGCATTTTTGTCTCGGGAGATTGCTGCTGGGAGAAACCGACCAGCCTCACTCTTCTGGACTGTTGATAGACTTCTTCATCCTGTCTGTCTCCAGCCTGGAAGAGTTTCCTCAAATGAGGATTGTGAGGATTTTGCTCGTTTTTTCTCGGACAGGGTGTCTTTGATCTGGTGGGACGTTTCTTCAGCCAGAAATACCATTGCTGACAGTGGTCATCAGTTGTGTGCTGAGTGCACTCTGCCTAGTTGGGGAGAGTTTAGGCCAGTGGAGGTCTGTGAGGTTATTGAGGTGGCAGTCAATCTGAAGCATACCTTTTGTGAACTGGACCCAGTGCCAACGCATTTCTTAATGAGATGCATTGACTCTGTTGGCCCGGTGTTTGCCCTGATTGTCCGGTGCTCCTTGAGTCAGGGTGTCTTTCCAGATGCCTTGAAGGAGACCCTGGTGAGATCCCTTTTAAAGAAATCTTCTTTGAACCTGGAGGTCAGGGAAAATTACCGTCCCATCTCTAACCTCCCATTTTTGGGGAAGATTGTTGAGAAGGTGGTATCGCTTCAGTTGGAGGAACGTCTCTTGACTCACGAGTTGTATGATCCTTTCCAGTCGGCTTTTCGGGCCAGACATAGCACTGAAACTGCATTAGTTCGGGTGCAGAATGACCTCCTCAGGGCTAGAGACCGAGGGGACAGGACAATTCTTGTTCTCCTCGATCTCTCTTCAGCATTTGATACTGTGGACCATTGTGTGTTGCTTCTCCGCCTGAGGGAGTTATGTGGACTCACCAGTACTGTCATCAAGTGGTTTGAGTTCTTTCTCACCAATAGGAGACAGCGGGTTGTGATGGGAAATTTTTCATCTACACCCTGCCTCCTTTTGTGTGGAGTCCCTTAGGGTTTGGTATTGGCCCCAATGTTGTTCGCAGTATATATGCTGCCCTGGGGATTATTAGGAAGTATGGTCTGAGTTTCATTGCTATGCTGATGATACTCAGCTATACTTATCCTTTGCCCCAGGAACATCAAACGCAGTGGACGTGTTAAATATCTGTCTGGCTGAGATTAGTGACTGGATGGCCTCCAGCTGGCTACGACTGAACCCTGACAAGACTGAGGTATTGGTAGTGGAGTCAAACAGAGTTCGTGATAGGATGGCCTCTGACTCCGCAACTGGACTTGTGCTAGGAGCTGCGTCATTGATGGCCTCCCCTTGGGTGCGTGATCTTGGTGTGATTCTTGACAGGAATCTGTCCATGGAGGTTCAAATATCTTCCGTGGTTCATTCCTGTTTTTTCCATCTTAGAAACATTGCCAGGATTAAGCCCCTTGTTCCGTCTCTGGACCTCCATACCTTGATACATGCCTTAGTCACTTCTAGGCTTGACTACTGTAATGCCCTCTATCTTGGGGTCTCTGGGGGCTCTCTTTGCAGACTGCAGCTAGTGCAAAATGCTGCTGCCCGGCTTTTGACTGGGCAAAGTAAATTTTGCCATATTACACCTGTGTTGCGCCAATTGCACTGGCTGCCTGTCAGGTGGAGAGTGCTCTTCAAGGTGGGTTTTCTCACCTATAAGGCCCTACACGGACAGGGCCCTGGTTACCTGTCAGTTCTCCTGGTATCTTCTTCCTCTATCCGTAATCTCCGCTCTTCTAGTGGTGGCATCCTAACTGTTCCAAGAGTGAGATTAAAATCTGCAGGCGGCCGAGCTTTTAGTGTTGCAGCTCCCGCTCTTTGGAACTCCTTACCAGCTGTAGTTAGGAAGGCCCCCACTATAATTGCCTTTAAGGCTGACCTGAAGACCTTCCTATTTCTGCAAGCTTTTGGGGTGTAATTCTGATTATTTATATTTATTATTTTATTTTATATATTTATGCGGTATGAAATGCTGTAAAGTTTTGTGCGGTGCCCAGAGCCTTTGAAATTGGGCATCTTTTTAAATAAACTTGCTTTTGCCTTTTGCCTTTAGTATTCCAACTCCTCATTTTCTGCTCCGAGACCCATTATTATGCATACATTCTTTGTACTCACTGTCTTTCTCTATGCAGCTTTTGGGGAAAACCAGCCTGTGCGCTTACATTACTGTTACCCTTACCACTTCTGCTTGTGGTTCCGTACCTGTTTCATTTACTGTTCCCGTCTATGGCACCATGAGCATTACCCTTTGCATTTTCATTTGTGCTTTCGTTTGCATTATTTTAACCATTTGTGTCTACAGTACTGTTTATCTTTGTGTTTTGCTTTGCATCACCATGTGCATTACCATTTGCGTTTGCAGGCACCGTGTTACTATGTGACAAGACATCACATGGCGGGAGCATCCCGCCACCGCACTACATTCACTATTTCTCATTATCATTCTCAAAAAGAAGGGAAATTAGAGGCAAAACTCCATTTAATACATTAGTTAGGGTTGTTCCACAGTGACAAAGAGAATTAAATTATTGGGGTCAAAAGCCCCCTTGGATCCCTAATCCTCACACCCCAACGCATCAGGGTGCACATTGGTTTATTAGGTCCTACTCTCACCCCATTCTCCATACCTCTGCTTCTTCACAGATCTGATGGGGTGAGAGTTAGGTCCAGCAACCCCAATGTGCATCCCGATGCCAGTTGGGGGTGTGGGAGGGGGGTCCAAGGAAGGCTTTATATTAAACGGTTCAAAAGTTATTAAAAAAGCAAGTTTCCCATTATAGTCATGAGGAAAGTTAACAAAATATGTGAAAGTGTTGCAAATGCAGTTTTTGGTGTCTCAAATTACCCTTGTAGTGTTGCAAATGAGCCATCTTGTTTTCAGTTGGTTGTCACAGAAATGCTGGCATTTAAATTTGGGACCCTCTAGGGAAACAATTCTTGTTGTGTTCACCTAGTCAAGCCCTGGGGATGCTAGCCATGTCTTTTGTGGGGGGTAAAACACCACAGAAATATGTTTTTTTTAATTTTTGTAAAAAGTAGTGTCTCAAAGTAGTGTCGCATATGCGACACTTTTGTGATTTCATTTGCGAAAGTGTCATGATTTGCAAAAGTACTTTGCAACACTATGGCCTAAACAATAAGGAATCCTTGCCACCCTGCTGCAAAAGAATGGTTTTGTCTTTTGGGCTGAAATTTGGGGGGAAGAAAGCCAAGATCCAACAGATGTGCCTTCTGGTGGTTTGGAGAGCTGCAAAGTTACAGCACTCTGAATTTGACAATTTTTCCAATAGGCTAACATTACAGTGTCTGCCATGCCTTTTGGGGCCTGTATCTCGAAAACAGTTTGAGATACGGACTTTTCGTTGAAAGAATGCTTAGTCCCCCACTAGGGGGCTAAGTGCAAAACTAGCCCAGAAAGTCATAAATAATATGAGATTTTAAATTTTTTTCTATGTCATACGGTTTCTGAGATACAAGGAATTTAGTATTTCAAGTGCTGATTTTCTGCTCTGAGGGCCATTATTATGCATACATTCTTTGTATGCCCTATGCTTTTGAATGCACCTTTTTGGGAAACAAAGGGTGTGCATTTGCATTACTGTTACCATTAGCATTTCCGCTTGTGTTTCTGTTACCGTTTGCGTTAGCGGATCCATTTATGTCACCATCTGCGTTGCCCTTTGCATTTGTGTTTAAGTTACTGTTTCCATTTCTGTTACCATTTTTGTTTGTGTTTACTTTTGCATCGCCGTGTACGTTACCCTTTGCGTTTGTGTTTGTGCTTGCATTTGCATTACTGTTACCATTTGCATTTCCATTACTGTTTTTGTTTGCATTTACTTTTGCTTCACCATGTGTGTTACCATTTGCATCTGCATACGCGCTTGCTCTTGTCTGTACATTTGCATTTGTGTTTCCTTTGGCATCAAATTTGGTGTTACCACAAGCATTTGCGTTTCCAATTGTGTTACCATGACTGTGTGCATTACCATATGTACTTGAGTTTGTGTTTGTGTTTATGTTTACGTTAGTGTTTCCTTTGGCTTCATTATTGGTGTTACCGTAACCATTTGCATTTCCAATTGCATTACCGTTACCGTTTACATGTTCATTACCATTTGCATTTCTGTTGGCCTTAGCGTTTGCATTTTCGGTAGCATTTCAGTTGTTAAGTGTGTTACTCTTTCCTTCTGTGTCAACATTGCCATTACCATTTGTGTTTCTGTTTGTGTTTGTGTTACCGTTTGCATTTTCTTTACTGTTTGCATTTCTGTTGACGTTAGTGTTTGCCTTACTGTTTGTGTTACCATTTCTGATTTAATTTACATTTGCACTTGAATTTCTCTTCCCGTTTGTATTATCGTTTCCATTTGCATCACCATGTGTGTTACCTTTTGCGCTTGCATTTGCGTTACCATTACCGTTATTATTTTCTTTTACCTCACTGTTTCCATTACTGTTTGCATTAACGTTACTGTTTGTGTTGTTGCGTTTGTGTAGTGCAGTACAAAACATGGTTTTTGATATTTTTCTGCACTGTCTTCCATGATGCATAGCGCAGCCAGTGTGTGGTTGGTTGGTCTGAACCTTGGCACATAGAAGACATTTGTTCACGGAACATGCCAGTTTTTGTTTGGAGAAAACATGTTGTTCCGTTCCAGAGTTATTGCCATTTGAAGTTGCCCCACTTTGCAATTACCAATTTTTCAGCCTCCAGGTCTGCCATTTTAGTGCATTTTCAGCTGCAATTTCCTCTATTTTGTGGTGGAAGACTTCTTAAAGGTGTAGAAACATAAAAATTGAATATCTCTGGAATGGTTTGTTCTTTTTACATGAAATTTGGAGGGTGTTGAGTGGATGTTCTGTTGATGTGATGTATGTTGTTTACATGTTTGAAAATGAATTTGCTGTGGAGATACTGTGTGATGCAGTTAACATTTTGCACATAGTGTTCTGCATGGTGTTACTGGCTTGAAATTTATAGTGTAGGTAGCTCTAGTGGTACAGAGGTGCCTTGCAGTGGTTTGGTATGTAAAATATTAACAGGTGCAGAATTATGCCACTCCAATGAATGAACATTTGGCTCATTATGCTTCAATAACTTTTGAACCGTGTGTCTGATTTGCCTGGCATTTGGAATCTGCAAAGATTAATAAAACATCCTTGATTGTGACAATTTTTGGGTCACTGGGTCTTATGGTTGCTGAACTGTGCATGTTACATTGTTTGCTTGTGGCACTGTGTGACCGTTGAATGGAAGTACACACAATTCTGGACGCACATTCCATTCATTATTTATAGTACACATTCTCAAAAAAAAGGGAAATTCATGGCAAAAAACTCTGTTTAATGTATCAGTTAGGGTTGTTTCACAGTGACAAATGCAAGGAAATTCAGTGTTAGGGTTGCCACCCCTTGCACCCCACGCCCCCACCAACAGGCATTGGGGTGTCTGTTGGGGTCATCAGTCCTAACTCTCACCCCATTGTCCTATACTGCACCACCTCAGCTTATTTACACATGGAATGGGGTGAGAGTTAGGACCGATGACCCCAACGCACACCCCGATGCCTGTTGGTGGGGCTGGGGTGGGCATGGGGTGCAAGGGGTCGCAACCCTAACACCGAATTTCCTTGCTTTTGTCACTGTGGAACAACCCTGGTCCCTAACTGATGCATTAAATGGAGTTTTTTGCCATGAATATATATATATATATATATATATGAATATTTGAGTAGTGTATTTAATGCTAAACCCCAAATTTTGCACCTTAATAGCTTTGCCCCCATTAAATGGAATTGCACAAAATTTTGGATGTGTGGTTCTGTTGATCAGATCTATTGATGTGCTAACTTTCATACCAATCAGATGTACTAATTCCGAGATCCAGATAGTGAAAAAAAGTGATTGTTTTGGAGTTTTTAGCTGTTTTCTTTGTCCACCTCTACCACCCAGATGGTTTGGAAATTTGGTTTGAAACTTTCAGGGCAGAAAGAGCTTGGCCTGCAGATGTGCTCTTTGCTAGTTTAATGAAAAAATATGAATCCATTTCAGAGTTATTTATTTAAAAAATGTTGGTTCTGAGCATGCACAGTAGGCACTTTCAGGTTAGCTGCAGAGAACGAAGCAAGAACTGGGTCACATGAAAAGGGATCATTTTTTTTTATTGGTTAATCCTCTTTCATGAGAAAAAATCCTCTTTTTATATGCCGCTATCTTGTTTACCAATTTTTCCCAAAAAATAAAATTTCCACATCCCACAAAAATAGCATTGTTCAGAGACACCAACACAAGTACCTTGCTCATTGGGACCCCATTAGGTGGATTCTACATTTAGTTTGTGTAAAAATGACCTCCCAAATGTGTATGTCCTTTTCTTTTATTCTTTTTTATGATTCGCTTCTACTTTTTCCATATGGACAAATGAAACAAGAATTTGGCCATATGGAAAAGGATCCCAAGTCATAACTCACTCTTTTTCCTTGGTGTCTAGTGGTGTACCCACCCTCCAACTTCCCTCCCCATATCTTACAATGTTTCCCTGGTGTCTAGTGGCACTCCCACCCTCCGGTTGCCATCCCACTATTTCATAATGTTTCCCTGGTATCTAGTGGCACTCCCCCACACCCCTCCGATCACTGTCCCTGTAATTTTTAATGGTTCCCTGGTATCTAGTGGCACCCCATACCCTTTAATGGCTGCCCCCATATGTTTTACTGTTTCCCTGGTGTCTAATGGCACCCCCACCCCTCCAATTGCTGTCCCTGTATATTTGAATCTTTCCATGGTGTCTAGTGGTACCCCCTACCCTCCGATTGCCATTCCCCTTGAGTTTTGTCTTTTCCCTGGTATCTAGTGGTACCCCTCACCCTCTGATCACCCTACTCTCTGAAATAAAGAAAATGGTCCCTCACTGTCTTTATTTTTTAAAACCTGTAAAGAAAGAAAACAATCCCTTATGGATCCACCCCCCACCCTGACCTCCCAGTCAGAACCTACCACCCTGCACCTGCCCACACCCCTACACACCCTCACTCACCTGAACAGATCCCGGGGTGAAGATTTACTCTCCAATCAAAGACAAGTCTTGCTGCTGGAAATGCTGACTGTTATATAAGAAAGTAAGGTAAGTGCGGGTCAATGTACTTTGACGGCAGATAAGGACTGCTTGGCCCATCTAGTCTGCCCATTTCCCTACCTATAGGATAGGCTGCAGATCCTAGTTAACCAACAGCCTATTTCTTCCTACCCCCCACAAGAATTGCCTTATGTCTGTCCCATGCATTCTTGAATTCTCCCACAGTTTTAGACCCCACAACCTCCTCAGGAAGGCTGTTCCATGCATCCACTACCCTCTCTGTGAAATAATACTTCCTCACATTGCCCCTGAACCGCCCCTTCTATCTTTAAAGTGTGTCCCCTTGTTCTTGCACGTCTTTTTCTGAAAGATGCTACCCTCTTGGACTTTGTTGATTCCACTGAGGTACTTAAAAGTTTCTATCATGTCCCCCCTCTCCCTTCTTTCCTCAAGGGTATACATATTAAGCTCCTTTAGTCTCTCCTCATATGGCTTCCCTTGCAGACCCTGCACCATTTAGTTGCCCTCCTGTGGACTGCCTCCATCCTGTCTATGTCCTAGTGGAGATGGAGTCTCCAGAACTGGATGCATTACTCCAGATGGGGTCTCACCAACTGTCTGTACAGAGGGATAACAACTTCCTGTTTTCTGCTCTTGATGCCTCTCCCTATGCATCCCAGTATACCCCCAGCCCTCCCTACTGCCTTCTCACATTGCTTGCTAACCTTAAGGTCATCTGATATGATTACCCCCAGGTCCCTTTCCTTTTTTGTTGTTGTTACTACCTCCCCCCATTGTGTATTCTTCCCCTGGGTTCTTGTTTCCAGGTGCATTATTTTGTACTTCTTTGCATTGAATCCTAGCTGCCATACTTCTGACCATTCCCCACCCCACCCCACCCCTGAAGCAAACCAGGGGTGCAGTCTTCCTTGGGGTTGTCATCCCTAAAGCTCACTCTATTTTATACACTCCAGAAACATACACATCTAATGGGGGTAAGCTTTAGGGTTGACAACTGCAAGAAAGACTGCATCATTGATTTATTTCAGGGGTGGAGTTCAGATTTTGTGGTTGGAAACCCTAAAGCCACATTTCCCTACATTTGTGGCTGTAGCCTGAACCCTAAATATTGCATTATTGCAGTTTTCTGAATATATATTATAGGTGCACGGTTGCACCCCTTTATTTAGGGTTAAGTAGGGTGTTAATTGTTAAACCCATATTTTGCACTTTGGTAACTTCACAACCGCTCAACTAATTTGCATGAAATTGTGCATGCATGGTTTTGTGGGGTAGGTTTCTTGACATGCCAACTTCTGTTGTGATCTGATGTGTGGATTCTGAGATTCAGATAGTGAAAGAAAAGTGATCTTTTTGTTTTTTTTTGCTGTTTTCTTTATCCACCTCTAGCACCCAGACAGTTTGTACATTTGGTATAACATTTTTAGGATAGAAAGGGCTTGGCCACCAGATGTGCATTTTGCTGGTTTGGTAAAAAATATGGTAGCACGTCAATATGGTGAGTCAGTTTGGGTGATTTGATTTGCACAAATCAATTAGCACGAATGCAATATGGGTGAATGGTACATGTTGCTGAATAATCAATTTATGTGAGTATGACTATTCAGCGAATCCCAGAGGCTTTGAGTACCTCAGAATTAGAATCCTAAAGATTGGGGGTATGGGGGAATTGCCCCCCGTGGGGGTGCAGGGCAGCATAGTTCCCCTTCCAAACCAAGGCAGCTGTGCATTGCTTTACTGCACCTGTTCATACTCACAGCACAACAGCCTGATTGGATACAGGTGCAGCAGGGTGATTGTAGGAGGAGCAACTTATGGCCAATGTCAGGCTAGAGCAGATTGTGTCTGGGGCAGCCACGATCTGCAGCTGTCTGAGGTACCATAACCTCACAGACCGACTTGCTCAGGTTGTTGGTGAGTATGCCACTCTTAACTGCATTGAATATCTATGCGGGATTGGCATACAATTTTCAGCTTCAGCTCTGATTTATTAGCTGAAATTAGAATTGACAAATTGACCGGTCGCTGTATTTTTCCACGTTATTACTGAGTTGCTGAAATTGAATGTGCTGCAATTAAATCGCTGAAATAACACAGAGCCAAAAATATTAATCCATTCCAGAGTTACTAATTTTTTAAATTTCAGTTCTTAGCATGCTCAGTAGTCTCCCTCAGGGTAGCTGCATGGAATGAAAAAAGGAATGGGTCATACAAAAAGGATCCTTTTGCATATGGGTGAATCCTTTTTCATGAGAAAAAAAATCCTTTTTCATATGCTGCCATTTTGTTTTCCATTTTCTTGAAAAATAAAAATTCAAACCCTACAAAGATGACATGCTGCAGAGAGAACAACACATGTATCCTGCTCATCAGGACTCCGTTAAGGGGATTCGGCACATTACTATTGTTAAAATGATCCTCAAGTGTGTTTTTTTTGGTTTTTTTGCATCTTTTTTGTGACTTGTTTCTGCTTTTTTCATGTGGCCAAACAAAAAAGTATTCAGCCATATGAAAAAGGATCCTTTTGGCTATATTGTTACTTGTTTTATTTATTTTGGGCAGAACATTGCAAATTTAATTTAATTTTACTACACTGCTTCTACTTTTCATTTTTAAGTTGTTTGCCATTTTTAAGTAGTTCAAGAGTAGACAGGGAACATTAGTCAGGAACGCCCAGTGATGTAGTGTGAGGAGGACAAATTTTTTATTTTGGTGCACTGGTCAAGTCTACTAAATTATATTACCACTGTTTTTTTACATTCTTTTTTTACACATCAAGTATTATCCTGCAGGTGTTCTCTGCATACAAGTCCAATCTCTGTAGTCTGTCTTCCTGTCAGCTTGCCAGCCTCAAGAGGTATATCACCTGCACCATCAGGTGCTGAGTGGAGTGGAGGAGTGGAGCAGGATTGGAACTTAATTGACAGGGCTGTTACTATTATGAGAGAACCAGGGCTGCAGAACACTCACTGACAGGACCCATGGGGGGGGAGGTCTCCAAAACCTTTATGATTCATGTACCTTTTATTTTATTTCTGTATTTGGTTTTAAAAAATTTCCTTAGCATTTTATTTTCATTTATTTCTTAAGTAGGTTTTTCAGTGATGGAAATGGCATAGAAATTGTAACATTTTTGTTTTAGCAGGAGTGTTTTTTTTGTCTCAGTTGGCTGTGAAATCACTAGCTGAAGTAGGTTTTTGATTCCCCATCCAGCATTGCCTGTTCAGCAAGCATAGCTCCCTGTTCAGCTTGACCTATTATAGGCTAGAAGTCTCATGCTTTTTTAACTTCTGGAAATGTTGCTTGCTTTAGGTCTTTTATATAGCAGTAAACTGCCATTTAACTGAGTTTAACTCTTCTGCTGTCTTTGTTGCAGTCCTTGACTTGCTTCAGCTTTTAGAGCTTTACGATTTTCCCAGAATTTTCACCATGGTGTCCACAGCATGCTGCTTTGCAGAGTTAGTTCTCAATTCAGTACATTTTTCTTTGATAGATTTGATAAGTCCAAGAACACCAGGAGAACCACTTGCATCATCTTGTATTCTTTTAACCAATGTCAGTATCAACATTTTTTCTGAAAACCTGTTGCCCCTCACAGCAGTCGAGATTGGGCTCAGAACTGGAGAAAAGGCTGACAATTTTACTTCCTGTTGTCATTATTTTATCATTTCCAGTAACAATTTATTCTTCATTCTGCTTTTACATTTTGTCATATATGCAAGTCTCTTTGTAGCTCCGGAGACCAGCGCTCTCATTTTTCTTTTGGCAGAGATGGAGACAGGTGCTAGAAATTATGCATTGCTGCTACCTGCATCTTCTTGAATGTTTAACTGTTATGGTACATGCACAAAGAAAGTATGTTGTTCCAACAGTAGCATGTTTGCAAAGTGTGGATTCTTTAAATATTTCACTACTTTCACTCAAGAAAGTTACTTGTTTAATCTCCTGTTCTTTCAGCTATTTCCTTTTCGTTGCGCCACTCACAAGATTAGAAGCTGACACCCAGTCTCTCTTTACTACTACAAGGTTTTTAAATGGTGCACTGTTCCTATTTTTGCTATGTTAACCTATCTTATAGTGATTCTGTCCTATTTATTAACTCCAGACACTTTGTTATTCAATTTCATTTATTTATTTATTTAAAATTTGATAACTGTAAGAAGCACCAAAGAGCGGAAGCTCATCTCCAGGTGTGACCTGGGGGAGGGGAACATAGGATACAGACTTGACAATGAGAAAATATGATTACAAGTAGGCAAGACTAAGGGTCAAATGGTTACAAGACCCAGCACAGCAGGTAGCAGCCAAACAAGGAGTACAATTTACACACAGTTTTAAAAATACAAGTACAAATCAGGCAAGGTTTGAAACACCAGATAATAAATTAAAGGTCCTAGGCAAATGTTGTGAGGCCATGTGGCATAGCTCAGCACTGGAATGGCATCTTAAAGGGCTACAAAGGGATGGCAACTAAAGAACTAGTGAGGAAGGGGAGGGGAGCACAGAGAGCACATTGGGTGAGGGAGGAGTCTGAGGAGCCTTTTGAGTGATAGGGAGGAGGATTGTCGGAGGTCAAGGGGAAGAAGTAATGCTTGTAAGAATAAGTAAACAAACTAATAAATAAAATGAAACTAACACCATCTGATGCTGGTTTCTGTTCCTTGGTTTGATTGTAGGAAAAGATAAAGAAAACTGTCCATCAAAGTCTGTTGTTGCCATTGCCATAACTGCCCCCCCCCAGAATACAACAAAATACATATGATAAAATTATTTGAGACAAATATTGCTACTTTATTAATTGACAGGGCTATTATTTTTTATGAGAGAAGTAGGATTTTATGTGATAACAGTGAGTCTTTAACTGTGACAATCACATAGAGCAAGAACAAAATTGCCCGAAGTCAAAAGGCTGAACAACATAAGACAGACCATAGCAAACAGCAACAGTCATTTACTACAGCAATATTGCAACCGAACCAAGTATTTTTATGTGGGGTCTATGCCTCCCACACCACCCTTTGTGGGGGGGAAAGCCCCCTGCACCCCCCAAAATTAAGATTACCAGCTCCAGGGGGAGCAGACACAGAAAAACTATAAAAGCCCCAGGAAGAAAAAAAATATTTCCCTGCACCAAGACCAGAACCCAGCACCACAGGCTTCGGCTTGGTGGCTTAATAATAATAATAATAATAATAAACTTTATTTGTCTGCGCCTTTCTTAAAACCAAGGCACATTACAATAAATTACAGATAAAAACATTCTAAAACCATACAATACTTCATATGACTAAAATTAACAGCGAGGCAACTAAAATACATCAGCATTATCTGTAAATGCCTTTTTCCATAGAAAGGACTTTAAGCCCTTTTTAAAACCCTCCACCATCATGCACTCTCGAATCCAATGTGGTAGAGAATTCCAGAGGGTGGGTGCCGCAAACATAAAAGCTCGGGCACCATAAGATTTTAAACTAACCCTCGGGATCTCTAGCAACCCCTCATTGGTGGAGCAGAGTGGATGTGTCGGTCGGTAAGGCACCAGGAGCTCTTTCAGTTAGTCAGGGTCCAACCCGTGTAGGGCTTTATAAGTCATAAGACCTACTTTAAAGGTGATCCACCACTGAATTGGCAGCCAGTGCAGATCTCGGAGCACCGGTGTGATATGCGAGGAACGGGAAGTCCCCGTTAACAACAGGGCTGCTGAGTTCTGCACTAGCTGCAGGTGGTGGATATCTACCCCAGACAGCCCAAAGTAAAGGGAATTGCAGTAGTCCAGGTGAGAGGTCACAAAGGCGTGGATCAGCGTAGGTAGGTCACCAGATGGAATGAGGTGCTTGATCCTGGCGATGTTCCTAAGATGGTAGAAGGATGTCTTAATGACTGCTGACACTTGCGCATGCAGAGTCAGCTGATCGTCCAGAATCACCCCCAGATCTTGCACCCTTTCAGCGGTCGGGAGCTCCACACCTCCCAAGAATAGACCGGAGGCTAAGCATCCACCCGACCCCTTGATACGGTGACCGGGATCCACAACCAACACCTCAGTCTTCCCAGAGTTCAACTTCAGCCAGCTGGACCTCATCCAATCCTGGATCTCCCTGAGACAGCTGTTAAACACTGAGAGAGCTCTATTCTGGTCAGGTACAAAAGATAGATAGAGCTGGGTGTCATCGGCATAACAATGAAACTCCAGCCCATATCTTCTTACAATGTCTCCGAGGGGAAGCATGTACACTGCAAACCATATGGGAGAAAGCACAGAGCCCTGAGGCACCCCACAGGTCAGAGCAGTAGGCTCAGAGGAAAAAATCCCCGATACCACCCTCTGAGTTCTACCTGTGAGGAAGGAAGTAAACCATCTGAGGACCAAGCCCAACAGCCCACAGATGTATCTCAGGTGCTCAAGCAACACCCCATGGTCTACGGTGTCAAAGCTGCTGACAGGTCCAAAGGACCAAATGGACCATTTTTCTGGTCTCTCGCCATCAAGAGATCATTGAGGACCCGAACCAGCGCAGTCTCAGTGCTGTGTCTCTTACGAAAACCTGATTGAAGAGGATCGTAGATATTATGGATGGTAAGATAGTTGTCTAACTGGGCTGCACCACTTTCTAGATAACCTTCCCAACAAAGGGGAGGTTCGAGATGGGTCTGTAGTTTAACAGGGAGTCGGGGTCCAAAGATGTCTTTTTCAACACTGGTGTCACTACCGCCTCCTTCAGGGAGCGGGGATATTCACCAATGTCCAGGGAACACCCAACTATCCTGGTGAGAACCGGGATGATGACCTCCCCACAGCCCACAATCAGGCCTGTGGGACCTGGATCTAAACTACAGCTAGCATATACCTAGGACAATCCTCATAATATCCTCAATTTCCGGCCTTGTGAAGGAACTCCAGGTGGACAAGGTGCTTGCAACCATAGGCTGGACCACTGCAACTCCCATGGAGGAGGCGGCGCAAATCTCGGCCCTGATGTCAGCCACCTTATCAGCAAAGAATCGAGCAAGCTCCTCACACTGTAACTGTGAAAAAGCTTGACGGATCTGCAGACAGGCTGGGTTGCACAGCCTGTCCACAGTTCGGAAGAGCTGGGCTGGTCGATTCTGAGCAGCAGCATTTTCTCCGGACAGGAACACTGCCTTCTTATGAGTAATTGCTGACTGGTAGAGTTTATAATGCTCTAGAAGTCTAAGATGGTCGGCATCAGAGCCGGACTTCTGCCAACCTCTCTCCAACCTGCGACCAAGTCTCCACAACTCCCTCAGATCCTGATCAAACCATGCCTTTGTGTAAAAGCTTAAGCCACTACACCAAATGGCCAGCTTGGCAGGGCTTGGCCAAACTAATCCTAATATACTGTTTCAGCGAATGTAGCTCGGTGCTACACTCGCTATAAGTACTTGTTGGTGTTTTTTGACAGTCGCTCTAAACTACAAGTGGTATTATTGAGTCGCTCATATTGAGCGGCTCAATAATACTTGGTCATATCACTGTACACCAGAATGAGGGCTGCAGGACACTCACTGATCAGACCATTGGGGGCTCTCTAAAACCTTGATGATTCATTCCATCTTATATATTTACTCCAAACACTTTTTTTATTCAAGAAGTAGTACTTGTAAGAATAAACAAACAAACAAATAAAATGAAACCAAAGGCATCCAATGTTCCTCAGTTCTGATAGTAGAAAAAAATAAACAGCTATGGGGTGATGGGATTTAGGCACTTACTGGAACGTGCTGCTGCCAACGCCTGCAGTCACCTTCCGGAATGGAAAGGTTTTTATTATCAGATATTTTATGTCACAATAAAAAATAAAATCACCTCCTGGCTAGTTGTGTTCCCTGGATTTTGTCAATTCTGGTGCTATCCCAGCATCATATGCTTTCCTATAAGGTAAATCAATGGAGAATCAAAGTTTGTGAAGTTAGCTTTCACTTTTACATTCGGTACTCATTCAGGCAGAGACACTGTGCCTGGTAAGAGAGCAGATACATAGTTTTGTTTATTATTATTATTATTCAGTAGTATGGCAAGGTGGTGAATGGGTGCTAGTGGGTACAGGGATGGAAAATGGATGGGAAATGAGATGTGCTGGTAGTGGAGCACTGATGAGGGGAGGGGATATGGGATGAGAGGGATCATGGTGGTGGTGGGTGGTCAACATGATGGGCTGGTGGGAGTGCAGAAAAGGGGACACAGCAAGGGTTGCAAGGGTAACAGCATTGGAGTGATGGGCTGGTGGTGTGTGGGAAAGAGGTGTTAGGGCCAGGAAATGGGATACAGTATTTTTGGGAGGGGGCATGGGCTGTCTGGTTGGTGGTGTGTAGAGCAGATGGAGTGGTGGGACATGGGATCAGTGGTGGTGGTGGTGGGCAAGGGGTTGGGAAGGACATGCATTTGCAAATTGAAGGTACTATATGCTCTTGCTGGTCTGTATGTAGGATATGTTGCTAGACAAATTGGCAGACTAGATTGGCCTGGCAGTCCCCTACTGCCATCACTTTCCTATGTTCCTATGTTCCTAGAAAGTCCCACAGGAGCAGCATGCTATGTGTATTGAGTTCATTGTGAGGAAGTGTGTGTGTGTGTGTGCTGAGGGTGAATCGGAAGTTCAATGTCCTCAGCTACAATTGTATATGCCCAGGTGCAAAAAATAAAAGTAAAATATCAACTTTTCTTGATTCAACTAAGGTCTTGAGAAGAATTTCATCATTTGCTGCTATTCTTTGATATGACTTTGTGAATTTTTCCATCTTCATTGCCATGCTAATGCTTACTGCTTTAGACACAGTAGGAGGACAGAACTAGCTAAAGTATCTAGGTACAGTAAAGTTTGCCATAAATGATATACACAGTGTTCTGTTACTGAGTTCCTCATTTTATGAAATATTACAGAGTACCTCATGACACAGTGGTGCTAACAACATTTACTATAATCTCTAAACAGCAGCTTCTGTTCTAGCTGAAATGCTGAATGGAAAAAAAGATGCAAATGTCACTCAGAAGCTGTTTGGCCATTTTGTAAGATAAAGGACTCCATTTTGAAGAAAAAAGCTTCTAAATGTTCAGTAGTGCGTTTGTGCTTTGGGGACTTTAATTGAAACAAAGACACTGCTATTTACATACAGAACAGTATCATTTTATGTTCACTGGAGAGTGGCTTTCAAGGGATGTAACACTGTCAGTCCAATGCAGAGTGGTCTGCAAGGGGCTCATCAGTGTCACACCAATTATCAGTCATGCTGATCATGATAATATTCTGGTTTGCTGGGTGGAAACTTTGTGCATTTCAAAGGAAAGAGCCAACCCAATCATAGATCAGGTCTTTCCTCTGATCTATGCCACAAAGCAAGCACAGGTGATCTGTCATAATCAGCCTGCTGAGAAAGTACACCCTGTAGCAAAGAAAACCATCTATCGATGTCTGTTGCTGGTGCTAACACAACTGTCTCTTAAGCCGACCCTCCCTCTCCCAGCACCTACTACCCCACCCACCCTCAAATATAACACTGACACTGGGGATGCCCCGTCCCTCAGTGTTGCCTCCTGAAATAAAGAAAACCACCCCTCATAGTTTTACATATATACATATATATATATATACATATATAGACCCTCCGGACCCTGTGCTCTCACGTACACATACCTACGGAGTCATACAGCAGCCCTAGAGAGCAAGGAACACTTGTAGCAGGCCCTTCGGGCCATGCTCTCCCACCAAACTGCTCATTTGTGCAGAATGATATGCATCTGTGGGAATGTGGGCCCTCCGGGTCCTACTCTCCCACTTACACATAACTACGGAACCATAAAGTAGCCCAATAGGACTCAAAAGGAACCCTTGTAACACTAAATTGCCAATATCTCAGTGACCGTACAACCTAGGAAAAAAATTCCACTGCAGGTATAATTTATGATTTCCAAATTCCAATGCTGAACTAAGCCATGAGTGACGAAAAATCCGTATCTCACTTCGCTTTCGAGATACAGGCACTGAAAGTCACTATGGGCGCCGTAATGTTATTCTATGAGAAAAATCAAAACTTCGTGACAGCATATCTATGAAACCAATTAACTATTCAACACCTAAATAGCATAATTCACATCTCTGGGGCATCCTCTTAGTACCCTTAACATTTCAAGTCAAAAGACCAAAACGTTAACTTACAATGCAGTGATAAAGTTTTTAAAAGTTTAAAAATTCCTCTTTCGGGAGGTAGCAAAATCCCTGACTGTGAGGTCAATCCCCATTCGACAGCTGTCAAAATCATCATCCGCAAAAAATCCTTGACCGTTAAATTTTGGTCATCTGGTCACAAAGTGATGGTCAAGGATTCTGTTACCTCATGAAAGGGGATTGCTGGCAGAATGGGATTTTGTCAGCTCACGGACTAGGATTTTGTCAGCTCATGAAAGGAGATTCAAAAACCCAATCCCCTTTCATGAGCTGACAAAGTCCCAATCCACCAGCCGATCCCCTTTCATGAGGCAGCAAAATCCTTGACCGTCAGTCAATCCTTGTCTGCAAGAAGGGCCATCTGGTCACAAAGTGACAGTCAAGGATTTTGCTACCTCTCAAAAGGGGATCAACTCATGGACTGGGATTTTGTCAGCTCACAAACGGGGATCAGAAGCTAGTCATGGATGAAGAATTTCAAAATTTGAAATGCACATTTTTTGGCCAAAATGAAGCAAACCAATGGTATAAGGTTGTAGAGGGCATCACCCTGAACAAAACCCATGTCTTATTGCAACAAAAAGTCACCCATGGAGGAAGCTACGACATTTTGTTTGAGGGAAAAAATGAAAAGAAGATGGCAGCTCACGGACAAGGAATTTCTTCTGACGGACTGGGATTTTTTAAATCCTCTTTCATGAGTTGACAAAATCCTTGACCGTGAGCCCAATCCCCTTTCGCAAAACATACATATAAATTTTGGAGTGAACTGAACCTGCTCAGAACCCAAACATTAAAAATTAAATAACTTTGGAACAGATTAATATTTTTTAACCAATCTAATGCTGTATTGTTCTTTGTTCCAAACCCTTTTGACATTCCAAATTTCAGACCAAAACACCAAATGGTGTGGTCACAGCATCATGGGCAAACAAATGTATCAAAAGTGGTGAAAAATGCATTCTTCAGTGCTTCGCTGCACAAAAAACATATGTCTGGCCAAAATGAAACTAGGCAAATCAAGAGATCTACCATACAAGACCACGCATTCCAAATTTTGTGCAAATCCGTCAAACGGTTGCAAAGTTATTAACGTGCAAAATTTGGGGTTTAACATTAAAGTGCCTACTCAACCCTAACTATACTGTTGAAACATCACCAGTATTATATATATATATATGTATATATATACAGTATATATGTCACCTGTAAGAAAGGAAATCAACACACCGATGTCTGTTTCTGCTGCCACCTTTATTGTGAGCATGCAAAAAAATAATGAAAATGAACTGCAAGGAATGTTGTCCTTGCTTAGCTGGTTTATAAGCTGACCAGCCATGCTCCATGCAACTAGTGACACTGGGAGCCATGTTGATGAGCAGTGTCTGAGGCTGAGCAGCTGCATATACATTTACTAATACCCACCCCCACATTACCTGCACCCCTAGGTGCAGTCATGAGGGTGTGTTAGTTGCTCCAAGTGCGGCTCATAATATTTAAAGAATGCCAGTCTAGTTTTACCACTGCTGGGATAAGACACTATTCTGATTGTAACAATTCCTGTTGATTAAGTGGAGTGGAGCTTTTAATGACTTCAAACAGGATACACACAGTCACAGAGTCAAGGTGGTATACATCGGTTCCCTCTCAGCGACTGCTCCTGGTATGAAAACCTGGCACTCCCTTCATCACACATGTTGACACTTCGATAAGTATTAAAGTGGCTATAGCCATAATTCCACCCCCAAGAGTTAAATTATTCTGCATTTAAACTTTGGTAGATGGAATCCTAATAGGTAATAATTGAGACGGGCAACAACGAATAACACCGCATAGGCAGTAATGGGCTATTGTAGCAAGACACCACTGAAAATGAGATATTGCATCTCATCTGCTCTATCCTGTGTAAATATATGGTAAAATGTGTACAAGTAAGACCTGATAGAACAACAATCCCAGCAGTGAACATTTGGCATTGGCAAATGCTTCTATTGTTCTTAACTTCTATTGTTTTGTGGGATGGGTTGGGGTGAGGTGGGTGGGTGGTCTGGGGTGAGGGTTTTAGGATGTGTGTGGTTAGGCTTTATGTTGGTACTTTTATTTTAAGTGAGTATGCTGTTTGTGGATGTATGTAGGCTAGTGAGAGTGCGGGAAGGTGTTGGTTTTATCTTTTGATACACATTGTGTTATGTATTGAATGTGCCTGTCTAAGACTTTGGGCAGGATCACTTATTCCTCATTTCAGTTGTTTGTTCTGCACCTGTTCAGGAATATCCCCCTCCCTGTGGAAGTGTATAATCATGGCAGGGGCTGGGGTTCAGTGCAGGAGGATTAAACAAATGAGGGTGCAGTTACATTATGTCAAAAAGTAAGGAAATTCTTTGCAAGAAAACTGAGTTAATGCAACATTTAGGGTTCAGCCTAAAGCAACAAAAGTTGGAGTATGTGGTTTAAGGGTTTCAAACCCTAAAACTCCACCAAAAACTCTGAAGAAAATCAGGGGTGCAGTCTTTCTTGGGGTTGTCAACCCTAAAGCTCACCCTATTACAGTAACAAGAAAACTCCAATGTGATGGACACAGGTGTATATATTTCACAAGTGTATAGAATGGGGTCAGCTTTAGGGTTGACAACCCTAAAACCACATTTCCCTACTTTTGTAACTTTAGGCTGTACCCTAAATGTTGCATTAACACAGTATTTTGCAAAGAATATATATATATATATATATATATATATATATATATACACACACATATACGCACACACACACACACACACACACACACACACACACACACACACACACACACATATATATATATATATATAAAAGACAAAGAACCTATATGTGCAAACACTGAGGCAAGGGTTACCCCAAAGGACATTTGGCTGGGAAGCCAAGTTTCAAGAAAATACAAAATCACATGCCCACACAATGCAAAGCATCACAGGCTGCATATGCAAATCACCACAGAATGTTATGCTGGTTCAACTTTAAGCAGAATTGCATGGTGCTGAAAGGCCTCTCACACAGTTTGCAAAGGGTGCTAACAGATGACATAGACACGTGTTTTGGCCTACCAGGACTCATCAGTATGTCTCGTCTGTTTGACACCCCAGTGGAATGAACCAGCTACCCTAAGATGGTCTGTCTGGGTTATGTTGTGGTGAACCCATTAAAATAAAAAACTATTTAAAAGACAAAGAACCTCTGTGCACAAACACTGAGGCAAGGGTTACCCCAAAGGGCATTTGGCTGGGGAGCCAAGTTTCAAGAAAATACAAAATCACATATGCCTACACGATGCAAAGCATCTTGGGCTGCATATGCAAATCACCACAGAATGTTATGCTGGTTTAACTTTAAGCAGAATTGCATGGTGCCGAAAGGCCTCTCACACAGTTTGCAAAGGGTGCTAACAGACGACATATACATGTGTTTCATCCTACCAGGATTCATCAGTATGCCTCATCTGTTTGACACCCCAGTGGAATGAACCAGCTACACTAAGACAGTCTGTCTGGGTTATGTTGTGGTGAACCCATTAAAATAAAAAACTATTTAAAAGACAAAGAACCTCTGTGCGCAAACACTGAGGCAAGGGTTACCCCAAAGGGCATTTGGCTGGGAAGCCAAGTTTCAAGAAAATGCAAAATCACACATGCCCACACAATGCAAAGCATCATGGGCTGCATATGCAAATCACCACAGAATGTTATGCTGGTTCAACTTTAGCAAATTGCATAGTGCCGAAAAGACCTCTCACACAGTTTGCAAAGGGTGCTAACAGATGACATAGACGTGTTTGTCCTCAACAGGACTCATCAGTATGCCTCATTTGTTTGACACCCCAGTGGAATGAACCAGCTACCCTAAGACGGTCTGTCTGGGTTATGTTGTGGTGAACCCATTAAAATAAAAAACTATTTAAAAGACAAAGAACCCTCAGCAAAACACTGATGCAAGGGTTACCTCTTAGCGGCATTTGGCTGGAAGCCAAGTTTCAATAGGTCAGAAATCAATACCATGCCACACAATGCAAAGCATCATGGGCTGCATATGCAAATCACCACAGAATGTTATACTGGTTCAACTTTAAGGCAGAATTGCATGGTGCCGAATGGACTCTCACAGTTTGCAAAGGGTGCTAACAGATGACATAGACACGTGTTTCATCCTACCAGGACTCATCAGTATGCCTCGTCTGTTTGACACCCCAGTGGAATGAACCAGCTACCCTAAGATGGTCTGTCTGGCTTTTGTTGAGGTGAACCCATTAAAATAAAAAACTATTTAAAAGACAAAGAACCTCTCTGCTTAAAGTTGAACCAGCATAACATTCTGTGATGATTTGCATATGCAGACCATGATGCTTTGCATTGTGTGGGCATGTGTGATTTTATATATATATATATATATATATATATATATATATATATATATGGTAGAGGAGCCATTTACATGTTAAACCTAAAATTCTGCACCTTAATAACTTTGCAGCTGTTCATCAGATTTGCCTGAAATTTGGAACATGTGATCAAGAGCCATACATCTTGGGATCTGCCAACTTTCGTACTATTCGGATATACGACTGTGGAGTTATTAAGCGTGATCTGCGTGCACGTTTACGCTTTTTTTGAATTATTTGTCCGTCTCTACAGGTTGCACGGTTTGTACAACCAGTCCAAAATCTTCAGTGAACATGCGGCCGGGGTACCTTATGTGCCTTTTGAAGATTTTGTGAAAAAATATTAAACGGTTCAAAAGTTTTTAAAAAAACAATTTACCATTATAAGTCAATGGGAAAAGTTAACAAAAAGTTCAACAGTGTCGTAAATGCAGTTTTTACTTTAACAAATGGCCCTTTTACTGTCGCAAATCCACCATTTTGTTTTCAGTTGGTCATCAAAAAAATGCTTGGCATTTAAATTTGGGACTCTCTAGCAACCTAATTCTTTTTGTAGTCACCTAGTCAGACCCTGAGGATGCTAGGCATGTCTTTATTTTGGGGTAAAACACCCCAGAAATATGTTTTTCAAATTTCTGGAAAAAGTACTTTCACATTTGCGACACTGTCGCATGAATTTGCGAAAGCTTTCGCAAAGTTCAACAGTACTTTTCCAGGCTGTGGGAAAATGACAGAAATATTTTGCCACCCTGCTGCAAGAGAATGGTTTGGTCTTTTGGGCTGACATTTGGAGAGAACCCAGCAAACATCACACAGTTGTGCCTTTCAGTGTTTTGGTGAAAAAATATTACAGGGTGGCAAAGTTATGGCACTCCGAATTTGACACTTTTTCCCATAGGATAACATAACGGTGTCCGCCGCATTACAGGAATCCTTTGCCGCCCTGCTGCAATGTAACGTTTTGGTCTTTTGGGCTGAAATTTGAAGGGAAGAAAGCCAATATCCCACATATGTGCCTTTTAGTGGCTTGGTGAAAAAATATTACAGGGAGCCAAAGTTATGGCACTCAAAAACTCTCTTTTCCCAAAGGATAACATTCACGGCGTTAATGCGCATTTCAGGGCCCGATATCTCGGAAGCGGTCCGAGATACTGACTTTTCATTGGAAAAATGCTTAGCCCCCAACTGGGAGCTAAGTATAAATCTAGGCAGAAAAGTCATAAATCATATGACTTTTAAATTTTTTTTCTATTTCGTACGGTTCCTGAGATATAAGCAATTTAGTATTCCAACTCCTAATTTTCTGCCCCGAGACCCATTATTATGCATACATTCTTTGTACTCACTGTCTTTCTCTATGCAGCTTTTGGGGAAAACCAGCCTGTGAGCTTACATTACTGTTATCCTTAAAAATTCTGCTTGCTGTTCCGTACCCATTTCACTTACTGTTCCTGTCTATGGCACCATGTGCATTACCCTTTGCGTTTTCATTTGCGCTTGCATTTATGTTATTTTAACCATTGTGTCTACAGTACTGTTTATCTTTGTGTTTCGCTTTGCATTACCATGCGCATTACCATTTGTGTTTGCGGGCACCATGTTACTATGTGACAAGATATCACTTGGCGGGAGCGCGGGACCCTCGCCACCGCATTACATTCACTATTTCTCATTATCATTCTCTAAAAGAAGGGAAATTAGAGGCAAAAAATCCATTTAATGCATTAGTTAGGGTTGTTCCACAGTGACAAAAGTGAGGAAATTCGGTGTTAGGGTTGAAAGCCCCCCTTGGACCCCCTAGCCCACACCCCAACTGGCATCAGGGTGTGCATTGGGGTTGTCAGTCCTAACTCTCACCCCATTCTCCTATACCTCTGCTTCTTCACATACTCATGGGGAGAGTTAGCCGCAACCCCAACGCTGCACTTTGATGCCAGTTGGGGGTGGATGGGGGTCCATGGGGCTTTCTAACTCTAACACTGAATTCTCACTTTTGTCACTGTGGAACAACCCTAACTAATGCATTAAATAGAGTTTTTTGACTCTAATATATATATATATATATATATATATATATATAGGCATGGTATCGCCCTTATAGTCAGGGTTGAGTAGGCTGTTTAAAGTTAAACCCCAATTTTTTCACCTTAATAACTTTGGTGGTGTTCAAAGCAATAGCCCAGAATTTGGCATGTGTGGTCAGGGTGGAAGACTCTCAAGTAATGAAAAGGTTTGTGATGGCAACTTGTCCAGTTTTCAAGATACAGAATGTCAAAAATGCAAAAAAAAAAGCTGTTTGTTTTCCAAAACCTAACATAGGTTTCTCTTTTCTTGCACACACAACCTAGACTGAGTGGTATTTTTTTCATGAAACTTTCAAGGTAGAAGAGGCCTGTACTGAGGTAGTGCCTTTGCAAGATGTTGTGAAAAAAATATTGTACGGTTCCAGAATTATAAGGATTTTTTGGCTAACCGTCAAGTCTGACTGGTAAAAAAAACATTGATTCTGAGGGCTTATTGTCATGATTTACTTATCATGAAAAAAAGATGATGGTGACTGCCATCTTTTTTTCTTTTAACTCAAGAAGCACTGAAAAGACATAAAGATGATGTATTTCCAAAAAACAGACACCTGACTCTCGGTAAACATTTAGCTAGATTCTAGTGTCTGTTTTCTTTTTTTAAATTGCCCTATAAATAATGTTTCAGAGCACCTGAAAATCATGGGTGCCCAGTATGAGAACAGCAGGATGTTCTTGAACTGTGAAGCCACAGATGCCAGCTTCAGTTGAAGCAGTGAGCCAGCAATCCCCATCTCTCTACATCTACAATATGTCTCTCTCTCTCTCTCTCTCTGTCTATCTACTATCTATCTATCTATCTATCTATTGTGCATTAGTAGTGGACTGGTGCCCACTCCAAGTGCCACTTCTTTCTCCCCTTCCCCTCCAGATCACCTGCACCCCCATTCCCATGTTTTATTTCATTCTGAATAAGTAGACCAGAGTGCCCACAAGGGTGCCCACCCCATCCGGTACTGCTTCTCTTGACCCTCTTCCCCTGCAGGTCACTCACTCCTCCATTCATATATATATATATATATATATATATATATATATATATATATATATATAGATATAGATAGATATAGAATATTATATATATATATATATATATATATATATATGTATATATATATATATATATCTATCTATATATATATTTCACGGCAGTGGGGTGCCCACCACATGTGCCACTGAACACTAGCTCAATACTGAGGTGCCCAATCTTCAGCATTAGAGAATCCCCTTAAATAAAGAAAACCATCTCTCATTGATTTGCTTTTCTTTACATTCATAAAAGAGAAAATGGTCTCTTGTCGTGTGGTGTAAGTTTACACTTCAAGCACCACACTGACATGGATCACCACTGGTGACAATTTAGGGTATGTAAAATTATAACATGTCTAAGAATTCAAACCCTTATCTGTTCTTCACAGTGCAGTGCCTTGACCAGTAGGCAAAAGCAATTTTCTTCCTTGAGGGGACAATGTCAAACAGAATTACTGCCCTGGGAACAGCACTGACCCAGGGGCAGTGTGAGGCAGATTTTTGAGCTGGGGCAGTGCTCTTGGACAATCTGTCATGACATGGTTTGCCTTCTCTGTCCCAATTATTTGGATCCAGTTTCTGGATTATATCAGCAGCTTTAAACCATTCACAATTTCAGCTTGTTCTGGATGATTGCTGAGGAAACTGTACAGTTGATGAAATCTGGCATCCCTTCAATATACTTGTAAAACTGTGAATATGTCTGTTATTTTTCTTATTTATTTTTTTGCTTTGTCTCTTAAAATGTTCAACTGGTGTACTTGTTTGTATATACGATGCTAATTTAAATATTGTATCTAATCTGCAGATTTTTAGCCCATATGTAATCATAGATACACAGGACCTGTATAATTTCCCAGATATGTTTTTTGCGTTTGCACCCCCAATCACATTTTGGAAACAAGCCCTGAATCACAGTGCCTTTCGTGGACAACTGTCATAATATATCTGAAACATAAGAAAACAGTCCCTCATTGTCTGTTTTCTTTGGGGGAGGTTAAATAAACATGTAAATAAAAATGGTCCATCACTAGTCTGACCCCAAAACCCTCCCACCCCTCCCTGCTCAGCACCTGCAACCACACACACACACACACACACACACACACACACACACACATGCACTTACCTAAAAATGTCCCATGGCACAGATCAACTCTCTGATTGAAGAGACATCTTACTGGTGGAATCAGAGACTGTGAAAGACTGTGATAAGAGAAAATAAGGTAAGTCAGGTTTAATGTGTTTCAATGGGTTTTAAACGTCTACTCATAACTTTGTAATTTTATAATATTTTTATACAACATTTTCAAGATGGTCATTTGTGTACCCCATCTCCTGAACAAGGCAGGTGGAATTTTTCAAATCCACCCCAAAAGGTGATTTTGTGGCCGCTGCATGAAATTACTTCCAGGTGGGATTATAAAGTTTTCTCCTACCAGGTTCATAAGGTGGGGTCATAGGATGGCTATGTTAAAATTTAAGTACAAAAATATGGCAAAACAATTAAGTTATGAGTAAATATCAATATATTTAAATGTTCACTTATAACTTCACTAATTTTCAATATTTCTCCATCAAACTTTCAACACCACCTTTTTGGGACCACACCAAATGAACATAGCATTTGAAATTTTTAACACCGGCCCGAAAGGGGATTTCACAATCACTGCATGGAATAATGTTTCAGATGGAATTTGAACATTTTCACCTACCTGGTTAATGAGGTGGGGTCATAAGAAGGCTGTGTTGAAATTTAAGTATATAGAAATGGTAAAATGACCAAGGTATAAGTGAATATTGAAATATTTAAATGTTTACTCATAACATTGTTAATGTTTAATATTTTGACTCCAAGGGCTTGATTTTCAAAACGACAACTCTGATGCAAGGTGCTTGCACCAAACAGGTATGATGTAAGTAGCACTTTGAGTCAACATTTTGCGGTTATCCCTATTTTTGAATGCAGGCTGCATCAAAATCAGGATGCCATCCACCAAAGCCACCCTGCACCACCCTTGCTGCAGAAGTGCAGTGTACCAGATTGCAAGGGTTGTTGCAACATGGTGGGGCTGCACCATCCCCTTTTTTTGCAATTCCAGAAGCCCCAATATGGTCACAAGATGGGGCTCAGGTTAGAACTGCACCACTGCCTGCAAGGGTGGCAAGTGGGGTGTGGGACATGGAAAATGGGGGCCAGGGGCCACTGTAGCAGTGTGGGTGCCACAAGGTATGATGGGGCACAGCAACAGTGAGAGGGAGTGGAAGAGGCACTTAGCAGAGGTGCCGTATGGAGTAGCAGACAGTCAAGTGGACTGAGTAGGGGGGGTTAGCATGGTGACACAGTCATGACCTGGACCCCAGATGGAAGCAGCCCTGGCACCTGCCCCACAGGACCCACAGTTCCCAGCAGTGTAGTCAGATATCTGCTGGCTGCCATACAGGAAGGCTATGTTCCAGGGGAATGTTGCAGTGCCCTGGGCACATATCTGTCCATAGCATGCACCCCACAAGCTGCACCCACTACCACCCACCCCATGTAAGGGACTGTGGGGCCTGTAAGACAGGCTGCAGGGATGCTTCTACCTGGGGCCCAGATCATGATTATGTCACCATACCAACCCCCCCGCCCAGTCTGCACGGCTGTCTGCCACTCCTTATGGCAGCTCTGCCATGTGTCTCCTCTGCTCCATTTCACTGCCTCCATGCCTCTCTCATACCCTATGGCACCCCCACTGCTCCAGCAGTCCCCAGTCCCCACCTTCCAGCCAGATTAAACCCCCACCTACATGGATCATCTTGGTTTGCACCAGATGTGGGGCCTGACAGAGACCCCCATCAAACCTTGCCACTGCGTCACATGTTTGGAGCAACCTCACAGTTGCAGCAACTCTGCAGTCTTTGGTACAGGGACCCCATTTTAATAAAATAGAGTGTAGGGACCCTGATGCACCAGAGTTTGCCATAGCCCTAGATCACCACAAATTGTGATGATTTAAGGGCTCTCTGAAAATTAAGCCCAAATTTTCAGTATAACCATTTTTTTACACCACCTAATCAACATAACAGGTGCCATTTTTCAAAGCCTGGGCAAGACATTTTTCACACTTGTGATGTGAAATTTTTTTGCTACTATACTACAAAATTTGGGATCAAAATTAAAAAAAATATTTATTAAGAAACTTTTTGTGTCATTCCAGCCTTTATCCCATGGAGGTTGTGTGTTCTCAACCCATGCTGGTGGGCTGAGTTCATGGGAGAGCTCAGTGAGCCAGCTGGATAAGCCGAGACTGGTGCGATGGCACTGTCATGCTACACCACCCCCACCCTGAGATGGGAAGTTGCAGGGTTGCTTTCATGGGCCCAAGTTCCATATAGTGAAGAGAACTCTTCTCTTGGCATACAGCCCTGCAGCTCTTCACTAGTGGGTGCCACAGGGCCCTGTACTTTGGCTGAGAGATAAACAATTTTCCCTGCACATCTGTATCTGCTATCACATGGAAGCAGAGGGCCAAGGGGGCCCTACACTTCTGAAGCCCACCAGACAGCCCCATGAATTCTTGGCATCCATTGTTGTACAGAAGTGCAGAGCCCACAGAGCTCTGCACTTCTGTAGGTTGATGTTGTCTTCCCTTAATGCAGGGCCCTCTGGGCCCTACACATCTGCATCTGTGCATACAGGTCCCTTTGAGATCTGCATAAATGAGGATACAGTTCCACTATCTGAAAAAGGAAGACAATTAACAGCAAATAACTGTTAATGCACCAGTTAGGGTTCAAGTTAATGCCACAAAAGTAGGGAAATGTGGCATTAGTATTTCCAACCCAAACTCCCCACTTCCCCAAGCAGCAAAAGGACAAGAATACACAAGCAACCAGAGACAGCCATCATCAGATAAGACAAACAACATACAACTGTTTCCAGATGAGACAAATGCAGTAGAGCTAGTGAAGTGCCTTCATGAATTTGTATGTGTGGCTACATAAACACTGGGCTTATGCAGCATGAGTATGTGCAACCGCAGAAGCATTGGCCCCATGGGGGGGCCTGTGCTTCAGCAGACAGATGTACTCATGCACACTGTATGATTTTCCTCTCTAGATAGTATGATAGTTATTGCATGGTTTCCTATATTTTTATTTATTTATTTATTCAGTTATTCCACATAAAACCCTTTAGGCAGAGCCTATTTACAAAGGGATTAGAGTCAGCAACAACAGAGAACAGCAAGTACACTGGATTTCCATGTAAACAATACAACTCATCATGATACAGAAGCAGTGCAACATTTTACAATACAGTATAGTAAGATTTTAGTTAAGCAATTGTAATCAGTAATTGGTAAAGGCAAGAGATAACAGTTATACAGTCAGTGTTGTCACTGTCAGGATGCATGGGCAATGGTTATATAATTAGTGCTGCCACAGTCAAAAGCGTAGGCATCATGGATACAAACAATTCAATGTAAGGAACAGTTTTACAAATAGTGGTCCCACTGTTAATGTGTGTGTGCAGCAGTTATACTTTTAGTGCTGCCACAGCCAAAGTGCATGGGCATAGTGGTAGCAAACAATTCAATACAAGTTGGCTTCATAGAGCAAAAGGCAGGAGAATCAGTGGTAGCAATGGCAAGATACAGATAGCAAGAGGGAAAGAAAAGCAGTGATTTAAACAGACTCAAAGAGCACTTGCTTTTTAAGGTGAGAGGGAGATCATTCCATAGCTTAGGAAATCTGTAAGAAAAGCTAGCTTAGGCAAGAGAGTTTTTTCTGTGGGGGATTATCAGCGAATGTTGCACCACTGCACTAGTGGTGTATGATTGATCAGCAAAGCTGAACATGATCAGGAGACCAGGAGACAGTGAGCTACAAAGAGCTTTCCTACCAGTGGTTAGTGAGTGATAGTGCAGTCTAGAATGTTGCCATTACTTAGCTAGTTCATAAGCCAACCAGCCACGCTCCATATAACTAGTGAAACTGGGACCCATGGTGAGGAGTAGTATCTGAGGCTGAACTGATGCATGTACATTTAGTAATTCCCACCCCAGTATTACCTGCAACCCTAGGTGTAGTCAGAAGGGAGTGTCAGTTGCTCTAGGTATGGCTCATATTATTTAAGGAGAGCCAGCATAGTTTACCACTGCTGGGATAAAACATTGTTCTGATTGTAACAAGTTCTATTGATTAAGTGGAGAGGAGCTTTTAATGACTGCAAACAGGATATGCACAGTCGCAGAGTCGAGGTGGTATACAACGGTTCCCTCTCAGCAACTGCTACTGGTATGAAAATCTGGTGCTCACTGTATCACAGATGTTGATGCTTGCATAAGTACTAAAATAGCTGCAGCCATGATTCCACCCCCAAGAGTTAAATTATTCTGCATTTTACTTTTGGTAGAAGGCATCCTAATAAGTAGTAATTGAGACTGGCAGAACCGAATAACACTTCACAGGCTGCAAAGGGCCATCAGAGCAGGACATCACTGAAAATGAGATATTGCATCTCATCTGCTCTATCCTGTGTAAATATATAGTTAAAATGTGTACAAGCAAGACCTGGTACAACAACAATACCAGCGGTGAACATTTTGAATTGACAAATGCTTCTGTTGTTCTTAACTTTTATTGCTTTGTGGGTGGGTGGGTGATCCAGGGGTGGGGTTTTAGGATGTGTGTATGGTTAGGTTTGTGTTGGCAATTTTATTTTAAGTGAGTATGCTGTTGGTGGATGTGTGTAGGCTAGTGTGAGTGCGGGAAGGGGTTGATTTTATCTTTTGATGGACATTGTATTATTTATTTAATGTGCCTTCCTGAGACTTTAGGTAGGATCACTTATTTCTCATTTCAGCTGTTTGCTCTGCACCCCTTCAGGGATATTCCCATCCCTGTGGAAGTGTATAGTCGCTGCAGGGGGCTGGGGATTTCTAGGAGGCATCGCAGGAGGATTAAGTAAATGAGGGTACGATTATACTATCTCAAAAAGTAAGGAAATTATTTGCAAAAAACTACATTAATGCAACATTTAGGATTTAGCCTAAAGCAACAAAGGTAGGGATATCTGGCTTTAGGATTTTCAACCCCAACCCCCCCACCTCTGAAGCAAATCAGGGGTGCAGTCTTTCTTGGTGTTGTCATCCCTAAAGCTCACCCCATTATGGTAGTAAGAAAGCTCAGATGTGAAGGACACAGATGTATATATTTCAAGAGTGCATAAATTGGGGTGAGTTTTAGGGTTGACAACCCTAAAACCATCTTTCTCTACCTCTCTACTTTTGTTGCTTTAGGCTGTACCCTAAATTTTGAATTAATGCAGTTTTGTATATATATATATATATATATATATATATATATACACACATATATATATATATGTATATTAGAGGCAAAAAAATCCATTTACTGCATCAGTTAGGGTTGTTCCACAGTGACAAAAGCAAGGAAATTCGATGTTAGGGTTGAAACCCCCCTTGCATCCCTCCAGCCCACCCCAACTGGCATTGGGGAGCATGTTGGGGTCATCGGTCCTAACTCTCACCCATTCTCCTATTCCTCAGCTTCTTTCCACATGAGGCGGGGTGAGAGTTGTAGCGACGACTAGCACCTGATGCGGTTGGGGGTTGAAGGTGCAAGGAGTTTCAACCCTAACATCGAATTTCTCACTTTGTCGCTGTGGAACAACCCTAACTGATGCATTAAATGGAGTTTTTTGCTCTAATTTCCCTTCTTTTGAGAATGATAACGAGAAATAGTGAATGTAATGCGGCGTGGAGTTGTAAATGATAATGCGATGGTGACGCAAAGAGAAACAGAAAGAGAAACAGTACTGTAGACACAAATGGTAAAAATAATGCAAACGCAAGCTCAAATGAAAATGCAAAGGGTAACGCACATGGTGGCGTAGACAGGAACGGTGAGTGAAACGGCTACAGAACCGCAAGCTAAAGCGATAAGGGTACAGTACGTAAGCTCACAGGCTGGTTTTCCCCAAAAGCTGCATAGAGAAAGACAGTGAGTACAAAGAATGTATGCATAATAATGAGTCTCGGGGCAGAAAATGAGGAGTTGGAATATTAAATTGCTTATATCTCAGGAACCGTACAACGTGGAAAAAAAATTTAAAAGTCATATGATTTATGACTTTCCTGGCTAGTTTTGTACTTAGCCCCTGGCAGGTGGCTAAGTGTTTTTCTGATGAAACGTCCGTATCTAGCAATGTTTCCAAGATACAGGCCCTGAAAGGTGCAATGAATGCCGTAATGTTATCCTACAGGAAAAAAAGAGAAGTTTGGAGTGCCATAACTTTGCCACCTTGTAATATTTTTTCACCAAACCACCAAAAGGCACATCTGTGGGAAGTTGGCTTTCTTCCCTCCAAATTTCAGTGTAAAAGACCAAACTGTTATTTTGCAGCAGGGTGGCAAATAATTTGTGTCATGCAGCAGAAGCCACAATGTTAGTCTATGGGAAAAAGTGTCAACTTTGGAGTATTGTAACTTTGCATCCATGCAATATTTTGTCACCAAAGCATGAAAAGGCACATCTGTGAGATGTTGGCTGCCTTCCCTCTAAATTTCAGCCCAAAAGACCAAACTGTTCATTTGCAGCAGGGTGGCAAAGAATTCCTGTTATTTTGGGCATAGTGTCGCAAAGTAGTGTCTTGATTTGCGAAAGCTTTTTCACACAGATTTGCAAAAGTGTTGTGAGTATGTTACTACTTTGCGACACTACTTTTTCCAAAAAATTTTAAAACGTATTTCTGGGGTGTTTAACCACAAAATAAAGACATGGCCAGCATCCTCAGGGTCCGACTAGGTGAACACAGAAAGAATTGTGTCCCTAGAGGGTCCCAATTTTAAATGCCAAGCATTTTTCTGATCACTAACTGAAAACAAAATGGCAGATTTGTGACACTACTTGGGCCATTTGCGACTCTAAAAAGTGCATTTGTGAAAGTGTCAAACTTTTTGTTAATGTTTCCCATTGACTTATAATGGGAAATTGTTTTTTGAATAACTTTTGAACCGTTTAATATTTTTTCAAGAAATCTTCAAAAAGCACATCGGGAACCCTGGCCGCATGTTCACTGAAATGTTTGGACCAGTCGCATAAGCTGTGTGACCTGTAGGGACAAGCAAAGAATTCAAAAAAAGTGTAAACGTGCATGCAGATCACGCTTAATAACTCCACAGCTGTATATCCGAACAGTAAGAAAGTTGATAGATCCCAAGATGTATGGTTCTTGATCATGTATTCCAAAGTTTAGGAAAATCTGTTGAATGGTTGCAAAGTTATTAAGGTGCAAAATTTTAGGTGTAACATGTAAATGGCGCCTCAACCCTAACTATATATAGATATATGATATGGGCATGGTAGCACCCCTATAGTTAGGGTTGAGCAGGTTGTTTAATGTTAAACCCCAATTTTTGCACCTTAATAACCTTCGCGGTGTTCAAAGTAATAGCCTTGAATTTGGCATGTGTGGTCAGGGTGGCAGACCCTCAAGTCATGAAAAGTTTTGTGATGGCACCTTGTCCAGTTTTTGAGATATGGGGTGTCAAAAATGCAAAGAAAAGGTGTTTGTTTTATTATTAATAATAATAATAATGAGCTTTATTTCTATTGTGCCTTTCAAACACCAAGGAGCCTTACAGAATTTAAAAACATATCAAAAAATTCAGATCTTAAAATATATGAAACAGCTGTTACATTTAGGCAAATAAAATCAGTCACCAAATGCTTGAATCCATAAATATGTTTTCAGGGCCTTTTTAAATCCCTCCACGGTCATGCACACCCGTAACTATTGGGGTAGATGATTCCAGAGGGTAGGGGCCACATGCATAAATGCACAGGCCCCAGAAGATTTCAAGCACACCCTTGGAATCTCTAGCAACCCCCCTTCAGTTGAGCGGAATGCTTGCCCAGGGCAGTAAGGGACCAGGAGCTCTTTCCAAAACTTAACATGTATTTCTCTTTGCTTGCACACTTAACCCAGATTGTGTGCTATTTTTTCATGAAACTTTCAGGGTAGAAGTGGCCTGTACCAAGGTAGTGCCTTTGGAAGGTGTAGTGAAAAAATATTATACCGTCCCCGAGTTATAAGCATTTTTTGAATAACCGTCAAGCTTGACTGGTAAAAAACATTGATTGTGAGGGCTTATTTTCATGATTTACTTGTCATGAAAAAAAAATGATGATGGCTGCTATCTTTTCCTTCTTTTAACTCAAAAACACTGAAAATACATAAAGATGATGTATTTTCAAAAAAACAAACACCTGAACCTAGGTAAACATTTAACTAGATTCTGGTGTTCATTTGTTTTTTAAATTGCTCTGTAAATAACATTTCAGAGCACCTGAAAATCCTGGGTGCCCAGATTAATGAGAGGAGATGTTCACACTCTTTCTCAGTGTGAGAACAGCAGGATATTCTTAAACTGTGAAGCCGCAGATGGAGTCTTGCTGCCAGCTTCAGCCGAAGCAGTAAGCCAGTGATCCCCTGGTCTCTCCATCTATGTCTCACTTTCACTGTTTCTCTATCTATCTATCTATCTATCTATCTATCTATCTATCTATCTATCTATCTATCTATCTATCTATCTATCTATCTGTGCATTGGTAGTGGACAGGGTGCCCACCTCAAGTATCACTTCTTTCACCCCCTTTCCAGGTTACCTGCACCCCCTTTCCCATGTTTTATTTCATACTGAATGAGCAGACCAGAGTGCCTACAGAGGTAACTTGGTATTGTTACACACAGGAGTCTTCTGCCCCTTAATGTGTCTCCCACTACAAATGGGTATCTCAGTTTGTTGAAATGTTATTCCAATTTAAATATCTATCTCATCCGTTTTTAAACTTGGTCATTGAATTGGTATCAATAATTTCTCTAGGAAGCATGTTCCACATCTTAGGAGCTCTAATTGTGAAGAAGTTTTTTCTGCTTTTCAGTACTTGCCTTATTAATATATATTTGTTTATTGTGACTTCTCAAAAGTATATTCCTATTTGAAAAATTAATATTGCAAGCTCCTGATAGTTCCTTATCTTGGACAATCCTGTATAGTTGAAGCAAATCCCCTCTCTTTCTTCTTTCCTTTAAGCTAACAAGCCCTATTTTTTCTAATTATGCCCACCCTGGTGCTGCTTCTCTTGACCCTCTTCTCCTGCAGGTCACCCACCCCTCCTTACACTTTATATACATCACAGCACTGGAGTGACCACTGCCTGTGCCGCTGGACACTAGCTCAATACTTAGTTGCCCAACCCCCAGCTTTAGAGAGTCCTTTGAAATAAAGAAAACCATCTCTCACTGATTTCCTTTTCTTTACACCTGTAAAATAGAAAGAGGTCATTTGCTGCGTGGTGTAGGTTTACACTTCCAGCACCACACTGACATTATTTATTTATTTTTTATTTATTTATTCATCACTCAGATTATACAATACCTTTGAACCAGGGATTCTTTTACAAAGGTTCTATGTCAAATATGAGAACAAAAAGGCAAGAATAAAATAGGCGAAAGATATAACAAACTGACATAGCTGAAATAATGCAATGTTCAGGGAAAAGCATTTAAGCCAATAAATACAGCAAATATTACTGATGTGCAAAAAAAATACAGTAAATGTTAGAAGTATGGACAAAGCAGTACTAAACATTGTCAATAAGAAATTATCAAGGTAAAAACCTAGGGTAATATCACCAGTAAATGTAGGCAGCCCTGAGGTAAAGCGGACATTGTCAAAATGGAGGCTAATTACAGGGAGACAGGTAGGAAAGGGAACAGCAGGGGAAGTGTGTATGTGGGTAACTAAGTAGGGGAGACTAAGAGTGCAAGGTAAAATTCAGTGAGACTAGTCAGACAGAGGAACTAGTGAGAGAAAGCTTTTGTAATAGGCAAGCAGTCCAGGAGGAGAGCGGACTTTGTCTCAGGTGGGGATACCACTGGGAGTGGTAACCTCAGGAAGAATGAGTTTGGGAAGGATGTTAGAATGATGGGATTAGTGGGGAGGTGAGTAAGTGGACACGGACACATGGATCACCACGGGTGACAATTTAGCATACAGTATGTAAAATTATAACATGTCTAAGAATTTCAAACCCTTATCTGTTCTTCACAGTACTGCACCTTAACCAGTAGATAACAGTGATTTTCTTGCATCTGTGGGCAAGGTCAGACAGAACTACTGTGCTGGAAACATCACTGACCATGGGGCAGTGTGAGGCAGATAGTGAGCTGGGGGCAGTGCTCTGGGACAATCTGTCATGACATGTGTGCCTTCTCTGCCCCAGTTATTTGGAACCAGTTTCTGGATTATATCAGCAGATTTATAACCACAAACAATTTCAGCCTGTTTTGGATGATTGCTGAGAAAATTGTGTAGTTGCTGAGGTCTGGCATCCTTTCAATATACTTGTGAAACTATGAATATGTCTGTCATTTTTTTCTCTTTTTTTTGTTGCTTCGTCTCTTAAAATGTTCAATTGGTGTACTTGTTTGTATATATGATGCCAGTTTAAATACTGTATCTAATCTGCAGATTTAGCCCACATGAAATTATAGATACCAAACCTTTAAGAGAACCAATAGGGCACAGGACAGAGAAGATTACATGTTGAAATCCAGGGAAATGAGCAGAACAGAGCAGAGCAGAACAGTAAGGGCTGCAAAGACAGCCAGGGAAAGGAGATTAGCTCAGGGGGTAAAAGAAGGAGAAAATGATTTCTTTAGTTGTATCAGTGAAAAGAGAAAGAGCAAGGACCAAATAGTTAGGATCAGGATGGGCAGTGGGTGGGTAGATAAGGGGAATGAGATGGCAGAAGTACTGAATGAGTACTTCTGCTCAGTATTCACAAGGGAGAGAGAGAGACGGGCCAGTACCTGAAGGGAAAGGTAGGGCAGGGGAGGGAGGTGAGGCAACCACAGATGGGGTTATCACAGCAGAAAGGGTGCTGGACGGCCTTAAGTCACTGAAGGTGGACAAGGCACCAGAGTCAGATGGAGTTCATCACAGGGTACAGAGGGAGCTGGCAGAGATCCAAGCATGACCATTGGCAGACCTGTTTAACACCTCTCTAAACACAGGGTGTGTGCCCAGGGATTGAAGGGAGGCACATATGGTACACCTCCATAAGAGTGGGCCCAAGATGAGCTGGGGAACTACAGACCAGTGAGCCTTACCTCAGTCGCTGGAAAAATGATGGAGGCAATCCTCAAAGAAAGGCTGGTTCAATTTCTAGAGGACAATGGCCTGCAGGATGACAGGCAGCATGGGTTTGTCTCTGGCAAATCCTGCCAGACAAAATGAATTGACTTTTATGACTGGGTCATGAGGGCAATGGACAGGGGCCGTGCAGTAGATGTACTCTACCTGGATTTTAGCAAGGCCTTCGATTCAGTATCACACAGTAGGCTGATCTGCAAACTGGAGAGACTGAGGGTGGGGAGAAAAATGGGCAGATGGGTTGAAAACTGGCTGCGGGATAGACAACAGAGGGTAGTGGTGGGGGGGACATCATAGCCCAGGGCAGTGACAAGTGGTGTCCCACAAGGCTCGGTACTGGAACTGGTCCTGTTTAACATTTTCATTGTGGACAAAGCAGTAGGGGTCAAAAATAAGATCAGCCTCTTTGCAGATGACACCAAGGTCTGTGATGAGGTGGACTGGGGCAAGGGAGGAAAAGTACTTCAGGAAGATTTGTCAAAACTGGAGGAATGGTCATACACCTGGCAGCTCGGGTTCAATGCCAAGAAGTGTGAAGTGATGCATTTGGGAGTAAGGAACTCGGGATACAGTTACTGGCTGGAGGGTGTCCAATTATCCACATCCAAGGAGGAGTAGGATCGGGGGTGCTGGTGACTGGGGAAATGAACCACTTGGCACAGTGCAGAAAGGCAGCAGCCAAGGTAAACAGGATGCTGAGGTGCATAGCAAGGGGAATTACTTACAGAAGTAGTGAGGTCATACTGCCCCTCTACAGGTCACTGGTGATGAGACTGGACTTGGAGTACTGTGTGCAGTTTTGGTGCCCATACTTAAAAAGGGACATTAAGCTGCTGGAGGTGGTGCAGCATAGAACAATGAAGATGATCCTGGGGTTGGAGGACAAATCTTATAAGGAAAAACTAAGAGAGCTCAATATGTATACCCTGGAGGATAGAAGGGACAGCGGGGATATGATTGAGACCTTCAAGTACCTGAAGGGGATGAACAGAGTGGACAACAGAGATGTGTTTACTCTAAAGAGTGGTGGGGAAACCAGAGAGCACTCTCTGAAATTGGAAGGGGGCAGATTCAGGAGGGAAAAGAGGAGACACTATTTCACAGAAAGGATGATTGTAGGGTGGAACGTACTGCCACAGTAGGTCATATCATTGCAGACAGTGGGGAGCTTTAAGAGGGGATGAGACAGATTCAAAGGAAGGGTACAACCCAAGAGGGGACATGGAGGGGGGAGGATGGCAAATGAAGGTGGGGGGGCAGCTTTAGTCTAAGGGACTGATGTGCTGCACACTCGAGGAAACTATATAGACCACAAGGCCTGTATCTGCTGGAAATTCCATATGTTCGTATGATACACAGCACCTGTATGTTTTGACTGATTTGCTTTCTGTGTTTGCACCCCCACCCCCAACCACATTTTGGAAACAAGCCCTGACTCACAGTGCCTTTCCTGGACAACTAGCATAGTATATCTGAAAAATAAGAAAAAGGTCCCTCATTGTCTGTTTTCTTTGGGGGAGGTTAAATAAACCTGTAAATAAGAAAATGATCCATTGTTGATCTTACCCCCAAGACCCCTACCCACTCCCTCCCCACCCCCTCTCAACACCTACCATCCCAAACACACCAACATCCCCCCCACACACACCTAAAAATGTCACAAGTCATCTTGCTGCTGGAATCTGTGACTGTGATATGAGAAAATAAGGTACGTTAGGTTTAATGTGTTTTAATGGGTTTTAAACTTGTACTTATAACTTTGTAATTTTGTAATATGTTTATACAAAATTTTCAACATGGTAATTTTGTACCCCACCTCCTGAACAAGGCAGGTGGAATTTTTCAAATCCACCCCAAAAGGTGATTTTATGGTCACTGCATGAAACTGCTTTCATGTGGGATTTGAAAGTTTTCTCCTACCAGGTTCATGAGGTGGGGTCATAAGAAGGCTATTGCTTTTGGCAGAGAACAGCAAGAGGAAGGAGGTGCTGTTAGAACTTTACTACTCTACTGGGACTTAAGAACCAGCGGTCTGATTCCAAGATGGCCGGTGTAACTTGCATGCAGTTGTGAGTTACGCTGGCCACCTCTATGCCAAAGACCCTACACCGCATTCCAGAAGCATCAGGGTCCCGGCAATTGTGACATGCGAGATACGCCATGCGTGTGGCGGGTAGCCCACGCATGGCATATTGCAGCCACATGTTGCAACTCACTGTGAGTGACAGGTGGCCCCTTGGAGCCCCACCACCCTGGACCACTGCAGCACACATCAGAGGGCATGGGGGGCCAGGACAGATGGCACAGGCATCCGGGGGCCACTACTGGACTGGACCCCGGGAGTCCCTCATGATTGGGGGTTTGGGGGTGGGTGTGTACATGTGAGGGCTAGGGGGAAGCATGGCACCACTGCCATGGTGCTACGTGACTGCATCTGACAGTGCCAGCTGTCAGATGTCACTTATGACAGCTCTGAGCTGTCATAGATTCCCTATGCAACTGCAGCTTTGGGAATTGCAACTATGGGTTACGACACCTGCTCACCTGGAATCTGGCTTTGTGCATGTCGTAACCCGCAATTGCACCAGGCATCAGCGGACTGTGGCATAAGTAGTTTCCTAACTTGTGATTGTCACAGCCCACAGACACACTAGCACAGGGCTCCTCCTGGAAAAGGGGCTGGCATAACACTTTGTGTAAGTTGTGAGATATGCCATGGGGTTTGGCGTATCTTGGCTTACGCTGACATAGCCCCTCTTGGAATTGGGCCCCAGAGCTCTACTACTAGAACCTTTAATTTAGGGTAAAAACAAACAAGAGTTAGTGTGTTTGTATGCGTTGGGTGAAGGGAACTGTAATTTGTGCAGTTAGCTAGGTGAAGAAGGGAACTGTGAATTTGGGGAGTGGATTAGACAGCAGGAAGTCAGGTGTTTGGATTTAAAACTGCCCTTGATAGCGTTTGGCAGAGAACAGCAAGAGGAAGGAGGTGCTGTTAGAACTTTACTACTCTACTGGGATTTAAGAACTAGAACTCTACTACTGTGACCTTTAATTTAGGGTAAAAACAAACAAACAACAAAACAATCAACAGTTAGTGTGTTTGTCTGAGTTGGGTGAAGGGCACTATCTGTGCAGTTAGCTAGGTGAAGAAGGGAGCTGTGAATTGGGGAGTGGCTTAGGCAGCAGGAAGCTAGGTGTTTGGATTTAAAACTGCCCTAGATAGCTTTTGACAGAGAACAGCAAGAGGAAAGAGGTGCTGTTAGAACTCTGCTACCTACTGGGACTATATAGCCCACCCTCCTCCCCATCCCACCCTTAGCTAGTTCCACTTTTATAGGCACAGGATTTGACAGAAAACAGGAATTTCCTGTTTGGCAGCAGGAAGGGAGTGATAACAGAGACACACAAGACTCACCATCCTAGAACAAAAAGAGTAGCTCTCCAATCCCCCCCCAGCTACTGGAGGTCTGACTCAGCAATTAAGAAGGAGACTTGTGAAAAATACAGGAACTTCCTGTCCCAGAACCAGAAGAGCAGGAGCGGTAAGGGCACAGAGACAGTAGGAAATTAGGGAGGAAAAAAATAAATAAAGTGAGGAAAGAGTAAGCATACATAACAACAGTTGAGGGGCCACAAATAAGATGATGGGGGTGGTGCAGTGCAGTGGCTGTGGAACAGCAATCTTCTGGGAGATATTCTGGAGGATGCAGTGTTGTCCCATGTGCAGGCACCTCTTTGGGCTGAGGGAGGAGGTTGCTCATCTCCAGGCTGAGATGGCCAGGATTCAGGGGAGCTCCTGTCCCACCCAGGGGCCACCAGGACTGCCACTGCTGCCTCAGAGGTTGCCAAGAAAGAGGAGCAGTTGGACCACAGTGGGCTCAGGGAGGGTGAGGATGGTGAAATGGAGGCACATCCCTCCAGTTGTACCTCTCCGCAATTCATATGCCATTCTGGCAGAGTGTGGTTCCTCTATGGAGGCACCCACAGTGGTGACCAAGGAGGATACTGGGAACCTCCACAAAGGAGACCCACAGGAGGGTGGCATGGGATGCCACAGGGAAAGGAAACAACTCCTGGTGGGGGATTCAATTGTTAGAAGTGTAGAACTGGGAGGGGGGAGAAGGAGGTAAAGTGCCTGCTTGGCACCATGGCTTGGAGGGACAGGGAGTGCATCCTCAGGATTGCAGTAGCAGCTGCATGAGGGAGGGAGCTGGACATCATTGTCCACCTAGGGACAAATGACCTGGCTGGGAAAGGGATCACAGCAGTGCAGGAGGAGTTTGTGGAGTTGGGGAGGGGTCACAGACCAGTAGCATGCACGGTAACCTTCTCAGAGGTGCTGCCTGTCTATGGCATGGGTAAGGCTAGGGTGCTCTGCACCATGGTATTCAATCAGTGGTTGAAAAACTGGTGTAGAGCTCATGGTTTTGGTTTCATTGGGGACTGGGGTTCACCTGGAAGGATACAGGCCTATACTGGTGGGATGGTCTGCATCTGTCCAGGAGGGGAATCAAGAGCCTAGTTGATAGGTTTAAATGCTTCATTGGGAAGCATTTAAATTACCCAAGGGGGAGGCACTGAAAAGGAGCAGGGAAATCCTTGCCCCCCCCCAAAAAAAAATCAAGGTAGTTAGTGAGGTAAACACCAAGCTAGAGAAGTCAATAGGGAGAAGGGCAGGGGTAAATGGAGAAAAAGTCAGAGGCAGTAAGGACAGAGATGGGGCTAAAAGGGGTAAGGAAGAGGGGTGCCTGGATATTGTGGCAGTCACAGAAACATGTTACAAAGAGAACCATGACTGGGATGTCAACATACCAGGGTACACAATCTACAGGAGGGACAGGCAGTGTAGAAAAGGAGGAGGAGTAGCTCTCTATGCAAATGAAGGGATAAAAGCAACAGAACTAAAGGGTAAAAAGGGAAGAGAGGAAGTATTGTGGGTCACCCAGGAGACCAGAAATGGCACCACAGTCCACAAGGAGGTTGTATACAGAGCCCTCATCAGGGAGGAAATGGACAAGGAAATGATAGAAGGCATCCTTAGGATGGCAGAAAAAGGACAGATATTGTTGATGGGGGACCTGAATATGCCAGATGTTAACTGGAGCACCTTTACTGCAGCCACATCCAAGAGCAGGGTCATGCTCGATGCCCTACAGGGGGCATGCCTCAGACAGCTAATGTGAAACCCACTTGGGAGGGAACAATCTTAGACCTGGTACTCTCAAATGGTGATGAAGAGAGAATCTCAGATCTAGAACTGGGTAGCCAGCTGGGAACAAGTGACCACCAACAGTGTGCTTCATGATAAACACAACTGCTGACTCAAGCCATACAAAAGTGAGGGTACTTGACTTTAGGAGGGCTAACTTTGTCAAAATGGGAGAGTGCTTCAGAAAAGCACTAGCAAGCAGGCAAGAAGGAGGGGTGGAGAAACAATGGAGAAACATCAAAACTGCCAGCACAGAGGCAACAAGCCTTTGTGTGAAGCAAATAAACAAATCAAAATAAAAGAAAAAAAACACTACGGTTCTCAAAAGAGGTGGCAGTAAAGGTTAAGGAGACAAAGGTAGCATTCAGGAAGTATAAGGAAACACAGAAGAAGCAGAACTGAGAACTGTACCAGTTAAAGAAGAAGGAAGCGGGGAAGGCAGTCAGAATAGCAAAGGTCCAAACCAAGGAAAAGATAGCCAACTCGGTGAAAATGGGCAATAAAACCTTTTATAGGTACATTAGGAAGCGATGAAAGACCAAGGGAGGGATAGAGAGGCTTAATAAAGAGAGAGGGTCGGTGAGCAGAGAGGGACAGTGAAAAAGCAGGAATACTGAATGAATACTCCTGTTCAGTATTCACAAAAGAAGAGGAGGGGGAGGCACCTAATCAAATCAATAGAAGCACTCTGGATAGGGGAGTCTATACCAGTTCTTTTGAAGAAGAAAGGGTTCTGAAAGAACTCATAAAATTAAAGGTGGTCAAAGCAATGGGGTCTGATGGGATTCACCCCAGAATTCTAAAAGAACTAAGGGGAGAACTAGTGACACCACTGACTACCCTTTTGAACAAATCATGGGAGGATGATGTGGTACTTAAGGATTGCAGGAGGGTGGATGTGATTCTCCTTCACAAAAGTGGGAGCAAAGCAGAGGAAGGAAGCTACAAACCTGTTAGCTTGAGCTCAGTGGTAGGGAAAATGATGAAATCAAGTCTGAAAGAATGAATTGCTGAGTACCTAAAAAGAAAGAATTGTTGAGTACCTAGAGGCCAACAGGGCACTGGACCCAAGGCAGCATGGATTCACAGCAGGAAGGTCATGTCAGATGAATCTAATAGATTTCTTTGACTGGGTGACCAAAGTAGTAGACCAGGGAGGAGCTGTGGACATAGCCTACATAGATTTTAGCAAGGCATTTAACACAGTCCCACACTAAAGGTTATAAACAAATTAGCCAGCCTGGGAGTGGGCCCCAGGGTGGTAGCCTGGGTAAAAAACTGGATGGACAACAGGACACAGAGAATAATAGTAAACAGAGCCCACTCTAAAGAAAGGGGGGATACTAGGAGGGTACCGCAGGGTTCAGTACTGGGTCCATTCCTTTTTAATGTCTTTATAAGTGACATTGCAGAGGGACTGGAAGAAAAAGTATGCCTCTTTACAGATGACACAAAGATCTGCAAGAGGGTTGATACACAAGGGGGTGTTGAAAGGATGAGAATGGACTTGGCAAGGTTGAAGGAATAGTCAAACGTATGGCAGCTTAGATTCAATGCAAAGAAGTGCAAAGTAATGCACCTGGGAAACAAAACCCAGCGGAAGAGTAGACAATGGGGCAGGTATTAACAACAACAAAAGAGGAAAGGGACCTGGGGTAGTCATATCAGATGACCTAAAGGTAAGTAAGCAATGTGAGAAGGCAGTAAGGATGGCTGGGGGATACTGTGATGTATAGGGAAAGGCATCACCAGCAGAAAACAGGAAGTTGCTATTCCTCTGTACAAACAGTTGGTGAGACCCTATCTGGAGTACTGCATATAGTTCTGGAGACCTCATCTCTGCAAGGACACAGACAGGATGGAGGCAGTCCAGAGGAGGGCAATTAAAATGGTGCAGGATCTGCAACAGAAGCCATATAAAGAGACTCTAAAGAAGCTTAATATGTATACCCTTGAGGAAAGGAGGGAGAGAGGGGGCATGATAGAAACTTTCAAGTACCTCAAGGGAATCAATAAAGTCCAAGAGGGCAACATCCTTCAGAAAAAGAGATGTGCAGGAACAAGGGGACACAATTTTAAGATAGAGGGGGAACAGCTCAGGAGCAATGTGAAGAAGCATTTTTTCACACAGTGGGTGGTGGATGCATGGAACGGCCTTCTTGAGGAGGTTATGGGGTCAAAGATAGTGGGGGAATACAAGAATGCATGGGACAGACATAAGGCAATTCTGGTGAGTGGCAGGAAGAAGTAGGCTGTTGGTTAACTAGGATCTGCAGCTTATCCAATAGGTTGGGAAATTAGCAGACTAGATGGGCCAAGTGGTCCTTTTCTACTGTCAAAGTCTATGTTTCTATGTTGAAAATGTAGTGTAAAGATATGGTAAAATAGTCAAGTTATGAGTAAATATCGAAATATTTCAATGTTTTCTTAACTTCACTAATGTTCAATATTTCTTCCACCAGATATTCAACATCACCTTTCTTGGGACCCCACCACACAAACATGGCATTTGAAATTTTTAACACTTGCCCAAAATGTAATTTCACAATCGCTGGATGGAATCCCATTTCAGGTGGAATTTGAACATTTTCACCTACCTGGTTAATGAGGTAGGGTCATAAGAAGGCTGTGCTGAAAATTTGGTGCATAAATATGGTAAAATTACCAAAGTATAAGTGAACATTGAAATATTTAAATGTTTACTCATAACTTCATTAATGTTCAATGTTTTGACTCCAAGGGCTTGATTTTCAAAACGACAACTCTGATGCAAGGTGCTTGCACCAAACGGGTATAATGCAAGTGGCACCTTTAGTCAAAGTTTTCAGCTATCCCTATTTTTGAATGCAGGCTGCATTGAAATCGGGATGCCATGTGCCAAAGCCACCCTGCACCACCTTTGCGGCAGAAGCACCCTGCGCCAGGTTGCAAGGGTTGCTGCGACACAGCAGAGCTGCACCATCCCCTTTTTTTGCAATTCCAGAAGCCCTGCCATGGTCAAAAGAGGGGGCCCAGGTTAGACCTGTGCCACTGACTGGCAGGGTAGTGAATGGAGTGTGGGACATGAAAGGTTGGGACCAGGTGCCACTGGAGCAGTGGAGGTGCCACAGGGTATGATGAGGGCATGGTGGCAGTGAGAGGGAGTGGAAAGGCACCTATCAGAGGTGCCATATGGAATAACAGACAGTAGAGTGGACTAAGTAGGGGGGTTGGCATGGCAACACCATCATGACCCAGACCCCAGGTGGAAGCAGCCTGTGGGACAGGTTCCAGAGCTGCTTCCACCTGGGGTTGGGGTTATATTGGTGTCACCATGCAAACTCCCCCACCTAGTCTGCTCAGCTGTCAGCTACTCCATATGGCAGCTCTGCCATGTGCCTTGTCTGTTCCCTCTCACTGCCTCCATGACTCTCTCACACCCTATGGCACCCCTGCTGCTCCAGTGACAACCAGCCCTCACCTTCCAGCTGGATTAACCCTCCCACCTCTGTGGCTTGTCTAGGCTTGCACCAGTTAGGGGGTCTGACAGATCCCTCCATCAAACCCTGTAGGTGTGCCATACAACCCTGTGACTGCGGCAACTCTAGAGTCTTTGGCACAGGGACCCCATTTTTATAAAATAGAGTGCAGGGTCCCTGATGCACCCAGAGTTTGCCATAGCCATAGATCATCTCAAATTGTGATGATTTAAGGGTTCTCTGAAAATTGAGCCCAAATGTTCAACATAACCATTTATTCTCACCACCTCATAAACATGACAGGTGGGATTTTTCAAACCTTGGGCAAGGCATGTTTTCACACTTGTGGTGTAAACTGACATTTTGGCCACTATACTACAACATTTGGGGTCAAAATTTAAAAAAAATAATGATAATTATTAAGAAACTGTTTGTGTAGTGCCAGCCTTTATCCCAAGGAGGTTGTGCATTCTCATTCCATGCTGGTGGGCTGAGTTCATGGGTGAGCTCAATGAGCCAGCTGAATAGGCTGAGGGTGGGGCAATGGCAATGTCATGTGACACCACCTCCCATCCTGGGATGGAAAGGTTCAGGATTGCTTTCATGGGCCCAAGTACCATATAGTGAAGAGAACTCTTCTCTTGGTATACAGACCTGCACCTCTTCACCATTGGGTGCCATAGGGCCCTGTGCTTTGGATGAGAAATAGACTTTTTGCCCTGTATATCTGTATCTGCCATCACATGGAAGCAGAGGACCCAGGGGGCCCTGCACTTCTGAAGCCCACCAGACAGCACCATGAATTCTTGGCATCCATTGCTGAACAGAAGTGCAGGGTCCACAGAGCTCTGCACTTCTGTAGGTTAATGTAATCTTCCCTTAATGCAGGGCCCTCTGGGCCCTGCACATCTGCATCTGTGCATGTAGGTCTTTTTAGGACCTGCATAAATGAGGATACAAGTCCACTATCTGAGACAGAAAGACAATTAATTAGAAAAAAATGTGTTAATGCACCAGTTAGGGTTCATGTTAATGCCACAAAAGTAGTGAAATGAGGCATCAGCATTTCAAACCCTAACTCCCCACTCCCCCAAGCAGCAAAAGGACAAGACCACATAAGCTTCTAGGGACAGCCATCATCAAGTAAGACAAATAACATTCAACTGTTTCCAGATGTGACAAATGCAGTAGTGCTGGTGTGGTACCTTCATGTATTTCTATCTGTAGCTACATAAGCACTGTGCTTATGCAGCCATACCTCTGTGTGTATGTCGTACAGTGTGCATGAATGTGTGTGAGTGCAGAAGCACTAGCCCCATGGGGGCCTGTACTTCAGCAGACAGATGTACTTATGCACACTGTATGAATTTCCTCTCTAGGTAGCATGATGGCTATTGCATGGTTTTCTATATTTTTATTTATTTATCTATGCCACATAAAACCTTTAGGCAGAGCCAATACTTGCAAAGGGTTTAGAGTCAGCAACAACTGAGAGCAGCAAGTACAGGGGATTTGCATGAAAACAATACAACTCAGCGTGATACAGAAACAGTCCAGCACTTTAAAATACAGTGAGTAAGATTATAGTTAAACAGTTGTAATCAGCATTTGGTGAAGGCAAGAGACAACAGTTATACAGTTAGTGTTGTCACTGTCAGGATGCATGGACAACAGTTATACGATTAGTGCTGCCGCAGTCAAAAGCATAGGCATCATGGGTATAAACATATCAATGTAAGGAGAAGTTATACAAATAGTGGTCCCACGGTTAAGGTGTATGGGCAATGGTTATACATTTAGTGCTGCCACAGCCAAAGTGTGTGGCCATCATGGAAACAAACAATTTAATACAAGTTGGCTTCATAGATCAAAAGGCAGGAGAGTCAGTGGTAGCAGTGGCAAGATCCAGATAGGGAGAGAGAGAGAGGAGAAAAGCAGTGATTTAAACAGGCTAAAGGAGCAATCAGATTTTAAGGTGAGAGGTAGGTCATTCCATAGCTTAGCAAATCTGTAACAAAAGCTAGCTTTGCAAAGAGATTTTTTTTACGGGGGAGTAGCAGCGAATGTCGCACCACTCGCTTTGTGGTGTACGTTTGATCAACAAAGCTGAACATGGTCAGGAGACCGGAGGACAGTGAGCCACAAAAAGTTTTCCTACCAGTGGTTAGTGAGCAATAGAGCAGTCTAGAGTCAATATTGAGCCAATTTAGGCTGCTATACAGCACACAGGTGTGTGTGTCAGATTTTTGGCTGAGGGCAATATGGTAGGCTCTGTTAAGAAGACTCCTCACTCTTGACAGCTCATAGGCATTTGCAGAGCCATGGACTGTGATCCTGTAATCAATTATTCTGGTGATGTAGCTCCACAGCAGCAGTTCATTGATCTCAGGTAGGAAATTGTTCCTATGTCAGAAGAGTAGCCCCAGATTCCTAAAGATGTCCACTTGCTTAAGGAAGGCTCCAGATGAGGGAGCAATGGTTAGTGCTAGGGAGGAGGGAGATTTGTTGCGGGTGGCAAAGACCATATGTTTAGTTTTCTTGTTGTTCATTACATGTAGATTGGAGGTGAACCATTTTTGAATGGTATCAAATTCAGATTGGAGTCTGCGTTGCAGATTCTCCATACACTAGTCACAGGATAAAATGACTGTGTTATCAGCATAAAGCAATGTATTTGAAGCTATGCAGACAGCAGGTAGTCCATTAATGAATAGACAGAAGAGAAGTGGTCCAGGGACTGACCCTTGGGGAACACCTAAAGTGACTGATCAAGTACCGGAGACTACGTTGCAACATTTAGCCACTTGGATTCTACCAGATAGGCAGTCTTTAAACCAGTTAACTGCCTCTAATGAAAGGCCAAGTTTAAGTTGTTTCTGGCAGAGGAGTGCATGGTTTACAAGGTTGAATGCCTTGGTGAGGTCAATGTATATGGTCCCAGCAATGTCTCCCTTGCCCAGGGCACAGTGTAGTGATTCTGTGAATTCCAGGAGTGCTGTCATAGTACTGTGTTTTTTTCCTGAAACCATTTTGCTCCTTGGCCGGAAGCCCTTGACTATTCAGGTAGTGAGTGTGCTGATCATTAATGCCCTTCTCTAAGATTTTTGATAGGGGAGATACAATGGAGATAGGGCAGTAGTTAGTGGGAAAGTTATTAACACCTCCTTTATGAACAGGAGTTATTTGGGCCTTTTCCGAAGATCAGGTACTTGTCCAGAGGAGAGGGACAAGTTGAAGATAATCTGCAGGTGGTGAGTGACTTCCCTAATGACTTGCTTGAGTAGCTTCGTATCAATATTGTCTGGGCCAAGCTGAGTAGTAATTTTGGTCTTGGTTAAGTAGGTGTACACTTTAGCCCATGTCTGAAGTCATGACCCTGTTTCTCCTGTATGCAGCTGTGTAACTGACACTGCAGCCCCTTGGAAAATGTCTAGATCTGCTGCTGAAACCATGATACCTACATTGCAACAGTACTTCCATCAGCATAAATGTGGGCTCCAACAGTTCTTGCCCTTCTGGAGCCAGAAGTGTGTATGTTTTACAACTGTGGCCAAAGAGGCACAGGCCCCTGAGGAGCATGTGCTTCTGCACACAGAATTTCTCTTGCAGTTCAGTATCATGGATTTTGTGGCACATATGCTTCTACAACTAGAGGTTGCTGTGTGTATCTTTTTTAATTTTTTTATTTAGTATGCTTTATATTCCCCTGGACCGGCCCACATTGGCCTGACCTCTGCTCCCAGCCTCATCATCCATCCCCCGGGACTTACCATTCTGGTTTTCTGCCATCTTACCTCCCAGGGTGGGGCTTTCAGGGGGCCCAGCTTCCCCTGTCAGAACCTGAGGCTCGGTTTCCAGGGACTAACTATGCCCAGTGTTCTCCACTGGCTTGCCCCCCAGGGTGGGGTCTTTGGGGAGGTCCCAGCTGTCACCCATTGGAACCTGAGTCTCAGTGTTCGGAGAGCACTACGGGGTGACAGTGAGAGACCTGTGAGATGAGGTGAGCGGCATACCACACAGCCCCATTTTTCTGGTTTTCTGGATGGGAAGCATGGCATGCAATGATGTCAATGGCAGCACAACATGCCAATGTCTGCCCCACCTCCTCCTGCATTAAGCTCTGGTGATCATTACCCCTGGCCTATGCTAGGGCTCTATCAAGCACCAGCAGCGAACCCACCTCCCCAGAGGAGGAAATCAATCTTTAGTATGCCCAATCCTCCTCTTCATGACCAGCCTTCTGATTCCTGCATCTGGTCCTGAACCCAAGTCATTGGCATCACTAGCAGAAGCACTACCACTGCACCAGTGGGTCAGCTTGGTTGCTGTGTATATCTTATACATCAAGCTGCAGAAGCACAGACCCATTAAGTATGTTTATGTGTTATAGTGTTCATGAGTACCTGAGGCTACAAAAGCAATAGGAGTCTGTGCTTCTGCAGACAAAGGAACTCTTGTGATTTAGAGATCATGGATTTGTATCTGTCTGCAGGGGCCTGTGCTTCTGTACACAGAATCAGTTTTGTGATCTGAGTATCATGGATTTCTATCTGCAGTGACAAGTGAGTATGTATGTCCTGTGGTGTGCATGCAACAGATAAAAATGCACAGCGGTAGTACATCATTAGTAGTGCATTTGTGTCATCTGGAAATAGCTGTATGTTGTTTATCTTATCTGATGGTGGCTGTCTGTGGTTGCTTGTGTGGTCCTGTCCATTTGCTGCTTAGGTGATGAGGGTGGGAAGTTAGGGTTGGAGACTCTAACACTACATTTTCTTACTGTTGTGGCATTAACTTGAATCCTAGCTGGTGCATTAACACAGATTTTTGCAGGGTATGTATAGATTTATACTGGTATGCTGGATTTGCAAGAAGACTGAGCAAAGCTGCAAGAGCTGAGCACACTTGAATGGTAATGTGAGTTGCACTAGGGCATCTTGAAAAATCTTTACTTGGTAAAATGGCAATTGTATAAGACTCAGTGGAGTGGCATACAAACACTGTAAAAATCTACAACAGGGTAAAAGAAGGAAACAAGTAATGCATGAATAAATCCCAACAATAAAAAATAGTCAACAAAAACAGACATTTAATACCATAACAGCATAGACAAAGGTTCAGGTACCTTGTGAAGGGCATGTCAGGTGATGTTTGTATGTTCCAAACCTATACTCTATTTTTGGCCAGCCCACATCAGGATTTGCTAATGAAACCCCACATACATGTAGCAACTCAGAACAAGCCAGCACTACCCACCACTGAAAAAAGACAAAGGCAAAACATCAATTGTCCAAACATATGCAGTTTATTAATATAGCCTCAAACACAAAAGGTGTAAAAGGAGGTCACGTGATGCAGGGCACCTAGAGGCAGCACTGAGCCGAAGCTCCCACCTATCAACCTCATTAAAAGGTTTATTTTTCTTCATTTAAGGTGCAGAAATGGTTGCAGATCTTAGATATATGCTTTACTAGAGATCAGAACACTAGCGACTGCCAAAAGGAGCGTTTTCCAGCCGAGAGATTCTGTATTAAACAACGGGATGGAAGCCGAGATGAAACAGGCCTCCATCAAGCACACTCTTCCAGCTACCCCAGAGAAAACTGCTAAAAAATCGAAACATCAGAGCTCTGGGGGTACATCTAAGTCAAGTACTTCCAGCTCCTCAATGAATCCTCTAACAGAGGAATGTTTTTTGCAAGAATTGCTCCCTTTCAGAGAGACTCTCAAGGATATATCGGCAGAGTTAAAATCGCTCCGTAGTAACCTAAGCTTCCTGACACAAAGAATGGGAAATGCCAAAGTGAGAACCACCACTCTGGAGAGGTGGAAGGAGAGAATGGATCCTGAAATTATTCAGCTCCGACTACAGCTTAAGAAGCTGCAACTGAAAACCAAGGATTTGAAGGGGAGAAGTCAAGGAACAACGTCCTGATACTAGGCCTACCGAAACAGAAGAGGGCCTGATACTATTGGTTTCTTCAGAAATTTCTGGTCAAGATTGTGGGCCCATCTCCATTAAGCCCACAGTACCATATAGAATGGGCCCATCGCTCTCTCAAGCCGAAACCCCCACCTGGATCACCACCACGTCCAATAATAGTGAAATTCCTTAGCTATCTAGAGAGGCAGCATGTCATTTCCATATCTAAGGAGCTCCAATCTATTCTATGGGGCAATGTGAAGCTGAGGATTACTCAAGATCTCCCTTTCGAAACTCGCCAAAAAGCGATCAGCATTCCATCCCACGGTCAGCAAGTTAATAGCAGCAGGAATCCGTTTCAAGATGGTTTACCCGGCTAAACTGCAAGTGGCCATTGAAGGAGTCTGGCATTCTTATGAATCTTCAGAGTAGGCAACTGCAGATCTCACAATCAAGCTACCTAACCTATTTAAGACTGGTTGAACTGTCACTTCAGATATCTCAGGCTTTTAAGCCTTTGTCTCGTTGAAGTGGATTGCATACCTGTTTGGGGTCCCTTCTCTCTGACTCTTTCCTCTCTCTTCCCTCTCTCTTCTCTTTTCCTCGGACTGGTGTTGGGGGGCTGCCAAGGAGTCCTGAGGCCTAGCAGGCCTGGCGTAGCAGTGTGATTGCTGGGGTTTCCCAGTAGGGGGGGTAGGAACCTTTTGGTCTGCACACATTTCCCAGCACCGCTGAAGGGGATGGTTCTTGTGTTAGTCCCATCAATTTCAGGTCCCCCGATTACTTCCCCACTCCGGAGAGTGGTCTCATTCCCATTAACTTTATTAAGTTAAGCTACATGGGGGATTTGTTCTCTATATGTTTTTTTGGGATCTCCAACCCTGGAGGTCTGCTTCATGAGTTTTCTGGATATATTTAATCTAATTTCGGGCAATTTTCTCAATCTCGTGTAGGATGATTAGCCTACATCCAGATGGTCTCACTTTCACTTTTCCTGAATACATCTGCACTTTCTCCAATCACTCTTCTGATCTAGCTTAATCTACATTTGTTTTTTTTTTTCCCTTTTGAGGGGTGATGGGCGGGTGGCTTTGGGACAGAGCAATCTTTGGGAGAACTGCATATCGGGCCAGACAAGGGGGGGGACAGCGATCCCCCAGGGAGGTTTAAAGGGCAAGCAGGTGTTGGCCACTTCTGATATATTTTATTGGGGTAGTTTTTGGCACCAATGCTCAGACCTGGTATTTGCGTGGAGCTATAGCTTCCAAGGGGAAGGTTGCCTATTGGGCTGGTTCCTCTATACTGGAGATTTACATACTGGGGACTATTTTCAAAGAGGGACCTTTTGTACATAGTTTGAGTGGGTTGTGGGGGGAGGGTAAATTCTCAAGGCTGATTACTTTTCTGGATGCAATAATGTTGGGAGTTAAAAGGGCACAATTATACTATCTCATTTCTTCAGCTTTGCTAACATACGCTGACGAATACTGGGAAAGGTTCTCTGGTTTGGGCTTCATTTTTGTTCAGGGGAAGGGGAGGGGACTGGAGTGTGCCTCTTGGGGTTATGCCTTTATTTACTGACTCGGGATTATTATTTCTTTCAAAGAGTTGGTGATGACTGCAGTAACAATTAAAATTACCACATGGAATGTTAGAGGTGTAAGAGACATGACTAAAAGATATCAAGTTCTCAAGAATTGCGTTCTCCTAAACATAGACATCCTCTTGATACACGAAACCCACCTTCTTGCTGCTGAAACAAATGAGCTACGTAGACAGGGGTTCTCCCAAGTCTTTACTGCCTATGGTTCATCTGCGAGCAGCGGGGTGGCAATTCTGGTCAAGAAGCATGTTTTGTTTATAGCAGAGGAAACTCTCTCAGATCCAGAAGGCAGATTTATTCTAGTCAAGGGCACGCTGTATAACAATTCAGTCATCTAGGTGCAGTCTATAGCCCAGTGGGAGGTAGTCCAGAGTTCCTTATGTGTCTGACAGATAAGCTGAGTAGATTTTTGCCTTCCAAGTTAATCATTGGGGGAGATTGGAATATACCCCCAACACAAGACTTAGATAGAACACATAGGCCATTAAAACCCCTATCCCCTCCGCAGCAAGCCCTAAGGGATTTTATGGGACTACTGGGTCTGTGCGATCCATGACGCCTGTTCAATCCCTCTGGTCAGGCCTTCTCGTTTCATTCCCAGGTTCATCAGTCATGGTCTAGGCTGGATTATATCCTAACTAGCTCTTCACTTTTAGCTAGCCTTCACCAGACGGGTATGGAACCGATTGTCATATCAGATCACTCGATGGCATGGGTAGTGATTTCTCCTGACCCATGTAGTCAACGGGATACTACCTGGAAATTGAACACACAACTTCAAAAAGAGGAACACAAAATCTCTCACATAAAGGATGTGATTTCACTTTTTATGGAAACTAATAAAGGTTCTATTAGAAGGGCTGATCAACCATGGTGTTCCTTTAAATGCTATATTAGGGTGGAATTCATTAAGTTAGCTTCCAAGCGGAAAAAACAAATGGAGGTAAGAATAATTTTTCTGTCAAACTAAATCAAGGAGGCCAAAAATATCTTATCTACCTCTTCCCCTTCAGGTCTGTTGGAAACCCTGTTGAAACTTAGGAACGAATATGCAGATTTATTAAAAGAAAAGGCGGAATATGCCATCCTGAAAACTAAAGCTCGCTACTTTGATCAAGGCGAGAAGCCAGAAAGAATGCTGGCCCTTCGGTTCCGGGCATTAGAGAGCTCACGGCTCATCCCCTCTATTCTGACCTCAGATGGATCTATTAAGACTTCTCCACGTGATATCTCTCAGGTTTTTGAAAAATTCTATAAAAATTTATATAGTAAAATTCCTGCACAGGCCACACCCCCAAGCATAGAGCAATATCTGGATACCCTGGACCTCCCATCCCTTCAGGCACAACATTGCTTGACTCTGTCTTCCCCAATCACTTTGGGGGAGATAGAGGAGGCGATTAGGGAGCTCGCATTGGATAAATTGCGAGGACCAGATGGCTTTCCCTCCAATTTCTATAAAACCTTTTCCACTGAATTATCCCCCCTCCTCTTAAATTTATTTGAATATACGTTCACTTTAGATACTCTGGACCCTTCCTTGCTGGAAGCCACAATAGTTCTCTTCCTGAAGCCCGATAAACCGCATGATGATCCTGCCAGTTGTTGTCCAATCTCGCTCTTAAACTATGATATCAAAATCCTAACAAAAATTTTGTCTCTCAGAATTAAGAGGGTATGGTCTCATCTGCTGAGCCCTGAGCAGGTGGGATTTGTTCAGGGTCAATCTTCAGCTGATCACCTAAGGACCCTTTTGCATATTTTCCAGGCTGCCCAGGACTCCCAGATTCCCATGGCTTTAATCTCGTTAGATGCAGAAAAAGCCTTTGACAGAGTTAACTGGGAGTTTCTCTGGGCTACTGTCAAAAAAATGGGCTTTCCAACAGTTTTCATTCGATGGATACAGACGGTTTATCAAGTTCCCTCTGCTAAAATTTATTGTAATGGTGTATTTTCACCAAAGTTCTCTTTATTTACAGGCACCAGGCAAGGCTGCACCTTATCTCCCTTTCTTTTCAATTTATATTTGGAACCCCTTCTACGTAGTCTCAAGTGCACCTCCCAGGTCAAGGGCTGTACAATATATCAACAGTCTTTAACCCTCTCAGTATATGCAGATGACATCCTACTCCATTTGGCCTATCCCGATACATCATTATCACACGCATTACAAATTATTAGACAGTTCGGACTTGTATCCAATTATAAGTCAAATTTGTGGAAAACTGTAACTTTTCCTCTAAATGCTCTTACCCACCAGGCTAACTTTGCCCATCTAGGTATGAAGTGGTCCCCTCACTCTATTAAATATTTGGGCATTCATCTCACCAAGGACCCAGAGACTTTTAGGAAGCTTAATTTAGATGACGTAATAACGAACATTCAACAGGACCTTCAAAGATGGGAGAGCCTCCCCCTCTCAATATGGGGTTGTTTCAGTATTGTTAAAATGAATGTCCTCCCTTGTCTCTTTTATCCCCTAAATTTATTAATTCTCTGGCTCCCATTGTCCTATTTTCGTCATTTTCACTCTGTCCTTTCCAAATTTATCTGGCAGGGTAAATTTCCCAGGCATTCTTTCATCAAACTTATCCTCCCTAAGGAATTAGGGGGGCTTCATCTCCCTAATTTTAACCTTTATTATTGGGCGAGCCATTTGTCAAAAATGGGAAGATGGTTCTCAGACACAAATGACGATTACTTACCTATCTGGCTACAATTAGAAAGGAAACTTCTCGCTCTTCAAGGCTTTAATTCCACAGGAATATTTTTCTCTCCTTGTTCCGCGTTACCAAACTCCATACAAAATTCAGTGGTGGGAGTTTCCATTAAGGTTTTAGTGCAATGCTGGAATTTTTTTTAATATTTCACATAAAAAAGACATGGCTCAACCCCTTTTTCAGAATCCAAATATTAAAATTGGGGGCTCATTACTTTTTCCTGATTGGCTTCCTCAGTTACAGGAAGTTTCAGTTGAGGACTTATATGGTCAAACCGCTCTCCTGTCATCCTCAGACATAATAGCTAAATTCAACATCCCTCACAAACATATTTTCAAAGTGTTTCAGTTGAGACACCTTATGGTGTCCAGTTTTGGAATAGTGCTATTACAATCTCGAGTTAAGCCCTTTTTGGAACAGGTACAGAGATACGCCAGTAAACCTCATGGTATATCGGCTATCTACTCTTATCTTTTGGGAATCAGTTTCCCAAATGCTCTTCCAGGTTCCAAAGTTTGGGCTTCCCTTCTGACTGATGTTAGTCCCAACTGGAGTCAGGTTTGGAAGGACCTACATAGGTATCTTACCCAAGATAGACACAGACTTATTCAGTACCATATTTTAAATAATATGTATTACATTCTGGTTAAGCTAGCCAAGCTGGGTAGGCTTCCTGTGGCAACCTGTACCAGATGTGGTTTATCTGAAGGGAACCTGATTCGCATTTTCTGGCATTGTAGCAAAGTGGCTCCACTCTGGAATGCTAGTCAATCTAACCTAGACCCTTTATTGGGATTAGGAGACCTATTTACTATAGAGATATGTATCCTTGGGATGCTCGCGACCATTAATATTAAAGAACGTAGATTTTACATGGCCTTAATTTCTATTGTGGTCAAAAGATTGGTTCTCAAGCACTGGGTAGATCAATCAGTTATAACACATGAAGAATGGTTGAAGGAGATGTCACTTTGCTTCAATACTGAGAGACTGATAGCTAGCTCCTGGAATTGTATGGATGTATTTAATCGCAAATGGGGTAAATTATGCGCCCTATACTTAAATTGAAATATGGAAGGTACATGTCTCTGTTTACATTAATTGGTTGGTCTTATTCACCTCTGGTAAATGTTGACTGTTATTCTCTAATTCACTAATCCCTTTTGTGTTGTTATGTTTTTGAGGCACACTCCAGGAGGAGGGTGGGGGGGAGTAAAGTGGGGGGGGAGAGGGTTCATAGGGGTATTGGAATTGTTTTGGTTTTATTGGATCCAGAGACAGTCTGATGTATGCTACTCTGTATCTATACTGGCCAATATTGTGTACACTCAATCCTGTAGCTTCCTTTCTGGATATGTGGATTGTAAATTCAATAACATATTGAATTTCACAAAAGGTGTAAAATCCACAGACCTTAAACATGCTGTTAGCACAGGCTGGAAGAACAAGGGTAGAGCCTCACTGACTTCTACCAGTTTTGCAGTAGCCTCTTCAGGAAATGCCCATTGAGGCTATATTATTAAACTGCATATGTTTGGACAACTGACATTTTGTCTTTGCCCTTTTTCAGTGGTGGGTAGTGCTGGCTTGTTCTGAGTTGCGACTTTTGTATGTTGCATGGTGTTCAATTTTAGTATTTTGTGTGGTTGTTTTGTTTTGTGTTTTTTGGGGGTTAACACACAGATTGAGTCAATTCAGAGTTTGATAAGAGCAGAGATTCACTGGGATCTGAGTTTAAGTGAATTGGAAGGTGCACATGTGGATGATAGTCAGGGACAGAGCATATGTGAGGGAAGGCACAGGGTATTACCGTGTTTTGGAGGCATTACCCATAAAAGAAAAACCCATGAAAGCTGAACTCACACATCCTAGCTCGATTTGCTGTACTGAGTCAGACGTTAAGGAACTCATTTTTTGAAATGTATAAAGTGAGGCTTTTCTCTTCCATTGCAAAACTAGAGCCTCTTGGAGCAGACATGTAGCTTGGCCTTGGGTCATGTGTAGGGTTGCCACCTTTGGATGAGGCAAAAACCGGATTCTATGCTCCACCCCTAGTCCCACCCCTTTTCATGACTCATCATGCATTGTTCCTCCTAGAAGTCCATTTGTTGTATCAATAAAAACACTTAAAGCAGCAGTTAAATAATGTTGATACTGTACTGTGCCTGTTAAAGTTACTTTTCTAGGTTCTTCCTAATTTTATATTCAATTATGAATTTATTTATTGACATTGGTTAACCAAATAAACATACAGAGATAAAAGAAATCTCATTTACAGATATGATCTGGGGAGACAAGGGAAATACTGTAAACAGCATACAATAGTATACATGCTTTATATCTTTTTCTGGCTTCATTTCTAGTTTATGTCCACAGTTCTTTTTCAAAGCCAAAGAAGTAAAAATACTTTATTGAGGAAAAAAAATAATTTAAAACATTTAAAAATGCCTAAATTCTGTTAGAGATTAAAATGTTTACCAGGAATTGAAAGTGGAGAACAATTGGTCTGTTACTGCAACAAAAGGTGTGGAAAACATTAGATTGAGTGCTAATAGTGTTAATGGCCATACTTTACACCTCCCAGGCTGACTGTTTTCACAAACAAGGGTCTATAGTGACAACAGAACTTGTCTGTAACCTGGACATGTAGCTGAAACATTGAATTATATGACAAAATTTGTTTCAAAAGTATGTGAGCACTCCAAATAGCTCAAAAACCTGACCAGCACAGAGCAAAACCAGATTACCTGATAGGGACCCTGAAAACCTGATCACCAGGTAAAAATCCTGACAAGTGGCAACCCTAGTCATGAGGGTAGGGGACGGGGGATGTGTTGGGGATTAGGGTTGCTATTTACAAAGTTTGAATATGTCAGCCTGGTTGAATGTACCAGAACACTGATGCATGGACCCATACCTGTAACTTGGCCTTTGCTTATGAGAGCAGGAAAGGGGAAATGGTGGGAGTTAGGCTTGACAACACTACTAGCACATTTCCAAGCACATTTCCAAACTCTGTGGGACTTGGGTTGAAAACAGTAATAGCACATTTCCAAACTTTGTGGGGTTTCAGTTTTGTGTGTCAGAAACACTAATCTGCATTAACCTAGGTTTTTTGCAATGAATTTCCATAGTTTTTGAGAAAGTAGAGTGGTAATATGTTTTCTATAGGGCCCATGAGGCTCTGCACAAAGCAGCATGTGATTCCTACCTACTTCATTCTGTCCATACCTCTCAACTGTCACACATTACGAGGTACGTCACTCATTTTATCCCTCAGAAACCCTCTGTCCCACATGGAGAAGGTAACATTCCACATTGACCACTGTGACTTTTAAGCAGAAATGTATAATAATATAAGATGCTAGGTTATCAGCAAACATTATAAACATTAGTGCACTTATTTCCACAGTATTCTGAGCTTGCAATGTCAAGTTTGATGATGTGTCCCACATTTTGTCCAGTTGTCACACGTCTTGTCACACATTTGGGTGATAAAAGGTTGAGAGGTATGATTCTTTCCTATGGGCCCTGCAAGAAACAAGATGTGCAGGACCATTTGGATCAAGTGCATGAGTCCTACCTACCTTTCTTTGTACAGTCCCTATAGACCCCTATGGACCTAGCACAAAGCATGAGAAGAGACATAACTTTTTTACTATGCTGTTTATGTATGACTTTAATTGTAGTACAAAATGCAACCAATGTTTTTAGTTGCTCATATTCACAATCATATCCTTGTTTCTCAGCATTAAACTTTATGTTTATGCAAGACAGAAACTTTTTCATGATGGTTAGTTTCAAAATATTCATGCAGCATGTACATTTTTAATACCTATGTTAAAGATTTATGTTTGAATGTTTTGGGAAACCATCATGCAGCATGTAGATTTCAAACACTATCATGCATGATGCAAATTTTTAAAGCCATTGTACAGCACATAGATTTTGAGAACCATTATGCAGCACAAATATTTGAAAAAAACATTCTGTAAATATTCAAAATGTGTGCAGAATGAAGATTTCTCAAAAAAACTGTGAATGATTCCTGTACAAATATTTTTTAATTAAAACTGTCTATTTACTAACAAATTAAAAACAACATTGTGGCACATTCTACCCTTCCCTCAAGAACACTAGATGATCATCTTTTATATTTAAGTATTTAATATCTTACTCTTTAAGTTTTTGTTCATATAGAACTTAAACACTAACTAAAAATATCTGTGGAGCACATATATTTTGAAAACCATCATGCAGCACATGGGCCAGGATTCACAAAAAAATGCAAAGTGTTGAGCAAAAGTTTGTACTGCACCTCATGGTTGCACTGGTAGGCGATCGGGCTATTCATAGTGCTGTGCTATCCAATTGTGAGTAGTGGTGTTGGGGGGGTAACACTAACCCAGGCAAAGAGCCAGGAACCCCGTAGAGCTACCCCTATAGCCAGTCAGGAGAATGGGCTGGCAACAATAGCGCACATGCACTAAGTCCCTATTCACTAAGGTAGCCATGCAAATGAGCCCATTGGGCAAGCAAGCTGCTATTGTCCATTAGCATGCCCATTATGGGCCCATTTGCATGGCCTGTGAGTGGTTTAGGGTGCCCCCCACCAGACTATACCCTAAACAGCAGCATTCCATGTGGTCTAGTGCCCCCCATCCTCCGATCACCATCCCCCCAAAAACGATGTTATTCCCTGGTAGTCTAGTGGCACCCTTCCTCCTCCAAAATGGCTGACTCATAAACAAAATTAATGTTCTCATACTGTAGTGGTCCCACTCCCCTGTCTCTGTTCACCAACCCTATGTGAAATATTTTTTCCATAGTGTAGTGGTCCCAGCCCAGTCTGCAATTGCCCACCTGATATGCAAAAATAATTTCCATAGTGTAGTAGCCCCTCCCAAGTCCCCAATCACTGACCTGATATGTGAAAATAACTTTCCATAGTGTAGGGGTCCCTCCCCACTCATTGCTCAGTGTCCCCAAATCCTGAAAACCCTATTCCCTGGTAGTCTAGGATCCCTCCTTCCACCTTCACCCTGTCCAGTGTGACCCAGCTCCCCGCTTCCCCCATTCCAATTGTTGATTGATGACCAGAACAGCCTCCTCACACCACTGTCACTGGCCATAGACTGAGCCCTCCTGGGGATGTTAATCGATGACCGGGAAGGGGGAGGGACAGCTTTACTATTAAAAATTATTTTCACATATCGGGTCAGCAACCAGGGACTGGGGAGAGATCACTTCACTATGGAAATTATTTTTACATATCGGTTGTGTGATCAGGAACTGGAGAGGAACCACTACGCTATGGAAAATTATTTTCACATATCGAGCAGGTGATTGGGGACCTGGGAGAGACCACTACACTATGGAAATTATTTTGACATATTGGTTGTGTGATCAGGGACTGGAGAGGAACCACTACACTATAGAAATTATTTTCACATATAGAGTGGGTGATTGGGGACCAGAGAGGGACCACTACATTGTGAAAATTACTTTCATGTATCGGGTCAGTGATCAGGGACTGGGAAGGGTGGGGGGGCTGCAGTACTGCCATCAACCACTAGGGCTGCACAGCTTACTGCCAGAATTTTGTAGGCTGTAATTTCTCCACACAAGGGCCTTTTCAAATGGCTGTTGCATGGAGCTCAAACTTTGTGAATAATACTGTGGGGATATGCAGGTCACATCCCCTTCATTTGCATTACAGCCCTCCTCCCAACTTTGTCCGGGCACAAATACAGTTTGCCTGGGCAAACTGGGCTTTGTGAATACCAACTTTGGGCAAAACCTGGTTTGCTCTTGGCAAACTGGTTTTGCACCTGGGCACAGTTTTGTGAATCTGGCCCATAGACTGGATGGATTTCTGTTCAAATGTTTTCTGAAAATCAACATGCAGTACATATATTTTGAAAACTGTTGTGTAGCATGTAGATTTTGAAAATCATTATGCAGTGAGACTATTTTGAAATCCATCATGTAGCTGTTCAAAATATTCATGCATGTAATGCATAGATTTAAAAAATAAAAGTCTACAAAAGATTCTGGTGCTAACATATTGGTTTCAATTACAGATATCTAATTACTTATTAATTTAAAAAGAATTGTGCGTCTGTCTATTCCTTCCTCACACACCCTAAATCATCACCATTAACATGTAATATTTGATAGGTTTTCTTACCTAAAAGTTTTTTTATGTTGAAATTAAACAATAAAAAACTTTGTATGGCACCTTTGTTTTGAAAACCACTGTGTGGCATGTAGTTTTTGTAAACTTTCACACAGCGTGCAGAGTTTCAGAGCCTTAATGAATGATTTCTGTGCAAAAGTTTTGTGTAACAATTATGCAGCACATAGGTTTTGAAAACCATTACACAGCATAAAAATTCTGAAAAAATATTAGTGCAGCATAAATATTTTGAAAAATATTTGTGTTGGATGATTATTTTAAAAACTATTTATGCAGCACGTAGATTTCCCCCAAAAAATCCTGAAGGATTCCTGTGCTAACAAATTGTTTTTTATTGACGATATCTAATAAGTAACTAATTCAAAAAACACAGTGCGAACCTTGTTCTACCGTTCTTTCATAAACACTAAAGTGTCAGCCTGAACGTTTATGCGTTCCCTAAGTTGTATTACCTTAAAGTTTTTGTTTATGTAGCACTTTAACATGAAACATATTGTATTTTTCAGCCATTGTTTTGGCATACTGCACATGAACAATTAATCATTAATACTTTCAAAATAAATTAAAGTTTTTTTTATCAAGCTGCCAAAAAGATCTATTCATCCCTAACATCTAACTAACCTGTAAGTTTCTTAACTGAACTCTTTTTTATCATGACATTATTTGTCAGCTGCCATGGACCTGGCAGGGGCTATGACTAGAGATGCAGCGGATTTAAAATCCGCCTGCGAAGTGAACGCAAAGTGGCCACTTCACATTGGCACTTCGCTACGTGGAGTGCCCCCCAGGAAAGGCTCACTTCACCTTGTTATTATTACTTCGCATTGTCATTCCGCTTTAAATGCGAAGTAAGGTGGAGTGACAACAATATTGGCAGCTCTCCACCCACAAAGTCACCAGAATTAATGTACATCCCCAAAGTGCTACTGTCTTGTGTCCAGAAAACTCCCCAGTGCTGATGAAGTGAAATGAGAGTATAACAAGAAATACAAAGTCTCCCAGAATTAATGGCACACTCAGTCATGTGCACAGTGGTCACACACAGAGTCACCAGAATTAATCTGCATCCCCAAAATGCTACTGTCTTGTGTCCAGAAAATTCCCCAGTGCTGATGAAATGCTACTGTCTTCTGTCCAGAAAAGTCCCCAGTGCTGATGAAGCGAAATGAGAGTGTAACAAGAAATGCAGTCTCCCAGAATTAATGGTGCACCGCAAATGCACAGATTAAGATTGCGCTGTGCACTCAATGGATACATACGAAAAGGCACAACACCTAACTAGTGCACACAAGTCACAAATCTAAATCTGGAAAGGAATACATTTTGCCAGTTGGGGGATTAGTGCACAGCAGTAACAATCCATGACCAAGGCCACTGTTTTTCGGTTTTTACCGGAAAATCCGGTAAAATTCCGGAATTAGGGCTGCCTAAAAACCGTTAAAAACGAAGATTTCATGGAATCTGGCAATTTCTATCAGATCAGTAAATCTATAAAAAAGTGTGTTTTTCTTTTCATTCCTTCCTGTACTATTTTCATTTGTTTTATTTAATGCTCTGTATATTAAGCCTTCTTTAATTCTGATTATTTATGCACGTGCTAAAAGAATGATACCAGAATCCCGGTAAAATCCGGAAATTAGAGTAACTATCACCGGTAAAATTCTGGAATCTTAAGTCTTGAAAACGGAATTTAATTGTTTTAATCACCGTAAATCAGTGGCCTTGTCCATGACCAATAGAGATACCACAAAGCAGTATAAAAAATTAATGCAGGTGTGGTGGATAACAGGTTCACACGGCTGCAATTACTCTACAGCACAATAAAAGGTATCTAATTTAATGGCATGCATCGCACACACACTCACACACACACTACAAGTAATGCGTAGTAAACTGAAACCTTTAGTAATATAACCAAATGTTTTAAACAGACAAATTATACACTACTGCACCACAACAATCAGCAAAAAAATGTCAAGAATTACTGAGAATATTGTATGTACATTAACACAGTTGCACAAGAAAAATATATCCAAAACAGAAAGACTGCCTTTTTCTCCCAGTTAATGTACCTACACCACAAATACGCCCCTCTCCCATAGCACATTTCACAGTACACAGACTGACTGTTCTAAATTAACATTAAAAATCCACACACCGGCCCGTCGGTGCAGCGGTTGGATTTTCGTCTGCGATGCCAGCGACCTGAGTTCGGGAACGGACTCGGGTTGCTGGAGGGCTGGCCGGGGCGAGAAGGATGGAGTGTCCGGGACAGCTCTCCTTCTCCAGGAGGAGGGTGGGGATGCACACCGGCGCATGCTGACTCCTGGCGGAGGCTGGGAGTACAGCATGTACAGCCGGGCTCGGTGCTCAAGGGGGGAGTGACAGACGTCGGCAAATGCCTTGATGTCAGGACGCACTCCCCACAGAAAAGCTACCTCCTGGTCTGCCGGATGATGGCTGCCAACTCCCGCCACCTCAGATGCCCTGACGCCCCGGAATGCATCTCAGCAGTGCTCGGGGACTGATCGTAGAGCGCGCTGGTATCCCCTCCTGGCGCCTTCCCCCTCAGAGGAGAGGGACCCATCCGGCGAAGGGTTACCACGGGCCACCCCTTGGTCGGCTGCGATCTGAGGTGAGTAGGAAGGGGGGTCGGGGTGAGGAGGTCAGGGGGGGTCATGTGCAGCCGGAAGGAGAGGCAGGCCAGGGGCAAGTAAGGTGGAGGAAAAAAAAAATCCATACACAACAGTAATCACTCTATGATATGAGTACAGAAGGGTTTCCTACAATCGATGTAGTAAATTTTGAGCAAAGAAAATGACTCAAAAAAGGCATTTTAAACAGCTTTTAGAGGTTTTGAATCGCAGAGCTCTGAGAGCAAACTGTCTCCAACTACCACTACACACACAGTACCCAGGCCAGAACTGAGGCTGTAAAGAACAATCTAGAGCCCATGTGACCTGCAATCCCATGAATGACTGCAGAATTTCATTTGGAGCTCAATTACAAGGTGTAGTGAGGTGAATTACATTGATTTCGATGTACTTCACCTTAAAATTGGTGGAGAAGTGGTTTGGGGAAGGCGGAATAACGCAAAGTCATTGGTTTCAATGGACTTTGTGTTCCTCATTATGAAGTGAAGTACTCCAGTTCACATTGTGGAGTACTCCATGTGTTCCGCGTTACTCCGTAGTACCATAACTCACATGCTGTATAGGAAGGAATGTGAATGCCTATGGCTGTACTTACCTGATGAGCTGCAGCACAAAACTCCCTGACTTAAAAACACATATTAATTTGTACAATGGTGGGGTGGTGAAGCCTGGAGAGATACTAAAATACATCCAAGTAAGTAGTAAAAAAATTAATCTTGTGATTCATGACATGATCGTGAATCATGATTTGTGACTGCATTTGTGACTGTGATAATGAAGAATGTGATTCAGTGTCGATGGTGTGAGTTAACCAGTATGAAACTATCTGGAACGTGAATGCCTATGGCTATACATCTCCAATGAGCTGTAGATTAAAACTCCCAGACTTAAAAACACGTATCAGTGAGTACAATGGTGGGGTGGTGAAGCCTGGAGAGATACTACAAAACAGGCTTACAATACATTCAAGTGACTAGAAAAAAAATTAATGTTGTGATTCGTGGTGTGATCGTGAATCGTGATTTGTGACTGCATTTGTGACTGTGATAATGAAGACCATGATTCGGTGCTGATGGTGTGAGATAACCAGTAAGAAACTCTATTGGGAATGTGAATGCCTATGGCTGTACTTCCCCAAAGAGCTGTAGCTTAAAACTTCCAGACTTAAAAACACGTATCAATGAGTACAATGGTGGGGTAGTGAAGCCTGGAGAGATACTACAAAACAGGATTACAATACATTCAAGTAACTAGAAAAAAAATTAATGTTGTGATTCTTAACGTGATCGTGAATTGTGATTTGTGAATGCATTTGTGACCATGATGATGAAGAACGTGATCTGTATCACGAGTGACTCATGTTGATGGTCCTGATTTAAAAACGCATATTAATGAGTACAATGTTCATGCAGAATTATGCACCACACCTGTCCAGTACTCTGAAGGGAAGCCAAAGAAACAACTGTGACTTAAGTTGCAGATGGAGATTGGGCCCTAAAGAGATGCAAATGTATAGACAGATTAAGATTGCGCTGTGCACTGAAGAGAAGCAGACACAATGGCACAACACCTAACCAGTGCTCACCATCAGAAATTCAAATCTGGAAAAGAATACCTTTGCCAGTTGGGGCGGGCCACGAGGGGGGCAGTGTACTGCACAGCTGCAGTAACAGTCACTAGTATTAGTACAAGTAAAGATACCACAAAGAAGTACAAAAATCACACAACTGCAGTGGATAGCAGCTTCACATTGCTGAAATTATTATGTGGCACAATAAAAGGTGTCTGATTTGATGACATGTGTCACACACATACTCACACACACACACACTAAGTAATGCATAGCAAATTGAAAACTTCAGTAATATAACCACATATTTTAAACAAACTAAAATTATGCACTGCTGTAGTAACAGTCAATAGTACCAGTACCAGTAAAGATACCACTAGGAAGTACAAAAATCACACAATTGCAGTGGATAGCAGGTTCACATTGCTGAAATTATTATGTGGCACAATAAAAGGTGTCTGATTTGATGACACGAGTCATACACATACTCACACACACACACTAAGTAATGCATAGCAAATTGAAAACTTCAGTAATATAACCATGTATTTTAAACAAACTAAAATTATGCACTGATGCACCACAACAATCGGCAAAAAAATGGCAAGAAATATTGAAAATATTACTGTATGTACATTAACACAGTTATACAAGAAAAATATCACCAAAACAGAAAGCACTGTCTTTTTCTCCAAATTAATCTACCTACACCACAGATACAGTACACCCTTCCCCCAAAGCACACTTCCGCTGTCTCTCAGTACACAGACTGAATGTTGTATATTAACATTCAAAATCCATACACAAACAATAAATGCTCGATGATATGAGCACAGGAGGTTTTCCTATAATCGATGAACTAAAGTTTCAGCAAAAAATGACTCAAAAAGCCTTTTTTAACAGCTTTTAGAAGGTTTGAATCGCAGAGAGCTCTCAGAGCAGACTGTCTCCTACAACTTCCTACACACACTACCCCAAACTGATGCTGTGCAGAACAATCTAGAGCCCATGTGACCTGAAATCCCATGAATCACTGCAAAATTCGCCTTTGGAGCTTAAAAACAAGGTGAAGTGAGGCGAAGTACATTGTTTTCAATGTACTTCACCTTAAGAATTATTGGATCAGTGGTTTGGGAAGGTGGAGTAAAGCAAAGTCATTGTTTTTAATGGACTTTGCATTACACATTATAATGCGAAGTACTCCACTTTGTGTTGCGGAGTACTCCAGGAATTTGTCTTCACTCCACAAATCACTTCACGGAGTGATTTGGGGCCACTTCGCCCATCACTAGCTACGACCCCCCCCCTCGGAGGGTTACGTCCTCCAGCCCATTGGGGCCATCATGGGTCCTGCCAGGTCCTGGTATTTTCCTCCATTTTTTTCCCCTTGCACCCACACACTGTGCAATGGGCGCAGCAGCTGCCTCCACCTCTGCCAAGGCAGCCAAGCACCCTGGGCACAGGTAAAAACCCCACTAGTTGTGCTGAGGCACATAGCACAAACCCCACACCCCAAGGAAGGAGAGCAGTTCGGATGCTCAATCCTTACCTCCCTGGCTGACCCCCGAGTGACCAAATCCATTCCTGAACCTGGGTTACCGGCGTGGCGCAAGGTGTGGCATCCAGCACCTCAACCCTCAGTGCAACTGGGCCGGCACTTCTTAACTGGACTCTTTATCATTTTTGTTATCCTTCAGTAAATAAATGTGTTCTCAAAAATGGGTAAATTCAGTACCTAATTGCTCAAAAATTAAAAACAGATTTTCATAAAACTTTCCACTTTAGTAGACCCAAGCCCTTAGATTGTGCATGCAACATTTCACAGTCCTAAGGACTAAAACAGCTAGTTTATAAGCATTTGGAAATACAGGTTTAAACAGAATACCCCACAAGCATAATACTGAAACACTACTGTGTCACTATACTACAGCTAGACACTTTAAATACAAGAAGTGTGTATTGATAAAAAGAGTTATCTTGACCCAACACAGCTTGATAAATGAAGTTGGTAACTGAACAAGCTCAGACATTTACCTCATTAAATTGTCCACACTGAGCATGCTCAGAAATATATTCTCACGTGTGAGATGCCATATACCATTCCATTTACTATATGGATTATTGGCTCTAATGCTGAGGCATGAAATAGAAGGGCACAGTTTACATTTAGTTTTTTTGTTTTCTTTCGTAAATTTTTACCATTTCTATCCCAAAGCCACCTGAACACATGGGCCAAGATATTCAGAAATGCGCCAAAGGCTGGTGCAAGTCCGGCGCAGTGCAAATCCAATGCACCGTGGTGCAACAGGAGCCATATTCAGAGGTTGCGCTGGCCGCACTGCACCAGCACAACATGGCTGAATATGGCACAGGTGTGCCATGGTGCAATCGTGGATGCGCCATGGCACAAACACATGTGTGCCATGGCACAAATACAGGTGCACCATGGTGCAGATAGATAAGCCCCAGGGCAACTGTGGGAGCAGAGCAACAGAGCAACAGAGGGGGGCACAGCACAGAGAGGTGACCCAGGGACAGAGCCAGAGAAGCACCATGACAGGCCACAGGAGGCCACCACCAGCTGGGCACAGCAGGGTTCACACAGGCACCCAGACCCCCACTCCAGAACACAACAGTGGAACAGACAGTAGGCAACAGGAGGTGCCAATGGTGAACAGAGAGCCACCAAGGGGGACCCCACAACCACAGGCCATGCCTCCTACACACCCAGACCAGAGCAGGCCACACCCAGGACCATGCAGCCAAGCACACACCTGACAGTCACCTCATGGGAACCCCAAGGTACAGCCACCAACTGAAGGGAGGGACACCACCACAGTGGGACACTACTTAGCACACAGCAGTGATCCACAGAAGCACAGCATGCACCCTGACACATGCACACCACACGGACAGGCACTGGGCCACTGCAGAATGGCTCCTCACACCACCTGCAAAGCAGACACAGACACAGGAAGGTATGTCAAAAGATATATATATTGAAAAATCAACTATATACAATAGAAGGGTGTGGGGGGGTAGGAAAGTGAGGGAAGGGGATAGGAAACAGGCTGTACAGTGGGAAGGGGGACTGGAGGGGGAGGTACAGCTGGGGAAACAGAGGAATACAGGGCCCAACTAGCGGTGGCCACAGCCTGCCACCCCTTGCAGTCTTCACTGCCTCCTGTCCACCAACAGCATCCTGCGGACCTGCAGCACCACCTCAATGGTTGTCGAGGTTATTAGAATGAGTTGGCGGAGTAGCCGGCAGTAGAGGGGCCTCCTGCACCACCGCCGGACACCTAGGACAAGGGACAGGACAGGTGATCAGTGCAATGTCCCAAGAAACCATGCCCATCCACAGCACACAATGGGCAGCAGGATCACATCCCCCCCAGAGGGCCTGTACAGGCCACCCGCAGGGAGGTGGGCCAGCACCTGCCAGCAACATGACACACCACAACAGTGCACAGCGGTGGTCACCACTGCACAGTGGCCACCCAACTGCACTATGGCAGTCACATGGCAAAGTGCTCCGGCAGCACTACAGCAATGTCAGTGGCAGACAGGCACACACCCACCCCACCAACAGCTTGCACATGTGTCCAATGGCTGTGCCACAGTGGCGGGCACCACGCATAGTGCGACACACACAGTTGCCATGGCACATGGCACAGGTGGCAATGCCTGCACCCATGCCCCTGCCACCCCCCACATACGGTGTGAAGGACTATGTCAGTGCCTACCTGCTCTCTGTGGCCCCACTGGTGCCAGAGCTGCTCCTCCACTGCCACCCTGGCCCGCTGCAGCCTGCCTTCCTGCCACTGCTGCTGCTGACCTTCTCCTGTTTTCAGGCCCTGCGAATGGAACAGAGACTGGAACACATCAGTAACCAACCATAGCAGCTGCCCAACACTCCCACCCCTGTGCACAGGGTGAGCCCCTGCCTGACACGTCCCACACAGCAGCATCACAACACAAGTGGCAAAGAGTGATGCCACCCCATGATGCACATGATAGCAGTACACCACCTTGCAGAACATACCAGGCAGCCTAGCCAACACCACAGTACAATACCAGGGCACACATGCATTATGGGCCTACTCACCTGGCTGTGGCACAGCCCCATGCCTGACATGTGCCTTTAGCCTCCTGAGGCACTCTGGGTCCCTCCGTGCCAGGTCATCATAGCAGTGATGACACTGCTCTCCTATCCTGTCCACTCCTGTGTGCTGCAGCAGTGTGGAAGCAATGCCCTGCCACACCGCTACCCGGGGCTGCTGCAGTGGCACCTGCCCGAATAGTTGGGGTACATGGGGCTGGACGCAGGTGACAAGATTGACCAATTCAACCTGCATCCAGTTAGCCACCTGTGGTGCTCTCTGCTGCGTCATGCTGCAAGTGTGAGCCAGTGAGCCAAATGGCGGTGGTGAGTGCACGTGGCCACAGCATGCGCCAGATGCATGGGCCAAGGAGACATGTGCTGTGTCCACCCATCGTGCAGTCTTGGAGATGTGCAGCATGGGTGTGGCTAGTGGGGTCATGGGTGCAGGGGTCACCCAGGGGCAGAGGTCACAGCAGGGGTCATGGTTCAGCTGTCGCACAGTGCGCACATCCACAATAGCAGGCCTGGCACACCATGTGCCATGGCCCCCATCGTGCAGTTGGTGCACAGTGTGCAACTGGTGACATTAAACCATCTGGCGCATGTGCACTGTGGTCCTGCACACCACGCATGCGTGCGCATTGGACCATGGCTTCCTCTTGAGCAAAATCATTGTGCATGGAGCAAAATCCTGATATTCAGCCGCTGCATGCAAATGAGCTCATCAGCCTATGCGTGGCACACTGGGGGTATTAGCATGTCATTACCATTGCGCCAACGTTGGTGTACTGGGGGAATTAGCATGTCATTACCATTGCGCCAAAGCTTATTTGCATGCGATGCGCTATAAAAGCACCATGGATCAGCACAGGCCATGGACCGGTATTGCATCCTTTCAAGGTAAGTTGTGCATGCTGCTGTAGCACACTGGGTGCAGCCAGCACAACAGGGGGTATGGAACAGGGTGCTGCCGCCACTGACACACTATGCTGTCCACTTCCACAGGAAGCGACATGTCAGAACGTGAGGAGGGTGAGGACCAAGGGCCTGCTCACAAGCGCAGGCCCAATTTCACTAAGGTGGAGACAGAGGCCCTGTTTGAGGCCTACCTTGACAGGGAGCCCCTGTTGAGTGGTGCCACAGGCACACCATAGGCCAGGGCTGGAGCCTGGGTGGAGGTGGTGGCATGTGTGAACCAGCAGGACAGCCACCAGCACTCAGTACAGGAGTACAGGAACATGGTGGGCATGGACAAGAGGCGCATCAAGGAGAGGGTGGCAGCCATTTGTGCCTCCCGGAATGCCACTGGAGGGGGGCCTGCAACTGCGCCACTGCTCACGGTGCAGGAGAAGTTGTTGGCAGCCACCATTCACTGCAGCATGGTGGAGAGTGTGGTCACGTGATGGCATCCGGCTAGACGGCTGCATCGGCTCGGAGCTCTCCCCTTTCATCGCCGTTTTAGTGGTTTTTTCCTGCATTATCGGGCTCTAATCAATATAATTTCCACTAAAGGTGACTAAATACAGTGCTCTTTGCGGTTCCTCTGATTGGTCTCGGGAAACAGCGTCTCATTTTGGAGAGATGGAGGCCGATATGAAACAGGCCCCTGTCAAGCACACTCCTCCTACCTCTCCTAACAAGGCCGCGAAAAAGCAACGCAATCAAGGTCCGGGTAAGTTGGAACGGACCGAGTGGCAAGTGGCCCTTCCCTTGACCGAGGACAAGTTTTTGCAGGAGCTCTATCCCATCAAGGATATTCTTAAAGACCTGGCCGCCAAATTGAGATCGCTACGGGGGGACCTATCGACTGTATCCACTAGAGTGGAGGATGTGGAGGCCAGGGTGTTCTCGATTGAACAAAGGCAAGATAAGTCCGAAGAAGCTATAGTGGAGCTAAAGCAGCAAGTTAAGAAGTTGCAAATCAAGGCAGAAGACCTAGAGGGACGTAATCGTAGAAACAACCTGCTTATTTTTGGTTTACCTGAGATGGAGGAAGGGCCTGATCTCTTGGCTTTTTGCAGAAGTTCTTAATGAAGGTTGTTGGGCCATCTCCCATAAGTCCCTCTTATCACTTGGAAGTGCACACACCATTAGCTCGGCCCAGGCCCCCATCTGGTTCTTCTCCAGCCCATAATTCTTAAGTTCTTAAGTTACATTGAACGTCAGCATGTTTTTGCTAAGGCCAGAGAGAGCTTAAGGAGATTTTGTGGGGCTCGTCCAGGTTTCGCATTGCACAGAACCTCCCGAAAGAAACAAGGGAAAAAAGGGCTGCTTTCCACCCGGTCGTATCTAAATTGATCGCTGCCTCCATTCCTTTTAAGATGGCCTATCCTGCAACCCTGAGGGTTACGATTGGAGGCTCTGTATCCAGCTTCACTTCGCCAGAAACGGCCCTGAATGAGCTTGCTTCAAGGCTTCCAGAGCTATTCAAGAAGGCTGGATGAGGGACTTATCAATACCTTGCTTCTAATTTAATAATTCATTGATGGCATGAGCTATTTTTTGGAATTCCGATTGTGTTGATAAACATGGCGTGGCGGGGGGGGAGGCCTGGCTCTGCTGGTTGGTCGGGATGAATGCTTTTCCCCTTTCTTTCTGTCGGATCTGTCGTCTACTTTCCTTCATTAGGCTAACCACCCTCTTACTTTATCCCTTTTTCCTCCCTTGCCTTCTCCTTTTCTTACCTGGTGCTTTCTTTGCGGTTGCAGGACTGGATGGGTAGCTGTCTGTTGGGGTGGGAGAATTCCTCGTGGCGGGCCCTTTGGTTGAGAATCAGAGGGAACTATAGTATGAGTTGATGTTTCCCAAGGGACTTCCTGGGGGGAGGACGTTTTTTGGTCCGGCTGCTTTTTGTTCCCCTTGGGAACGTCACCCCAGTACCGAAATGGCCGTCATGTGTGCTCTTCTCCCCGACTACCTTGATTCATTGGGCTGTTCTGCCATGGGGTAAGTCGCCTTTTCAACCACTGCCTCTCGGATGTATGGGGAGGAGGCACTCTCCTTTTTAGGCAGATGGGGGGATGTTGCGCTTATCTCGGGGGATGCCTCTCGCTTTTCCTCTTGCTTTAACTATTTCCTGTTGTGCCTTACTATATTAAATTACTGTGCTCTTTCCTTTCCAAAGTAGGCATTAACATCCTGACAAGTGGCGATTGGGGGTTGAGCCTTTGGATGCTTGCTCGCTGGATGCGTTATTGCGAGCCTGAAGATGGGGGGTTGGCTAACCCCTCCCTGGTGAAGGTGCTGATTTATTTTGTAGTTCTGAAGATATGGGGATATTTTTGCTTCTTGAATGGTTGCCTGTATCTTCCACCTGGGATTCAGGGGTTCGCAATGGGGTTTGGATGGCCAGAGCTGGTATATTACTGCTTGTTACTAGGTCTACTCCTACCCTGGCCTTCCTTTGTAAATAGTTATTTGGGGAGTTTGGGGTCTTATTTTGATTCTGGGGATGGGGGTTGGGATTCGACCTTTTACGAAGATGGCTTTGTAGGGTCAGAGTTAGGATGGGTGACAGGGTTTCTTTACAGATGGGTTTCTATAGGATATCTGGGGACAGGTCTGGTTGGGTGGGTTGGGTCTGATGGGTTGTTGGCTGCTCCCCTTGTTTGGTGCAAGCTTCATGTTTAGCAGTATTCACTGTTATGGGGTCTTTGTTTATAGAGAAAGTTGGGTTGGGGTTGTCTTGGGGGTTGGTTTATTCTGGGCTTAATTATGCTGAATCTAATGAACATAGCTGGGTTGGGGTGCATCCTTTCCTTTTTCACAATTTTATGGCTATCTGGATATTTAATTTTTGTCTATCGTATTTTAAAATGTTATGATGTCTCTCAAAATTGCTTCTTGGAATGTACGTGGACTTTGGGATCGGGTCAAGCGTCTTCAGATGTTTCGACACTGTTTGTTATTGCAAATTGACATTCTTTTTCTTCAGGAGACACACCTCAGTCAGTCTGATGCCAGACTTTTATCTCGGTCAGGTTTCTCTTATCCCTATCTTGCTGGTAACTCCTGTTATAGTAGGGGGTAGCAGTCCTCATTAAAAACATGTTTTATTTAATATGGAGAAGACTGTGGCAATACGGAAGGAGATTTATGCTGGTTCAGGGACCCTAACGGTGAGAATGTTGTACTTGGATCAATATATGGCCCGGTTGGAGGAGATTCCCGATTTTTTATGTCTCTTACTGAGAAATTGATCAAATTCCTCCCGGCCCAGTTCATATTGGGCAGCGACTGGAACATCCCTTGTTCATTGATTTTAGATAGAGACCCCCAGGATAAACGTCCACCTTCTCCAGCCCACAGAGCCTTCTCAGATCTGAAATCATTACTAGGTCTATGTGATCCCTGGAGGCTTGCTAACCCTTCTCTTCGGGCTTTCTCCTTCGCTTCCCAGTCGCATGGTACTAAATCTCGTCTGGACATGGTCTTGATTAGTGTCTCTCTTCTTTCAAGTCTGGGCCTATCTGGTATTGACCCAATCATCGCTACGATCATGCGGTTGTCTGGATCAAACTTTCCTAACTCCGGAATACTCTCGGGATTCGGTTTGGCGGCTGAATACCCAGTTGTTAAAAGACCTGCAGATTGTCTCTAGTATAAGTTCTTTGATATCAATATTCCTGATAGAAAATCTCAACTCAACTCCTAGGTTTGACCTGGTCTGGTCCACTCTTAAGTGCTTTCTCAGGGGCGAGTTTATTAAAACAGCCTCTTTCAAAAAGAAAAAGGGACTTGCTGATTCCTTGATTCTGATGGGTAGAATTCGGGAATTGGAGACTAAATATTTCTCAACTTCTTCCTTAACTGATCTTAAACAGCTCTTAGCAATAAAAGATAGGTACCTGGATCTTTTAAGGGAGAAAACGGAGTATGCTCTTCTTAAAACTCAAGCGAAATATCTCGACCAGGGGAAAAGTCCGGTAAGCTTTTGGCCCTACGTCTTCGGGCACTTGAAAGTTCTAGGATTATCCCTTCTCTGGTTTCCCCATCTGGGGAGGTTGTCACTGCGCCCCGGAAAATTGCCCACATTTTTAAGGAATATTACCTAGATCTGTACAGTAAACCGGAGCTATCATACTCCACTTCTGATCTGGACAACTATCTGAGAGAGACTGACATTCCCTGCTTATCTGAAATTCAGCAAGCTATTTTGCTAGCCCCTATCTCAGAGAACGAAATTGAGAGAGCTGTCGCTTCTCTCACCCCTGATCGCACACCGGGTCCTGATGGTTTCCCGGCCAACTTTTATAAGGCTTTTGTTAAGGATTTGACACCCACTCTCCTTAAATTGTATGAATTTCTGGCTGTATCCTCGGATGCAGACCCTTCACTGTTCGAGGCAATTATTGTCTTAATTCCCAAACCTGACAAGGTCCTTACTGATCCAGCTAACTATAGACCTATCTCACTTCAAAATTACGATATGAAAATTCTTGCTAAAATTCTAGCTGAGCATTATTAAGATGGTGTGTGGTCTGAGTTGCTGAGTCCTGAACAGGTTGGCTTTGTACCTGGCAGATCTGCGGCTGACCATTTGAGGACCCTTTCACATATTTCCCAGCATGCCCAATCCCTCTCGTATCCGGCGGCTTTGGTCTCTCTTGATGCCGAAAAGGCATTTGACCGGGTGGACTGGTCGTTCCTCTGGGCCGTGTTAGAGAGAATGGGTTTTCCGTCTGTTTTTGTTAATAGGATCCGGGTGTTGTACAGCTGCCCCTCTGCTAAAATTTATTGTAATGGGGTATTCTCCTCTCTCTTTCGTCTGCCTGTGAATTAGACAGGGTTGTCCCCTTTCCCCCCTACTATTTAATTTGTACCTGGAACCTTTACTCAGAAGGATTAAGGCCTCTGCCCAGGTCAGAGGAGTTAGTTTACACCAAAGAGAGCTGGTCCTCTCAGCGTATGCTGATGACATTCTCCTGCATCTGGTGGATCCGGCTGACTCTTTGAAGGGGGTGCTTGGTCTTATTGAAAGGTTTGGGGTCTTCTCGGGTTACAGGCTGAATATTTCCAAATCTGAAATCCTTCCTCTTAACGTTCACACTAATAAGGCTGAGTTCTCCTCCTTTGGTATGAAGTGGGCCCCTAGATTTATTAAATATTTAGGGATCTTTTTCTCCACTGACCCCTCTCTTTTGAAGGAACTAAACTTAGACCGGCTCAGGGACTCGGTCTCCCAGGATTTGCAGCATTGGTCAGCCCTTCCCATCTCACACTGGGGTCAGATTAATATTCTCAAAATGAATGTCCTTCCCAGAGTGTTCTACCCACTGAATTTGGTTAATCTCTGGCTTCCCATCTCTTATATTCAACAGTTTCACACGCTTTTTTTCCAAATTTGTTTGGTCCAGGAAGGCAGTTAGGCGCTCCTACATTAAATTATCACTTCCTAAAGAGAGAGGGGGTCTTAGATTACCCAATCTTCTATTGTATTACTGGGCAGCCCACCTCTCTAAATTGGGAAGATGGTTCTCTGCTGAACCAGAGGTATCCTGTCCAATCTGGCTTCAGCTGGAGCGTTTTTCTCTCTCCACGATTAAATTTGATAAATATGCTCTCTTCTACTTATCCCCGAGGTTACTTTCTAAATGGATGCCGGACAGTGTTATGAGGACTGCCATCACATCCTTTTCGCAATGTTTAAAGTATTTTCATATCTCTCCTACTTCGGATTTGGGGCAGCTGGCTGTCTCTAATCCCAATGTTAAAATGGGTAACTCATGGATCAGCCCAGACTGGCTTCCACAAATTAAGGAGGCTAGATTGGAAAATTTCTTTAATAATAACTCTCTTCTTTCTTCTGGTGATATCCTCGACAGATTTCATATACCTAGTAGAGCTATTTTCAAGGTTTATCAGTTGAGACACTTAATCAACCAGAGATTTGGTTCTGCTCCTAGGGACTCGGTAGTTTCTCCTTTTCTCTCTGATGTTATTAAACTTGCTTCCCAACCTCACTCTATTTCCTTGATATACTTCTTTCTCCTGAACTATAATTCACCGGAGAGTGCTGTTGGCTCTGATGTTTGGACCCGTTTTCTGCCTGGTAATTCCTTTGATTGGTCCGGGGTCTTGAAAGACCTTCACAGATATCATACCCAGGATAGATTCCGATTAACACAGTATTATATTGTTAATAACTTATATTATACCCCAGCTAAGCTTTTCAGTTCAAGAGGGTTTCTCACCTAGCTGTTTTAGGTGCTTACAAGGGATGGCAATCTTGTTCATATATTTTGGGATTGCCCTAAAACTGCTCCCTTATGGTCTCAGATTAAGGACTATCTCGACCCTCTTTTAGGTCTGTCTGGCTTTTCAGCCCTGAGGTGTGTGTCCTAGGGAGCTTTCTGGGTTGACAGTGTCGAGCGTAGATATCATCTGGCTTTGGTGTCTATGGCTGTTAAAAGCTGGTTTTGAGACACTGGATGGACCAGTTGGTTCTGTCCTTGCCAATTGGCTAACGGAATGCTATTGTATCTCCAATCTGAAAGATTAGCTGCTAGTTTTAGGGGACGTCTAGACCTGTTCCAGAGGAGATGGAGTAAACTCCAGGCCCTTTGTCTGGTTTAAATTGGCTCTCCTTTTTTACTATGACCTGATCCCCTATGTCCACATTTTCCCTTTTTGTTCCCCTTTTCTGTCAGTTTAATCATAGTAAGTTTTGTTTATCTAAAATTGTCTGATTTTTTATGGTTGTTAACACTTACATTTTCCGGAATTCTTAACCTGTGCTATCTTAGAATTGTAGAGTTATATGTTGGGTGCACCGGGGATTGGAGGGGAGGTTTGTCTGGGTTTTCATTAGGTGTATACTGTTTTTCTGTTGTTGGTTTTGGTTGGGTTTGGGGAGGGTGGGTGGGTGGGTGTGTTTGATTATGCTCTTTGTAGTATGCTTCTTTGGGGAGGCGGGGTAATTTTGGGGGGGGAGATGTTTTCTTTGTTGTTTGATTGTACTGTTTGTTTCACTGTAATATTGTTTCTCCCAGTATATTGGGGTTATTGTGTTTTCTTTGTATTTTCAAATCAATAAACTTTAAATTTCAAAAAAAAAAAAAAATGGTGGAGAGTGTGCCTGGTGGCAGATTCCAGATGGGTGGCAGCCCATTACTGCATGGTAAGTGGCCAGTGGGGCACAGGACACAAGGCAGCATGAATTCACAGCGGGAAGCTCATGTCAGACAAATCTAATTGATTTCTTTGATTGGGTGACCAAAGTCGTAGACCAGGGAGGGGCTGTGGACATGGCCTACCTAGACTTTAGCAAGGCATTTGACACAGTCCCACACAAAAGATTAATAGTCAAATTAACCAGCCTGGAAGTGGGTCCCAGGGTGGTGGCCTGAGTAAAACATTGGCTGGAGAACAGGACACAGAAGGTAATTGTAAATGGAGTCCAGTCTGAAAAAGAGGGGTTACTAGTGGGGTACCACAGGGTTCAGTACTGGGTCCAGTCCTTTTTAATGTCTTTATAAGTGACATTGCAGAGGGACTGGAAGGAAAAGTATGCCTCTTTGCAGATGACACAAAGATCTGCAACAAGGTTGATACACAAGGAGGCGTGGAAAGGATGAGAAGGGACTTGGCAAGGTTGGAGGAATGGTCAGAAGTATGGCAGCTTGATTCAATGCAAAGAAGTGCAAAATAATGCACCTGGGAAACAAAAAGCCTGGGGAAGATTACATAATGGGGAGGGAGGTAGTAACAACAACAAAAATGGAAAGGGACCTGTGGTAATCATATCTGATGACCTTAAGGTTAGCAAGCAATGTGAGAAGGCAATAGGGAGGGCTGGGGGCATACTGGGATGTATACGGAGAGGCATCACCACCAGAAAACAAAAAGTTGTTATCCCTCTGTACAGACAGATGGTGAGACCCTATCTGGAGTACTGTGTCCAGTTCTGGAGACCCCATCTCTGCAAGGACATAGACAGGATGGAGGCAGTCCAGAGGAGGGCAACTAAAATGGTGCAGGGTCTGCAAGAGAAGCCATACGAGCAGAGACTAAAGGAGCTTAATATGTGTACCCTTGAGGAAAGGAGGGAGAGATGGGACATGATAGAAACTTTTAAGTACCTCAGTGGAATCAACAAAGTCCAAGAGGGTAGCATCTTTCAGAAAAAGAGATGTGCAAGAACAAGGGGACGCAATTTGAAGATAGAGGAAGGACGGCTCAGGGGCAATGTGAGGAAGTATTTTTTCACAGAGATGGTGGTGGACACATGGAACAGCCTTCCTGGGGAGGTTGTGGGGTCTAAAACTGTGGAAGAAGTCAAGAATGCATCGGACAGACATAGGGCAATTTTTGTGGGGGGTACGAAGAAATAGGCTGTTGGTTAAATAGGATCTGCAGCTTATCCTGTAGGTAAGGAAATGGGCAGACTAGGTGGGCCAAGTGGTCCTTATCTGCTGTCAATGTCTATGTTTCTATGTTTCAAAGTATGGCAGCCACACACAGCTGGGGGCATGGAGGGTGCGGACAAGACCATGCTGGCGTCTGTGCGGCCGGCATGCCTGTCATATGCATGTGTGCGCACCCATGTGCATGCCATGCTGCAGGGCACAAGCAGTGGTGGGGGGGGACCACATGTGGGCAATATATCACTAACATGCATCTCTTTCTTTTGCAGCACCAGCACGCCTCCAGGCGGATGATGGGGTGGCGGCAGCAGCCGTGGCCACTGGACCAGCCCTGGAGGACCATCCTTCCACCTTCACGGGCATCTGTGGGCCTGGCAGGCTGCAACTCACCACCACTGTGCAGGTGGATGTCCTGGACCTGGGGTCGGACGACAGCCTGGATGTGTTCCTGCAGGATGCCAGCCTTGGGGTCCTGTGCACAGAGACACAGATCGGGGTGGGGTATGACACTGATGATGAGGTAACGCTCATCCTGGACAGTAAGGCCACCACTGTAGGGGAGATGCCCCTGCTGGCCACTGACACAAGCAGCATGCCCAGCACCCTGCCGGTGGTGGAACAGCTACCCGCCACCACTGTAGGTGCAACGTTGTGCGTTGCCCAGGCTGTGCACTGCAGTGGTGCTGCCACACAGGCACTGGGTGGCATGAAGTGGACGGACGTGCAGCAGTAGTGGGCTGCAGGTGCCACCGGGCAGCCGGACATGGGGTCCGCCGCCGGTGCACCTGCCATACCCAATCCTCCTGCAGGCCCCACTGTGCAGCGTCCACCAGAGAGGGGAACTGTGCAGAGTGACCAGTCACCACATGGAGATCGGCATCTGGCTTGGGAGCCACGTGATGCTGAGATGCTGGCTGAGCACACCCGTTTGCTGTGGGATTCCATTCAGCAACAGGTGCTGTTCACCACTGGGGTGTGCGCACTGAGTGCGGAGGTGCGCCACTTAGCCAAGCAACAGGAGAGGGGCACTGCACAGATCCTGGTGGGGATGCAGTGCATGCAGGAGACCACAACTGCCTCCCTGAATCGAATTGCCACCGTGATCTCGGATGGCTTTGTGCTGCTGGCTGCCACAGGGCGTGGCTGGGCATAGATGATCCCCCACAATACGCTATCCACCCCACATACCAAGCATCAGGTGACCCCTGCACAGTCAATGCTGGGCTCAGGTGTTGGCATTCCAGGCACGCCTGGGGCTGGGCTGTTTGGGCACCTCGACACACCCGCACGGACATGGTCGTGGTCCTGTGGGTTCACCCTTGGGGGGCTGTTGCACCCCCCCATGGCTGATGCACAGCCTGTGGCTGCTGATCAGCCCAGGCATGGCCAACCCATTGCCATCGTGGTCATGGTTCCACGCAGCAGCCCTGATGTATGGCCCACCCCACCTGCAGTCTGCAGCTGCTGCCCAGAGCACACATGGGCAGTGTGTGTGTGTGCCTGCCACAGGTGTGGCACCTGTGTGTCGCACCACACGCTGCCTGTGTTCCTCTGCTGGGGACAATGGGTGCTGGTAGGGGGTGATCAGCCAGGGCCGCAGTGGATAGGCGTTGTCCCCTATGTGGATAATGACATTGTTAGTCCTGTGCTATGCTAGGCAGTGCCCCTTGCCTGTCCCTTCCACCCATGCCAACATGCACACCCTACCCTCTCCCATCCCATGGTATGCTCTGCCCATTGCCCCTTGCCCATGCCATATTCACACACTAGGTGGCCCTCGGGGATATCCCCAAATTTGAACCTGTGGTACAGCACAGAGCTGTGCCAGATGAATGCATCATGTGCACTCCCAAGGTGTGGGATGCAGACATTGGTTATGCACCCTGTGGCATCGCACACCACCTAGCAATTGACACTTGGGTTCCCCTTCCTATTTATGTATGCCACACCCTCAGGGCCAGGTGGCATGCGGATGCCCATGTGGGTGCAGTCAATGGCCCCAATCACACCAGCTACCCTGTGGAAGTCTTGCATGGTTGCTGTATACTCCACCTGTGTACTGGGGAAATGGATGTATTCTGATGCACGTTGCAGCAGAGCATTGAGGAACTGTGTGAGGAGGCGGGACGTGGCTGACTGGGTTATGCTTGTGGTGTCTCCTGTTGGTCTCTGGAAGGTGCCTGTGGTGAGCAGACATATGACGGCTGTCACCTTTGTCTCCACAGACATGGTGTGGCTCTGTCTGGTGGGTGCCTGCATCTCCTCACTGCACAGCTCACAGAGCTGCCTCAGAATGGCCCTGTTCAGGTGGTACCGGCCCATGATCTCAGTGTCACTATACTGCTCAAAGGTGATGTGGGTGTGGTACCACATATGTCGGGCATACCGCCGATAGGCCCTTCCATGGCCACACTGCTGTTTCTGCTGCCCCCTCACACCCCGCATTACGGTCTCCATCATGAAGGGTGCACTATCTATGGCCCCTGTCTCCCTCTTCACTGCCACCTCTGTCCCTCTCCCTCTGTGTCTGCCTTGGTCTGTCTGTCTGTTTGTGTGTCTGTCTGTCTCTCACACTCTCTCTCTGTCTGTCTTTCTTTCTCTTTCTCTCTCTATCTCACTCCCTCTCACCTGGCGCAAGTGCTTTATGTGTGTTTGCAACCTGTATTTATAGGAACAAGTCTGCTCGTCGTATCTCTGATTTGCTCCGCACTTGCGCCATGGTTCCATGGTTGAATATCGCACTGCGCTGGATATTCATTGGCACACCCCCTGCACTTGCACCTGCATTCATTACAGTTGCACATTGGCGCAATGAGATTTGCGCTGTGCACTGGCTCCCACTGAATATCGCTCCTTGGCACAAGTACGCACTTGCACCGGTGCACCCAGGTGCATAATGAGGCCTGAAGTCCTTGCACCAACTGCCTCTCCAGCTTTAAGCTGTTGGAGAATGTGAAAAACAGACAGCCATGCAGTTGCAAGCCATAAGACAGAGAGGTGAGGCTGAGAGTGAGAGAGCACTATATCCCATTACTATAGAGAGACTGTTGCTGAGACATTCACTTTGGTCCAGCTTACACTTAGTGTGGCAGAGATAATGAGCATTGGCACCTTACTTAAAAGATAACCTGTTATATTTTTGTTAAAAATAAAATCATAGCAAGCGTTCAACTGACCAAGAAGGGAGCAAGCCATTTACTTCAGGCCATTGTGTGGGAATGGAGTAGGGTAGGGGTGAGGCTGGGCTGGGGCTGGGGCTGGGGCTGGATCCAAGAATAGTGCAGCAGCCATGGGGTATCTTTCGGCATTAATATCTGTGGTTTATAGCCCTATAAGACATGGAGTGAAGAAAAAGAAAACAGATATGGCGACAGATGAAATCTTATGACACTTCAGAATAACTTGTTGCTAGTGAAGGTGGGAGGTTGGAAGGCAGAAACAAGGTAACATTTGTTTGTTTTTTTGTTCTTTTTTGTTTACAGTTGTTGCAAATTGGAATCTTAAGGCTTTTTGCTTTGCAAACATGGCTGCCAGACATCTCTTTTGAAAATTTCTGGGAGGCATGGATATATATCAGTGCACTGAGTCCTCATCGCCAAAAAGCATCTTGACCCGATGGTTGTCTGCCAAAAAAGGCAATGGGTTATGAACACTCTCAGCCAATCAGGACACAGCCTTTTTCTTATCCATTTTATAATGTGCAGCTACAGTAGTATACTGTTGCATGAAATAGATAAAAGAATGCTCATTTTAATAATATCCACTACTCTTGAGTGCTCCAGGTGGCTCCAGAACTAATGCAGTACAAAATAATTTTGATGCCTCTTAATCAAAAATATAGTGTACCAGTAAGAATCCTTGTTAATGCAGGACATCTTCTTTGTGGGGACACCAATATTGTTAATATAAATTTTTAGAAACATAGAACGGCGATGGCAAAAGAAGACAGGGGGATCAGATTAGATCAGCAAGGAGCTGGTCTTAGGGCCCAGTGCCACGGCTGGGCATGGAGATGACTGGGGGGAGACATACAAGGATTGGACTGGGGTCAAAGGGAGCATGGGGGGTGCCCTGGCATGTGACAGGGGACACAGTGGAAAGTCAGGGTGGTGAGGTGGCACCTGGTGGGGGGTGCTATGCACACATACAGAAAGCTGATTGCCCAGGTGAAGGGATGGGCAGAACCAGAACATAGCCAGGTGCTAGGTAGACACAGCCCTGGCACCAGTCCCAGAGGTGCCACTGTCCCTTACACGGTAGGTGGGCAGCAGCCTGCCTCCACACAGGGGGGTGAGTACCAGGGGACTGTTGCGGTGCCCTGCTAATGTTCCCCTCCATCACCTATGCCTCACACCTTGCAGCCACAGCTGCCTGCCTACAGTGTTGGGGACAGTAGCACCTATAGGGCTGGTGCCAGGGATGTGTCCACCTGGGGACATATATAGCTTATAGCTTTACTAAATATTGTGGGTACAAGACCAAGTATGTCATTTTCACGAGGACAAAATTTGGGTGACCTTCTGATGGAGAGTCACTATACAGAATTGAAGAAAAGTAATTGGCTAAGCAACAGGACAATGGGAAATTCTTCCTTGTAAAAAATGCACTGCATGCAAATTTTCAAAACAGGGTAAACACATACTAATAGGAAACAACATTAAGCCAGTTGAAGTTAAATAATTTGTTAGCTGTTGCTCTAACTATGTTGTTTATGCTGCATGGTGCTCCTGCTCAAGGATCTATCTGGAAAGGTCCACTCAAAAAATGAAAGTTAGATCATTGGAACACATTAGGGCTACCAGAAATGGAGATATTAGAAATGCAGTAGAGGCAAATCACAGGGAATACCATCAGATGAAAACACGTGACTTTAAATTTATAGGCCTGGAACATATTCCACAATTGCCTAGAAGTGGGGACAGACTACTAAGGTTGCTCCAAAGAGAGTCTTGAGGGATTTTCTACCTAAACAGTTTATTTCTGGGGGGATTAAATGAAGTTCAGGATTTAAAGTCTTATTTGCAAAAAGTGTATGCCACTATATCAACCATCATATAGCCTGAAGTTTTAGTACTTTAATATGATTGCTGGATTGTGGAGGATAGTGGTGTCCATTGTTAGCTCATTTACAACTATGTCCTGAATACAGTGAACATCTTTATATAGTAGCCCTTGTCCTGTTTATATAGAGGTAACCCTATGTCCTGAAAACAGTGAACACCTTTATATAGTAGCCATTGTCCTTTTTACATATAAGTAACACTATGTTTGATGTATTCCACTGCATCACCTATGGATAACTGAGGGATAAGGTTGAAGCAATATGTTAAATATAATATTCTGGAGGTTTATACTTACGTTAGATATTTGAATTCACCTTGTAAACCTTGCTGTGATTAGGGTTTCCCATTCTTGGAAGCTGCCCTATCTCATATCCTAAAGTCACAGTATTTTGTGGCATCTGCAATGGTTTCTGTCTCATTCGTTTTCAAAAGAACTGATGTGTATAAAATGTGTTTTTATGAAATAATGTAATACATTATTTAAAATAGATGTATATGGTAAGGATAGGTATTTGTACCACTATTTAAACACGTTTTAATGGATTGCTATGTCACTTTAATGTTTTAACATTGCTGCTTTAAAATTTTAGATAATGAGCTTAGTAAGTAATTAGTAAATTCTGTAATGTGGCTGGCTGATGGAGCTTTTTAAACTGACATCTAAACCTGGTTATCCCCCTCCCTCCACCCCGATGAAGGAGCCAGGAAGCTCTGAATGCACATGGAGCTTTTTGTATGTAAGGTATGTGCACTGAGGCAGTGATGCACTTTGTGACTTTGATTCTGCAATAAATATTTAAACAGTGTTTTTGAGTGCAGCACAGCTTTTATGTACTGTTGTTTTTCATTTGTGCTGCACCTTCAGACTCGCAGGGCAGGTGGTCATTCTGTTTGTGTTTCAACCACTTGCCAGTCTATTTGACAGTGGGTGCTATGGAATAATCCTGGTTCCGTGCACTTCTAGGAGTCTAAACACCTCTTGGAGCAACCTGGGCTTGAAGTTCTGTCCATGATCCATGTGGAAGGATGAAAGCCTATAGTTGCAAACTGCCCCTGAAAACCTTGGCCACAGTTTGAGCCCCTTGATCAGGCAGCAGGCAGGCTTTTGCACACTTCATAAAACAGTTTGCGACCACCAACAAATATTTTTTTTTCTTAGGGTTCAGCAGTAAGGGGCCCAGGAAATCCATTACTTCCCCCTCTAATGGCAGACTGATTTGAAACAAGACCATGGGGGCCCTAGGGGCAGCTCTTATTGCTTTCTGGGACCCACAACATAGGCAGGATTTACACCAATCTTCATTGGACTTTTTCCACAGTAAGCAGTAGTACCTGACCTGTGCCTTTTGCATAAGTTTTTCTACATCCAAATGCTCCCTGATGGTTGTGTTATGTAAATCTTTTAGGATCTCTGGGACCACCCCACTGTAGACTTCTATACTTGATTGATTGATTAACAAGGAAAGACACGCTAAGCTGTGATAGCTTGTTTCCAGGTGCATTCTGGGGGGTGGATTACATGAACCTGTTGTTCATTGAAGGGGGAATTTGGTCATGTCATGTCACCTGGAACACTGTCCTACTCTTCATCGATAAGTACCATTGGATCTTTTACTTTCACCTGGAAAGTTGCCAGAAATGGGCAGAAGGGACATTAGTTTCATGTGTCATCCTAAGGACGGTATACAATTGTGTTCAGACCTGCCTTCATTATCTTTGGCCATCAACACCAAAAGTCCTTGCTGTATATGAAGGAAGGCCAGACCACTTGGTACTTGTGTAGTTCAGGGCTGCTTCATGCCTCTTCGGAGACTGCAGGGAGTTTTTCTCTAGACAGATAATTACCTTAGTGATCACTGGATCTTCCTGCTGGTTATTCAATAAACTTGGCCATTCTCCATCCTTTGCTGTTCCGACACAAGTAGGGAGCTCAACTGACACCAGGGATATAACCTGTTCTGACATCCTTAAAAAGGCATTGGCACTGTTGTGCTTTTTCCCCAGGCAGTGCATGATTTGGTAATCGAGCTGTCTCTTGGGCTCATGGAAATTATGCAGCTAGTGGTCTGAGCCATGGTCCACCCCGAGTATGAAGTCTTCCCCAGCAAGAAACTATGGCAATGAGAAATGAAAGTTGCAACAGCCAGTGGCTCCTTTCTAGTCATGACATATTTGCATACTGTCTTTTTAGGGCCAAACTCATGTACATAAACATTCTCCTTACAATTCACCACTTGGGCCAGTACTGCTCCAGTGCTTAACTCACTGGTGTTGGATTCTAATAGAAATGGCAGTTCTGGGTCAGGATATGCTAGGACTGGTGCATAGATCTCCATGAAGGCCTCCTGGCAGGAGTCTATCCAGACAAACTGCACATTCTTTTTCAATAAGCTTGTGCAACACATGGGCAATGGTGGCAAACTCAGCAAGAAACCTTCTGTAGTAGGACACCAGTACAAAGACACTCCTTATCTCCATCACTGAGCAAAGTACTGGCCAGGATTGTATGGAATCTACTTTGTTCGGATCTGTTCCTACTGCATCTGCAGAAATCAGGTGTTCCAGATACATCACTTCAGTACAGAAAAAGGTTAATTTGGTTGGTTTCAGCCTTAAACTTGCAACCACTAGATTCTGCAGGGCTGTCTTTATCTTGTGCAGATGCTTCTGAAAGGTCCTCCCAATAATGATTATAGCACTGAGGTATACCAGTCAAAATGTCCCTTGTAGATCTGCCAGCACGCCATCCATCAGATATTAAAACATACCTAGGGCATTAAGGCATAACATTAAATTCAAACAGTCTTAGTCTGTTCATGAATGCAGTCTTTGGCTGGTCCTCGGGGCTAACCTCCTCTTGCCAGTAACCACAGGCCAAATCTATAGTGGAAAATGGTTTACCTATGGCAAAGCAACAACAATGTTGTCGAGGTTCAGCATAGTGAGATCCCCAATGTTGACAGGTGAAATTTCACCTGACAGATATCTGTGTTTTTCAATCAGGGGACTGTGCACCCCGAATCCCCCATGTGGGGGGCTATGCCCCCATGCCTCCCTACTAATAATTTTTAACTCTGAGTCAGAGTTAACTCATAGGAGGAGTATAACTTGGTGAAAGGGGGAAATTTGGCCAGCAGGTCCCCCACAGTGACAATTTTGAAACTTGTCGATATTGCCACTATTTGGGATTTTGCCGTCAGGGTTTCGCTCTTCCATCAGCATACCATGGAAAATCAGCTAGCCTTTGCCAGCAGACTGAGGGTGTCATCCATATGAGGTAGTGGGTATGCATCCTTAATGATGACCTCATTCAGGAGCCAATCGTCAACACACACTCATATGACACCATAATTTTCCATGCCAAGACTACTGGGGTGGCCCATGAATTTGTGGAGGGGTCGATGACTGGTCCTTCATCTGTTGCAGTTGTTCCTCAAATTCCTCTTGATAGTGGAGAAAGCTCCTTTGAAGTCCTTGCTTGACCAGCCAGGTATCTCCAGTACTGAGCCTGTGATTGGCTAGCCTGATACATCCCAGGTCATGGTATCCTATGCTGAACACATCAGTACTCTCACATATAACAGTGTGGGTTGTCCACACACACTCTGGCATCAGTTCTCACTCTTCGAGTTGGAGTTTATGTTATGAAGTCTGTTCCATCCAGCCAGACACCTGTTCTCTCCTTGAGGTTTTAGGGAGCTCAGGTCTGCAAGCCTCATACAGTGGATATGCAGACAATGTCATCATCCTGTGTGAAGGATTCCAATCACATCCCTTGACAAATGGTCTGCAGTTCCTTCCACACATTGGCAACCCACACTGTCACTTGTCTCCACTGGACTCTAGTTATTGCCTGAAATATTAGAGCATTATGATGCTCTGTCTTTTAGTGTTTCAGTAGCCCTTTTCTGTCTTCAGCATCACCTACACTAACCTGGCCAGGGATCAGCACTTACTTCCAGGTGGGAGAGTCACATAGCTGTTGGCCACAATCTTTTGGACCTCTGTCCTTTTGTTGTCTTGCTTTTGGGGAAACTTCTTCTACAACATGATACAGGTATGTTGTTCAAAGTTCAACATGGCTCTGTGTTGACAGAGTCAGTTAGTCTCTAGTAGCACAGTTTGGGTCACATTTTTGACCACTAGGAATTCACGGGCTAATTGCAACAGCAATGATCACTATCTGTCATACTACCAACACCTTGAGGATGCTTCCATTTGTCATGTGGCTCATTCCTTCATAAGGTTGTAGGTACTGCAAGGATCTTTTACTCACTCCTCCCCACACCAGGCAAGGTACAGTGGACACCTGTGCACCAGAATCCACCAAACATTTGCATAGGACTCCCTCTATTTCTCCTAGAAGATACTTTCCCAGTCTTAATGTGGTTCTAATCATAATCTGTTGGTGGAAGTCATTTTTTGTTCATTGGGCTTTATCTGGTCCCTGACCACTGTTCACGTGGCTAAAGGCCCTGATAAACCTTTCTGCTTGGAACACTGTCTTGCATAGTGTCCCATACCTCTGCACATCTAACACACCCGATCATCTGGCCTCCAACTTGACTAAATCAGGATATGGCCTGGCCAGAAGTCCTTTTCCAATTTCTTTTGCTCAGTCATTATCTCTGGCTATGGAGCCCTAGTGTTCTTGAGCTTCACTTACAGTTTTGAAATTTCAGTGTGCAGGGTTGCAAGAAATTCCACCATTTTTAACCATGTCTCATGGACAGCTCAAGTCCACTCCTTGAGAATTACAGTCCCTGTGGTCTCTTCATGGATCCATACCTGGGGACTCCCAGTCTAATGAAAATCCAAGACTCACACAACCTCCTACTTGGCAGCATACTGGATCACCCTGTTCTAGCCCCAAGGGTTTCCTTAGGCATCACTGAAAATGGAGCTCACCACACTTTGCATGGGAAATGAACTGGTCTTGGGCCAGCAAGTCTCAGGAGAGTATTCAGGAAGGTCTTAACCTCCAGGCATCACAGTTCCATCACCAAATCTCACTCAGACTCTTCCTTTTCCTTCTTTTGATTGAAGAAGGTGGTTCGTTCTCATTTTGCACATTCAGCTGGCTCAGTAGACCATTTCATGGCCACCAGCAAAGCAGTGTAATATTGTTTGACATTGAATTCTAGCCACAATACATGTCACAAACTTTGTCCTGCAACAGGAGTTCCATACAGTTCTGTTTGGCCACTGCATTCCAGCCATTCAGCTCAGTCATGCACTTAAATTTCCCCCAACTAGTTTGTCCACTAAGGGTTCTCTCTGTTGAAGGAATCAGACATGACAGCAAACCAATCACACCTCCACTACCTAGGGCACCTGCAGGATAATTGATCTCTCATCTTGGGACATGTTTACCTTTACTTGTAAACCACAGAATACCAGAAATACACACAGTAACAGTTTCTCATTTACCCAGCAAGATTTGCTTGTACAGGAATCCCACAGCTGTCAGTAGTCTGTGATGGAGCCCATGGCAAGGGGTGCCTGAGACATACACATGGCACTGCCACCACCTTTGGTAAACTGGGGAGTTCCTGTATAGGTGATGTCAGGGGCAAACACTGGGGTACTTCCATCAACCAAGCCACAGGGGTCTTAGCTCTTAGTAGACTCAATAAGGAAACCACTAGTTACAGTACTTCACCACATGTGGGTATCAATAACCAGCAAACATTTAATAGACTAATATAGGTTTAGAAGGCATGACACTGGAAAGAAAATGGTTACTGCAACCAATAAACCTTAGCACAACCCTTATTAGGTACCCTCCCAGTGGCAAGCATTTTACTTACCAGCTGACAGAAATATGCTGAGACAACTGCACTAATGGAGCTGGAAGGTAACCCTAACATTACCATTAAACCAGCAAATAAAGGTGGGTCGGTTGTGATTATGGTCACTGGTGATTATGTCCAGGAAGTCTTCAGACAACTTCATAACCAGAATTTGTACCAAAAACTGAGCTACATTGGTATTTAAAAGAGAGATTGATGCTTTCATTAATGTAGCTGTGGGAAGTGGAATCCTTACAGAAGATGTGGCTGAATTTTTATATCTAGATGATACCATCAGAAGCACAATATATATGGTCCACAGATCCCTTCAGACACCCCCTGGATGACCCATAGTAGCAGGCACTGGCTCCCTTACAAAGTCACTTTCCAAGTACACGGATGCAGATATAAAACACTTGGTGGGAACCTTACCTGCTTTTGTGCTTACCACTGATGTTCTAAACACAATGGGGGAAGTGCAGTTGGAACAAGACTGGCTTCTAAGTACTCTTGATATAGAATCATTGTGCATAAATCTCCCTCATGGTGAGGGCCTGAACATTTTACAACACAACACTAATTTGTCACAAGACAAGCAACAGTAAAAGACAAGCAACAGTTTCTGGTGGAATGTGCAAGATTCGTACTGATTTGCAATTAATTCCTTTCCCAAAATAAATACTATCATCAAGTCAAAGGTACCGTAATGGGGGCTACATTTCCCCCAACTACACGAACACGTATCTGCGTATAAGGGAAAGGGATGCTGTTAACTCTCCAGACACCAATCCTTACTACCGGAGGACTGGCCTCTGGAAATGCTTTATTGATGACATTCTGCTTGTTTGGAAGGGTGGAGTGAATGAACTTAAGGAATTTATTTCCTTTTCACAGAATAATAACACTAACCTACATTTCCAACATGAATGCAGCATGGAAAGAGTACACTTCCTGGACCTCAGTATAGCTAAGAATATTGATGGAACTGTGAGCACTGAATTATTTAGGAAAAGAACTGACAGAGACATTCCATTACTTTCATCTAGCTGTCACCCAGTCATTTAGTTGACAACATTCCTAAGGTCCAGTTCATTACAGTGAGGAGGAATTGTTCCTCAGATGTAGCCTTTGACACATGAGAAAATGAGATGCAGAAGTGATTTTCAGCTTGTGGCTACAGATTAGGAAAGGTGGATGAGGTGAAGAGGGCAGCAGGTCATACAGCTGGAAATAGCCTCCTGGTGTACAATCAGGAAGAACAAATATCAGATAGAGTATTACATTTTGTCACTACTTTTAATAATATTTCCAGAAAGGTTAAGGAAATTATCAGTAAGCACTGGAATATTCTACAGACAGAACTATTGTTACAGGGAGAGGTAAATACATCACTTTGGATGTAGAATCTCGGGAGCCAGAGCCTGAGGGAAATTTTAGTTCACAGTTTGCAACCCACTCATACCACTAGGACAGCTTGGTTCCCAGATCCATCTAAAAGATAATTCAGATGAAGTCACTGAAGTTACTGTGATTTAATAGAGAAAGCCAGTATCTTCTGTAGTATAAATAACCAGGAGTTTAACATCTTACAGTTCATTAATCATTCATCTTTTGGGGTTGTCTATTTATCAACATGCCAATGTAAAGCCTTCTATGTTGGTAAGACATCCAGTATGTTGAAACTCAGGGTATGGGAGCACCCGTTCTATGTGATAAGGGCGACAAAGGAATAGCACCTGTCAGAAAGGTGCAAGCACAACAAGGAAGGAAGGAAGGAAGGAAGGAAGGAAGGAAGGAAGGAATTGATGTGAACGTCAAAATCACAAATGGACTGGGTTTAAAAAAAATAAACACTGCCACCACCACTACATAACACAGGACACTGAACACATGACACACAACAAAGGACAGCAATGCATGAGGAGGGTGGGGACAAGCAACCACAGTGATACATGACTGGATCGGACCAATGACTGTCCCTGTCAGTACTGGGAGCATGGATGAAATGGCACAAGGTGTTGCATGCGACCTCGCAGGGCCACAATGCATGATCAGCCTGACAGGATGAGTGTAGGGTGGAGTGGGAGAGCCACAGCAGTGTGCACCATGGACAGAGGTGCCGAGGGAGTGCAGAGGCATGCTGGGTGTGGGGGGGTGAGCACAAAATGAGGTTGGTGGAAGGGGTCACATCAACAATGGCAGTACAGGACAGGGACTGACACCGCACAGCTGAACAGGGCTGACAGCACAGCCGGTGGCACATCTGACTACACCTGCAGCTAGAAATTGTATGCCAGCCCATGCAGGTAGTCGAGTGTGCTGCGTTGACCATATTTTGCCACGGTGGCCTCAATGCACCGGGTCAGGTGCCGGTAGATCTTTTTCTTTGAGGCACCACCTGACCTGGACAGCAGCTGTTCCATATGGAGGTCGCTGAGCTGCTGCTCCTCCTGGAGGCAGTCTAGGAGCCATGCTCGGTGCCAGCTGGGGTGGCTGGCACCGAGCATGGTGCTGAATCCTCATTGCCAGCCCTCCACAGCATTGTTCGTCCTCATCAGGCCTGCAAGTGTAGGCTCGTACATGTTCCACAGTGGCGCATGGAACAGTGGCCATCTCCAAGCTGAACTCCCGATGGGGCTCCCAACCCATGTCTCCTCCATATATTCCAGGATGGGACACAGGATTTCCTCATGGTCTCTGTAGAAGGGCTGGTGAAGTAGATCACCATACACAGCCTCAACAGAGCACACAGGTGTGAATGCCAGGGCAAGGAGCATGTGGAGCTGCAATGCAAACTTCCCTGCAGTAATGGGCGTGCACCTCTGATGTGTGCTGGACCTTGTGCCAGACGGCCTGGCAGAAGTGAAAAAAACAGCCCTTGAGGGCAGCACCTTCAAATATGGATGCAAATGCATGCCAGGCAGGATGCTCAAAGTCGAGTAGTACTGTCTTTGGCTGCCCTCCTCCCACAAGCTGGTACATCTCTGTGAACACCTGTGTGTAGGCCTTCTCCATGCGGGATGACATCAGGGTGTATACAGCAGGCACAACGACCCCAGATTGCATCCCGTGCACTATATTGAGCTGCCCAAAGAGTGGTAGTGAGCAGCAAAAGGTCCTGTCGAGGAACCAGTCCTCACATCCTGCAAGGTACAGCAGGGATCATTGGGTGGCATAGATCAGAACACGATCACCTGCCGGGCCACTGTCAAACTGCAGGAAGGTCATCTCCCCCCCCAGTGACGGTGCACTCAGGGGGTATACACAGCTCTGCAAGGGTGGCTGATGTGGTAGTGAACCCTCTCTCTGTCTGCTGCACATGCTGCACTATATGCTTAAGGAGTGGCAGCGCTGCAAGTCTGCCAGCCACCACGTTGGGCACACTGGTGGTGCACTGTACAAGCACCTTGGAGGTGCTCACCATACTGGTGAGTGCCCATTCCCAAACCTGTGCAAGCACTCCCCGCACACCAACCTCGTCCACATTGGGGACATGATTGTGCGGGTGACCAGTGTACACCTCATGGTCTGCCTCTGTGTGCACCCATACAGGACACCCATATTTATGGTCCTGCACACATTTCCAATGCACTTTTGACTTTAAGTCCTTGTCTTTGTGGTAAATAAAACCACAGTGGGCAAGGAGTGGTCTCCCCTTTTGGCTCTGCAGGAATTGGATGTCTTCCATCTTTCTCTGTCATCTATACTGTGGGACGTGGTTACTTCTGCATGATGTCCCTTTAAAGTGCCTGGGGGGTCAGGTGGTCCTGCATCTGTGTGACTTGCATGTGGGAGGGCTCCCCAGGTGGCAGAGGCAAATAATAGGTGTTTGTGATCTGAACCGGGTCCCACAGTGGGGCAAGGTATGTTGCGTGGGATGTGAAATGGCAACTTGTGACTGACGACCATGAAAAGGGATCCACATGTGTGCACTGTGACTGCAGAGGCTGTGGAAAGCAATAGCTGTCAGTATTGTTTTATGCACATTTGGACATCCTACCCTATGTATGGCAATCCCCGTCCTGTCCCCTGACTGTACATGAGGCACTGTGTTCCTGACCGGGGGGGGGGGAGGTTGCTTGCGGCTGCATGTGGGATTCGATCCCACACACCGTGGGCCCCCCTACCCCCCTGCTGTGTTTGTTGCAGACATTCACCAATGCATGCCATGATGGTGGCATGCTTGTCCATGGATTTCCGAACACCTTGGGCCCTCCTGGAATCCACCCAGCACAGGGCTGGTTCATACTGTAGCACTGGGTGGGGGGGGGTTGCACTGGGCTGGTTTGTCTGCCACAGTAGGTGGGCCCATAGCACTGGGGCATAGGTCCTCCATAGTGGGTAGGTGTGTATGTTGCACTGTGTGGGTGGGACTGTGGCAGTGGGCAGGGTGTGTGTGTGTGTGCATGTGCATGTGTGTGTGCATGCGTGTGTGTGTGTGTGTGTGTGTGTGTGTGTGTGTGTGTTGCACCATGCAGGAGGGTTTGTGGCAGAGGGTGGGAGGGTGTTGCAATGGTGGGGGATTCAGTTACTCTGTGTGGCCACTAGCCTTGGGTTTCCATGGCTTTGTATGTGTGCATGCGCATGATTTCGGTGTTCGCTGTTTTCAGGGTCGCTCTTCTTGCAGTCACCCACTTGCCTATTCCCCTCTATCCTGCTCACAATTTGTGTATTTGCTGCTAGTCCCACTTGCAATTTTGATGTTCACCCTTATGCTGCCAGAGACATTATTTCATTCTCTATTTTTCATGAGCTGTTTCTACATTAGCCCTTCCTCAGTAGCCTACATCACTGGATACCAGAAGCACCTCAGCTGCATATGCAATAATGACAAAAACAATGCACTAGCAAAACTTATAAAATGGGAAGGGAAAATCTTGCTTTCTGGTTGGTTGCTAGCCGTGCATTAGAAGTGTCTAATGCATGGCTATCAACAAGGTTGGGCACCTATAGACCTCATCACAGTAAGGTGGTATCCTTAAGCCAAATGGAATGTTGACTTTTGAAAATCTGCCAATTTTTTTTCTTGGTAGCCATACAGTAGCCCAAAACTGTGCAACCTCCATTTGTTTCCAACTGATGTGTCTACCATAAATGTTTGTGTCAGTGTAAGTGATGTGCAACTGGTAGTATCCTTGCCACCAGAATCACTAACAGATAAAGGAACAAAAATGCCAACCATACGAGAAGCCGAGACTGTGGCTGTCATTAAAAAAAACACACCTGAGTTTGTACTAAAGAAGCTACATATCCATAACAGCGGGGCAAATTTTACTGTACTTTGAGAATGCTCAACAATTTTTTTTTATTTTCTTGTTTAGAAGAGTTTCACACTGATAGCGTTACATCCTGTAATGTGACAAAGAGCACTCTTCCTGCCAGCTCCTCGCAAAATCACATCTTATTTCCCAGCTGCCCGCTCATTTGTTCATTACCTTTAAATAACTGAAAGACCCATTCCCGCACACCTCCCCCATACAGCAATCCAATTTAACCTATCACTGTTTAACACCTCCCCACTAGCAGCCCCAGAAACTGGACTCAAAATATGCACGCTGAAATTTAAATCTAGCAGTTGAATGTAACCCTGTCAGTGTGTGTGTGTGTGTGCTTGGGTGGGGGGGGCATGGTAACCATAACAACGCTGACACAGACCCTGTCTCTGCTCCTGAAAACTAAGCTCCCACCCTTCACTCGAATTTACTGGTGGGCCGGCGGCAAGACAGACACAGCTTTAGATAAGCAGCTCATCTTTTTAATTTTTTTTATTTCCTTGCCAGCACCATGTTCTGCTTGTGTCTTTCCTCCCACCAGCCCAGCTCTCCACTCGCTCAGCCATCTGATTGTTCTGATGTTCGCTCTTGCGATCCACTTTCTCAGTTGCCTGCCCACTTTCTTGCACCTCACACACCTCAAATATAAACAGTAAAACTGTAGTGGGAGGCAGAGTGCCCTTGAGCTTAATTATTGAACTCCCATATCATTTAGAGCATCATTAAAAAAAACTACAACTAAGGGGCCCCCAGTAGGACATAAATGCTAAAGCAAAAACAAAAAGAAAAGAGAGTTTTTGTAGGTGGAGGGACTATTTTATCAAAAACTAGGACACATTTTTTATATTTACTAAACTAAACATATATATTTTTTTAAATTCCAGGTATCATTTTAAAAGCAAGCCCATTTTACATTTAAGAAAGTGCAAGAAAGACACTCTGAGGTGTGCGTTAGATAGTTCTAATGCACACCTGGGGTGGATGCACTCAGCCTGCGGCCTCATGCTTCACTACACCCCCTAGCCATGCATTAGAACTGTCTATCGCACACCTCATCGTGTCTTATTGCTTACATATTGCAAAGAGTGCAAACCCAGAGGTTCACAGATTGTCATTTTGTGGCACTGAGAGTGTCAGTGTTGCAAACTGAGGTGGAGATTTGGAGAACTTGATTTGGCAAAGTGAGGCATTTTGTATTCTTCAATTGGGAGCAATTATATTACTAGGTTTAAATGAATCTTTCAATATTTTTCCATTTTTGAACATGAAGTAATAGCCCTAGTTGCTTCCTCTATTGAAATTGCTTGATAGAATTAAATTGTAAATGAGCATATTAGTACTCCCGACGACCTCTGTGACCTTCCGCCCATAATGGTTTCAAAAATAGTTATGGTACTCATAAATAGTCATGGTATTCTCTTAGAGTGGAAGTAGGAAATAATAGCCAAAAATATATCATTAACATTTATTTGGCATGTGCATATTAGTACTTCCATTGACCTCTGTGATCTTCCACCAAAATAATAATACTGTTTTAAATTCAAGTTGTTATTAAGAGGGTGCTTTTTATACTGTGCCTGTCCTTATGCAACAGGCTAGCACCTGTTCAGTACCTCTGAAGTCCTTGGTGAACTGCTGTCTCACTAACATTATGTGCAGTATTGAAATTGACTGACCAGAAGGGATGCAAGGGACCATATATTTTGTCAATTTATTTTTTGTTTGGATTTTTTTTTTATAATGAGCATAACAGACTCCAAATGGTCCCTGTGACTTTCTATTCGAAATTGTTCTAATGTTGCAATAAGGACGGTACTCTTGACAAGACTGTATGCTTGCCTTTATGAAATGAAATTGGCTTGCAAACTTGAATACCCCCATGGTTCTTGTGATGCCTTGTCTCATAACCATACACATGTGACTACAGGGGGCACAGACAAACTGTGCCTTTGGCAAAATATGGATGTCTGAGCATACCACTTCACAGAATCAATCACAGAATCACAGAAATCTAACAGCAGAAAAGGACCTTCTTGTCTCATCGAGTCTGCCCGTTCTCCCCTCCCCTACTCATCTCCACTCTTCTGGGACCTGCCCTTCCCTCCACTTCCCAATCCCATATGTCTGTCCAATGCCCTCTTAAATCATTCCACCCTTTCAGCCTCCACCTCTTCTGGCAGTTTATTCCAGGTCTCCACCACTCTCTCCATGAAGAAATGCCCCCCTCACATTGCCTCCATATCTTCCACCTTCCAATCTTAGGCTATGCCCTCTAGTTTTAGCCCCCTCCTTCCTTCTGAACAAGTTTCCCTCCTTTCCCTTATTGATCCCCTTCACATATTTAAAAGTTTCAATCATGTCCACCCTCTCCCTTCTAGTCTCCAATGGGTACAGATCCAATTCCTTACATCTCTGTTCGTATGGTTTCCCCAGCATACCCTGCACCATCTTGGTTGCTCTTCTCTTAACTCTTTCCATCCCATCAATGTCTTTGTGTAGGTACAGTCTCCAGAACTGGACCCCGAACTCATGATGTGGTCTCACCATGGCCTTGTAAAGAGGCATCAGCACCTCCCTCCTTCCACTAGTTATACCACTCCAAATGCATGCCAACATTCCATTTACCTTCCCCACCGCCTTGCTACACTGGTTACCCACCATAAGGTTGCTTGATATTATAATCTCCAGATCCCTCTCCTGCTCTGTTTTTTTTATTTCCTCCCCTCCTAGAATGTAAACTATTCTCAGGTTTTTGCACCTCAGATGCAACACAGCACACTTTTTGGCACTGAATTTTAGTTTCCAGGTTTCCAACCACCCTTCTAGAGTCCTCAAGTCATGCTTAACTCTACTGGAGAGTTACAGCTGCCAAAATTATATTGAATTTTATTTCTTCTTTTTTATGTGAGCAACACTACCCAACAGGGTGGGCATTATTGGGAAAAACCGGACCGCCCAGGGGTGTAATGAGGCCCAACACCGCAGGCAGAGGGCCTTATAGCCCTTGGAAGGTCCAGTATTTCCTAATATTGCCCACCCCGGAGGGTATTATTGCACTTAGAAAATGGCTCAAATGTAATATTTTTAATAAAATCAAATGATAACTTAAGAATAAGTCTAATACATTTTAAAAATAGAATAAAAATATATATTTTTTTGTGAAATGGTTCCTGTGTTGTGCTGCACTGTCCAATAGAGGGTGCTGCTGATTAGTGGAGCTTGTTTGGGTGATGTTGATTTGTGCACCATGGTGTGTTAGGAATTGTAGTTGTATGCTCTGAGGTCACAGTAGCGTGTGACACTGCAAGAAGCGAGTGGCATTTAAAAAAAAAAAGAATCGCAAGACTGGCAAGTGAAGTACAACTATTTAGGCTGGTAGGTAAGTGTTTTCTGTAGGAGTGAGAAGCGTGTTTTCTGTCTGAGTCAGAAGCGCAGTGAGCAGGGCAGGAGTGGGACTTGCAGGCAGCCGGGTCAGATCGTTTGTGAGTGCGGGGATTGGAGGTCAGGAAGGGAGCATTTTGAATACCTCCATCGGGTGCGGTTTTCTGGCGGAGGAGAAGAAGATGGGTTGTTTTCTTCTTCTGTATGTATTTTTTTTTTTGACGCAACTTTACATTTCCTTGTGTAGGGAGTGGTGGTTTGAGGACTCAAGGGTTGGGCCCTCCCACTCAGTCTCTCGCTTAGCGAGGGAAAAAATATGGCAGCGACAGATTTTTTAAACTGAAACTGTCAGTAGCTGGCACTTGTTTTTCGGAGGGCATCTATTGAAAAATAATTGCCCAGTCCTGGAGTCTGCCAGCCAATCAGCTCACAAGAATGTTCTTTGCCATTTTCTAAGTGTTTTTTTTTTAGTTGTTTAACCAGGAGTAGCACACTAAGCTGAAAACTTTTTTACAGGAGCAACCTGGGAGCACAGAGAAGTTAAGTGACTTGCTCAGGGTCACACAGTATGCAAGTGGGAAGCTGTGGGATTCAAACCCAGGTCTGGACTGCTGGATGTCACCAGATTTGCAGCTCAGAGCCTTAAACCACTGCACTATACTGCCTCCTTGTCTTATGTATAACTGTCACTATTGGGGTCATATTCATGTCTTCACTCACTGTTTTTAAGCACTGTATCTTTAAAATGTTGCCACTATAAAAATGTTGTCAAGATATGGGACTGGCCTCCCTGAGGAAGTGCACATGCACAAAAGTGGTTGGAGTCTGTACCATTTCTAGATGTTTCTCAGAAAAGCTGGACTTTGGAGTATTTATTTCATTCTGTGTACTGCACTACAAAAAAAAAAATCAGCTGATAAGCAAAGTTCTTGGTTTGGTGTTTTTTTTTCTTGTGGATGTATGCTGTTTGGAACCAGGCACAAGAGTCACTTTTTCTTGTATTCAACCCTTCCTGTTGGGCCTGTACATCCCTCTCTCACCTGGTACCAGGATTTACTTTAACCTCCCAGGTGAGCTGCCATTGGCACAGTACCTGGGTATGGCAGGTATTGAACTTTTGCAGGCCCACTGTACTTGCAGTGGATTGCCTGGCATTGGTGCACTAGACAAGGAAGATATACCCAAACTAAAATTCCATCCAATGGCCAGCATAGTTCCCTCTTGATAAGCACAGTCCAGCTTACTTCTACTGGTTCCTGGGGCTGTCACCCGGCACACACGACAAATGTGCTTAGTGACAGGCCAGGTGAGAATACAGCTGCAAATATACCCATGTAAATAGGTTTGGGATTGCAGTCATGCATTGATGACAGACAACATTAGAGAGGAGAGAAAAGCAAAAGAAATAGAGAGAGAGAAGAAGAAGAAAAGAGAAAAAAGAAAACACTCAACTAGCACCGAGCAGAACAGAGGGAGCCTGAAGAGTTCAAAAAGAAACAGTTCAGTTAGCACCCAAAAAGCAAGACAACCACTAAAAATGATACAAATAAGTTTCACACCATTTTATTTTTACAAAAAAGTGCGGTTAACATCCATCATCAAATGCAGATGGCAAAAACCATCGGAATCGACAGCAGATGGCTATCAGCCACGCAGACTATCATTTTCCCCCAAACACGTCAGGCTTCATCAGAGTAACAGGTAATACCCAATAGTGCCAATAAATATCTGAAAGTGCACATACTGAATTTAAAAACACCAATCAGAATGTAACTGATTGTGACATCATTCCAAACACAACTTGAATGAATCCTAGGAAGTAAATGGTAGTATTGCTACAGCTAGTAAGCTCTATATATTGCAGTAATGTTAAATATCCTAGACCAAACAGAAGAACTTTTTACCAAACATTTTATAAAGCATTCCTATCAATAAATATGGATTATATTGCTTGAAAAAAGAGGTATAAATGCCAGCCTGGTGGTGCAGAGGGTTGAGGCACTGGGCGCCTTACCTTGCGCTACATCGGTGACCCAGGTGTGGGAACGACCTTGGGTCAATAGGGTGCCGGCATGGGGGGGAGAGCAGAGCAGGATTGAGAATGTCAGTGGGCAGCTTTTCTCTTCTGAGGGTGGTGAGGGTGGGTTGACGCCCTCCCATAGTTCCACTCCCATCGTGTGGAGGTCCAGTGGGTAGCATAGGTGGAGGGGGGGCAGCAAGTATTGGGAGGTGGAAGAGGCTGAGCTGGCACCATGGGGTGTGAAGTGTGCCTCCACATGCTAGCACAGTCATGTGCTGGGGCCTCGGGAGGGTTAGGAGAGAAAATATATAAAATACCTATGTGTCCCTCTCGCCAGTTGGCAAGAGGAGGTGACGGGGACCAAAAATTTAAATAAAAAAAAAAAAGAGTTATAAATTACTGTCTACCTTATATACCCTGGAAAATTTCATTAGGCACAGTCTTAAAGATTACACTTAAATATACACATGAAAGGTGCACATCCCAAATTCAAGGCCAATGTACAAATAAAATATATACATTTCATTAAAACATGTATAATTTTCATATCTTTCCTTCCTAATAGACTATTACAATTTCTTCATAAGGCAGATAGATCTATGTTCTCATTCAATCCTTCATCTCCCCTTGCTTCCAGATTATAAATCCACAAACTCTCACGTCTGCCAATCAATTTCTGTAGATCCCCGCCTCGTGGTCCTAATGTCACTCTTTAAATTCCTGTAAATTCAGTCTTGTGGGTTACATGAGGCTTACTTTTGATATGTCTTACTATAGCATAAGACATATCATCCTGTTGAATAGCATGCACGTGCTAACTGACTCTCTGTCTGAGCTGTCTGGTGGTGCACCCCACATAAATGTCCCCACAGTTGCATGAAAGTAAATGCACAACCCCTTCAGTCGAACAATAGATAAACTCTTCAGTTTTATATTGTTTCTTAGTTCTGGGATGAAAAAAAAATTTACCTTGTTTGCTAGGCAAACAATATAGACATTAACAACCCTTAAATGTTTCTGTGGGGGGGTCAATTGCCTCTTGCAGATTCTACACCCAGGAGCATGCTGAATACCATTGAGTCCCCTATTGTCTTAGGCTGCGGAACACCACCTTTGGTCCTCTAGCTACTACATTATATAGTTTGGGTTCTAAATTTAAAATGATCCAATTATTCATGACTATTTCCCTAATCTGTTCATGGCCAGTGGAAAAGGTTGTAATGAAGGGACAGCCAAAAGGAGCCTCATCATTAGTGTGAGTCTTTGGGACTAATGTTGTAGTGCGATCCATGCCCTGGACCGCACGTACAGCAGAGCATATACTTCTGTTGTTATAGCGCCTATTTTTAAATCTCACAATGTGCTCATTCTGCTTCTGTATGAATTCTTCTTTTTCAGTGCAATTCCTTAACGTTCTTATTAACTGTCCCTTAGGTATATTGTACTTGAAGTGATGTGGATGGCACTGCTAAATAAAACCAAACTATTTCTATCTGTTGGTTTTTGATATAGAATTGTGCAGACATCACCCATCAGACAGTGGCATATTTTCAAGTCCAAGAATGTAATTTCTCTATGGTCCACAACATATTTGTGCCTAAAGGGGGCCAAAATATAGTCAGGAGAACAAAGAGGACAGGAGGTTGTCACTGGTAGCAGGGGGTATTGTAGGGCAGTGGGTACGACTACATAGGGCTGGGAGCAGAACTAGTTAGTGCAGGCAGGGGGGATGCAGGGAGTGGTGCAGTGTAATGGGTGAAGAGCAGCAAATTTCAGAAGAACTTTCTGGATCATGTGGTGCTGTCCCATCTGCAGGCACCTCTCTGGGTTGGGGGCAGAGGTTGCCTGTCTCTGAGCTGAGTTGGCCAGCATCCAGGGGACATCTGCCTCCACCCAGAGGCCGCTGTGTCTGTAACAACACTCTCAAAGGATGCCCAGGAAGAGGAGTGGATGGACCATAGTGGGCCCACGGAGGGTGAGGGAAGTGGATCAGATGCACATCTCCCAACCGGTCCAGCTAAGAAACTCCTATGCTCTCTTGGAGGAGTGGGGAAGCCCCACAAGGGCACCTGAGGTTGAGACCAAGCAGGATGGGTGGATCCTCTGAAATTGAGCCCCAAGGGAGGGAGGGTAGAGGACCCCGGAGGAAGAGAAAGCTACTTCTGGTGGGGGACTCAATATTCAGAGGAGTGGAGTTGGGGGCAAGTAGCAGGTTGGAGAGGGAGGTCAAGTGCCATGAGGCACAACATAGAGGGATGGAAAGCAAATCCAGAGGATCGCAAGGGTGGTAGTAAGGAGGGAGAAGATAGATGTCATTGTCCACCTGGGAACAAATGACCTGGCAGGGGATAAGGTGGAGCTAGGCAGAATTCAAGGTGATTTCAGGAAGTTGGGGGGAAGTCTAAAGCAGGTAGAGTAGCATGCTCCATCTCCTTCTCGGAAGTGCTACTTGTCCATAGCAAGGAAGAGACTAGGTTGCATCACATCCAGAAATTCAGCTCCTGGTTGAAGGAATGGTGTGGAAAGGAGGGGTTTGGCTTCATGGGAGACTGGGGCCCCAGCTGGAGGGATGCAGGCCTGTATAAGGATGATGACCTACATCCATCCAAGAAGGGAACCATAATCCTAAGTGAAAAGTTTGAATGCTTCAATGTCAAGCATTTAAACTGGCCAAGGTGGGAAACTAACGGGGTTAGGAGGCATAGTATACCCACCCCCAAGTCCAGGCACTACACAGGTACTCAAGAAGAGAATTGACCGGCAGGGGGAAAAATTCTGCAAAAGGCAAGGGACAGGGAGGACCGGGCAAAATGGGTGTTCAGAATAGGGAGAGACACAAGTCAGCTAAGCAGGGGAGGAAAGCCACATCCTGGATAGCCATGTGCGCCAGTGCCTGAAGTCTGACTAACAAGATGAGGGACCTCGAGGAAGCCATGGCAGAATCTGACCTGGACATTGTGGCAATCACAGAGACCTGGTGTAATGATAATCAAATCTGGGAAATGGCCTTACCATTTTTCAATCTATTCAGGAGGGACATGGCAGGCAGGAAGGGGGGAATGGTGTCACTTTATGTGAACGATAATATAAAAACTACAGAGATCCAAGGGGAACAGGGAGATGGGGGAGGTACTGTGTGTTAAGTTACAAAGGAGAATAGGGTCTGCCATAAGCACAGGAGTAATATACATACCACCAGCTCAAGGGGAGAAAATAGACAGCGAGATGATGCTAGCTATCCAAAGGATGGCACACAGAGGGGAGGTATTACTGGTTGGTGATTTCAGTATATAGGACGTAGACTGGTGCCTCCCCGCAACAGCCAGGAGCAGGTTTATCCTGGACTTCCTGCAGGGAGCTTTCCTTAAGCAACTGGTCATAGAACCCACACAGGAGATGGCAATATTCAACCTAGTGCTCACAAACGGCAACAGCATGACAGGGGTTACAGTAGGGGAGCACCTGGGAAACAGTGATCACCGGTCAGTGGGGCTTAAGACAACCAAAGGGGCAGAATCCAGTCACACAAAAACAAGAATCCTTAACTTTAAGAAGACAGATTTTAGGAAAATGGGGAAATGCCTAGAAGAGGCATTGGCTAGAATAGAGGAGAAAATGGGGGAAGAGGAACAGTAGGAGGTGATCAAGTCCAGGATAGCAATGGCAACACAACTCTATGTTAAGCAGGATAGCAAGGAGAAGAGGAAGAGGAGGCCATTATGGTTTTCAAAGGAGGTAGCTGAGAAAGTTAAAACACACACAAAAATATATATATATATTTATTTATTTATTAAAATTTTGGTAACTGGGTAAACCCACTGAGACCATGACAGTCCCTTTTTCATGGATAACCTGGGGTTAATTACAGGCAGACAATCCATGAGGTTACACAAGTTACAAATCAGGTACAGGATGATATTTAATGAGTGAGCACAGTTTACAGCAGGCAGTTATGCAGTGAGCATAGGATGGCATGCATCTGAACATTACAGTGTTAACACAGATTTTAGTTTACAGTTTGACAAGTTTAAACACTAAGCATAGGTTAGCAAATTAGGATACATTTGTGGTTACAGACAAAAGTGTTGCAGTAGAGAAATACAGAAGAGGGTACAGTAATTCAGCAACAGCAAGTGCATTGATTAAGCGCTAACAGATTAGACCTGAGTCCCTTTTTGAACCCCTGAGGGAATTACAGGACTGTACATCAGATGGCAGACCATTCCAGAGGGGGGATGCTGGCTGAGAACGCCCTATGTCCCAGGGTTGACCTGACTCTAGGCACGGCAAGGAGTGGCTGGCATGAGGATCTAAGGGGCCTGCTGTTATGTTTGGCAGATAAAGTATTAGCTAGGCTTGGAGGTGTGGAGTCCAACCTAAGCTTGTAGGCAAGGCATAAAGTTGGGTAGACAAGACATTCTTTCAGTGGAGACCAAGACAGGGCTTGGAGCACCTGGCAGTGATGCTCCCTAGGGTGAGCTTCCAAGGTGAATCAGCACATCCTGTGATAAAGGATACCACGTTTTTGCATTTCCACAGCTTTTACTGTGAGTAGCACTGGTGATCCATACAGCAGGGTGGGTATTAGGGTACCGGTAGCTATCCTTAGCTGGGAGTCCTGTGTCAGGAAAGGGTTAAGGCAGTACAATTACCCCAACTTCTGATTTATTGTCGTAGTCAGCAGTTTGATGTGTGTCTTGAAAGTGCAGTTCTGGTCTAATGTAAAGCCTAAGTACATTATATTGTCTACTACCTAAATCATTGAGCCACTCGAGAGGCTTGAAGTTAGAAGAGAGGCTGTGTTGGGCCGCAAGCTTGCAAGGCCAAATAGAATGGCCTTAGTCTTTTTGCTATTGAGCACTAGTCTGTTGCTGGCCAGCCAACTCTCGAGGAGTTGCAGGTCACTTGTCAGAGAAGCATTCAAGGAGCAAAGGTCATTGGAGGACCTGTAGAGCACTGCATCATCTGCATATAGGAGTATGTTCATCTCACCATAGTGATTTGGCATGTCGTTTATGAAAACAGAGAATAGTAAGGGCCCCAGAATGGAACCCTGAGGAACCCCATCGAGGATTTGACCTTTTTCAGATTGCGCTTCTAGCCATCTGACAAATTGTGATCTCCCACAGAGATAGTCGGTAAACCACTGAACTGTCAGACAGTCAAGGCCTATGAGTTTGTGTTTTGCTAGGAGTAACTGATGGTCCACCAGGTTGAAGGCCTTAGTGAGGTCTATGAAGACAGATCCAGTAAACTGGCCTTTGTCGAGCGCTATGAAGAGGTGATCGGTGAGACAGACAAGTGCAGTGTCTGTGCCATTGTTTTTTTCTAAAACCATGTTGTCTGGGTGTAAATATGCTGTTCCTCTTAATATACTCCATTATTTGGTTGTAGATGGCCCTCTCCAGCACCTTACTGAGGATGGAGAGGATCGATATGGGGCAATAGTTTTCCACGTGTTACCGTGAACCTCCTTTGTGGATGGGCATAACCAGGGTTATTTTCCAAAGTTTTGGAACTTCCCCTTCAAGAAGGGATCTGTTGAGCAGCCATGAGACTGGAGTGGCAATGGCTGGGGCTGCAATCTTGAGCAGTCTAGGTTATAGCCCATTGAGCCCAACAGAGCCACAGAATTTTATGTTCTTGAGAAGTTTTAGGACCTCTTTTTTGGACAACAACTTGAAGTGAAATTTAGGGAAGGGGGTGTGTGACAGGAATCGGGTTGGGAGGGGAAGGGGAACTGTGTAGGGGGGATATTGAACTTATTCAGGTCCATGAAGAAGGAGTTGATTGCATTGGCAGCATCTACAGGTTTCTTTAGGCTGATACCAGTGGCTATTATGGCACAGTCCCCCTGGGAAGGACTACCTTTAATGAGGGCATTTATCTGTAACCAGAATTTTTTGGGGTTGGAGAGATTTTTTTCTGGAGATCTCTGATGTAACACTTTTTTGCAGATTTAAGCTCTCTTTTACATTTATTATGTAATTCCCTGTAGTTCTGCCAAGCTGTGGGGTGGGGGCAGTTTTAAAGTCTCCCCAGGCCCTGTCTCTCTCCTTCATTAGTTTTATCAGATCTCGGGACAGCCATCTAGCATCCTGAGCTTTTACCCTGATCTTTTTTAGAGGAACATGCTTATTAGTTACGGATAAGAAGTTATTTATAAAGAATTCAAGGACAGCATCTAGGTTAGGGGCTTTCTTAATGTAGGTCCAATCTATCCCAGATAATGTGTTTAGGAAGGATCATGAGTCAAAGTGAGAGACGTTCTGGGCCCAGAGTATTCTGGGTGGGGGGCCTGAAAATTATTTCTCCATATTGTGAACACAGGTGAGTGGTCACTTAAGGCATCAGCAAAAGTACCTGCCACTCTAATGCTATCTGGCTTTGAGGCCAGGATCCAGTCTAGAGTACAGTGGTTTCTTGTTTTGGTGTTCAGTCTGGAGTACTCGTGAATTAATTGAGTTAGGTCAGCTTCCAGTAGTTTAGTTCTCCTTTTGTTTGAGGTTCCCAATGGATATTAAAATCACCCATTATTACCATCTCACCTTGGGAGAGGTTGAGCAGCACCGTGAGGAGTGAGTTTAGGGTGGTGTTGGCTGCTTTGGGGGGGTTATAGATGCATCTGATCATCAGGGGCTTGGTGCCTCCCATCAACCCAGTTGCGAATACAGTTTCACAGCGGGTGTTGACTAGGCCGGGGTTGTCACCCTGGAAGCAGTAAAGGAGGATCTCATGTAGATCAGGACACCTTCTCCTTTTTTGCTATGTCTATCCTGCCTGAATGTCTTGAAACCTTTTAGCTCAGTCTCTTGGTCTAGTACATGTGGTTTGAGCCAGGTTTCCGAGACTGCGACAACATCTGGGGACTAGAGATTCACCCAGGCTTCCAGTTCATGAATCTTTGGCTTCAGGCTATTGATGTTCAAATGAGTTATTCTTAACCCCTTTGAGTTGACCCAGATGGACTGGGTGGAGGAGGCAATGCATACATTTGTGCCACTGGGGTCATGGTTCATCTAAATATCACCACTGAGTAGGAGTACTAGCTTGAACAGGGAGCAAATCAAGGACCATGGTAAGAGGAGAGGGGCCCTGTTGTTTTTGTCACAGAGATAGAACATTAGGTTGTACAAGTTGCCTTATTGTTTAAGACCCTGCATATAGACCAGGGAGATATTAAGCCCAGTTTGGGGGTATACGTCCAGCATCTGCGGTGGGGGGGGGGTGTCCTTTCCATGCACTGCATTCTGGTGAATGCAGTGTAGGAGGAGATTAGAGCCCAAGACCACTGTGATGTACAGGGCAGCACTGAGAATTTCTCACACCATTATAAGTCTGACTCTGAAATAAAGGGCAGAGCTGAACAGTAGAGCGCCAGTCAGTCTTTGGAGAGTAGCTACTGTACTGGTGAACAGGGGGAGAGAGGGGATATGATCTAGTTGTATTTTTTAATTCTTTATTGTTTTCTTATTTTTTTTTTTTTTTTTTTTTTAATTTTAGTTTAGTTTATGTTAGGCTCAGTAAACCAAGAGATGGGTTTATAATTTTTAATATACGAGTAAGTAAGACAGTTGAAGCGCTAAGGGTCGAGGAGGGTCATAGTCATAATGTAGAATTACAATATAAGTGCTCCTGTGTTGATGTTAAGGGAGTGACAGACCAATCAAATTCAATAGGGCTTACATCACAGAAGGGCTGGGATAGTAGTCAGCTATTAGTGCTTGGTTGACTGGGTACTGAGAATTAGCTGGGGTTTTTAACAGAGGAGCAATTGCAGCTGTGGGTAAATAGACAGAAGATGTATTTCTTTAAGCCTTTGGTATTTTATACTGGCAGACAGTGGGACCAGCCTTAACTACCAATCAGAGAGTGGCAGGGTGGAGCTAGAGTGATTTAATAGAGGTCGGGGGCCGGGAAGAGTGGGTGGGATGAAAATACCCAGTACTGAACTGTTCGCTCTGGGCTTGTATCTCTATCTTCGGTCCACGGAAAAAAAGCTGCCAAGTTTGAAAACAGAGCCACCTCTGGGCTGTGCAGAGGTCTCCATGGGAGGTCTGTACCTGATATTCCTGCTTTGAGTGGGAGGGTTAGAGCTCTGTAGCTGTTCCAGGGAAGCAGCAGGTATGCTGACTTAAATCCCTGAGGAGACAAAAAAGAAAAAGAAAAAGGGGCAGGATTAGCTGGGAGGGGAAAGAGAGCTCAGGTTTCTGGCTGAAAATATTAGGTTCAGCAGGACTAGCAGCAAGCTGGAAACTGACCCTTAATTAGCTGTAGGCACCCACTTAAAATTCGGAGCTGCAGGAATAACAATTAATGAGGCTCTGAACTAAATATAATCAAAGGTCCCAGAACAGGTCTAAGTTTGAGCACTTGCTGCAAATAGAGAAAAGGTACAGGAGCATAAAATTCTGCTCAGGTCCAACAGAATATCATAGATTTTTACAATTAATATACTGATAGAATTTTAGCATCAGAAAGCCCCTAATATCTTTCCCAGTCTTGAACTGTTCATTCTGGGCTACTATCTCTATTTTTCAGTTCGTGGCAAAAAAGGCGCCAAGTTTAAAAACAGAGCAGACACTGGGCTGTGCAGAAGTCTCTGCACGAGGCCCATACCTGATATTCCTGCTTTGAGTGTGGGAGGGTAGGAGCTCCGTGGCCATTCCAGGAAAGCAGCAGGTATGCTGACTTAAATCCCTGAAATTTCTGCTTTGAGTGAGAGGGTTGGAGCTCCATGGCCATTCCAGGGAAGCAGCAGGTATACTGACTTAAATCCCTGAAATTCCTGCTTTGAGTGGGAGGGTCGCAGCTCCGTGGCCATTCCAGCGAAGGAGCAAGTATGCTGATTTTAATCCCTGAAATTCCTGCTTTGAGTGTGAGGGTCAGAGCTCCATGGCCGTTTCAGGAAAGCAGCACATATGCTGACTTAAATCCCTGAAATTCCTGCTTTGAGTGGGAGGGTCAGAGCTCTGTGGCTGTTCCAGGGAAGCAGCAGGTATGCTGACTTAAATCCCTGAAATTTCTACTTTGAGTGGCATTCAAGCAGTACAAAAGGACACAGGAGGAAGGGGACAGGGAGAGGTACCAGGAGAAACAAAGGGAGGCAAGGAGGGCAGTAAGGGAAGCCAAGGCACAAACAGAGGAATGCATTGTGAAATCAGTGGTGAGGGGAGGCTGAAAGGGGAGGACAGATGTAGCATAGAGGATGACAACCACAAAGTAGACATGCTGAACAGATACTTCTGCTCAGTCTTTATAGAGGAGGGGGCAGGATATGGGCCAGAAATAAGTATAAAGGGTAGCTAGGCCACAGAAATGGATACAGGTCCTTTTCCAAAGGAATGGGTCCTATGGGACTTGGAAGCAATAAGAGTTGATAAGGCTATGGGTCCAAATGGGGTACACACCAGGGTGCTGATGGAGCTAAGGGAGGTGGTGGTGGAACCTCTGTCAAACTTGTTTAGCCTGTCATTGGAAACAGGGGAGGTACCCAAAGACTGGAGGAGAGCTAATGTAGTCCCTCTATACAAAAGTAGGAACAAGGAGGAAGCAGGGAACTACAGACCAGTCAGCTTGACCTCAGCAGTGGGAAAGATCATGGAAGCACTACTGAAGGAAAGAATAGTGGAACACCTGGTTTTCAATGGTCTACAGGAACCAAGGCAACATAATTTTATTATGGGAAGTTCATGCCAGACTAACCTCATTGAGTTCTTCGATTGGGTGTCCAGGGAGGTAGATCAGGGGAGGGCAGTGGATGTGGCCTACGTGGACTTCTGCAAAGCCTTGGACACAGTGCTGCACAGAAGGCTGTTAAACAAGCTGGGGAACATGGGAGTGGGTAAGATGGTGGTAAAATGGATAAAGAGTTGGCTGGATAACAGGACACAGTGGGTGATGGTAAATGGCAGTCACTCTGTGGAGGGAAAGGTGACAAGAGGGGAACCACGGGGACTAATGCTAGGTCCTGTCCTCTTCAATATCTTTATCAGTGACATTGCAGAGAACCTAGAAGGAAACTTTTGCCTGTTTGCTGATGACACAAAGCTCTGCAACAGGGTGGACATGCCAGAGGGTGTGGCTAGAATGAGGAGGGATCTGCGGAAGTTTGAGGAGTGGTTGAGGGATTGGCAGTTGGGATTTAACACTAAAAAGTTTAAGATAATGTACATGGGCCACAAAAATCCCAGGAACAACTTTTCAACTGGGAGGGGAAAATATAGAAACTCTAAGCAGGAAAGGGACCTAGAAGTTATCATCTCAGATGACCTCAATGTAGGAAGTCAGTGCAACAAGGCAGCAGAAAAAGCAAACCAGATGTTGGGATGCATTGGCAGGGGAATCACCAGCATGAAAAGGGAGGTCATAATGCCACTGTACAGGACATTAGTGATGCCACACCCTGAGTACTGTCCAGTTCTGGAGGTCTTACCTACAAATGGACATCGATAGGGTGGAGGTGGTTCAGAGGAGGGCAACCAAGTTGGTGCAGGTATTACATCACAAACCCTACAAGGATAGGCTGAAGGACTTAAATATGTTCTCCCTGGAGGAGAGGAGGGAAAAGGGGATATGATCAAGACACTGAAGTACCCATGGGGAAGAATAAGGTGCAGGAAAATACACTTTTTCAAAGAAAGGAATGTTCCAGGACAAGGGAACATAGGATAAAACTAGAGGGAGGGAGGTTCTGAAGGAACGTGAGGAAATATTTCTTCACGGAGAGGGTGGTGGACAAATGGAACAGCCTGCCAGAAGAGGTGGTGGCTGCAGAAATGATTGCAGGATTTAAGAATGCCTGGGATAGGCATAGGGGGATTCTGGTAGTTGAGGGAAGTGTACAACTTAGTTCCAGGGAAGCTAGAAAAAGTACACTGATTAGTGTTGATGGGCAGACTCGGTGGGTAAAAGGCCCTTATCTGCCGACAACATCTCTGTATCTATGTAGGAAAAGGTGACAGAATCCAGGGCCCTCCCTTCCCCTAGAAACCTCAAGACATGCTTGCATCTGAAGGAAGAATGACCACAGGGACAGGCATGCCCCCAAAAGTCCATTACAGTATTTAACAGGAGGATGGACATAAAATTAAGCTAGAGTATAGGTAAATTAAATGTTATTTATTAGGGGCTGGTGCAAAAAAGAAATAGTAACATTATAGCAGTTCTGCTGTTAAAAGGACTGGTGATAATAAACAGATTCACTTACAAAAACAAACTGAATGATACCACAGGTATCTAGTAAGAGTTCACAAACCAGGAGTAATACATTGGCAGGTGACATCTGTGTGTTAATAAAACACCACCACTGAGATTAAGGGTATAACAGCAGATATTAAAGTACAGAGAAACAGTGAAATTAAAATTAGAACAGTGAATTAACATCATTTTATAATAAATTCACTAAAATACCACCAATAGCTTAATCTGGTTCAATTTCAGTTGGTTTCCATAGGTATCCCCCCTTCCACCCAGGACGAAGTTGAAAATAAGTAGACTTGCCTAGTCCTCCTTTCCTGGTCAACAACAACAACAAACAAAAAAGTAACAGCACTGCAGGAAGTATGATGAGGCATCAAACTAAACAGTTGCAGTAATTTTGTAACCTTAAACATGCTCAGAAGGAGGGGATGACAGCTTGGGAATATAGATGTCGCAGTGCCTTTCTTGATGTATAGCACTGATGTAAAAAAGGCAGAATAGCTTGCCGACCTACTGACACACCATGGTGACACCCTGGAATGACTTCCCCATGCTAGTTGCTCTCATGCCGGGGGCCACTTAATCTTGAAAGGGGGGGGGTTTTAAGTGTTAGAGGTTTGCCTATTCTTCTGCCCTCACCTTGATTGGAGGGGTGTACTCAGGAACAGTCAAGCCTCAGCCCTCTTGGGCAGAGATAAGGAGGGAGCAATAAGGCTTCTTGCCCCAAGGCCCATAATGAAGCCAGAAGCCAGCCATGGAGAAGAGCTGGGGCTAAGATGGGGTTTAAAATCACCTCTGGCTCAATCTTGGCCACCCATCTCCTGTTCTGCCTTCCTGATTAGAGATTGTCCAAACTTTGTCCTCATAGGCAGAGACAAAAGGGGAGCTGTGAAGCTTTCAGTCCTCAGAACCAACTGGCCCTGAATAAAAGTGACTAACAACTGCATAGAAAGCATGGTCTGAGCCAAGGGAAAACTTAATGGAGGTTTAAAATCCTGCTGGCTCAATCACTGTCCACCAATTGATCTGACTTGCCTGCTGATTGGAGACGTATAAGGAACAGTGCAGCCTGTGCCCTCCTGGGCAGAAACAAAGGGGAAGCCATTATTCTTCCAGATATCAGATCTGACTGGTTCCAAATGGAGATGGCTGCCAGCCAGAGAGATGAGTTGCCTCTAGGCAAAGTGAGATTTGAGCAGAGGTTTGATATACCCACAAAATCAATCTGGTACACCAGCTTCCTAAATGGAGAGGGTGATCAGAGACAGTCTAATCTTTGCCTTCTATAGTAGAAACAAAGTGGAGCCACAATGCTTACAGCCCTGAGCCTGACCAGAGGCAATAGAGTCAGGAGGCTACAACCATATGAAAGGCAGGAGGAAAATAATGGCAGCCTCCACAATGAGGACTCAGTGCTCTGCTTCCCCACTCCCCCCTTCCTAGATCACCATGATTTGGATGAACATAAGTGGGGTATAATGGCTAGAAGGTGGCCATAGTCTAAAAGGTGACACTGGCCAAGAGTATTAACAGCTATATAGAGAAATAATAATGTGGCAACTATGGTGCAAAACCTATAGCTTGTACTGTGGGAAATCTTGCACTAGCACTTCAGCCTTGCAATATCTGCTGGGGCATAAGGAATATAAATAAATTGTGATGAATACTAATATATAGAAAAAGAATATAAATCAGTTTTAATATATGTCAATCAAATGGAAGCTTGGAAATATGAAATTAAAGTGAATTCTCCCCGTTTTAGCAGCCAAACCACAGTATAGCCTTGTCACAAAAGGTTTACAAAAAGACAGATGTTACTTTATAAATGTATTCTGTGTTTTATAGGAATACAGTTATTTGTCACTACAGTACCTCTGATGTTAATCAAAGGCTTCCATATCGTCAGCTCACATTGGGAGTTAGGCCCAGTAGACTTATTTCAGTCGAGCTGCACTGTAATGCCAAAAACTGTCTGGAATAAAAGGCTTGTTACATTCTGTTTGATGACTGTAAACTAAAAAACAAAACCTTTCTATTGTCTCTTTAAGTTTTTTTTTTGCTGTTGTTGCAAAAATGCACACACACATTTTAGAAAGGCACTTTACTTTGATGACGGTCTCCCAGGAACTTTGAAAGAGAGTTCATAAGGAACATCATGCAAGTTTAAAATGCATTCAACTCTTCATGTACTAGTGATACTTCTAAGAGACAAGTTTCTTTAATTATTAATTTTTTTTTGCTGCCCAAATACCAGTAGTCATTTGCTTGGGTTCAGATTTTTATTGAATGCAATCCTGGATATGAATTTAAAGGACAGGTAAGTAGCATTGTTATAAATGGACAAGATGTACAGAATATGTAGAGAATAAATTCTTTGCCAAAAGTTATGTTAATGTAGACATTAGGGTTTAAGAATATAAAGTGCATGTAGTGAGGAAATTAAACAATTAGGGTTTGGAGTCCCAGGAGCCATAGCAAGTCAGTAGTGTGGTATTCCTTGGGGTTCTCTACCCTAATGGCCACCCCCTCCCCATGCCCATAGCCTTGTGACCAAAGTATAAACTACAGCTCCAAACTCATGCTTCATAGGCATACAGTGCTTTGAGCTAGAGAACTATGGATCTCCACATGTGGCCAACAGAATCAATCATAAATTTATTAATGCAAGAGATCATGTACCACTTTCTTCATGCAGGGTCCTACATTTTTCATAACTTTCTTTGCACTGGGCCCTGCAGGTCCTGCATAAAGCAAGACATCATGTTTAACTTTCCTTGCTTAGGGAAGGGGCTGGGCATTAGGATAATAATCCAGTAATTTATATTCAGTCATGAAACTGTCCAACCTCAACTAAAAAGTGATAATTTTATCACTTACAACCACTTCTTCAGGAAATGCAGTCTATGTCCTTATGATCTGTTGCATGAAGAATTTCTTTTTTCTTGTTGTTTTAAGTGGCTAGTGCAGAGCTGCTATACCATCAATTCACTTTGTGTTATTTCTGAATCCCAGTTCAGTTATCAAATCTTTACTACAAAGTATGCTTCCCTTATTCTTCTCTTATGCAAATTAAAAAGATCAAAATTTTTCAAGCCTGTCATTATATTCCATGTTTTCCCTAGCCTTAATCATTTTAGGAACTCTCTTCTAAAGTCATTCTAATTTATTCTTATCTGTCTCATCCAAGGCTCCCAAAATTGTGTACAACTGTAGTTTTATATATGTCTATAGAGTGATAGTAATACCTCAACAATTTTGTTTATAAAATGTCTCATTATTATGTTTAGTAGCCTTACAAACACTGAATTACAGGATTTCATATTCTTAAGGTTGTTGGAAACTATTATACCCAGGCCCTTTTTGTTTGTGGCTTCAATAAGAATAACTCCAGTAAGGATGTAATTATCATATACTGAATAAACTGGAAAAAAACTGCTGACAATGTTTATGAAAAAAAAAACATTCTTAAACTCCCAATAAATATACAGTACCTGGTTATAGTGTAAGATTAGAAATGGGCCCAATGTCTGTAAAAACATTGCAAATTAGAGATTATTAAATTATTGCCTAAAAATCAAATACTTCAGGATTGGTTTAATTGTAATTAGAAAAACAATCTTAATGTCTGAAAAAAGAAAGTGTAAAATGCTACGGTTAGTGTTTTTTTAAAGAATCCCTCCATAAAATGGGGAAAGGTTTATTATGGCATTGGTCAGTCTAAAATATTACCATTACCAGAACATTCAGTCCAATGGTAATAGTAGTAGGGATTTATTGCAGTCCAAAAGGGCTGAATTAATACAAATATGTACACCAAAAATACATTCAATCATTCAAAGTTATAAAGCAGGTAAAACATTGCAATATAAAAACTAGACATCAATATGGACAGACAATTTCAGTGGAAAAAGTGGCTAAAAATAAATTGTAGCTGATCTTGACAATTTCAATTATAGAACCAGCATTGGGAAGTGAACTAATCCAGAAACAAGATTAATAATAACATTTTTCTTTTGTATTTTCCCATTAAAATCTTAGAAAACAGATACGGTTAAAAGGACACTGTTAGCCTTTTTGGCATCATATTTGTTTTAGCTAAAAAACACATTTTATGATTGGTTACCTACTCTAAAATTCATTGATGTTGCTGGATGTTTTATCTGACTCCTTTTTAAGTAGAACAGAAATGCATGCTTTTTCAGTGCATTCTTGCTGAACATTAGGGACATGCCCAAACAGTGCAGGCAGTCACTCAGTCCTCCTACTGCATAATGAGTGGCTAGACTGTGTTGGGGGTGTTCCCAAATCTAGGAAAGATGTAGTATGAGCTGATCAAGAGATGAAAACTTACATGTTTTTGTGTGGTAACACCAGTATGAAGGGCAGTCTGTTCTTCACTTTTTAAAGAAAACAAAAAGAATAAGGCCAACATTTTTAAAAAAGATGAGTAGGGCATCTTAAAAAACAGGAGATCAGCTGCCCATCTCAAAAGTTGCTCCAAACTCCCATATTCAAAGGAGGGAGATGGGATGCCCAAATTGAGATGGGCCAAGGCCCAAAGTTAACGTATACAGCCCAAGTTGAGGGGGCGTGCCCATGAATATCCCGCAAAATGGGATATTCAGAACAGATGGGCCGCCCAAGTGCAGGAGATGAGTCTTGCAAAGTTAGGCATGGAAAAAGCATGCCTAACTTCTGGTCACCCACAGACAGGCTGCAGTAGTGCACACAGCAGCATACCAGCCTGCCTGCCCCCACAGCCCAGTGGCACACCCCCCAGCCCTGTTCCCTGATGCCAATGTATAAATTCCAATCCCCTTTTTCCATAGTGTAGTGGAACCCCTTCCCCATGTCCCAATGCCAAGGTATTGTAATTCAACTTCCCAGCCATACTGATATAACCCAGCAAGTCCCGATCCCCAATGCCACGGTACTGTAATGCAGCTTCCCCACCATACTAATGTACCCTCCCAGCCCTGATCCCCAATGCCAAAGTATAATAATCTCACACCTTGTTTCAATAGGGGAGCAGACTCCCCACCCCAAGCCCCGATCCCTGAACCCTGATCGCTACTCACAGTCAGTCACCATGGTCAACACTCCTGATTCAAATCATACTCCTGGTATGAAAATTGTCCAAAGTGTATCGGCCCCTCACCCTAGTAGGTGTAACCCTCTCCCCACACACACACACACCCAAACCCAACCCATGCCAGTGACTAGCACAACACTCCACACCCTGTCATGGCCAGCCGCTGACTGATCAGGAAGACGATCTACTACTGTACATATGATGAGCTCATTGGTCATCACCAATGAGCTCATCATCTGTACAGTAGGAGAGCACAGTCCTGATCAGTGAGCAGCTGGATGTGGCAGGGTGTGGAGGGCTGTGTCAGTCACCGGCACGGGTTGGGTTTGGGGGGTGCGGGAAGGGGGTTATGCCCACCGGGTGGGGGCTACTACACCTTTGGAAAATCTTTGTACTGGGAGTAAGATCAAACCAGGAGTGCAGACTGTGGTGACCAGCTGTGAGTAGCAATTAGAGTTCAGGGATCAGGGCTTGGGATGGGGGGTCTGCTCTACTACGGAAACAGGTTGTGGTATTATTATACATGGACATCAGGGATCAGGGCTTGGGGGATTCAACAGTATGGTAGGGCAGATGACCTACAATACATTGACATTGGGACACAGGGCTTGGGGGGACAAGCTGGCCTGGCGCATCCCGCCAGGTGCAGACATGCAACTAGGCCCATACTGGGCATGCATGAGGCCGTTTGCTCCATGCATGGCTAATGGGCTCATTTGCACTGTCTAGCTGAATATCACCTTTGGGGTGCAGTACATCTAGGATGCCCTGGCACATCCCCCATTGGCAGTATTCAGTCCATATCTGGGATGAGCCTGGTGCATTGGCGGCCACCCCCCCTTTGCACCACCCAACCAGGTTACCATATTCAGACAGGATGCATGATCTGTTGGGATTGTGCATCTTGTTTGAACATACCATTTGGTTGTGCTGGTGCAATGTTTTGGGCGGTGCATCTCGATGAACCACGCATCTGGCCCCCTTTAAATATGGGGGCCAAAGAATCAAATTAACAGCCATATCAGCAGTCTATATAGAATGTGAACAATCATGATGTATTTTTTTAAACTAGGGACACTTTGAGGCCTAAGGGGGTTGACAGACAGCATCCCTTTAAGACCCCAACAAGGTCTTGTCTGATATTTGCTCATATGTTTAAAATCAATTAGAAGACTTGGCACATGTGGTAATGTGTGCCCATGCTATAATATTCAACGAACAAAATGATTGGGAAACATTCTGAAAAGCAATTCATAGACAGATTCTCCCTCCTTTGCTATCTATTTAACTCTCCTAGTATTGAAGTCTTGTTGAAATAGGCACTTTTAAAAAAGAATATCAAATTTGAAGAGAATAGCATGTACTGGATTAAAAAAAAAATTGTTTAACAATGTATTTTGATATGACATGTATTTACTTATACATTTCTTAGTTTAGAAACTATGTATAGCTTTTATGTTACATGTAACATTGTCATGTCTTTTCTGATGACCTATACATTTTATCTCATCTAATCTGATGTAATTATATCTCTGATTTTTATCACCAAAACGAAACATTCTACATTTATCCATGTTAAAGAACATACCCCATTCATTTGCCTACTTTGCCAGTACATTTAAAGCAGCAGGATATATTCACAGAAAGAAAAATTGCATCATATAATGTTTTAGTAATAATGTATTTCTGTCAAAAATGTTCAATATATCCATTTTCTTTTCTTGTATTTCATTTTTAAACTGAGATATGAGGTTTTGAAGTTTTTAAAAGTCCCTGCTCTCTGATCATGCTTACTGCAAATGCATGAAACATCTTGGTTTGGTTCTAGGTCAAGTTAGCGCCGGCAAAACAGTGCAGTCAAAACCCGTGAAAACAAAACGGCACCAAATACCTCTGCATGTCCACACAGCCACAGACAAACTTCACGGGGAAGTCAGGCTGGGGGGGGTGATGGAAACCACACCCCAAGAAGGACAGCCACACCGCCCATGCAGGGGGCTTTGCCCCACTCACCCCCCAAACAAAATATAACCATCTCCAAGGTTGGCAACAGGGGGCAGAAAGTCTAGGAGGGGTAACAGCAACAAATCTATCCAAACACATGGAATTTAAAAAACAGAAACAGGTAGGAATCGAACATGGGTTAGCCACATTATAGCCTGTGACCATAGCTGCTATTCTATGGCAGTAGCTTGGTTAGCAGGCACACAGTCGGGCTCTTCTCCTACTATACTTGCATGACAGCAACTGCCTGGATAGTGCTATAATGTGTCACACTCTCATCCAGTCCTTTTTTGTGGTTATGTCCATGCGGATTTATATCATGCTATTATACCATTGCAAAATTAACCGGACACCCTTGGTTTGATGCTTTGCTGTTTACCATTGGAAAATGTGCTAGCACCCTCCTAATAATTCCACCATATGAATTCAGTGTGGAAAGTCAAAGAGTAACCTAAAGGGAAGGGATTTTTAACATTAGCTTGTGGTGGCCATCTTTAATGACTTAAGTCATTAATTATAAACATGGTAATAAAAGCTGTTTCAAAAACATCTACAAACTAAATACATACTGATGATGAATGTAATTATGTCTAAAATATAATAATGTGAGAAAAAAGTATGATGACATTTTTTGCTAACAAATACTGCTGCTTTAATGTATTTATTTATTTTATTTATTGAAAAGTTTCACCAGGAAAAGCACACTGAACAATCAAGTTACTCGTCTCCCAGTGCATCCTGGGGGAGAGGTAAGGGAGTTACATAGACAAGATGCAATAGATAATGACAATGATAAATCAACTCAAATATAGTACCTAGACACAAGTGCAAGTCATGTAAGTGCATTACAACAAGGTGAAGCGCATACAGTGAGTAGCATACATTAGTGATTTGTAGACAGATGGTGACTACTTGGCAGTTAACTGTTACAGAGATAACAACTGACAAAGCAAATAGGTGATAACTTCAACTTCAGGGTAGTAGGTATGAGAGAAAGAGAAAACTAGGAGGTAAGCCCCTAGGTATGAGAGTAATCACCCCTTTGGGGAGAGGCATGTGGCACATAATAGGTGTCCCAGTGCCACATAAAGGGGATAGGCAGTAGGGGAATCTGAATTTTAAGGGGAAAAACAAAAGTGGTTTAACAGCAGGTACAATTTGGAGTAAAGAGAAGCTGTGCAGGGCTGAGAAGATAGAGTGAGAGGATGATGAGTGTCTTATTTGCTGTGGTAGTGAGTTCCAAAGTTTAGGGAAGTGATACGAGAACGCTGTCTGTCCTGCTGAGGTGGATCGGTAAGGGAACACCAACGTGCAAGTGTAGTTTGATCTGAGGGAGTGAGAGGAAGGGGAAGGGGTAGATAGTGAGTTGGGGAGACAGGAGGGAAGGAACCCAAATCAGAACATGGAGATGAATTTAGTACTGTGGGAGAGATGTCTGTCAGCAAGTGAAGAGAAAGCAAGAGTCTGGTAAAGTTCACAGTGATGAGTGAGGTGGGAAGGGGGAGTCCAGTGCGAAACAGTAGAAGGAGTTAAAGAGGGTGTCCAACCTGAGTAGGGAAGTCTTGGGAGCAGCACAGTAGACTACATCATAGTAGTCAAAAATAGGGAGGATCATCTTTTGGACTAGTTAATGCCTTGCCGTTAGCAGTAGGCAGCAACTGTTCCTGTATAAGGTGCCTAGTTTGGGGCACAGTTTATTTTGGATAGTGTCAGCATGCCCAGAGAAGTTGAGGTGTTGGTCAAGCCAAACCCCAAGGTATCTGAAGGATGATGTATCTTCAAGTATGGTCCCGTCAAGAGTGTGGAAAGAGGGCATGGAGGAAAGCCTAGAGAGTCTCTGCCTAGTGTCAAAGGTCATGGAGACAGTCTTCTTGGCATTTAGAAAGAGTTGATGAGAGCTAAACCATTTCTGAACCTCACAGAAATCGTGCTGGAGTCTGGCTGCTACATCAGAGGGGGACTTCCCCAAGGTGAGCAGGGTAGTATCGTCCATGTACATGTGGATAGAGGATGAAGTGCAGACTGAGGGGAGGTCATTTAATAAAATGAAGAACAGCAGAGGGCATAACACTGAGCCCTGTGGAACACCAGTGTTAATAGGGAGAGGAGGGGAAATTAGACTGTAACCTGTCAAATTCTTCAATATTATCTCCACTGCCACTGAGTTTTGTATCATCGGTGAAATTTATACATTTACTGTTAAACTTCTCACCCAAGTCAGCTATATATGGAGAACAATAGTGGACCCAAAACAGATCTCTGAGGTACGCCACTAGACACTCAACATTCTTTTGATTTGTGATCTGTCAGGTAGCAGTGTTTGAACCAACAAGTTAGCATCCTACTTTGAAGATAATCAGTTTCCTGAATATGTTTCCATGGGGCACAGAATCAAAGGCCTTGATAAAGTTTAAAAGTATCATAACCCCTAATCTTCCACTGTCTAAGGCCCTGCTGAGAGGCTTGCAAAAGCAGAATAAATTGGTGACACAAGAACAGCCCTTAGTGAAACAATGCTGCATTTTATCAAACACTGCCAAATGATCCTGGAAAATTTCACCCACTTTAGCCTCCATTATTTGAAAGACTATGGATGTGAGGCTGTGAGATCGATAGTCATCTGATTTCTATTTACAACTCTTTCCCAAAAAGAGATACTAGCTCAGCCTTTCTCCAGTCATCTGGAACTCCCAGCTGGCTACAGACTTATGTAAGATAATATACAGTAGCAGAAATTGCACTTGCAGCTTCCTTTAGGAGTCTCGGAGTAAGCCTATCTGGTCCTGCTTATTTAGTGGAGCCAGCTAGGATGCAACACAATAACTTGCAGTGAATGACACATCACAAAATATTGCATGACAAAAGGGTTTCATTGTCACTAAATTACATTGTTTTCTGCAAGCTACAATACTGCAGCATTTTGCAGTAATTTATTTTATTATTTATTGGGAGATCGGAATTATCTCCTTTGAGCCAAGAACTCATTTACAAAATATCCTTGTCAAACAGTTTAGACAAAAACTTAGTTACAGCAGCATACTTACAGACAATTTTACACATTAGCAATGGAAAACTTACATGTATACTACAAGGTACTGAATTGCACCCTGTCTGGGGCCACTGTACATTGCATTTCCTTAGATTAAACTCAATATCTAATTTAGTAAGTTGCATCTCCAATTTATTCATGTTATCTTTTTCAGTAGGTGACTTTGCTTTACATGTATGTTAACCAAAGATAAACATAAGTCTGATAGAATGCTTACAGTTAATCAGAAAGCTGTTTCTCAGACCCTTTTCATCATTTGAAAAATTGATGTTTAGTTTGTGTGTTAGTATGTTCCTTAGAGCCACTTGTTTTTAGTATAATGAAGCAAGAAAGTATGACAGATTGTGCATTATTGTAGGATAACTGTACATATCAGGAAGTGAGGCAGAAGATAAAATCAAGTGCCTCATGCAGCAGAGGAGTGCTTTTATCCAGTTTAATACTATGGAATATATATATATATTTTTTTTTTGCATTTATAAAATGATTCCTCTAGGGTTTTTTTTACAGACTGGGTAAAGAAATTTGGAAAGATAAGCTTTTCTGACCTGTGATGTTCTGAGATAATTAATGTTTATATGATCCCATTTGACTAATCACATTGCTGGAATTCTCATGCCCATTTTATAAAGAACGTGATGTATCTTACTGTTTTCATTTTCAATACTGTTAAGTATTAAGACATGAGTAAGTAGCCAGCCCATTGGCCGAGTATTAGGAATACTGCTGATGACACCAGTGTCTGAGAGTTGGAAGCAGGCCTTGATAACAGGGGGACAGCTGAAGAAGAGGAATGAGCATCCCAGGGGATGCTCTCCCTGTCTAGGGAGGGAGACTGTGTGACGCCACCACTACAGCACCACCTATCTGACCACAGTTAGCGTTACAGACATTGCATGTTTTGGGGTTGGGGGAATGGTGGCTGATGCCGCACATGCATGCATTCAGTGTGTGTGCATGTGCTTGGTGTCACCATGGCTGGCATACTAGTGGGTGAGGAATAAAATAGTGAAATTTGCCCCACTTGTAGATGATAGATCCTGGTACATCTGAATCCTTTATCACCATTTTCCACCACCAGATGAAGGATAATTTTAAGGTTATATCCTCAACCCCAGCTGGAGGGCTATCTGGAGCTGGCTAGTCAGCTGAGTGTAAGGCAGATTTGCATGTGTGTGTGTGGGGGGGAGGGTCATAGTATACCTTGGAGCTCCTGAGGGAGACAGGCACTGTAGCTGTGATGAGAGAGCAAATAGGGTACAAAACAAATAAAAAAAGACATAACTGGGAATTCAATCAATCAATCAATCAATCAATACTTTATTTTTAAAAGGCGCTTTTCTTCAACCAAAGCGCCTGTACAATTTCATAAAACAATAAATAAGCAAAATCTAATTTATTATAAATCATTAAAAGCTATATTAAAAAGGTGAGTCTTCAAGGCTCCTTTAAAACTTAGGACAGTCGGGCAATTTCGCACCTGACGAGGTAGAGAATTCCACAGGGTCGGGGCCATAAAACTGAATGATCTAGCCCCTGAAGTTTTCAAATGAACCCTGGGAATCTCCAGCAATCCCTCATCAGTGGATCGGAGGGGTGGGAGGGACAGTAGGGGCAAAGGAGCTCTTTCAGGTAAGTAGGTCCCTGATCGTGTAGGGCTTTATAGGTCAGCAAACCGACCTTGAAGGTGATTCGCCAAAACACTGGCAGCCAGTGCAGTCCGCGGAGCACAGGCATTATATGACTGGATCTAGAAGATCCAGTCAATAACCTGGCCGCCGCATTCTGCACAAGCTGCAGGCAGCGAAGTTCAACCCCCGATAGCCCTAGGTACAGGCAGTTGCAATAGTCAAGGCGGGAGGTAACGAAGGCATGGATCAACGTTGGAAGATCCTCTGGAGGAACCAGGTGCTTCACCCTGGCGATATTCCTCAGATGGAAAAAGGAGGTTTTGACCACTGCTGACACCTGAGATTTAAGTGTCAAGTGGTCGTCAATTATGCATGAGATTCCGTACCTGATTTGAGGTTGTCAGCTGAGCAGCCCCCAAGCCATAAGCCTGAGGCGATCCATCCGGCAAACCCGCCTCACAGCGACCTCGATACACGACTAACACCTCAGTTTTCTCCGGGTTTAACCTCAGCCAACTCCCACTCATCCAGTCCTGGATTTCGGCAAGGCAGTTATTAAATACCGATAAGGCAGCATCCTGATCTGGCACAAAAGACATATACAGCTGGGTGTCATCTACATAGCAATGAAAACCCAAACCATATCGTCTAATAATCGCTCCCAATGGCAGCATATACACCGCAAACAACATAGGTGCTAAAATAGAACCCTGCGGTACCCCACAGGATAGGGAGACTGATGTCGAGGAAAAAATTCCCGACACCACCCTCTGAGTCCTACCCTTGAGGTAAGATTGAAACCACCTGAGGACCACACCAGATAATCCGCAGATGGACTGCAGACGCTCCAGCAGCACACCATGGTCAACAGTGTCAAATGCTGCTGAGAGATCAAGGAGTACCAAGATAGAACACGTCCTACGATCTCTCGCTATTAGTAGGTCATTTAGTACCCGAACAAGTGCTGTCTTCGTACTATGCCTTTTCCTAAATCCTGACTGGAGAGAATCATAAATATTGTTGTTGGTCAGATGATCATCCAACTGTACTGCGACCACCTTCTCAATAACTTTACCCACAAAGGGTAAGTTAGAGACTGGTCTGTAATTTGCTAGACAGTCTGGGTCTAAGGAGGATTTCTTTAAAAGAGGCTTAACTATAGCCTCTTTAAGGGGATCAGGAAAGATCCCCCTCTCTAAAGACTTCCAGACTATCGAAGCCAGGACTAGGCCGATTTTATCCACACAATCCACTAAGAGACGTGTGGGGCCAGGGTCCAAATCACAGTTGGTTGGTCGCAGCGTTCGGATGACCATCACAATATTATCAATTGTGGGGAGGCTGAAGTCAGACCATACAAACTGAGTGTTCGACATCTCCAGCCGACCGTCACCGCTCCCATTGGAAAGGGAAGGACGGACATCCGACCTGATTTTGGCAACCTTATCTGCAAAGAAGAGAGCAAACTCCTCACACCGTTCTAGAAAAGGATCTTCTGGGCTGAAGACAGGCTGGATTGCACAGTCTGTCCACAGTCCGAAAAGAGCTGAGCTGGTCTATTCTGTGCAGCGCAATCTCTCTGGACAGGAATTCTGCCTTCTTACGAGATTAGCAGTTGATAAGCCGTATAATGGTCCATCATACTAAGTTTGTCATCATCCAGACCGGACTTCCTCCAACGCCTCTCCAGCCTTTGTCCCACCCTCCTCAACTCCCTCACGGTCTCACCAAACCATGGAGACCTGGGGTGAAGAGTGAGAGGACGAACATGAACAGGTGCAATAGAATCCAGGGCCCCTGTCACCGCCTTATTATAGGCGTATACCAGGTCACCTGGATCCGAGCAATCCATCGGTAGGCCCGATAGGTCCAGTACCACCATCAGGTCATCCAGGGACACACCCCTTAAAGGGCGGTACCGTACCATCTCCGAAGGGGCTGACCTAATAGGGGTGGCCTCAAAACTGAACCTAATGGAGTGATGGTCAGACCATCCAAGTGGTTCCACCACCAAATCAGATATCCCCATCCCCAGAAGGAATACCAGGTCCAATGAGTATCCACCAATATGAGTCGAGGTGGAAACAACCTGTGTGAAGCCCAGTGATACCATCAACTGGAGGAAGTCTTGACCAAAACGTGAGAGTTCATCGTCGACCCAAGCATTGAAGTCCCCCAGAACCAACCACCTGGGGGACCCCAATGTCAGGTCGACAATGAAGTCTGCGACCTCCTGCAGGAAAACATTCTCATCACCTGGTGGACGGTATATGAGAAGTATCCTGCACCCCACACCCTCGACTAAGACATATTCAAAGGATCTGGTACATCCAACCGGCACCTCCACCAGGCCCAGTTCTGACTTAAAACATATGGCAACACCCCCACCCCTTCGATCCTGCCTCGAGCGGTGTATCACCGAGTACCCGGCTGGAACTGCTGCTGCTAAAACTGGCCCAGCATTTCCATCCAGCCAGGTCTCGGTGATGCATGCCAGGTCAGATGACCCAACAAGATCGGCTATAATAGCCATCTTGTTTTTAATAGACCTGGCATTACACAACACCGCCCGAGTAGGATGAGCCTCCGAGGATGACCGCCTTACTTACTGATCATAATCAGAACCCTTGGGTATGGGCACCAAGCAGGGAGAACCCCTTTCCTGTGCCCATTTCACCCCAGGGCGTCTCCTTCACCTCACTACCCCTATCCGCCCGCTCCTTTCCACCCCCCCCCCAGGCCCGGCACCAGCCCTCCTCCTCCCCCTCACAATCCCCAAAGCCCTACATCTTCTATAAACTCCAGGTGACAGGGGAGGACAGGAGAAAGGATGAAGGTCCCTGAGCCTAGAGGGGAGTAATACCCACCGTCCTATTTTCATTCCGACACATAGTTAATACCTCAATCCACAATAATAAACCCACAAACTTATATAAAAAGTAAAACTAAAACACAGCACTCAAATACAAAATACAAATATAACAATAAACAAAATTATACCTTATCAATGTGTTAGTATTTATGCTTTGAATTTATCAAAATATTTTATCCATCTACCCCCACCCCAGTGCTCTCACCACTGCGGGGAAGGAGGTTTGCACCTATATAAAAACCCTAACATAAAATGAACACAAAACGAGAGTCCAAAGTCTTTTATGTCCACACTTATGTGCTCTCACCACTTCAGCATTGGCCAAACTTAATCAGTCTCCTCTCACAAGGCTGAAAAAGTTATAAGTGAACTCAGTTTTAAGTTCTTCCAGTAATTCTCACCCACTGGTTACAACAAAAGAAAAATTCAAGTATACTTCACCAGTTCGAGCAGTCCCATAGTTCCAAATTCCGTTCAGAGTTTCCCAGTGACCAAAAGCCAGAATCCTGCAGGCAATAAGCAGATAAAGTCAAATATACCTCTACTGCAGGTTCCAACTACACCCGACCCTTGCTGTAGAGAGGCAGGCAGGACCACCCTCCGGCGGTACTCCTACCTCAACTAGGGAGAAGAGTAACCCCCCACCACCCTTCGGAGGCAGAGAAACACATCTCCCTGTCTGGGCCAGGGAATCAGACCCCACAAATTTGTAGATAGTATCAATGAGTAGAATTTCACCGCCTGCTATCCTGCAAACCACTTCCTCTTTTCCAGCAGGTCCGCTCCAACTATGGTGCCAGCAACCCTTTCCTGTAGTCCGATCAAGTTATTCCCCTGAGTTGAAACTGTACTCCGTCGCTACCTCGTCGCTCGTTCCCCCTCACTCACATGCCATGTAGCGCCACACCAGACAGAGCAACCACTAAGTTCCAGGACCAGCCACCGAACTCGGCAGCCACCAACTTCCAGGGCCAGTCACCAAATTCCCGACAGAGCAGCCAGAGACCCGCACTCGATGAAGCAGCCCGAACGAGCAACCAGCGGGAAATCAAAGCGCCAAACAAGTAGAGAGTCCACTTCAGGCAAGTCTCTTTCTCTGTATATATAAAACAACACAGATCCAAGTGATAAAACAACGAAAGAAAAAATATAAAACAATAAATAAATAATCCAAAAGTGATAGCGATAGCTAGCGAAGCGATAACGAAAGCGATAACGATAATCCAAGCCAAAAAATCAAGTGCTCACAAACAACTCACAGACGGCAGCCCAGCGTGGCCGCCATCTCAGTTACTGTTTGCTAATCAAACAGCAGAGATGTAAAATCTCAAGGAAAAGGGGGGCATGATAGAAACTTTCAAGTACCTCAAGGGAATCAGCAAAGTCCAAGAGGGTAGTATCTTTCAGAAAAAGAGATGTGCAAGAACAAGGAGGCACAATCTGAAGACAGAGGGGTGACGACTCAGGGGCAACAAGAGGAAATATTTTTTTCATAGAGAGGGTGGATGCATGGAACAGCCTTCCTGAGGAGGTCATGGGATCAAAAACAGTGGGGGAATTTAAGAATACATGGGCCAGACATAAAGCAATTCTAGCGGGAGGTAGGAGGAAGCAGGCTGTTGGTAAAACTAGGATCTGCAGCTTATCCGATAGGTAGGGAAATGGGCAGACTGGGTGGGCCAATCAGTCATATCTGCCATCAAAGTCTATGTTCCTATGTAATGAAGCATGTATTCCAGAGTTTCTTAGGCCCCTAGGGTTAGACTAATCAAAGTAACCCATCCACTGGAGGACCCTAATTCTATAACTATACAAATGCACACTTAGTCTGTGAAAGAAAGTTAGAATGGTTCAAGAGTACTGTTTGGAGGTTCTGAACAGACTTGAGGTGTCATTGATCCAAATACCAAAGATACTGCATGAAATTATATCTTGCTTACACAGAACATGCAGAGTTTGGGTCTTTTTTGGCACTGACTCAGCATTTCCTGCCTTTTTCTGGTTTGCCCACAACTGCTACATTAGGTTAACATAGTTGTTTTAAAGAATTTCCTTACATTTTTTGAAAGGAAATTTCTCTAACCATGCTCCAAAGAAAGTATGCGTGGTCCAGTGGTACCCTCCCTCACCCTGTCCAAAAGACATTCCCTAAGGGATTGTGGTAATCCTCCCCCACCCTTCCGCTAAGAATAGCCTTGGCATCCAGTGGTAATCCCCTTCTTCTTCACTCCAAATGGTGTCTGATCCAATGATAGCCACTCCCTTCCCCACACACACCTACAGCCTTCATTTTAAATTGGATTTTTCTCTTGGTAGTGCTGCCTGTTCTGCCCCCTAGTAGACACAAAATATATTGTTTTTAACTTAATATTGTCCTCAAGAGCACTACCTGCCCTGATATGGAGGGGACAGAAGAAACTATTTTCTTTATTTTTACCTTGGGAGAGCTTCCTGCCTTGTTCCAAAGGGGACAGCTAATCCTTTTTATTTAATTATCCCCCCCCCCAGACAGATGTCTACCCTGTTCCTGCAGGGGCAGAGCAATGATTTATTACTTATTTTCTCATCAGGAGCATTGCTGACCCTGCTCCCAAGGGGACACAAAGAAGAAGAAGAAGAATCAGCATTTATATAGCACTTTTCATACATCCAAAGCACTTTACAAGCAATGCTAGACTGGTAGTGAAGTGACTGAATGTGTGGTGGCAGCCATATCGCACATCATCACCCACTCACAGCCTGGATAATTGCATGAACTGGTTTATGGGAAGGGGAATGTTGGCCAGGACACCGGGAATGTTCCCTACTCTTTGCGAAGAGTGCCCTGAGTTCTTTTACTTCCACCTGGACACCCACCAGGACAGGCAGAAGGGACCTCGGTTTAACGTCTCATCCGAAGGATGGCACACCCCAGCAGTACAGCACCCCCCAATACTGCACTTGGATGCTAACGATTTTTAGGTGCAAGTCCAATCCCGGTGTGGGACGAGAACCCACGATCTTCTGGTCCAGAGGCAGATGTGCTACCAACTGAGCCACGCTGACACCTGACACAAAGGACATGTTTATTATTTAATTTTCTCCTGGGAAGCGTAACCTGCCTGGCTCCAAATGTGACAAAGGATACCCTTTATTTGATTATTTTAACCCTCAGGAGCAGTGGAGGAGCCATTTGGGGGGTGGGGCACAGCAGTCAACCAGGGACACTGAGATGCCAGCAAGCAAGTGCCAAATTTATAATGTGAGGAGGTCTGCTGCATAATCAGTGTTTTTTTTATCTATATGGGTAATAAAGTAAACAGCCTTCTGGAAACTTTTAAGAAATGTATTTCACATACACAGCTTACAGTAACAAATAATCCCACCAGTGATGGCACACAAGATGTGTATTAAGAGGGTGGTGGTAAGATTTATAATTTGTTGTCTATTTGGGCTCATTGGATCAATAAATGCCCGTTGTATGAATTGTGCTGCAGTTTTGACAAGGAAACTGTGAGATTCTAGTGAGAGATGCACATTTGTGGGTAGTGAGGCTGGAGACAGAGGCTGAGAGTGATACTTAGCCACATCATGGGCACAGGCCAGAACCTCTTCATTTCAAACTAAAGGCAGACTGGCCTGTCAGCAAGTGAGCAAGCATGTCACTCTTCATGTGTGCATGCACTCAGTTCTACTTTACCTGCCTATGGTTCTATTTTCATAAACAAATGTGGGCAGTTTTGCTCAGCCACATGTATCTAGTAGCCAAATGCAATGTGCTTTCACTTACAACTGAAATCCTTTTATTTATTTATTAATATCTAGGATTAACACCTGTGAACTAAAGAGCTCATTACATAGGTTCCACATCAAAGGAATAATATACATGAGGGCAAACAACACAGATTGGGACTAAAATATACAATCAATTGCTACAGATATAGATAAGATAGAAGGCTGACTACTGACAGACAACAGAAAATACAAAAGCAAAATCATTAAGTTAAAAGAAACTGCACGATTATACAAGCATATCAAGATGGTGTACACAGAAGCACAAAGGACAAGCAAAGCTGCAGAACATGGCATTGCACAATGTATGCCACAGGTCACCCACGTGAATTAATAAAGTTTTTATGGGACAATGTAGCAGGACAGAGGCAGAAACAGGGGAGAGAGGAGAGGTAGCTCAAGGGTAGGGATGTGACCAGATAGCAATTAAGAAGGAGAGGGCATGTAAGGGGAATGGAGGGATATGAGGAGATGGGTGGGAAGGCAAGGGTGGCAGGGAGAGAGGGAGGAATGGTATACCAGGAGGAACAGAGGCCAGGGGTAGTGGGTCAAATGTTGACTCCAGTGGAAACAGTCACAGTTGGCCAAAGCAATAAGATACTGCCTGAGTAGATGCTTGAAAGAGCCTAGTGTTGGAGACAAGGAGATGTCAATGTGCAGTATATTGAACCAAAGCTGGGCCCGATGGGCAAAGGATCTTTGCCTTTGGGAGGTGCAGCAGCAGGGAATTTTGAAAACCTGGTTGATTGAACTTCTAGTGTGTCGAAGATTAGAGAACGGGGTGAGGAGCTTCTGAACAACAGGGGGCATCATTCCAATGCCCACTTTTTTTGCAAGCAAACATGTTTGGTACATTAGCCTGCCCTTGAAAGGGAGCCAGCCAACCTGTGCATACAGTTGCAGGTATTGGTCAGATGTGTGGAGTCAGTTAGGAGCCAGCAGGCTTTGTTAAGTGCAACAGTGATGCAGCGAAGTGCCATTTCTGTGGCTGATCCATAGATGATAAGCCTGTGGTCTATAAGTGATACCACATAGCTATGAATGGATTATTTGAGGGCTTCATGGGGACAGACAACATTTATGTCTATATAGGAGTCCTATACGTGAATTGACTGCCTTTGCAACGTTATCTATATGTAGCATACGACAGGACACTGTCAGCCGTGACCCCCAGATACTTAAAATGCTGAACTAGTTCCAGATGAGTGCCCACTTCATTGGTGATTGATAGATGGTAGGAGCTATGTTTGTTTTGTGGGTTGGAAAACAACATCATTTTCATTTTTTTATAGTTCATTATGAGTTTATAGTTGTTGAACCATCTTTTGACCTCTGCGAAGTTTTCCTGGAGCCATCACTCCAATGCTTTAGGGTCAGAATCACTAGTGAAGTTGACAGCGTCATCAGCATACAACAAAATACAGTCTGGGCAGACAAGAGGGAGTTTGTTTAGGAAGATACTAAACAAGAGGGTTCCCAGAATGGAGCCTTGGGGGACTCCAGAGCTAACAGGTCTGCTGTCAGAAAGGATGTTCCCAATCTTAACTTGCTGTGAGCAGTCACACGGGTAACTATAGAACCACGCCGCAGTGTCAACAGAGAGACCAGAAGCAGAGAGCAGATAAATCAGGAGGCATGCTTCACCATGTCGAATGCTTTGGTTAAATCAATATAGGCCGCACCAACAAGGTGACCTTGATCCAAGGAGTGATGGATAAAGCCTGCGAATTCTAATAAGGCTGTTGTTGTGCTATGCCTGCTCCTAAAACCATACTGCACAGTGTATTGCAGCAGATACTTTTCAATGTAATCAATCAGCTCATCAGCCACTATTTCTTCCAATGCTTTCGAGAGTGGGGGGAAGATGGATATCAGGCAGTAGTTCCCATGCAGAGCATGGTCACCACTCTTATGCACTGGTGTTACAGTTGCTGCTTTCCACAATTCTGGGAATTGTGAGTGCCTAAAAGACAGATTAAAAATATGAGTTAAGGGCATAAGGATCTCCTCAAGAATGAATGCAGCAAACTTAAGGTGTAGGGAATCACCACTAGATCATTACTTTGCCAAGAACCTGCGGAGGTATTTCCTGGCTTCCAGGGTTGAGATGGCTCTGAAGTAAAAAGGAAGATGTGAAGGTTGCAGAACTGCATAACGAGTGGAATCAGAAAAGCTGGTCCTACAGTAGTAATCATGTGGATGGACGCTGCTCAGGTCTGTAAACGCATCATTGTAAGAGCTAGCAACGTCTCTTGGGTCAGTGGAAGCTGCGCCATCGATGATCAGCATGGATGGGGATGTTTTAGAGGCTTTTCTGGTAACTTCTTTGAGGTTGCTGCAGAACTTTCTGCCATTATTTCAAGAGCTGGATAGGGCTTCCTTGTAGTTGTTACTTTTAGCAGTGCAGATAGCTCTGGTGCATTTATTTTTTGTCTGTTTATAGTTCTGAATGTCGACCTGCTTCCCTGTGATCCAGGACCTGTGCCACAGGTGGTTCCTGATTTTTAATAGGTCAATGAGATCAGAGGTGATCCAGAGGTTATCACAGCCTTTTATTTTCCTTGTTCGATAGGGAGCGTGTTTGTGACACACCATGTTAAATAGATGTACGAATTGTTCAAGGGCAGTGTTGACATCACAGGTGGAGAAGACAGGGGACCAGTCCAGATGTTGGCGGTCAGATTTCAGGAGGCCAAGATGACCCTGGGTGAGGACCCTGGTGGAGATTACTCTAGTGGGGCTTGAAGAATTTAACTGTCCAGTTTAATAGAATGGGGGAATGGTCACTTAGACCATCCAGAAGGACTGTGGTTCAGGAGATGTGGTTGGGGTGGTTGGGAAGGACCCAGTCCAGCAGGGTGCCTGATCCTGTTTTATGGTTCATCCTTGTGGGCAGCTCTGCAAGCTGTGCAAGTTGAACGGTGGAGATTTTGTCTCTGAAGGAGTTGGCGTCTGGGGCAAGCCAATTGATGTTGAAATCACTGAGCACTAGTACTTCAGAGCTAAGACTTAGGCTACCCAGGCAATGAAGGAGCGTGACAAAGCCTGCAGTCATCTGTCTAGGAGGAATGTAGACCGACAATATGGTGACAGTTTTATTGTGTGCTCCCAGAAGTACTTTAATGGCAAGTGTTTAAACATTGCCATTGGTAGAAGGTAGTGGTATGGCATGTCCCTGAAGATCATCCCTGAGATAGATAGCACATCCTCCTCACCTTTTCATTAGATGAGCTTGTCTGAAGACCGAGTAGCCTGGAATAGGGATAGATGAGTCAAGTATTTTTTGGGAAAGCCAAGTTTCAACAATAGAGAGGATATCAGGGTTGTGTTGGTCGATCCATACCTTAAGATTGTCAAGTTTAGGTAGGAGGCTACAAATGTTGAGTGATGCAAATGTAATCAACCCTTCCTTCTTCAGGGGGTCGTGAGTCTTCTGTGGAGGCCCTGGATTAGGGTGGATATTACCTGCAAGCAGTAGTAACAGGAGTGCTAGCCTACACAGACATTCTCTGAGTTGTTTATCATTGTTTTAGAGTAGGAGAACCAGATTTCCTAAGTTTGAAACTGGGACATGTGTGCAAAGCATGGCAGAAAGTTTGGCTCTAGAATGATCTTAGGATACTCATAAATCCCTCCTTAAATGTGTTTTCAGGGGTATACCCCAAAAGCACATTTGGAGGATGCAAGATTGACCATTTATGTTCCTGAGAAGGTCCGAACTAAGATATGGCAACAAGTCTAAGACAATAATACCTTCAAATAAAAATGTTATGAGCCTGAAAAAAATATCTTCTGAAAAAACTGCCATAGAACCATATAAAATATTGACAGAAAAAGGCGCAGCAGCCCATCCAGTCAGCCCTTCCCTGCCTATCTAATGGACTTAGCCACCATGTTCTCCCTAACTTCTCCACTGTACACAACTGCACTTTTCCCACATGCCTATGCCATCCCCTCTAAAATTCTCCTAGTGTCTAAGCATGAATGCTTGATCTGCAAGTTTCTTCCATTCTGCCAATACCATTTTGCTAAAAAAGCAATTTCTGACATATTTTTGACCCTCCCCCGTACCAGTTTCATGTAGTTACCTCTGGTGGAAATATTACTATTTTTTCAAAAATAAACGTCACTAGTGTCGACTCTGTTGATTTGGTGGAGGAACTTACAGTAAATCTTTCAATCATGAACCCTCATTTGCCTTCTGTCTTCTAGAGTATACATGTTTAGATCCTTCAGGCATTTCTCAAAAGACCTCCCCTGATTCCCTGGATCATCTCGGTAGCCATTATCTGCACCACATCAAGTCTCTCCCTTTTTCCATTAGGTATGGATTCCAAAATTGTACACAGTACTCTAAATGGGGTTGAACCAGTGATCTGTTCAGGAGCATCATCACCTCCCTCTTATGCTAGTGATCCCCCTACCAATGCATCCCAGCATCTTAGTCTTTCCCACTGCTCTATTACACTGTTCTGATGCCTTCTAAGTATCCATGATCATTACCTTTCAATCCTTTTCCTCCACAATGATGTCCACAAACACCACCATCATCCTCCTTCTCTATTGGGATTTTAGGTTTTCAACCAAATAACTCTACATTGTCCCCACCATCTACCATCTATCCAGGTTTACCTGCTGTATGGGCTACCCCCACAAATCCCCTCCACCTCCCCTGTGGCAGGGTCAGGAGAGGGAGGGCTGTACTCCCCTCCAAAGACTCAACTCCAGTCCTGTCCTACAGGGTCCCAGTGATGGAGCAGGTGGAGGACAGCATGCAGGGCTTCATTCATGCCTGCCTTGCACCATTTTCCTCCTAGTTTTTTCTCTCACACAATGCTAGGGCACTCAAATCAGCACACACTTGTAGAGGAATGAGTGCATTGCAGAGTCCTACAACTCCCTCCCTTCTTGCTGCTCCTCTCCTGCACAGCCCCTAGGCCTCTACCTGTTGGCAGTCATTCAATGGAGCTGGCAGTACACCCTTCCTGGGAGAGGAGAGCAGTCCTTTGGATACTCAATCCTCTACCCCCAGGCCAGCCCCTAGCAACCCAAAATCCCTCCTGATTCTGGGTCATCAGTGTGGCAGGCAGTAGCTCTACTGCCGCACCCACTGGGCTGGCCTAAATCGTTCAATTTCTTTACCATCCACAGAGTTGAAAGCTTTACTGAAATCTAAGTATACACCCCTAACCCTGTCTGCTGCTTTTACCATCTAATCAAAATAAGTAAATCTGATTTGGCAGGCATGAATTTCCCACTGGAAAAAAACATGTTTTTTAGAGTCCTTTCAGTTCTTTTGCCTTCAGCCCCCCCCCCCCCATCTTCTCCTTTATAACTGATTCCAAGATAGTCTCCACAATAGGCATTAGACTGGCTGGTCTATAGTTTCTGAGCTCCTCATGACTCCCACTTTTATGCAGTGGTACCACATCCACCAGTCATCTGGCACTTCTCCCATTCCAGTGAGTCCATTAGTAAACTAGAAAAGGACCTGTCCTAGTTCTCTAAATGCCTTTGTTATAACCCATGAGGACCACTGATTTATTTACATTTAGTGCCAGAAGTTCTTTAAGCATTCTCTTTAGCCCTTTTGTTCCATTTCCCACATTGCACCAAATTGTGGGAGACTATGATGCCACCCCACCCCAGTCACTGCTGTTTCTGCTTTTGGAAATGACAATACATGGCACATTTACAGTAATTTTGTTGTTCTGTGTCTTCCCCAATTTTTATTAACACAAGTTATTTTCAATACACTGTCTAGGGCCCTTCATTAGCTGATCTGAGCAAACTAAATTATGCATAGAAATTGGGGAGGAATGGAAAGAGCTCCTACAACTCCAAAAATTTGTATTGGGCTACTGAGAAAGGGGGCACAAAATACAGAAGCTGACACAATACAACATTAGAAGGATTGCAGCTAGGCTGTGCTGTAAAGCACTGAGAACCAAGACAACCTTAAGAAAGAAATCTGTGAAGAGCTGTAAAGGTGATGCATCATCTGAAACCAGGTTGGGTACTAACCATGCCAGCCAGTCTGAAGACAGAAGCACACTTTAAAGTAGGTAGCATTCACCAACAAATTAACACTAGCACAAGGCTGTAGTTGCAAGTGAAAAACTATTTATTGTGCCAAAAAGACAATGTCAGATACTGCTGTCACCAACAGAAACTCAATGGGCAGTAGTATCTGGTGATTTCTTTTGGCACAAATAATAGTTTTTTACTTGCAACTATAGCCTTATACCAGTGTTCATTTGTTAATGAGTGCTGCCTACTTTAAACAGTGCTTAAGAAAGAAATCCTTTGATCATCAGAGCTAGGCTATGATGTAAATTTATTGACAGTGCAAGACTCCAGGGACAAAGAAAAATGCAAAACAGATAAAGCTGGAGAAAGGTAATAACTAGCACATTAAAGAACCACAACTACAGACAAAATGTAGGAAACCAAGCACAAATATTTCAATCCCCATGCTTAAAGAGCCTCCACTAAAACATGTAGTGGCACCTACAAAATCAGTAAATAGCAGTTACTGGGGTGGGGTGACATCATAGTCTTCTGGGATCAGTGCATTGTGGTAAAAAGGATGAAGGAAAAGTGTCATGAGCATGACACCTCCCACACACAAAAAGGGAGATAAGATTTTGTTTTTAATTATTTTTGAACTAGTTATACTCTTTAAAACATAGTTGTATTGTCTAACAGTTAAGAATATGATTAAAACATATTTTCAATACCCATCATGTTCCTTTAATGGGTTTATAATCAGAGTACAGCACCTGTTTTGCTTGGGGGTTTGGCGGTTGATCTGTCTTTTCCTGGCTTTATTGTGGGAAGAATGCAAAATATCAAGAGAGTAGCTCCTCTTCTAGAATCTTGCATAGAGTTCCATTGCTTAGATTTTCAACATGGCATCCAAGGAACATTTCCAGTGCATTCACAAGAATTGTTCCTTTATATGTAGTGGTGCCCTTAGTTTAAAAATAGGTATTATTGTATTCTGGGTATTGCATGATTGCTGTTTATTGGGTGTGTTAATATTTCGTATTTCTCAGTTGCTGTAAAATACACCCACTCATGATAATGCATGCCCTGTTAGCCCCCTCCTTGTACTAGGACTCAAAAATGGTCACCTTCCCAAGTAACACCAGTAGCATAGGTCTTATGGCTTTAGTTGTTTTGTTGGCAGTAACTAAGAAAATGGCAACAACTAATGCCTCTTACCACATCCCTTTTTGGTCTGTTATTATAATTCCTGCCCATTGTACAACCGTGCAGGTGCAGGGAGCTGTTGAGCCCCTGTAAGTTGATGCCCTATAACTTGTTGTGCAGAACCCTCACTTAACTATTGAGGCTACGCTGGAATTTACACACTGCTCACCTGATGTTTTTTATTTTCAGTCATTTTAACTTAGGTATTTGGGGGGCCAAGCCACTTATAATGGCATAGCTATGACAATGAAAAAGTAGCAGAGGCAGTATTGAAGCATTCCATTTGAAGGGTGGACCTTTAATACCTTTTGATTTTTCACTTCCTTCTCCTTATTGGTATAGACATTGGATTTTAGTCAGCCTTAGAGTCTTCTGAAATACACATTTGATTGTGACTAATGAAGTGTAAAGAATTTAATAGAGCTGTTTTTAGTATTCTAATATGTACTTTATGTACAGTAATTAACTACTTTTTTAATTGCTGTGAGATCTCTTCAAGAGCTTGTTGTTTCTAAATGGTACATTGACATCTGTGCCCTACATTTTATAAGGCCTCCCTGCTGAGAGGTGAAGTACTACCCCCCCCATGTTTGTTTTGCAGCAATAAATCATTGTGGCATTAAAGGAAAAATGCATGTTAAAATCAAGAAAATATATGTATTACTACCAGTATGAGTTCTCACTTCATCCCAGTGTTTTGTTTCTACCTAGGCTGTGAGAGGAGTTTTTTTTTCCAATTTACCCTGGGTGTTTTATGACGTCTGGGGGCTGCCATTCAGGTTTGTTTTATTGCATTTTCTCCAAGTTAATCTTCCCAGAGTGCCCTTTGGTTTGATGTCTAATAGCCCCTACAGCAGGCCAGTGCCTTGGTACAGTGTCTTACTTAGTCACTGCAGTCAGGATTCACGCTGCTATTCAATATACTATAGAAAGTTACATGTTTAAACACATACACCCCCCCCCCCAAGCAGAACACAGCCGGGTAAGGTACCAATATTTAGGAAACTTGCTATACTTACCCAGAGTCTAGTAATGTGAATCCTGGCTACAGTGTTCTTTCTCTGTTGTGTTATATAAGACACTGTAACAAGACCCTAGCAGTATAGCCTAGAGGTTAGAGGAACGAGGTGTAAACAAGCTTGATACGTCCAGCAGACCAGACCTGAGTTTGATTCTGACAACCTCCACTTGCATTCTGTGTGACTCTGAGCAAGTCACTTAACAGCCCAGTGCTCTCAGGTCACCTCTGAAAACAGGCACTTGTTCCTAGTGGGCCTTACCCAGTTACCAAAAGACTAAAAATAAAAAAAACACTGGGATGAAGTAAAAACTCAAATGTGGTAGTAATGCATATATTTTTCTGTTTTTTAACATGCAGTTTTCCTTTAAGCTACATTGAGTTTTGCCTTTGTTCTGACACCTTGAATATGTCTATTTATGTTACTTTTCAGCTGCATTGGAGCAGTTGTTTCACACCATTTTCAGTGGTACAGAAAGGTAATTGTAAATGTGCCTTTTCAGAGTTTAGTTGATATTAAAGAAGTGATAGTGTATAGGAACAAAAACACTTCAAAAGAGTTTGAACCACTGAGAATCAAACCACTGTTACAATCCAGATGTCATACAATTGCTAGCAGTTTCCTCACTGATTGAAGTTTTCTTTGTATCATATCTTCAAACTTGCTCACTGGATGCTTAGGCAGGTATATTACATCAATAGAGTAAAGACTTAGGCTTGAGAAAACATAAAACAGTTTATTAAAGAACAAATCAATATGAAAACACATTCTTGACATTTAATTCTAAATGTTTAAGGAGCATTTTTTTTTTTAATTTGCCAGCCCTGTTTTTCTGAACTGGCTTTCGACCCCTATATTCAAAAGACTTGTGCGTCACGAAATGGAGATGCACGGCACGTCCCAGAAAATGCGCAACTGGGCAATATTCAAAAGAGTGAAATGTATTGCACATATACAAATGCACAATCATGCTACTTTAATGTATGCTGCACAGAAAAAGGGGGAAGACACCTGCATATGCTGCACATGTGTATATTCAGTGGAAATGTGAGGCGCGCATGTGTTGTGTATCCCACATTTGTGTCACACAAAGTTAGGCAAGAAAAGGGCTGCCCTAAATTGACTGGCCACCCACAGGCAGGCTGCTGAACAGCAGACAGGATATCTTGAGACAGCTCTGTGAGCTGCTCTAGGATGAGCTCCAGGCACCCACATAAAGCAGACATGCCAGGATGGTAGTGCACAAAGCCACAGCTGCGCTGTGCCTGGTCACTGGGCACATGCCAAATACTGGTGGGTGACACCACTGGCACCATCCAGTCAGCCACCTCCCTCAGTACACTCAGGTTGTAGATGCCCAGCTGCCTCATACTAGTGTGATCAGTCACTCCCCCCCCCCAGCACACCAGTGGAGCCGACACCTGCAATGCAGCGCATGTACTATTTATTTATTTATTAGAATTTTGGTAACCTGGTAAGTCTACTGAGACCATGCAGTCCCTTTTTCAGTGATGACCCCAGTGACAATGGTGAACACGGTACAATTGATAAATACAATAATAATATACAGGATGCAGAGAAATTTAACAATGTTTCAAGTTATTACAGTGGAAAACCAGATATGCAACTTGAAACAGATCAGGCATTATACATAAAATAAACAGGATACTAATATTATACAATATATACATAGCAGGAACACAAGAACTGGTGGATTACAAGATACATCTACTGGAGTAACATTGACTGGGCATTAATGACACAGTAAGCATTAGTTAAAGCAATTGCAGAGGGGGGTTAGTAGAAAACAGGTAAGCTCTTTTTTGAAGGAGGATAGGGTGGGGCAGGAGAGTAAGTTGGGGGAGGGAATTCCAAGCAGTGGTAGCTGAGAAGGCGAATGAGCACTTATCCGATAGATGGTGCATCTTCTGGATTGCAAATAAGGGTAAGGAATTAGATCTAAGCGGGCACGTGGATGCTTTATTGTAAATGATTCCCCTTAGGAAGGGGCATTAAAGAGCTTGGTAAGTTTAAATACAAGGCATAGGGTGTGAAACTGTAACCTTGTGTCATAGGCAGGCCATTGAAGAGAATACAGGGCCTCACAGTGGTGTTTTCTGGAGTCTGCTCCAAGGGCAAAATGTCCAATCCTATGATCCTATGAGTTGACGCACCTGATCAAAAGAAGAGGATTGGGCGGAGAGTTGTAGAGGGGCACCATAGAACAAAATAGGGAGAAGGGATGTTGAAGCAATCTTTTTACAGGCAACGTTGGATAAAAGAGGGTGGAGATGGTATAATAGCCCAAACTTCTGGTTTACTGTTTTGGTAAGCTGAGTTGCATGATATTCCATTGAGAAGGAGGCATCTAAGTGGACCCCAAGGTATTTAAGAGTACTAACCACCTCTAAGGAGTCTCCTGACTGTGTGCTGATCTGGAGGCATTTGTTAGGTTTAGGGGAAGGATTATGGAAAAGCATAGCTTTTTTTTTTTTGTATTTAGAATTAGGTGATTGTCGGAGAACAAGGTCTTGAGTGCATTGAAATCAGAGTTAAGGCTTTGCTTAAGCCAGTCTACATTGTTTGATGAACATTATAAGATTACATCATCAGCATGTAATTGCACAGACGCACCACCACAGAAGTTTGGGAGCTCATTGATAAAAAGCTAGAATAACACTGGGCCAAGAATAGAACCTTGGAGTACACCACGCGAGATAGGCCTTGAGGAGGAGAGTGAACCAGACCCATTTTCCCCTTTGCGATCTTCCAGTGAGGTAGTCTTGGAACCATGTGAGTGCTATGCAAACTAGGCTTAATTGATGCAATTTATCAAGGAGAAGGTGATGATTGGCTAGATCGAAGGCCTTAGTCAAGTTGACAAATACTCCACCGGTTGGAAGACCAGCAACACTTGCATTAAGAATGTCAGTCAAAACTTTTGACAAGGGCTGGGGTAGTACTATGGCCCTTCCTGAAGCTATACTGGCAGTCTGTGAGAAGATGATGCAAGTCTAGGTAGGATTGTAGCTGATTATACAGGATTCACTCCAGGATCTTAGCCAGGGGGCAAAGAATTAAAATAGGCCTATAATTTTCCACAGCGTGGATCCCCCCCTTTGTGGAGGGGGACCACCACAGCCACCTTCCAGAGACTTGGCACCTCACCAGAAAGGAAGGATCTATTTAGAAGATCACAGACAGGTGCAGCAAGTGCCACTGCTCCTAGTTTGAGAAACCTGGGTTCTAATGTGTCATGGCCAGGGGAGCACTCTGACTTGAGATTTATTTATTTATTTAGCTTTCTTTAACCAGGTAAGCACACTAGACAAAACAGATGCCTATTTGCAGGTGCGACCTGGGAGATTTGATAATAGACTGTGGACTTCTCTTCTAATGGCTAGTTTTGAGTGGAAAGGGGGTCGAGGGTCAAGAGCGGTGTGATGCTGAGTAGGGATAGAGAAATCCGAGACTGGCAGTAGGTGAGCTGTGTACCTATCTAGGTCAGTGAGGAACTGATTAATTACTTCTGCAATGGATGGGGGATATTGATGGAGGTGGCTGCTGGATGATATGGAGCTTGGACATTGGATCACTATACCTTTGATCAAAGAATTGATATGCTTCCAGAATTCTGTGGGCTTCCTGAGATTCTCAGTCTGAAGTGCACAGAGATAAGTACGTTTAGCACCCTGCATCCTATTTTTACACAGATGTTTTAGCCGTGGGAACACGACAACTCGCTCCCGACATTCCTACCAGCGTCAACTTGCTCTGGATATTTCACCCCAGCGCTAATTCGCTCCCCCGACACTCACTGCCCTATGACAATTCACACTCATGTAGTGCAGATCATTAAATCAGTAAGTTTCAATATAAAATGCTCTTACCAGTCTCCATGGCTAGTCGTATTCCCTCATCAGTGGTGGGATTCGAGTCAGTCTGACCAACAGTATTAAAGCTATACTATTACTTGAATCCTGCTGTAGGCTTATCTGCCATGGTCTGGCAAGCAAAGCTTTAAGATGTAATTGTTTACAAAGTTTAAGCAGAACTATCCTGACTTAAAATGGATTTATTTGTGCACTCGGGACAAATGATAAGCCTTTCCGTAACTCGTTTTGGTCCTAATACATAGTAATGTCAAAAAAATCAATAGTTACTGGACTTGTTGTCATACAGAATTTAAGATTCTTATCTGCATCATTCATCAATTGAAATAACAGTTCAACACCATATCAGCAATTTGAATAAAAAAATTGGTTTCTGGCATAGCAGATGGTTTTCACTGTTGTAAGTAGTGTCGTATGGCTCTTAAACCCCCTCTGTGAAGAATGTTGGAATACAAGCTTTTAATGTAGAACATTACTAAAATAGTGTCATCTGACACTTGTGCCTCCAATATTTTACATATAGTGTCTCCAATCTTTCAGATGGAATGGAAGGGCTTAGACATGCGGTCTTAAGAAGCAATCTACCGTTTGTGAAAAGGGTTCCATCAAGGACCTTATGCAGCCAACAATGGGATGGCCCGGTGGGTTTGGGGGTCTTTATGGATCTTTAGGAGTAAATAACTAAATAATTAAAGGGTTTAATCAGATTCTGGACTTTTAAAAAATAACTTTTTAAAGTTTGACAGAGGGAGTGAGTTGACATAGCTAGAACTGATGTAGGAGCGGGATGATGGCGGAGTGTACAGTCGGGAGTGAGTAGTCGCAGTATAAATTGTCAGGAGTGAATTGTCATGTACCCCTCAGCTGTCGATAATATAAAAAATCAGAGTGAAGGAGACTGTGTTTATAGGTCTTCCAGGTGGCATCACAACTCTTCATGAGGGTCCAGATTTTAGTAAAGAGCCAGGGTGCCTTGCTACCCTTAGATTTACTTCTAGTAAGTAGAGCATGTCTGTTGATAATGTTTTTAAAAGTAATAATAAAGTACTCAAGTGCCTGGTTTATGGAGGGGAGGTGAATAAGGGGTGTCCAATCAACATTACTAATTGACACTGAGAAATAGTCTACGTTAAACTGAGACATGTTTCTGGATTCATGTATTATGAGTGGTGGGGCATCAAAATTGTTGCACCACATGCAGTAGGTAGGAGAGTGATCACTAATACAATCTGGTAAAACACTGACTGTTTTGATCCTATGAGGGCATTTAGGTAGTAACCAATCCAACAGAGTTGCGGTACCTGTTTTGGAGTTATATCTCATGGGTAAAGAGATAAGTTGGGTGAACTTTGTGTCAGAGACTAATGTATGGGCCTTGCTTTTGTGGGGGGACAGCCAATCAACATTGAGATCTCCACATATTACCATGTCATGAGGGGGGAGAGCTGACAGTGATGATATAAGGGAAGGCAAGTCATTGGAGGCTTCCCACAGAGGGAGGCAAATACATCCAATAAGTAGTTTCTTAACATTGACTAAAATTAGTGAGATAAATAAAGATTCCGCCTTGGGAGGCATGCTAGGGGAGAGGAGATCACTGTGAAATGAAATTTAGACTTAACATAGAATAAGACACCCCCTCCCTTTTTACCTACATGGTTTTGCCTGTGGCAGGAATAGCCAGGGAGATCAATTTTGTGTTGTTGTATACTGGGCTTCTACCAAGTTTCTGTTATACCAAGGATGTCCAGGTAGAAATTAGTTGCCCATGCCTGAATCTCAGCAATTTTAGGCTGGAGGCTTTGAGCATTTAGATGAGTGATTTTAGTGCCTTTTTCCCTCAATGTGTGTGGTCAGAAGCAGACAAAGGACCCTGTGGGACTGGATTAACTTCAACGTCACCTGCTAGAGGAAGGAGTAGGGATAGGTGCAAGGCTGTAGATAACTTTAAAAAGTGTAGGCCTGTGGTTTTTATGTTAATCCTACATAACAAGTTCAGGGAGGTTTGGGTACAGACCCCAAGGTAGTAGGCATTCTTTTATCACATGAAATGAGTGAGCTGAAAGGGAGGTGAATTGTCAACATAGGTGTGGCTAGGATAGTGTGGGTAAGGAATCATGAGGCAGGGGATTTAGGCATTGTGCAACAATTCTATGGAGCAAAGTAAAGGATACAATAAATAATAATGCAATGGCACTTCCCAGGTTAGCCACACTGTAACCTGACACAGAAAATGACCTCGGGCAACCTTCTAGAGGCAAAGCCTTCAGGAATTATTTGTAGACCTCAGCTAAAGTTGGCAGAGTAACCACCAGGGAATAGAAAGTGCTAGCAACTTCGATACTGATAAGTTACAGGGAGCTGTATAGAGGAGTAGAGGACTTAATATTGTGTAGAGGAGATAGACAGGCAGCACCTTTTCAGAGGTGCTGCCTGTCTATGGCATAGGTGAGGCTAGAGTGCTTCACACCATGGAATTCAATCAGTGGTTGAAAAACTGGTGCAGAGCTTAGGGAGTTGGCTTCATTGGGGACTGGGGGTCCACCTGAAGGGATGCAGGCCTATACTGGCATGATGGTCTGTATCTGTCCAGGAGGGGAACCAGGATCCTAGGTGATAGGTTTAAATGTTTCATTGGCAAGCATTTAAACTAGCCAAGGGGGGAGGCACTGGAAAGAGCCAGGGAAATCCTAGCCCCCCCCAAAAAAGAGCAGGGTAGTAAATGAGGTAAACACCAAGCTAGAGATGTTGATAGGGAGAAGGGCAGGGGTAAATAGAGAAAATGAACACCACAATAAGGACAGGGATGGGGCAAAAAGGGGTAAGGCCATCAAGACATGGAGGGTAATGAGCACCAATGTCTTTAGTCTGGGCAACAAGCTCCCTGAACTGGTGGCTTTGATAGAAGAGGGATGGCTGGATATCGTAGCAGTCAGGTACACAGAGAATCATGACTGGGATGTTAACATACCAGGGTACACAACCTACAGGAGAGACAGGGTGGGGAGAAGTAGCTCTCTATGTAAGGGAAGGGATTAAAGCAACTGAACAAAAGAGTAAACAGGGAGGACAGGAGGCACTGTGGGTCACCTTAGAGACTGAAAATGGCACCACAATCCACACAGGGGTTGTATACAGACCCCATGTCAGTGGGAGGGAATGGACAAGGATATGATAGAAGGCATCCTTAGGATGACAGAGAAAGGGGAGATACTGTTGATGGGGAACCTGAATATGCCAGATGTTAACTGAAGCACCTTGGCTGCAGCCACACCCAAAAGCAGGGCCATTCTCAATGCTCTCCAGGTGGCTTGCCTCAGACAGCTAGTTTTGGAGCCCACTCATGAAGGAGCAATCTTAGACCTCATACTCTCAAATGGGGATGGTGAGAGGATCTCAGATCTAGAAGTGGATAGCCATCTGGAAACAAGGACCATCAATCAGTGTGCCTAATGATAAACTCAGCTACAAAGCCAAGCCATGCAAAAGTAAGGGTTCTGGACTTCAGGAGGGCTGACTATGACAAGATGGGAGAGTGCCTTAGAAAAGCACTAGCAAATAGGCTAGAAGGAGGGGTGGAGCAACAATGAGGAAACATCAAAACTGCCATCACAGAGGCAACAAGCCTTTGTGCGAAGCAAATAAATAAATCAAAATGAAAGAAAAAGCCACTATGATTCTCAAAAGAGGTGGCAGTGAAGGTTAGGGAGAAAAATATAGCATTTAGGAAGTAGAAGTAAACACTCAAGGAGCAGGACAAAGAACTGTACCAGTTAAGGCAGAAGGAAGCAAGGAGGGTAGTCAGAATAGCAAAGGCCCAAACTGAGGAAAAGATAGCCAACTCGGTTAAGAAGGGGGATAAAACCTTTTACAGGTAAATCAGGGAGTGTACAAAGACAAAGGGAGGGATAGTGAGGCTGAAAAGAATGGACGGTGGGTGGGCAGAGAGGGACAGTGAAAAAGCAGGGATACTGAACGAATACTTCTGCTCAGTATTCACAAAAGAGGAGGAGGGGGAGGTGCTTAATCCAATTAACAGAAGCACTCTGGATAGGGGAGTCGATCCCAGTCCTTTCACAGAAGAAAGGGTTCTGAAAGAACTCTTAAAGCTGTAGGTGGACAAACCTATGGGGCCAGATGGAATTGACCCCAGAATTCAAACAGAATTAAGGAGAGAAATAGTGACACCACTGACTACCCTTTTTAACAAATCATGGGAGGATGGTGTGGTACCTGAGGACTGAAGGAAGGCAGATGTGATACCCCTTCACAAAAGTGGGAGCAAGACAGAGGCAGGAAACTACAGACCTGTCAGTTTGACCTCTGTGGTAGGGAAAGTAATAGAATCACTTCTGAAGGAAAGAATTATTGAGTACCTAGAGGCCAGTGGTGCACAGGACCCAAGGCAGCATGGGTTCACAGCAGGAAGGTCATGTCAGACGAATCTAATAGATTTCTTTGACTGGGTGACCAAAGTAGTAGACCAGGGAGGGGCTGTGGACATGGCCTACCTAGACTTTAGCAAGGCATTTAACACAGTCCCACACAAAAGATTAATAGTCAAATTAACCAGCCTGGGAGTGGATCCCAGGGTGGTAGCCTGGGTAAAACATTGGCTAGACAACAGGACACAGAAGGTAATTATAAATGGAGTCCACTCTGAAGAAATAGGGGTTACTAGTGGGGTACCGCAGGGTTCAGTACTGTGTTCAGTCCTTCTTAATGTCTTTATAAGTGACATTGCAGAGGGACTAGAAGGAAAAGTATGCCTCTTTGCAGATGGCACAAAAATCTGCAATAGGGTTGATACACAAGGAGGCATGGAAAGGAAGAGAAGGACTTGGCAAGGTTGGAGGAATAGTCAGAAGTATGGCAGCTTGGATTCAGTGCAAAGAAGTGCAAAATAATGCACCTGGGAAACAAAACCAAGGGAAGATTACACAATGGGGCGTAGTAACAACAACAAAAATGGAAAGGGACCTGGAGTAATCATATCAGATGACCTTAAGGTAAGCAAGCAATGTGAGAAGGCAGTAGGGAGGGTTGGGGGGATACTGGGATGTATAGGGAGAGGCATCACCAGTAGAAAACAGGATGTTGTTATCCCTCTGTACAGACAGCTGGTGAGACCCCAACTGGAGTACTGCTTCCAGTTCTGGAGACCCCATCTCTGCAAGGACTTAGACAGGATGGAGACAGTCCAGAGAAGGGCATCTAAAATGGTGCAGGGTCTGCAAGAGAGGCCATACAAGGAGAGACTAAAGAAGCTTAATATGTATACCCTTGAGGAAAGGAGGGAAAGGGGGGACATGATAGAAACTTTTAAGTACCTCAGTGGAATCAGCAAAGTCCAAGAGGGTAGCATCTTTGAGAAAAAGAGTTGTGCAAGAACAAGGGGACACAATTTGAAGATAGAGGGGAGATGGCTCAGGAGCAATGTGAGGAAGTATTTTTTCAACAGAGAGGGTGGTGAACACATGGAACAGCCTTCCTGAGGAGGTTGTGGGGTCTAAAACTGTGGGAGAATTCAAGAACACATGGGACAGACATAAGGCAATTTTTGTGGGGGGTACGAAGAAATAGGCTGTTGGTTAAATAGAATCTGCAGCTTATCCTGTGGGTAGGGAAATGGGCAGCGGTCCTTATCTGCCATCAAAGTCTATGTTTCTATGTTTCTATGTTAAAGCCAGCTTGCAGTAGATCTCATAGTGTTTAATAGGAATCCTCTTATCAAGAGGAATGTAAACGTAATAGAGAGCAGGGGGAGGAGGGAGAAGTGACCGACCTCCAGAAGGAGAGAGGGAGCTGGTATAGGAATGATTTAGAAACAAAGAAGAGGGGTCATGGCTAGCAGCCGTCAGCAATAGACTTGTATAATAATAAAAGCTACAAATTATTATTTTATTGAACTTTCTCCTTGATCCAAACTTAAATTTAAAGAAAAGAAGTACTACAGCCTCTTGGGGAGCAAACATTTGGTGACTAAACGATGGGAAGAACTGAAAATGAAGTGTTTAAAGATTTGGGCAGAGGGAAAGGCCCTGCACCATACTCCAGTGGAGCTCTGACTGGTACACAGTCCAACGAGAGATCCAGGGGCCTAGAGGCCAAAATAAATGCTATCCTTCAAGCCGTGCAGCAACTAGATAATAAGTTGGACACTTACAATACCAGATTAATGACTGTGGAATCAAAGGTCACTGCTTTAGAGACTAATCACTCTGTCCTTAGCTCAACGGTTACAAAAACAGCCACAGTGACTGATGGAGTTCTTAAAGAAAATAAGCTCTTACACACCAGGCTCGAGTTTCTTGAGAATGGAGTAAGGTCCTGCAACTTCTGATTTTTGGGTATACCCGAAGGAGCCAATTTGGTGGACTAGCTACACCAGTTCCTCCAGGATGCATTGAAACTGAGAGCCAACCTCCAGATTATACGGGCCTATCGTATTACCCCATGAAGGAAGCCCAACAACCCTGACCTCCCTAGGACTGTCTTGGTGGTAACCATTGGAATATATATGTGGTGCTCTTACCCTTCCCAATGGCTCAACAGTACATTGCTTCCCTGACCTGAGCTATTCGACCAGAATGAGGCGCTGTGAATTTGACTCTGTTCGAGCAGGTCTTTGAGAGCTCAGGATCAACCATGCCTTACAAATGCCGGCGAGGCTGAAAATTGTCTATGCTGGAAAAACCTACTTGTATAATGACCCAGCAGTCGCAGGTCATAGGCTGGAGCTGATCTGGGAGGATTTTGCAAAAGCTGGACATTTGGATTCAGATGAGAGAGATGGCGAACCCTGATGCTGGAACTCTTGGGCTCAAAAATAAGGGCTGGTTAGCACTGAACTGTTCCTAGTAATAAAGCACTGTGATTTTTTTTTTGTCATTGCTGGGAAGTTACATTATTGTTTTACATTTTAGAGTCAGATTTAAAATTTGTTTAAAAGCCTTCTCAGGTCATTTCATCTATGCCTGTTAACACAAGCAATTATATTACAGTTACATTCAGTGCTACTAGGAGTTGAGCTACCACCTCGTGGTAGTTTTGGGGAGGAAGTGAAAGTGAATGTTTTAAGTTACTAAAAACGTTGGGAGCTTTTATTGTTAAATGTTTATAACATACAGATTGAGGTTAAAATATTGAAAGGGAATGTCTGTGAGCAAATTTTGAGGGACATCTTCACTAATCAGATAAAACGGATCAATTTCCACTATCTTTATTATTTCATGGACCCCTGGGCCATATCAATGGATGACGGCCTCTCTGAAAAGAAGGAACTCTTGGGACTTATAAACTATTTTAGGTAGGGATGTCCATGGTCCTGCTGCATATAGCCTATTTTGGTTACCATCTGTATATTTTAATGGATGCATTTTGTCCCCTCATTGCTGTAACTAAGATAGATGGGCTGTGTATTACCTGTCATAGCATTTCTTGTATCTATTCCTATACCCGAAATCAAGGAATATTTTCTTTTATATGCACTGAAAATCAAAAAAAAAGTTAAAAAAAAAAGAAACAAAAGAGAAATGGAGAGGAGCTGATGATTCTAGAGCGTCCGAGATGATTGATCCTAGCGAGGGTTATATTGGTAGGCTTAGGAATCTTAGTAGGTACAGTCTTGTAAATAGGAGTGTGTCCCTTTAAGAGTTTAATTGCTAAAATAGCACTACTGGTGAGTTGCCGATGCAGAATGTGCTTCCTGTAAGGTGTGCAGTCACACAGTCTTATAGATGAGTGTCCCTTTAAGAGTTAATAGCCCCAACTGAATGGGGCCAGGCTAGGTGACTTTCTTAGTGGAGACAAACGTAGGGCCTCAGCAGACATCATGGCCAGGTTTAACAATGACAGGGGTCAGGCCTTTAAGGTGTACCAGTTACAACATTTGGTGCTGCTAACCTCACAGGGGTTGAATGAAGCTAGCAGAGATGAAGACTGGAATCTCTCTTGGGGACCGGTCTGTGGTAAACGTCATGCTGTCACACTTTTGTATGCAATGTTAGTTTTTAAATCTTTGGGCAGCCAATATACAGACCCTAAATACTGGTCCATAGTTTTCCTCAATTTAAAGGCAAATGGGGTTGCATATGGATGGATTTACATACCTACTGTATATTCCACAAGACCAACTTCAATTAACCCAATATCAAATTCTTAATGATATGTATTGGTCCTCAGTAAAGCTACATAAACTTAGACAAATCCCTTCGTCGCTTTGCACCAGATGTGGGCAGAATGAGGGAACCCTATATCACATCTTCTGGGAATGCTCCCCCATCAAAAATCTCTGGGACTATTAAATTGAAGGCAGATCCCTTATTAGGTCTGGAGGAGCTATTCACTCTAGAAATATATGTATTAGATACTTACTCATCAATACCAGTGAGGGCTCATAGGTACCATATGGCCCTGATGTCACTGACACTGAAAAAGCTGGTTCTGCGCCATTGGATAGATGGCAAGGAAATCTCGTACACAGAGTGGCTCTGAGACTTATTATTTAATCTCAGAGTGAAACAGCTGAGATCCAGTTTATGGGCTCTCTGTCAAGGTATAAATCAGTGTGGGACAGCTTTCACTCTCTATATTCATTGCAACATGTTCCTTCCTCAGATTAGGCTTTACAGTATATGCCATGAGCTATGTGTAGGTAAAGAGGAAAAGGAGAGTGAAAGTGGGTTGAGAGGTACCTTTTGGTTTATTGTGGTGAAGTGCAAGGCCAGTGGGGGAAGGGGGGAAGAAGGGGAGGAGGGTGGTGCATGCCAGGGTAACGTGGTTGTTTATCATTGTACATGCTTTTAATATCACCTTGTCATGCTGTATAAGGAACATTTGAATAAAGTTTGAATTTAAAAAAAAAGAGATTTAATAGCAAAAAAGCATAATGGTAATAGCCAATGGAGAGTAGCTTCCTGTGAGGAGGGCAGGGTGAACGTCTATTTAAAGGAGGCCTGGGAGGGGTTGGGAGGGATGGCCAAAAAAACCTATGTCACAAATTACATTTCTGACTGGATGTTTTTGGCTACAAAACTGGGCAGGAGCACCCTGTAATTAGCATTTTAGCAAAATGAATTCAGCGAGTTAAAGTATCATGGTTAAATTGCGAGATGAAATCCAGCTCAAGAGAGAGCAATTCCCAGCTAGGCGGCTGTGCTGAGTCCTGCTCTGAGCTTTACACTCTACCAGGAGCACCGGAGTGCAGTACAGTACTGCGAGATTGAGTTTGGACTGGGCAGTTACACCATGTCCTATTCTGAGCTAAGTTCAGACTGTAATTCAGATAGGTCAGTAAAATCTGTTATTTTACTGTTATTTCTGGGATATTTGCTACTTCCTAACAAACTGGTATGCTGAAGCCATCAGTATCACAATTAATTTAAACAAGAATGGTGCACAGCACTTTCACAATTAATTTTCTAAATAAAAAAAAAAATAGTTCCCACTTCAGCCAGCTAGTGAAGAAAACACAATTCGGTTCCCAAACGGCCACAGGAAGCCTTTGTTCAGTGAAGGCACCAAAATTCAAAAGTGAGGAGATTGGCTGTGTGCAAGGTCACAGTTGGCTGATGCTCAGAGGGCATACCTTAACAGCTGGAAGATGGGCTGGGAGTGGCTCCTGCAGCTACAGCTGCAGGTGGCTAGTGCCCAATGGGACAGGGCTCAAGCTTAACGGCTGGACAACAGGCTAGGAGCAGCTTCTGCAGCTACAGCTGCGGGTGGCGAGTGCCCACTGGGACAGGGCTCAAGCTTAATGGCTGGACCTTGAGCCGGGAGCAGCTTCTGCAGCTACAGCTGTGGGTGGCAAGTGCTCTACGGGACAGGGCTTAAGCTCATTGGCTGGATGATGGGCTGGAAGCAGTTCCTGCAGCTACAGCTGTGGGTGGCAAGTGCCCTATGGGACAGGGCTCAAGATTGATGGCTGGACAATGGGCTGGGAGCAGCTCCTACAGCTACAGCAGTGGGGGACAAGTGCCCAACGGGACAGGGCTAAAGATTAACAGCTGGACGATGGGCTGAGAGCAACTCCTGCAGCAGGTGCCATTGCCTGCACCTATGTGGCATCAGAGCAGCACCTGGTGGTGACATGCACCCATGGCTACTTCTGGAACAACTGTGATAAGGATGCATGGTGGTGCAGGTGGCAGCATGGCATGGGACCGTAACAGACCATTGGCACAACCCATGGTGGTATGCCATAGGTGCACACAGCATGCTGTTGCCAGACACATGCACCAGGAACCACATCCATGTCACCGATGCCATCCATGCATTGTGACAATGTCACAGGGGCTGTGCAGTGAGTCAGTGTGGATTCTGGATGTGGACATTGCTCAAGTGTAGGCTGTGTGCAGCAGAGATAGTACCACCTGCGTGCTGCTGGTGTCATGGTCATGTCTCATAGACACCAGATCCTTCCAGTATTGCACATGCAGCCACCACGGGCACAGCCATGGCCATGGGTAATAACACTGTACACAGGTCAATGCATTACACACACACACACACACACACACAAACACAAGGTCCCTCATCTGCCTGTAAGGCTGCAGTACCTCCTGGTCACCTCTGTGGAGTTGTGCTGCTGCCCTACATATCTGGAGCTGGGCAGGCAAATGGCCTGAATACATTCCAGTAATGAGATGCACATGTCCTATTTAATCACAGACTGTGCAGTGAGGCTATTTGCATATCCTGGCTGAATATTGCAATTGTGCGTGCCGCACATGTGGCTTTCCTTTGGGCAGTTCTGTATGCTCTGCGCTGGTCACAGGTTACCTGCTGCACCGTGCATCTCCCATTGGGTGATCGCACATCATTGGGATATTCAACTGTGTTTGCATGATCATATTTGCAGGGGCAAGTTCTGAATATCCCATATTGTTCTGCTGGCACAAGTCAATGTGCAGCACATTCACTTGCATGGTGCACCCAGCCACTTTTGAATATGGAACTCGATGTCATTATCTATGAGGGTGTGCTGCAGTCCTTGTGGGTACATGCATTAAACACACACACATTGTTTGTACACAAGGAAACATGCACACACAAACACACACACACGAATGCATGCACGCATGCATGCACACATGTGCGCACACGCACACACACAGACCTGCACACACTAGAGCTGTATGGATTTTTTTCTGTACACAAACGTCCATTTTTCCTCATCTGAAAAACTCTACAGAAAATGTTATGGAAAATTCACCAAAATGCACACTCCTAACGTAAGAAAATGTTTTGCTGTGGTATTTTTACATTACTCATGGTAATTTTTCATTTTGGGTAAAATAATCTTGTCAGTAGAAAGATAATATATGTTGAAGAAGAAGAATTAATATTTCCCCCCTTTTCCCAAAGAAGACACACACACAGATCTTGGAGGAAGTGGCCACAGCGATGTGTTTATTTAACATATCGAATAATAATATTGATCTTTACTGTTATTGACTTCTTCATTAATACTATCATTAATATTAACATTTTTATTATCATTGAGCAGCATGCGCTGCCAGGAGAATGCACCATACATCAGACATCTACACCATCCACCAACCTGGGAACCTTACAACCAGGAGGGTTAGAGGGGGCTGTACCCTCTGGCTATCTAAGGAATTCTTAACACAAATGAAGGACAGGGACAGCAAATGGAAGGCCTACAAGGCATCACCCTCCCCCAACTCTGAGATGCCTATAGGCAGTTGCACAATTGCTGTAAGCAGGCAGCTAAATCACTCAAATGCAAATACTACCTAACCCAACAAAACAATACTCTCAGCAACCCTCGCAATTTCTGGGTCTCTATAGGATCCCTCCTCAATCCCAAGTCCAACAAACAAATTACCCAACTCTCATCCCCTTCGTGCACTACCTCAGATCCTATTGGGATTGTGAACACTTTCAACACTATGTTCACCGACTTGTCATCCTACCTCAGGCAATTCCCCCCTAAACCTTCCTCAGACCTGAAGTCCCAACCGAATCACCCCCTTCCACCACAAATGATGTCTCACCACCCCCTTTCTACTTTAGGGTTATTGGGCAAAACATCACTGCCAAACAAACTGCTGACTGCTTCAATGCTTGGGCAGCCTCTTTACTGTCCGATAGCCCCCCTCATTTCCCTCCTTTTCCCAAAGAAGACACACACAGATCTTGGAGGAAATGGCCGAAGCCATGTGTTCATTTAATATATCGAATATTAATATTGATCTTTACTGTTATTGACTCCTTTATTAATACTTTAATTAATATTAATATTCATATTATCACTGAGCAGCGCGTGTTGCCAGGAGGATGTGCCATACATCGGGCATCTGCACCACTCACCAACCTGGGAATCCCTAACGGTGTATGCCGAAGTATCACCACTGGTTGCAAGGTAGGTCATATGGCCAAGGTTCTGGTAGCTGCCTCCTATCCAGCACTGCTGACCTTGTAGTATGCACTGCTGAAATTGGACTGAGGTCCCTCATGCGAGTCCAGGTCTTGTGGTCCACCGTCCTCACACTGACCAAGGGCAACTAAACCTTCAGGAAAAATGGCCTCATCCCTTTTTTCCCCACTACTTCCTCATGAGCTCCTCCTGAGCTGCCACAGGTCAGACCTAGTCTGACCTCCCCTCAAGCTGCTTGCTCAATCCTATTGTAACCTCCTTGTTTCCAGGGGTTACTAGAATTCCACTTATAACCAGTGGCAGGCAGGGAAAGGCAGCTTGTGGGATACCAGTTAAATGGGTTTCACACTGTCTCACTCTGTTCTCTTTCAGCTTAGCTGGAGTGATGATGTCACCATAGAATTCTCACAGCAGTATAAGCCACAATGGAATGATAGCTGCAAGGGTTATCTGTAGAACATTGGGGAATTCAAAGGAGTCTTGAGAAAGCAGCTGAGAGAGTGAGAGGTGTACTGCAGTTGGCAGCCCCTCAGAGCCTAGCTCTAATATAGAGCTACTTCAGACAAGTGGGCTGTGTGTTCTCACCCTAGAGTGGAACACAGAAGAGACCAGAGGAAGTGGTAGAGACCATTAATAGAGTTGTTCCAGTGCCCCATCCCGAGAGATGGGAGGGGCATTCCAGGAATTCATGGGCAATCCCCTGTGCCAGCCTGGACAGAGAGAAGCTGACTGAGAATCAATTTGTACTGAGAGTACCAGAGAATCTGAGTTTGTGGGAAAGAAGCCCTGGGGCACCTGCATACCATGGTGAGTTCTTCTCTGACAAAGAGACTATGTTCACCGAGACAGAGATTGGTGTAAAAGTTTCTGCCTACTGTGGGGTCAGGAGAGGACTTGCCAAGTACAGAACTTTTAATTTGTGTATGGTTTGGAAGTATGTGAAATAGTGAGGGTCTAGGGTATGGACATAGCTATTTACAGAACTTTTAAAGTCAGGACACTGCCTGAGTAATGTGTAGAATGTTTAATGTGCTAAACATTTCTAGAGAGCTTCTACAACCAGAGTTTCGAAGAAAGGTGTAGTATCCAAATAAATATCCTAGTATAGATTTGGGAGTAAGAGGTGGGAGACCTCCCCATCTGGAGTAACCAGGTTTACCTCTCTCCGGGTTCAGTTTGGGCACCTATGGTTTTCTCTCAGTCACTTGGCCAGTGTCTGAAGAAAGCACCCAGATGTGGGATTTTGGAATTTTCCCTTTAGAGCTAGAAAATGCTCATGGGTGGTTTAGGGAGCCACCATCAAACTCCATGCCACATGGAAAAGTGTCCTAGTACTGGCCGGGGTGCAATATCAAGGAATAGAAGAGAAGTGTACCAGTTTGGGCCGTGTGTGCCCAGATCCATTCAGAACCTGAGGGTTCATAGTGAGGAAGTGTACTTTGCGCCTCAGTAATCTGCATTACCAGTGAGCATAGCCCTGTGGGGTCCATCTTTGCTTTGTTATTTTCTGTGTTATGTGAGTAAAGGCCACACTCTAGTATCCCATTCCTGGTTTGGACATTTCACTTATACTTCCACTATCCAGGTTTACTTGGATGCCTCTGACCAGAAGTACAAACCTAGCATAATGCTGAGCAACCACTTTCTCCCAAAGACCCAGGTTTATGGCCATGCTAAATGGTCCCCCCAGGTGTGAGCCAGGTAGTTGCCACATTTGGGTTGCCTGTCTAAGAAGGGCAGGCTCAGTAGTAGAAGTAATGGGTCCACAGTTCTGTTGCAAAGATAATTTGTTGTGACTACCCCCACCCCTCTCAGTGGCTCCTAGATGTGAGAGGACCCGCCCTTTTGACAGAGAAACAAGGGGGGGCCGGTGGGGGGAGGTTACAAAATGGAGGCACCGCTGAGGATTTGGTTTGGAATGGGAGAAAACACCAGGAAGGTTTGCTTAGATTATGGCTAGCTTTTTGTCTGGCTGGCAGTAGGTAGCCCAAAAATCTGAAGCATTGCACATAAGGGATTAACAAGAGGTGCCATCCATATGTGCTGCTGTGTGCTACTGTTCATGTGCTGCTGTAACTATGCCACCATTTACCAAGGAGCTGTAAAGTCAGATTGTGTGTGTCCCTTGTCCTGCATCAAAAAATTAACGTTTGCCAGTTTTTAATTTTCAAAATGTGACAAGAAAAGTATGGAGAACTGTGAGAAACAAAGAGACATTTGTGCCCTAGATGTTTAAAGTGCTTGCTGTGTGGACTGGGGGAGTCGCTAAGAAAAATGGTTGAAATGGTGCTCCTGCCGAGGAGTCACAGTTGGAAAAAAAAAAGTTGCTTTGCAGTTTAAATTTTGCCTGCTCGATGATCGCTCTTGGAAGAGAAGAGCACAAGAAAAGAGAGGCTCATTAGCATGGTGTCGAGCGATTGGTGAGACTGCAATCAGTCCCACCCCCAAGCCAGCTTCAGAGTGACTGAACAGTGTTCGACAGGAAGAGAGTGAGTGGTGTGTGAACTGGCTTGCCAGGTGTAGCATCACGGTGACTGCATACATTGTAAAACTAAATATTTCAGACTTTTTAGTTTAAAATCAGGTTCAACTCGCATCCCAATTAACTGGGGAGAAAGTGAGGTGTTAGCAAGGACAATTGGCATGACTGCCAGCCCACTTCAATCCAGAGTCCTTCAGGATCGGCTGTAGGCTGAAATTTCCATCATAAACGCAAGCTACTGATTAAGTGAGTACCATCCAGAGAAACAGCTCAAACTGTATGTGATTTTAACTAAAGACAGCTGAATCTGTGTGTAACAGTGTGATTGTTTTGCAAAGAAGGACTGGGTCAAGTTAAACTAAACAAGAATTCTGAGCATTAGACTGTGAGCATAATTATGGGTTAAGCAACAGTGTGATTTTCCAAGTAAAGTGAGAGACTGTGGGTTGTGTGAAAGATGCAACAATAACAGACAATCCTGAGCATGAAATACTGTGGCTTTAGGGACTTTAAGCAAGAACCATTGATTTAAAGCAAATGAAAAGTCCTGATGAAATCATATAGATGTGCTGAGGGAACAAAACAGTGCAGTCTGTGCAGTTTGAGTGAACTTTTTCAGTAAGCATGTAAATCGGATGCGCAGTGGCTTGAATCAGAGACAGAATGTTGATGCACCAGGAGTGATGCTACCGCCATTACAAGATAGGGTAGTAAAGTAAACACAGCATCAAGGGAGCCATTTTGTGAGACTTTTCCAACTAAAGTGAGATCAGAGATAACAGTGAACTTTTACTTTTCTGCAGTCATGGCTTCGGGATCATCCCGCTACCCGAATCATGCCCCGGCTATGCTAGTGCAAGAAGTGAACAAGTTGCAAAAGATAGAAAGATATTACTATGGGGGACATTTGCCTCCTCATGTGGCGATTCCTGGATATCCCGTTAGAGTATACATAATGTGCTTAAAGGCTGGATGGGGCATCCTAATGATTCCTCAGTGTTCTGGGTGCCTACAGAAGCACGGACTAACTAAGGCACCCAAGATTTGTTTGGCTCCCACGTGGACAAAGCTTCAAGAATCTGCAAGTAGCAGCACACTGCACCAGGTGGAGCCTGTTGGGGGAAGTCCAGCAGAGTGTGGCACAAAGAAAGAGGTGTGGATGTATAGGCAGAGCAAAGTGGTAATAATGTCTCCAGCTCCGGGTCACAGATGAACAGTGCGGAGGGAGCATCAACAGATCCGTGGAGAGAGGGGCCAAGCCCAAGTCTCATAGGAGAAGATGAGATGAGAGAGACTCTAGAATGGGATGTGTCAACCTCCATGCCCAGTGAAGGGTGAACAGTCTCAGGAGTGAGGACAAATGCTCACTCCTGGGATCAAATTCTCAGCGAGGAAGAGGAGGAAAGGGAATTTATGCATCCTTATGCTGAAAGTGCTATTCCACAGCCTCGGGATCTTGCCTTGGAGGAGCAAGAAGAAGAGATTAGTGCCTACACAGCCCTGTTCCCACAAGGAGGAGTCAGGGATCCATTTTACATAGCGTTGAGCATGCCTCACTGGCAGAACCAGGACTGGCCGCCCCCAAGCCAGGCCAGTGGTCTAGAACTCACCAAGTGTGGTAATGAGGAAAGACTGGTTCATAGGAAAGCAAATGAAATGTATGGGATATCCTTTCCTACCTTTCCTCGGAGTGTCTGGGAGGAGACTGAGAGAAACAGAAGAGCCTGGATAAAGGAAGAAACAACAAAATACCTGCATCCAGGTGCAACTCAATATGTCAAAGACAAAGTTGTTAGCGACAGAGTCAAGTATTGGAAAGTGGGCAGGACACTGTTCATAGACACTGTACGGATCGTGGATGGAAAGGGTCATGAGACTTTCTACAATGTGAATTATGGGCACCCAGATGGGGTAATAATTCTCACACCTGACCCATTGTGGTACTACCCTCAATGCAACCAACTTCCTGTGGATGTGTCCATGCCTACCAAATGGAAAGCAGAGCAGTGGTAGCCAGTACTGCCATCCAGCCATTGCTGTACCTATATTGTTCCGCCTGTCTGGCATTCTAGGATCCAGGTGCTTCCAGATTTGTCAGCCTTGCAGTGTGCCTTTCAGTTCCATCACCTGGCCTTTCAGATGACATGATATTCAGAGAGGGCACCAGCCCAGCTGTTCCCTGATTCATCGACTGGGATTTTGGATTACTTCAGACCAGCCGCTTCCTTTCCTGTTCCAAGTTTCCATCTCCTAGATGACATCAACCCAGCAGTTTACAGACGTGCCATCCTGTCATTTCCCCAACCAACTGCTTCAGCTGCTTATCTGCCACTGCCCTCAAGCTGACCTCTGTACCTAGCTGCCTGTCACCTGTCCCCTCATCATCTGAAGAATACGGTGCCACTGGTAAGTCACTGCCATCCGCCTCCAAAAATCCTCCCTTTGCCAGCACTTCCAACTCACTGTCAGACTCATCACTCCTCACCGCTCCCAAGACCTGTCTTACCAGGCTGGCCCCCTACATGCGACCCATCTGGTTGAGCCTTACATTCAGTGAGAGGCACCTTCTCTTGCAGTAATGGTTTTCCTCTTTCTACCCTCTTCTTCATCATTGGTGAAGTCAACGGCGCTTCCAGCCCTTCCAAGCATGCCTCCAGCCATGCCGCCCCATTCTTCTTATACAAGGTTCTCAGCTTCTCTTCAGCCACTTCCAGTGCCTTTGGTGAGGGGTTCCTGTTCTGTGTAGTCATGACCCTGCAACAACAACTAAATGCTCCCCCACACATATCATTAGAAATAATCCACACTCGACTCCACCCGGGAGTCCGCACTCCATGCAGAAGTCTGTTTACCAGGGCCTGACTCCTAGTCGGCCAACATTCCGAACAGAAGGGGAATAAAGAGGCAACAAAGACAGGAAGACATCCACAGCCCCATCCACCACCACCCCCCTCCATACAATGCTCCCTCTAACAAAGGAGGGGGGTATACAGGGAGCAGTCGCACCCCTCCCGATGGCAACCAACTACAACAATTTCAAATTACCACATGTCTACAACGGGAATAGAGCCCTGTGCCCCCAAACCAAATTAAATATGCTTAGCAAAGTGAGCCACAATGCCAGCACCTCTCGAACATATGGACATATGAAATTTGCCATCAGATAAAGGCCTAGAGGTCTCTCAAGTCTGCTTGAATGTGCAGCTAGCGCCCCTTATTCTGCAGCTGCCCCTCCCTTCCACCCTTCCCCTTCATTGACCCTCCCCCTTGTCCTGTCCCATCCCCTTTTGAAGCAGTCCACTGTTCTACTGCATACCACTTCAGCAGGTAACACATTCCACCCAGCCACCACCCTCTCTGTAAAAAAGTGTCTCCTCATCTCCCTCCTGAACCTTCCTCCCTCCAGTCTCATATCATGGCCCCTGGTGTCCCTCCCTTGCCTTACTTTGCACAGCCCCTCTGTACCTGTCTTGTTTATTCCTTTTATGTACTTAAAGGTTTCAATCATGTCCCCCCTGTCCTTCCTCTCCTACAGTGAGTACATGTTTAACTCCCTCAGCCTCCTCTCGTTTAAGTCCCCCATCCCCTTGATCATCTTTGTTGCTCTGCGCTGCACCCCCTCCAGTAACTTAATGTCCCTTTTCAGATACGAGCGCCAGTACTGCACGCAGTACTCCAGGTGCAGTCTAACTAATTACCTATACAGTGGCAGAATCACCTCCTCCCTCCTTGAGGATATACTCCTTGCAATACAACCCAGCATTTTGTTGGCCTTTGCAGCTACCTTCCTACATTGTGCTGAGTTGTTCATTGACCCTGTAATGGGACACCCCAGATCCTTCTCCTCCTTTGTCTGGGCTAGCTCCCCCCCAGCTGGTAACTCCTCCTTGGGTTCTTCATCCCAAAATGCAGCACCTTGCACTTTTTGGCATTAATCCCCAGTGGCCAGGTGTCTGACCAGGTTTCAAGCTTTGCCAGATCATCCTGCAGCCCCTGCCATCCCCCTAGGTCATCAACCACTGCTCCTACCTTGGTATCATCAGCAAACAGACTGATCTTGCTCTTGATGTCTAAGGATATGTCTGCAATGAATATCCCAAACAACACTGGTCCCAACACCAAGCCCTGTGGAACACCGCTCATCACTACCCTTGGGTGTGAGAGCTTCCCACCCACCACCACCCTCTGTTGCCTTCCCTGAAGCCAGTTTCCTACCCATCTCACTAGCTTTACACCTGCCCCTGTGTCTACTAACTTACTTCCCAGCCTTCCATGCGGCACTGAGTCGAATGCCTTATTGAAGTCCAGATACAGGACATCCACTGTATGACCCCTGTCCAGTTGCCTAGTTACCCAGTCAAAGAACTCCACCAGGTTGGTTTGGCAGGATCTGCCCCATATGAAGCCATGCTGTCTGCTGTCCTGTAGTTCTTTGGCCTCTAGGAGGGCCACCAGCCTTTTCTTCAGGATAGTCTCCATTAGCTTACCCACAATGGATGTGAGGCTCACTGGTCTGTAGTTTCCTGGTTCATCCTTGGGGCCACTCTTGTGGAGGAGCACCACATGAGCCATCCTCCAGTCCTGAGGTACATACCCTGAATGTAGTGAGGCATTAAATAGGTCTGCCAAAGGTCCCGCAAGGACCTCTGCTAGCTCGTTCAGTACCCTGGGGTGGATGCCATCTGGGGCTGGTGCCTTATCCACCCTCAGTGCCTTCAAATCCTCCCGAACTCTGCCCTCCATGATTTCCCCATCTGTCACCTCCTCCCGCCAATTTCTGTCATTTCTCCTCCCTTGGGTGTCACTCCCCTCTTCTCTTTAGTAAATAGTGAGCAGAAGTACTCATTTAATGTTTCTGCTTATCGCACCCTGCTTCTACCCAACCCCCCCTCCTTCCTAATCCTTACTATGTGGTCCTTACAGCGTCTTTTCTCCCTGATGTACCTAAAGAAGTCCTTCTCCCCCTTCTTAATGCCTTGTGCCAGCCTGAGTTCCATAGATGCCTTGGCTCCCCTTACTGCCCTTGTCACCTCCTTCGATTCCGTCAAGTACTCCTCCCTGTCTTCCCTTCTCCTTGTTTTCTTGTACTTCCCAAAGGCAGCTCTTTTCCTCCTTACCTTTTCCATGACCTCCATGCTCAACCAGCTCGGTTTCTTAGCCCTAGCCTTCTTGCTCTGGGCCTTGCAGCAGGTTTTGGTTGCCTCCACTATCCCCAACTTTATGAGCGCCCACCTCTGGTTAGTATCCATACTAGACTGAATTCTGGCCAGGTACCCTTTTACTGCTTCCCCCATCCTCCCAAAGTCAGCCCTCCTGAAGTCCAGCACTCTTGTGCTAGATTTCACTCCTTCCTTGCCCATATCCAATGTGAGCCATACTGAGTGGTGGTCACTCACTGACAGCGGTTCCTCCACTGTAAGTTCTCTCACAAAGTCCCCATTTGCCAGCACAAGGTCAAGGGTATTCCCTAACCTGGTTGGTCCACTGACCATTTGCAGCAGGAAGCTGTCCTGGAAGGCATCCAGCAGTACCTGCTCCCTTCTGTTTCTGGTTGTTGGGGTACTCCAGTCCACTCCTGGCATGTTGAAGTCCGCCACAATTACCACACTTCCCTTCTCGAAGGTCCTCCTGATCTGTACTGCTAGTTCCCTGTCTAACTCCTCCGTCTGAGATGGCGGCCTGTACACCACTCCCATTCTAAGAATCCTATTCTTGGAATCCTGGATTTTTATCCAAATTGACTCAGTACCCCTTCCTCCCTTACACACTTCAGTCCTTCCTTCACATATAGTGCCACACCCACTCCTTTCCCAATCACCCTGTCCCTACAAAATAACCAGTACCCTTGTACAGACAGGTCCCAGTCATTGTATTGGGTGGCCCATGTTTCTGTGATGGCTGCAATGTCCACCTCTCCCTCTGCCATGAGCACCTATAACTCTGCAGTTTTCCTCCCAAGGCTCCTAGCATTAAGTGTAACCACCTTCCACCTTCCCCCCCATCCTGCCCTCCTTTACTAGCATCACCAATAGTACTTGCCATTTGTCCTTTGTCACTGTTATGGGGAGTAAGCTCATATGGTTTCCCAACCTGTGGTCTCTGCATGTCTCCTGCCCAATTGCCACCCCGCTCCTAGTTTAAATTCCTTACTTCCTCTATGTACTCCTCCATCCTCTGTTTCAACACTTTCTTTCCCTCCTCACTCAAGTGTAGTCTGTCCTTGGCATAGACACTACTGTCCTCCCAGGTCCCTCCCCACCCTCCCAACAGCCCATACCCTTTAGCACAACACCAGGTTCTTAGCCATCCGTTAAATTCCTCTATTCTCAGCTTTCTTGTTGTGCTTGCCTTGGGCACTGGAAGAATCTCAGAAAAAGTTACTGTTCTTCCTGCCCCCTCACATAATTGTCCCAGTTCCTCAAACCTCCTCTGCACTTTATCTACTGTCTTGTCAGCCAGGTCGTTCATCCCGAGATGTATAATTTATTGAGACTTGTCCCTACCCCTTCTAGCTTATTTCAGAACAGATTGTCCCACCCTTTCCGCTGTCATTCCTGGCATGGCCTCCACCCAAATGCGACTATGCCTCTCCTCCTTGCTACCCCACCTGACTCCTCTTAGTATTGAGTCCCCCAGCACTAAGATTCCACCACTCTTACTCCCTGCTTGCTTCCATTCATCTCCCTCTCTCATTTCTGGCTCTTCTTCTTCTTCTTCTTCCTCCTGCACATTATTTCCCCCTTTTGCTCCTGCAATTCTCCCAGCAGAACTTCCCCCACTCCGGTTTGGTCCAGGCATTTATCAATTACTCCTCTAATTTCATCATTTCCCTCCTCCACCTTCTTCCTCTCTAGCAGTGCAAAACTATTTTCTGAAGACCCTTCACAAATGCCCACTCCCTCTCTCTTCATAGTAACCTGTTCTCTTCTTTCCACTCCATGACTTTTGCCACTTCTTCGCCTCCCCTCACAAGCCCCTATCTCCTCCTTCCATTTGTCTTTTGTCTCCTGACCTGGTTTCCACAGCAATAGTTCTTCCTGGCCCGGGCCCCCTTGTCCCTGCTTCCCTTCTTCTGACCTTCTCCTCACCACTGTTGGCTTAAATCACCTTCCCTTATCTCCTATTCTTCCTCCCTCCAGTATTGGGCTAAACCCACCCCAGTCTGCCTTGTCTGTCTTAGTTTCTCCTGCTGACCCTCAATCTCCTTTCTGAGTTTCTCTATGTGGTTGCACACTAAACATCCTCCCACACTCCAGGCAATTTTTAGAAAGATTGGTGCACCACAGTTGTTGCAGCCTACCACCCTACCCATTGCTGTTGCTGCCCACCAGCGACCCCCCACACTTCCAGATGCAGGATACCAAACACTCCCCCAAGTCTCCCCTTCCCCCTCTCTAACAGTGCAAAACATTATTTTCTTGATTTCCCTTACCCCTTTTGTTGTACACATTTAGATAGATTGAGCAACTGCTTTTTATATTCCAAACCTTCCTATCCAAACTCAAAAAGAGACTTTAACTAGCTATTGCACAACCTTCTTCAAACTCCTACTCCTCCTTTCCACAATGCAATAGCAATGCAAAGAAGTAACAATGAAAGCTCCTAGATTTGCAGTTACTTCCCTTCCACTGAGATAGCAGTCACCTCTTCACTCACTGCTGTTTCTTTCCTGGATGTCTGTTTCTGCTATGACAGGTGCGTATCCTTTGCACGTTTGAGGAAGTGATGTCAGAAGCCCTGGTAAAAAGGAAATCATGGACTGGGGCGGGTGGGGTGAAGGGTTGTGGGGTGGGACCAACCCAAGTCTTCCAGAAACAATCGGGCAGGTGAGGCCCCTGGTCAGACCATTAACAACCTTCCCACACTATGCACCAACCTTTGCAGCTAGTGAAGCCAGCAAAAATGAATCACAGTTCTACTCAAAGCCCCCAAAATAGGTTTACTACCAAAAGAAACAGGTCTCCAATTCAAACAACTTCACCAACAACACATCAAAATAATCTTGAAATTAGAAGATATAGGTCTCTGATTCAAAGAAACAGCCCCAGTTAAATCACACCAAAAGGTTTTAAATCAGAAAAAATAGGCCTCTACAAATGCAGCCTGCTACACAGTGAAACATCAAACAAATGAGCTCACTTATAGCCACCAAAACAGTTTTCAAAATTCCAACAGCCCCAAAACAATACCCTGCTAGCCCCTTAGAAGTAGTAAGAAAGAAAATAAATAACCTTCTACCTAGTAAAATCCACAAGAAACAATGTAAAAACAAGAAGCTACTGTACTGTAACAAATCTGATCCTTTCCCTTCTAGTTCCTTCTGAGAAGCCAAAGCAACTCTTGTTTTTGTTTTTTGCTAAACCCCACTAAGCTCCAGTGCCCAGTGTTAGCAGTAACCCTGCTGGAATGCAACCTGGTGATAGCCACCAGAAAAGCTGCGAGGAAGGACCTGCTAGCTGCAATCCCCCAGCTCAGTTGCTATTGTGGTCATACCACTTTAAACTCCTGAGGCCACAGTCCCTATCTGCCCTGCACCAACATGGCAGCTCCCTATGGCCACTGCCATATTGGGAGGGCCACATAGTCCATATCTGGCTACTCTCTGGCTCAGAGAACACAGGCACACCCCAACCCCCACCCTGCAGGGAAAAACCACATATCCCGACGCAATGTTGGGGCCCAAGGAGAGTCCTGTACACCTCCCAGCAATTGGGAACCATGGTGAGTCCAGGCACCATACTCAACCAAAATCTCGCCTCATGTGAGATCCTGAGCAGTCAATGCCGAGTCCCCAGGTAAATCATGTCCGCACCAGGGACTGGCACTGGGATGAACCTCCGATTCAGGTCCGAATTCCAACCTCCTGCTGTGGGGCGCCATAGCCTGAAGTGGCATTAGTAATGCCCCAAGGAGCACTGCCAAGTGCCCTGCAGCACCAGCCATGGCCACCGCGAACATCAGCTGACTCATGAAACTGAAATGCACCAGAGGATGCACCCGGTAGGACCCTTTAAGTTAGCTAGCCACGGAAAGAATGCCACCTGGGACTTCGAGGCCTTTTAACTCCCACTCTGAAAAGACCCGAGAGTTAACCACCCATACACCCCAGTTTGGCCGAGTGGCCCCAGTCATTACATATAGCGATCCTAGTGGGGCAGCCTGCTCTGCAGCCTCAGATGTGGCCTATTGTATGCCAACCAATCTAGCCGTCGGTTGCATCATGCCTCCAGCACTCCTGTTACAACCACCACAAAACATTGGTTATGGGAATCAAGCCCAAGCCAGATGGACATACCTAGCCCCGCTGAATACTGAAATCCTTTGGGCTATAATGCCATTCTGATCAGTTTCTCTCCTCTCCCAAGGCCCCAGCCCAATACTTACCTCCCTGGAGCTGGTCTGGACATCCGAACTGATCCGTTGGTCGAAGGAGAAAGAGGGAGAGACCCTGGATTCCTATCCAGTTATCCCTCTCACTCCTCCCCACCCAGATCCCCCCCCTACAGGGCATGGTGATACCTCCCCCCAGGGTGTGTTCATTGCCTGCTGTCCACTCCCGGAGGGAGGCATCCTCTTACTAGCCTGGGTCAGGGGGAGGGGAGCCCCTGAAGAAATGGCTGACTGCTTCAATGCTTGGGCAGTCTCTTTAAATGCTCTTCATTCACATTGTATGCCAAGGCACTTTACAAATAACAGGAGACTGAAAGTGAAGTGAAGTGGCTGTAATACATAGTTGTGGCCATATCACACATCAATACAGATACACACAGCCTTGGACAATTGCATGATCCCATTTTATGGGAACGGAAATGTTGATCAGGACACTGAGGAAATTCTCTTACTCTTTGACTGGGGGAGCTGCTGCTCAGCTCTCTGGATTTCTGCCAATAATGGCCGACATGATAGAAGTGGAGGACGGAAGTATGTCCCACCTGTCCTCTAGCTCTTCTATTTCAGCTACTCCACACCTAGACAACTTTCAGATGGATACATCACCTGTTCAACTAAAGCAACAAGTAACTGTTATACCTTATGGACCAGAATCACCTGCCACTACTTTAGCTATGGCTGCTCCACCTGTTCCAGCTGCCTTGTGTTTGATACCTGAACATGTCGTCTTGCAGCAGGATTCGATGAATGTGCCTTCAGACTGTTTGCATGCTGGCACACTTATGTTATGAACTGCCATGGAAGTAAAATGATGCAATCTACTTCAAATGATTGTGGATGAGGAACACTGATATCAAGTAGCCAGTGCTCACCTTAGACTTTGTTCCATCTCACCAGCTGCTACTTCTTTGCCCTCACTGTCCAGCACTTCAAAAACCCCTGCTTTGATGCCACAATGAGCATCAGAGTTAGCTCTGCCAATAATTCAGCATCACTTAAGTGTGGCAACTCCAACCCATCCTTCCATGCTCCAGCTACTGCTCCAAACTTTGACACTGCTAGTCTACAACAGTCTGTGCTGGCTGCTCTTCGAGAAGCAGGCTGGATTAAAACCACAACTGGCTCCTGGACTTTGGATCCCACAGATCCCTTGATGGTACAATACTGTAAAATGCTCCCCCTCTGCCTCTCCTATTCACCCTGATAATAACTCAATGGATATATGGCAAGCTTTTGCAGCTGCTCCCACTTTACATACCCCCTCTCTCTCTGTTACAAGGGTTGTGTACACCAGGACCAAAGGAGATGAATTCTCTAGTGATTCCCTGCAGTTTGGACTGCCCTGGCCCTTCAGCACAGAATGTTCCTACTATGCCTGTGCCCATACCTGTACTGACTGTGAGCATGGACCCTGCTGACCTCCAAGTTGGGCTAGCTGAGACAACCTTTCAAGACCCAGCCCAACAGTCTTTTCTGAAACCATTGTTTTGTATGTCTGACTTGTTTCAAAACAGGAGTGAACCAGTGCCATGCAGAAATGCCATCAGACTTATGTACAATGAAGGCTTGAAGCTTCCACCTGATTGCATCTATATAGCTAGATCATTGTTAAAAGACTTCCTTAAGTTTAGGGTGTCTGAAGTCTTTGCCTTAAATCATCAATCTGATCACAACTTTGATGTTATTTTTAAAACTGCAGAATGTCTAGACAGATTTTGGGGCCAGTATAACTCTCTGAAAGACACCCCTCTTTGGTCCCCCTTTTTGGCTGTCCCTATAACCAGACCTGCTGTCCACACTGTTACAGTCACTTTAGAAAGGAGGGCATAAATGTTTCTGACATTTTGTTTTGGCTCAAGAAGAGATGCAAGGTACTTGAGTGATCCACGTCTATTATTGACTCGGAACAGATTTGGACAGTGTGTTGGCACATTAAAGTGAAATGTATTATGTCCAATAAGGGCATTATGCACCTCCCCAGCAGCTTCTGTCTGGGTCAAGATAGAGATAATTTGTTCTAGCTGGGGTAGTCTAAATTGTGCCACAAATGTGGCTCCCGTCTGCACCTTAGTAATGCTTGTGACACACCCCATTGTACCCATTGTTTGGATTTTGGCCACCTTTCCCCTGCCTGTGTAATTCTCTTCATATGTAACTTATGTGAAGAAAAGGGCCACGCCTATGTTCGCTGCCGGCTGTGGCAACTGTTTGTCATGCAAACCCCTAATCACACAGGTGCAGATGTAAGGGGCTATGCTCTCCTCTGAACCTGTGCCTGCCACCCCCACAGTGCCTTCAGTTTCAGCCTCACAGCATGGACCCCTACCCACTGCAGATCCGGTTATACCTCCAGTCCTTTATCCTCTCCCTGCTCCTCCTACGATCCCTATGGAGCCTTCTGTCTCAAAGCCACTAGACGCTATTTCCTTGCCCCCCCGGGGGGCCTTTTTTCAGGTAGTAAAAACCAAGAAGAGGCCTCATACCTTTCAAGGAAAGGGGAAGACTCCCAAGGGCAAGGACAGAAAGCTCTCCCCTAGCACTGGCAAGTTTCTCTTGGATAACATATTTATCCTCTTAGCTATCTCAAACAACTGGGGTGACACTGAGAAAGACAATGAAATCTCAGATACTTCCTTCATTGCCTTGTCCATGAATGACGTGTCCTCCAATCAAGATGACCTAGTTATTATATCTAAAATGTGGATGACTAGATCTTAGCTGACCTGATGTATGTATTACCCACATAACTTTCCAATCTGAAGTCTTCTTTATCCCTTAATGTAAATAGTGTCAAGGGGCACAAAAGTAGACTGACAGCTTTTTCAGAACTTTGTACTTTTCATTGTGACATTATTTGTTTGCAAGATGTCAGACTAAAATGTCACCATGATATACTTTCAAGTCTCTAAACTGTGGGGATGGGGAGCCACCTTTTGGTCTGTTGAGGAATCCCTTTGTGATGGGATTGGAATTTTAATAACTAATGTTTAAAGGTATCTAGGCTTATAGATGTTGACCCTGGCAGGGCTCTTCTGCTAGGTATCCAATATGGCTTCTCAAGGCTCTGATTAATGTCACTCTATACCCCACAGAGCAGATCTCAGATAGTAACGCTGTTTAAAGTTGTGCAGCCTTATTTGTTTCCCTCCAGCCTGATTATATGTCGGGGGAAGATTTTAACTGTGGTGTGCAACAGTCTGATAGGGGCCTTAAGACTCGAAAGCTGTACTGTGATACCAGTGCTTTGAAATGCTACAGAAACCCAGAGTGCAAAGCTCGAGGGGTTTGTTCACAGCATCTAACCCCGAGGGTGTGTGTAAACTTCGAGTTTACACACATTACCCCATATTTTATTTTATATAATTTCTGGATCTCCCCTTTTTGGCTACAGCAATTATATAAAATAAAAAGGTTGTAATCCGATATTCTCAATAAATAAATAAAATAAAAAAAATAGCAGCAATTCCAGTGCGGCCACGCTCCAGCTCAGTTTTTGGCTGGTCTGTAGATTTTCATTCTCAGCGGTTTCACAGTTGTTTTTTTTTAATATTTTCCTAACCCCCGTCTGTAAAAAATATCACTTTCTTCCTAATTTAACTTCCCGCCATGTTCCTTTGGAGGCTGGGTTGCGGGCGAGAAGAAAGTGACAAGGCAGGAAGAGAAAGACACTGCAGCAGGCACATGCGCAGAGGGAGGAGAACTGTGTGCGTGTTTGCCATTAAAAATGCTCCTTTATAATGGTTAATTATGCCATGTTCTCCCTATGTTGAAAAGGGGAGACCCAGCTATTACATACAGCTAATTTACAAGATGACTATCGGGCATGTCATCCTGCTGGTGGTAACATATACTTCCGTGGAATATCTGCCACAAGAATTGACTACTTTTTTGTCTCCTGTATCTTAGCAGTCCAAAATGCCCAAACAGTACCCGTATCCTTTTCAGACCACAATGGGATATAGATCGACATTCATTGGGGGACTTCCCCTCTTTGTAAAAAAGGCACCTGCTGCCTCAAAATGGCCTTTCTACCCCTCCCTGATGTACAATACAAATGGCATTAATTATGGGTGGCAAGACTCTCCATACTTTGTATTTGATTTGATTTGATTTTAATTTGTATACGGGTAAGCACAGTGGGATACAATCTTTTTTACAGGTATGACCCATGGTCAATCGTATACATACAAAAACTATATCAGACAGATTATACTTAATACAAAACATAATTAAATAGGAATACAGATTCCACATCTGAATAAAATCTCAAATAGATGTAAGTTTAAAAGCTCTAATACAATTTAAACTGCTATACAGATCTGTGTCACAAGGGCCGTGGCTCCTTAGCTAATGTACATTCAATAAATGTCAGTCTAAAAGATAACTACACTTAGACAAATTCATAAAATGTGTTTTTAAGGCTACTGAAAATGATCCATAGCTACCCATACCTCTAATATGTGCTGGAAAATTGTTCCATATTGTAGGTGCATAGTATGCAACGATTGCTGTCCTCTTGAAGTATGCATAAATGGGATTCTTAGCATAGTTGGGTCCCCTGATAATCTAGTGTGTCATTTTGAACTAGAACTCTCAAGACGATTTTTTTGTTTTAGAGGTACCCCTGTTTGTTGTGTTTTAAAAACAAATTAAACATTACATACTTATGGTAATATTCGACTGATAACCATCCAAGATTCTCCAATGTAGTACAATGATGTACATTTTTAGATGTTAATAAAGCAAATCTTCCAATTTTGTGCAACAGTACCGATTTCTGCTTTATAGTATTGTAAGGAGCATTGTCCACTACTATGGAAGCATAGTTCAAAACAGGCAACAGACATTGGTTAGCAATAGCCAAATGCACCTCATCTGTCAAGAAGCTGCGCAGCCTGTATAATAAAGCAATTTTGGAATGAATTTTAGATGTAATAGCATGTATATGTGACTCATATGTTAATGTGGGATTTAAAACTACCCACAAATACTTAAAGCTATTTACATTTTCGTACAGAACCCCTTCTAATGACTCAACTTGTGAACTAGAACCAATAGCTTTTAGTTTAACAGGAGTACCAAATACCACCGTTTTTGTTTTTTGCTTATTTAACATTAATTTATTGTTTATCAACCAACTTTGCATTGCTTTAAGTTCCTTGGCCAAAGTTATATTAAGCTTTGATAGTACTCCCCCATGGCAAAAGACAACAGTGTCATCTGCATACATAACCACATGTGCATCCTTAACAGATGAAATAACAGAATCAAAGAAAATAGAAAATAAAATTGGCCCCAGTATGGAGCCTTGTGGGACTCCACACTTAACCAAGGCCTTATCAGATAAACTACTTCCAATCTTTACTATCTGAAACCTGTTTGAAAGATAATTTGATACCCAAATCAATACTGGTGTCCCCACCCTAATATACTTAAGTCTCTTGACTAGAAGGGAATGGTCCACCAAATCGAATGCCTTGGTCAAGTCCATGAATGCGGCCCCAGTCAGGCACCCCCTCTCCATGCCCTCGTGGACTGCGCTCGTGAACTCAACCAAGGCACTCTCAACACCCTTCCCCTTCTAAAACTATGCTGACATTGTGGTAATAGACCATATTTTCCATATAGTCAGTCAATTGCCCCAAAACAATATTTTCCTAAGGTTTAGATAAAGCCAGCAGAATAAAGATTGGTCTATAATTTATAAATTCACTAGTTGAACCTGCCTTATGGATTGGTATTACATACGAATATTTCTACAAGTCAGGTACTTCTCCCAAACAAAAAGACAGGTCAAAAATCAAACTAACAGGATATGCTAGCTCTTCTGAAGCTAAGTGTAGCAATTTAGGAGACAGACCATCAAAGCCACAAGCTTTGTCTGTCTTAAGTTGTTTCAAGAGTTTTTACACCTCTGAGAGTGTAAATGCCTTTATGTAAAATTTTGGATTATCCATACAGCCCCCTACATTATCGCCAACTGAACCAGGTTTGTGTTGTGCTCTATAATGATCCAGGTCGGTAAATAGTGTATTAAATTCATTTGCCACTGTCAAAGGATCTGTTAACTTTTCACTACCCTTATTCATGTGAAACTTTGATTCATACCAATGATCTATCAAGTTATTAACAATTTTCCAAAATTTAGCACTGTTTGTCAATCCTGCTGTCTGCTGTTGCTTCAGATATTGAGCCTTTACTTTTTTGATCTCAACCTTACATCTATTCCTCAAACACCTATAATTCTGTAAATTTACAACTGTTTGATTTTTCCTATAAAGTTTCCACAATTTGTCCCATTCCTTCATTAATTTAAATAGAGAAGGTGTTAACCATTGGGATTCTTTACCTCTTACAGGTCTTCTAATAAAAGGAGCATGCATGTCTAGTACCCTAGTAAACTATGTTATAAAATAATGCAGTTCACAATTAACATCAGGTATTATTTCAAGAAAAGACCACTCTATATTCTGTATGCTATCCCTAAATCCAAAAGCATCAAAACCTGAAAAGTTTCTGAACTCAGAGACCATAGATTTAATTGTGGGTCTATCTGAGTGTTTCCAGAGACAAAATATGGGATGATGATCATTGAGTGAATCTGAAATTAAACCACACCTTGAAATATGGTTTACCTTGTTTGTAAGAAGCCAATCAAGCACAGTGTGCTTATTTGTTTTAAAATTCAATCTTGTGGGGATGTTAGTTAATTGCTGAAGACCAGTATGTGTATGTACAACTCCATCTTGGAGTGGTGGGAGGTGTCAAAAGTGGTCTTTCAAAAGAATTTTCAGAGGCTTTCTGGACATAAACTTACTTCCAACTACTTACAAAATTTACTCCTATGAAAGCAGATCCATCTAATCCTTTCAAAAGTTGAAATCACAAATTTTGACTTGGATGCTCAGTTCAGTACTTTGAAGAAAGACATGTTCTGCTTGCAGTATACAAGAGCCACTTCCCTACACCCTGAGATAAAATCTGGTACTCAATGTAGGCAACAAACCTTAGACCCTTTTAAAAATTGCAAGGCGAGAGTAGACAAGAGAATATTTATAAAATTAAAATGTGAAAATGAGACTAGTTACTCCACTGTTAACGGATTGTTATCGGTGGTTCACACCTTTCTCTCCCAATCCTTTGGAACACAGCAACCTATGCGACCCTCTCCAGACTTCTTTTCCCAATTACAGATCCCGGACTTAACTGATATTGACAAGACACTGCTTGTACAAGCAATTACTGAAACTGAAGTTATTGCAGCCATTAAAGCCTTACACAACTCTTCCCCGGGATCTGATGACCTTAACTCAGAATTCTACAAAACCTTCCCAGTGGACCTGACTCCAGCTTGAGTGACACTTCATAATTTGATCCTAGAAATGTCTACTCTCCCTGAATCCATAACTATAGTGCACTTGATTTTTTTTTATAAGAAATGAGACAGGACAGACCTGAGAAACTGGATGCCCCTTAGCCTCTTAAATACCGGTTTTAAGATATTGAGTAAAATTTTGGTTGAGAGATTGGCCTGAATATCTGACAAATTGCTTTGTGCTGTTCAAACTTGTTTGGTCCCTCACAGATGCATCAAGGACAACTTGATCCTCCTGCAAGAACTGTTTTCTCAAGGGCATCTTGGGACAGTCTCTGGCCTTATCCTTAGCCTTGACCAGGAGAAAGCCATTGACTGCCTGTCACATATATACCTGTCTTGGACTTTACACTGTTATGGCATAGGGGGTGTGGCTTTGACCTGACGGCAATGGCTACTTGAGACTTTCGCTCTGTCCCAGCCTGGTGCCTAATTGCTTGTAATCTACAGCTATGCTGGACTGATTAGCCTCCATTACAACTGGAACCCCCCCTTCCCTCATCGCCCTTAGCATGATTTTTTTTTTATCTGAGTCAATACACGCCTTGCAAAACAGAGCTACTTAGTGAATAGTGGGTTGTGCAGCCTAGTTAGGCCACATAGGCTTGGGAACACAAGCCCCAGCATGACTACTTGCTCACTTGCCTGCTGATTTTGTGCCTGAGATACAACCAGACAGGTTGCAATCACAGTTAACCACAGGTAGATCGACTCAGCCAATAACCCAATCCCCACATTGTTGCTCTGAATTGCATAACGCTGGTGGGAATGATGGATGCTACTGCAAGCAGTGACTCATGGCCTTCCCTAAAAGACCCTCAGCCATCCTCCAACCAGGCTGAATTAGGGGGCGTGCTGTCCCATATCACGTAGATGCTAGAGGTCCTCTTAACCAGGGTAGACAGCATAGGGGCCTCCCTAGTGGGAAATGTGGCAGATGTACACTGACTGGAGGACAAGCAGACTGTATTAGAGCAGCACACTGAGGAACTGGAAAGATAACACATTATGATGTTGAAACACACGAGGGAGCATGATGCAAAACTTGTTAAGCTATGGTTTAGGGTGGAGGACCAGGAGAATAGGAGCCAACAGAACAACATCAGAATCCTGGGGGGGGGGGTCCCAGAGGGATCTGAAGGTTCAAATATGGAATGCTTCCTTAATAAGTGGCTGCCACAACTGCTTGGAGAGAGATGGAGGGACCTGATCAACATAGATAGAGCTCACAGGGTGAGTGGTAGATCAGATGGACTGACTACCCCCAGAACCATCATAGCATACCTTCTAAGGTACTCAGTAAAAGAAAAATTGCTACGTGTAACCAGAGACATAGGGGAGATTACATGGAAAGGCACCACTATATCTATGTACAGAGATTTCACCCAGGAGGTAGCTGCCAGAAGGAGAGCCTTTGGACCACTTAAAAAAATAATGCAAGTAAATTATTTTCAATACCGTTTTAAAAAACTCACAGGCCTGCAGATCTCCATGGATGGGAAGACTTTTCTGGCTGAGTTCCCCAGAGATACTGAAGCGTGGATCACTCATCACTGGCCTGGCCTTGTGTCCCAGACTTCAACTTCCATATGTCTCTGGGTCTCTGGAGATGGTGTTGGAAGGGGAACGGAAAAGAAGGAGCAGTGGTTGCGAGGGGGAAACAGATACAACAGGGCTGGTCCACCTGTAGAGGCATTCCCTATGGCGAGTGCTCGTGACCTCCAATAAACCGGAAAGCCAGGATATCACCCAGATGGAAAGCTGCTAGCTGCTACAAAAACAACTGTCAATGAGACACAGACAGGGGAGCAACTAGATCGCTCAAAACAGGCAGCTGCTAACTGGATGTGACAATGCTCCAGTAGCCCAGGCCATGCCCAGGCAAATACTAATTCAGCATCACTCCAGCCAAACTTTTGTGAGCAGATGCACTCTCAGCAGCCAAGCTTGAAGACCAGGAGCTGCTTGCCGCTGAAGGCAATGAGCCTATGGAGGACTGTCTGCCACTGGACTGGGCCACTACTGTGGAGGATCATGAGGAAGAAATGGCATCCAGGGCAGGCTTACTGAAACCAAGGAAAAAATAATTTGCAGAGGCATTGGCTGCTCCACCACGACCCAGTAGAGCAGAAGGAAAATGATCAGATGTCCTGGGAGCCCCTGGCAAAATTGGATGAAGAGCAGGATCTCTGCAACTTGGCTAAGAATTTTGATTTTTTTTCCTCATACATTAGTATACCTGCTGTGACCTGTATATCTGTGCTACTATCCCAGATTACATGGGTGGTACGCGGGGGAATAGAGACCGGCTGTTGCACCCCCCCACTGTCTCGTGGCTCACAGCACAATGCTAATGCTGATCTGGACAGATTAGTCTACAGAAAAGGAACCCCACCCAGGCTAACTATTACTGAGTCCTATGGATATCCAGCACCCCGTTTCAGCTGACAACATCCCTTCCTCCCCCTTCCCCCTTCCTTTTCATCCCTGGCTCCCTCAGTATAACTTTTGACCACAGCATTTCCTAAGTGTTTTGTAAGGCGTTTTTTTGGTAGAGATGCCAAGGGCACAGTCTCTCATTGGTATGAGCCAAATGACACCTTTATACCCGCAATTGTGTGACATCTCCTTTGTACATGGGTGGTGCATGATGGTCCCCCCAATCCCCCTCCCTCTCTATGCCCAAGGGGAACATGGTCCCCCCCCGTCCTTCCCCTCCAGTTGTGAATGACTGTTCACCCCTTGTCGGCATAAGTTGACAGGACTACCCAGACTCCAGTGTTGGCAATATTTTGTCTCTTGGAGGCCGGGTTGGGACAGGTCAACTGGTGGTTTTCTTGTGACCTTCCCCCTTTATTGGTGTCTAAAGCAGTGTGGCTCAGAACTTTCCCTAGCTCCCCTCACACATTCACCTCAGCGCCATTAAAACTTAGTTATTGTTCTGTGATACATTACTGGTACAGTTTTCTTATAATATAGCACTGTTGTATGCTGTTTTATATAACACTTTCGTGCAAATTGTTATTTGTTTAATAGATCAGAATCCTTCTACTGGTGTCTACTGCTGCAGCTGTCCCTGCCTGTCTCATCTCCTGACTCTCTCCTCTTCATTACAAGACTAGACATCCTTCTATTTAGCTCGCATCCAGGTGACCTCTTTCCTGTTACCATTAGAAAATTTTCTCTATCTACGGGTGAGTACCCCCTTTTCTTGCTGACTCTGGCCGTGGGCAAAATGGCTAGCAACTCCTCTATACCTCAGGACTGGAAACGTATCTCCTGGAATGTCAAGGGGCTCAATCATCTGGCCAAATGCACTAAAATGCTGCAATTTCCAAACTCAATGAGTGCTGACTTAGCCCTTCTTCAAGAGATGCACCTAGCCAACAGAAATATGCATTGGCTCCAGAAATTGTGGGTAGGCTTGGTTATTGCTAGTTGTGCCACTAGTAAATCTAGAGGGGTTGCCATACTCCTGCGCAAGGGATCTCAATGGATAGTGGAAGATAAATGCACAGATTCCTAGGGGAGGTGGGTTGTAGCCAGGCTTTCATACCCATGAGGCAGAGTGTTGCTAGCCAACATATATGGCCACAATACTGACTCTGGGGAAATCTACCCGGCCATCAACCAAGCCCTCACTGAGCTCATGGAAGAGTATTCGCACATTTTGGTCCTGATAGGAGGTGACCATAACTTAGTTTTTGACATATTCCTAGATAAGTCCTTCTACCCTACAGACTCACCCTAAAGATCTGGCTGGCCTTCAAGATCTCATGGAGGAGTGGAATCTCTGTGACCCCTGGAGAAGGGACACCCACTAGGCAGAGATTACTCTTTTATGCATTGGTCCACCAAACCCACAGCAGGATTTATTTTTGGTTAGGCAATTATGTGGCCTCTCTGTGAATATCAAACCCTGCTATTGGAAACATAATAATCTCTGACCATGCTCCCATGTCCATTCTATTCTCCCTCCAGGACAAGGGGCACCCTCAACAAGGTGGAGATGTAACCCCCTGCTGATGCAAGACAGTGAATTTCAGGCATTTATTGCACAGGAGGCCCGCTCCTACTTCTCAATCAATGCCACAGAGGATGTGTCGGCTTCCACAATCTGAGAAGCTTTCAAGGCGGTCATTAGGGGGAGGATTATCTCCTATACCACAGCCAAAAACAAAGCCTGGGCCAAAGCGGTGCAACAATTACAGGCCAAACTGACAGCTATAGAAAGGCAATTTAAGCTGACAACCCCAAACCCTCTTAACTCTCTCTTTTTACCCAAGATTGTGGGCCTGAAATACCAAATCAATACTTTGCTTAGCAAGAAGGCAGAATGGCAGCTTCTCCGATCCATGCATAAGGCATGGGAAGGAGGCGACAAAGGAGGCAAACTATTAGCCTACCACCTGTACAAGCAGCAAGTTACCTCCTGAATACTGGCACTTAAGAATAGGGAGGGGAAAGTGGTCTCGACTCCTAAAGAGATCAGTGAAACGATGCGTCTCTTTTATCAAACCCTCTATAGGTCTCAATCCAAGGCCTTACCAGCTAAACTCTCAGCACGCATGTTGGAGTTCTGCAAGGGGATCACTCTCCCTACTCTTTCTCAGGCAGCCCATAAAGAGCAGGAAGCCCCCATCAATGCTAATGAACTACAGACTGCCCTCTCCCATATGGCAAAGGGCAAGGCCCCTGGATTAGATGGGATGACGGTCGAACTGTACCAGCTACTCAAAGCTGAAATCACCGCTGCCCTGTTGTGAGTCCTACATGAGGCCCAAAACGCAGTCTCTCTGCCACCTACCATACAAGAAACAATTATAACCCTAATTCCTAAAAAGTCCCCTAACATAATGGATTGTGTTAACCACCAGCTCATTTCACTTCTCTCGGTGGACACCAAATTGTTGGCCAAAGTTCCGGCGACTAGGCTGGCACTGGTTCTTCCCACCCTAATCCACCCCTCGCAGTCTGGCTTTTCAAAGGGCAAATCTGGGGCAGATAATTTATGCCTAGTCCTTAATCTTAAATGGCTGGCACTTCAATCATCGACCCCTATGGCTGCCTTAGCCATCGATTTCTCGAAGGCCTTTGATTCCCTTAAATGGGATTTTCTTTAAAACATCCTCCATTTGTAAGGTTTCGGTGACCACTTTTGCTCCTGGGTCTCTACCCTATACCATCTTCCAACAGCCAGAATACTTACCAATTGGGACATCTCCTCCCATTTCCTCTACAGTGGGGCACCAGGCAAGGCTGCCCCCTATCACCTCTTCTTTCCTTATTGTCCTGACCCCTGATCAGGAAACTGCAACAAACTACTGGCATTACTGGAATTCTGTTAGTAACAGATCCTTTTTAGTTAATCATTACCTCAACCCCCACCTTTTCAACCATAGTCTATAAATAGACCTCTCCAGGTTTCTAGGACTGAGCCACCCCTAGAATCTTCCAAGACTTAACCAACTTCCTCTGACGCTAGATTTGTTTTCCACTACTTTCCCATAAATCTCATACTACTCTTTAATTGCCTAATGTGCTGAACCCATTAATAACTGTATTTGTTCTGAAATCTGTAACTAGTATATTTGTGCTAAATCCTGTAACAACTGTATCTGTTCTGAAATCTGTAACTACTGTACTGGTGTTTTGTAGTATTTGTCCACCCTGACATGGAACCTTTGTAACTGAATTTGTTCTGAAATCTGTAACTACTATATTGGTGTTTTGTATTATTTGTCCACCCTGATTTGGAACCTTTGTAAAGGAGCTCATGCTCAAAGGTCTTCTGAAAATTCATAAATAAATAAAATAAATAAAAACTAAATAAATGCATATGCCGATGACATACTACTTACATTATCTAATCCTGACTCTTCTTTACCATTAGTGCTACCAATACTACAAGAATTTGTCTCCCTCTCTGGTTTATTAATTGACCAAAAGAAAACACTTCTCTCACTGCTTAATTCAAGGTGTAGCAAACACTGCCTAAATGGTACTGATATCACCTGGGCCCCCCAAGGTTTCCCATACCTGGGAATATTTATCTCATCAGCATGGTCTGATCTTGAGAAGGTCAGTTTCTCTCCTCTGCTATCAACTATGACCACTGAAGTTCAGAGGTGGTGCAGGTTGCAGCTGACCCTTAAAGGCAAAGTAGCAGTAATATGTATCTTCATACTTCCGAAAGTCGCATATCTGCTGAACAACCTTCCGATCCCCCTAACCCTCAAACCATTTTCCTTTCTGAATAAACTGATTTCTTCCTTTATCTGGGAAGGTAAAGCAGCTCATTGGGGTGTACAAAATTGAGAGCCCATTGGTCCAAGGGTGGGCTTGGGCTTCCCTGGATGGTGGGTTACCACTTAGCCTTTCGTGTAGCTCAAGCCACTGCTTGATTTGTTCCAAGACAGACCCCCTCTCCGCAGTGGATTCATTTGGAATCGGCACTACTGCCGGGAAATTCACTCTTCTTGTTGTTGATCAGCACAAAAATCCCCAGGACTTTGATTACCCCAATTATGACTGAGACCTGTAAGGCATGGCAGCAATCTATGACTCTAACTGGCGTCCCAAAATCAGCTGGTGTCCCCCCAATCCTATATGTCCCCCTTCGGAATAATGGGCTTATTATGGTAGATTGCAAGCCCCTTTCCTGGCAGCACTGGGAAGACAAAGGGATCCACAAAGTGGGAGATCTCCTCCTCCTCCCGGATGATAAAACCATGGTGTCATTCGAACAACTGCAGGAGCGCTTTGCCCTGAAGGCACATGACTTCTGGAGGTATCTCCAGATAAGAAGCGTGCTTCATCCCCTGCTGGCCAAATACACTATTGAGAGTGGGTGGAGTTTCCTGGCCACACTACATAAACCCAGACAGGGTCAGGGTCTAGTGGGAACCATTTACAAGACATTGAGAGATTCACAGCTAGACACTACATCCAACTGCCGGCTAGCATGGGAGACGGAGCTTCAACACCCCCTGCCCTCACAACAATGGTTCACCTGTTTTTAGGACTGCTCACACAGCATATGAAGAAGCCAAAAGCCAGCTGATACAGCTGAAAATACTTCTTAGATGGTATAGAACACCTGCCATGCCTCATAAACTGAAAGTGCTGAATCATGCTAGATGCTGGAGGTGTCAGGCCTCTCTGGCCCATCTACTTCACATTCTGTGGACCTGCCCTGTGCTTCACCAATTTTGGACTCAGGTGCTAAAGGACTGTTGCAAGATAGTGGGCAAAGAGATCCTACACTCCCACAACAACCTCCTATTAGGAGATATCTCAACATTGGATCCACTGTCTGCCCCACTTAGAGCATGGATCTTGGTGGCGGTTATGGAGGCTAAAATAGCCATCCTGATGCAATGGAAGCAGCCCACTTCCCCCTCGATCCTCACCTGGAGGGAAGCTCTGGCCAGGCTTGCCATTTTTAAAAAAAATACGGCTAAAGGGAAAGGCCACTTTCCTAAATATCAGAAGAAATGGGAAGCATATCTGCATTCACACATATGTGAGATCTCACCTTCCCCTCCTTCTAGCAATCCTCTCTAAGTATGACTTCCTCCTCCCCACTATAACCCGTTACCTCTCCCCACCTGTACTCCAGTCTGTCAGAAATGGAGTCCTCACCTCACCATGCTATAAGAAATTCTTACCTTACCTTAACTATTTTCTTCTATACCTTCTCTTCCTTAACTTCCGCTATAAGGAGTATTGTAATCACTCAGGGAATTATAAGTAGAGCCTGGTTAGCTGTAGTATTGTGTCAGTGTAATACCATACTTGGACTCTGATTAAAACCTATAGATTGCCTCTGTTATTGTTAACTATAGGCTCACAGCTAGAAATGGGCTGTCTTTGCACCTGATCTTTTGTATGGACTACACCAATGATGTATATACTTTACCTTATGGCTGTAAGAATACTATCAGTTAATACTTGATTAGAAATATGCTGCCTATTTAAGCATAGTGGAGTATCTCTGTGCATTTGACACCTATGTTCTTACCTCTGTATGTTGTTATCTCATGAAAAAGATACAACACAATAAAATCTTACATGATAAAAAAAAAAAAAACACTGTTACGGCATACCTAAAATATTCATAGCCTGTTTCCAGGGTTTTTATGCCACTGCCATGGTGCCACCCCTAATTAATGGATGACCCGGCCCACTGATACCAATTCACCATGGAGTTCAACAGGGTGGCCCACTTAATGCACTACTCTATGTTTATTGCATAGATCCCTTTTTAAGATGCCTGTTGGCAGACCCAGAAATACATGGACTTCAGCTCACTCCTTCTCTGCCTCCTGTTAGAGTGTTAGCTTATGCAAATGATGTTGTCCTGATTTTAGATGGAACAACTGCTGAAATGATGGTTATAGCCCATTTTCACTCCTTTGTGGCAACCTCAGGTTCCAAAATCAACTATGATAAATGTATGGGACTCCATGTCAGCCCTACTTCTCTGTTCCCTGGTATCACTTTTGCCAATATTCAGATAGCTCCTGACCCATTTCCCATCCTGGGTATTTAATTTGGGAGTGGGGATTTAGCTGTTCTTAACTGGGAGGCCTGTCTCTCGAACACCACTGCAGTTCTCAGTAAATGGAGAAATAATTTACTCTCAAAGCAAAAGAGAATTATTTTAGTAAACTCCTTGCTACTACCCATTTCTTTATGTTAGCTACATTTTTCCACTCCTTTTGGCACTAGAATCCAAATTGTACAGTGTCTTCTTCCAGGCCATCAGGGACATTTGCATCAACCCTGTGAAGCATGAGATCACTTATGGACCAGTCACTCAAGATGGCTTGGGAATGATTAACCCTGTTATTTTTATGTTGACTAGCCATGCTTGCATGCAAGTCAACATCTTTCGGTAGTGCAGATTTGGAGGCGCGGCCGCTGTTGGGTGAATTCAGGGCACACATCAGTAGGTGCGTCCCGCATTCCCCAATCAGCCTGCATGCCCCATGCATGCTAATGTGGTGAGCACATCTAAGGAAAGGTTCACTGCAATCTGAGCAAGGCTCCTCAGATGCAGCGGACCCTTCCTGCGTGCTTTCGCCACATGAACAACATGGCTGACGCCCATAACAACGGAGGTGCCCAATCCCCAGTGGCTTACTGTGCACACAAGCAGCCCCTCATTTCCTATATGCTGAGGGGTGCCCAATCCCCTCGGTTCTTACGTTCCCCCCTGCTTTCATTGTGTGCCGATGGGGGAGCCCACTCCCCAACGGCATAAATCAGCCACCCCTCCTTCATTTCTTATATGCCGAGGGGTGTGCACAATCCCCCTCAGCTCTTGCCTCCCCCTCCCACCATTCATTCTGTGCTGAAGGGGGTGCCCAATCCTCTTTGGCATAAATTCACCCCCCATCTTCTGCCGATGAGGGTGCCCAATCCCCCATCGGCTGCAGAACCCCCCCAAAACAGTTAGGTGGCATGCTGGGAGCCCACCCCAGCATGCCACATCCCCTGAAAAAAACTGTCCCGTGATGTGATTTTTTTTTTCTTTCTTCCTTGTAACAAAATAAGGTCCCTCGTAGTCTCCTGCCCCGCACCGACACCCACCCACTGTGCACCCTGCCTCCCCACACCCCCCCTCACCCCATACTTACCTCTGGAGTCCGGTGTGATGATCTTCGGTGGACCGGGAACACGTCTGCACTCTTCAAAGCCAACCACGAACTGAGGAAATGCCAGTAAGCTGTATAATGGAATGAATAGGGTTTTTTCAACTTTGCTGCATATCTCTGGCATTTGTTGGAATTTTGGCACCAAATTTTCAACATGGGGTTTTTGGAGCCCCTCCTCATGAATTCTATCACTGTCGTGGCGTTAATAGACCTCGAAAGGTGATTTCGTAGTCACTGCACAAAATCATCTCTTGGGACCCATTAATGAAATGACAGTGCCAGTGTTCATGAGGTGACCTCTCAAAAGCCTACCTCCAAATTTGGTGGAAAAATTCCAACAAATGCCTGTTTTACGAGCGTGCGTTGCACAGTTGCTGCACAGGCTCATAACTTCACGCATTCGCAATATTTTAATGCCGGATTTTTAGCATTGTCATTTTTATACACCTCCTTGTGAACAGTATAGCTGTCATTTTCCACATCCTGCCCGAAATGTGTTTCCGCACTTCCAGCGCACAATAGCGCATTGGCTGTGGGAAATCAGTGTTTGGGCCAGATTATGAAAATGACAGTGACACAGTTCATGAGCAGAGGTCCTAAAATGCCTATGCTGAAAATTTGGTGATAATACTCCATAAAATGACTGTGTTACAAGCGTGCGTTGGCAGATTGCATGCACGCTCATACCATCGTGCATTTGTGATATTTTCATTCTGGATTTTCACCATTGCCATTTTTCCATACCTCTTGATGAACAGTACAGCCATCATTTCACATATCCTGCCCAAAATGTGTTTTAGCACTTCCGGCGTAGAATAGCTTGCTTGCTGTGCAAAATCACTTCTTGGGACACTTTGAGGAAATAACAGTGACACTGCACATGAGCAGAGGTACTAAAATGCCTATGTTGAAAATTTGGTGCTGAACACCCATATGTAGAGACTGACAGGTGTCAGGGGGTGTGACTTAGGATTGTCAGACGTAATGCTTACGCCATTCCACCCCCACCCCCACCCTGCAGCCAGTGACAATCATCAAGATGTGCCTTGGACGCTCTGGCTCCAAAGTTCACCCCACTGTCCTATACTGCACCCATCTCGGTGTATTTTCTTATAGAATGGGGTGAGCATAAATCCCAAAGACCCCAATGCACACCGCGCCACTTGTTGGTGTCTGCAGGATAAGGAGAGGTGAAATGGCATGAGCACTATGGCCAACACCCCAGAGGGACACCCCAATGCCTGTCAGTCTCTGCGAGGTAGGGGTAGGTTGGCATCAGTTCAGTACTTCACTGCAATTCCTATTATGCATCTCTCTAACTCTTGCACTACCAATGCCAATGCCAGCAAGACAACATTCGGCATTGACAAATGCTTGTTTATTACAGCACTTATCTATACCCTAATTTTCTTGAAACTTTTAAATCTGGCCAGTGGTCCTGGAGTAACACGTTGGCTGATTGTATGGGCCTGTGCAGAATGGTCATGCTACATTTAAGTACAAATTGATTTCTCCTAACCACTTAGTGCCTCTTCCAGTGAAACCCATGTTTCAGAAGCTGATAAAATGAAATGTTCCTTGTGAACCCCTCCTTACCCTTACAAGAAAAGGCCTGTACTTCACCACAGAGTTGCCCATGGGCAGCCCATAATCAGCCAGAACAAGCAGACAGAGTGGAACAGAGGCTACAGTATATGTGGCATTGGCTCAACACTCTAGAACTGTTGCACACCACTCAGATATAAACCCTTGCTCCTGTCCAAGTACCTCCGCATTCCACTTTTAATCCTGACATTGCACCAACCCCAGCTCCAGACTCCATGGTGACCCAGTCCCAGAGCTTGGCCTCCTGGCTCAGCCTACACTGCCAAATACTAGTTTGTTTCTGCAGCTGTACCTGTTGTTTCTGCAGAGCGATTCACTTCTCCAACCATACCGACTGACACCACTCGAAGTGAGCAACTTCGGACTACAGACGTGGATAGTATGCCTCCACCCTGCAAAGTGTAACCTAACCGATTAAGGATCATGACCAGAAGCAGGCACACTGGGGACTCTACGACCCTCCTGCAATATGACCCGGCCCCGATGCTGATGGCCAGTCATTATGCAGCCTTATAAGATCCCTCTGAGGAGTCTGATCTTGAGTCAGACACTTCATCAATTAGATCTTCTCAGCCTGATCCAGTGATAGACTCAGAGGAGCCACAGACTTGGGGGAAAACAAAATGGAAAGCAACCGCAAAAATCCAAAATGAAAAACAAGGCCCATAAGATGGTCAAGACACTTGACTAGAAATAGTCCTTTTCTTGTTTGCCTTTCCTTGCAGTTTTCATGGTTCCCACTTTTCATCTCTTCCACCAATGTCAATAGTCTCATGAATTCCAGGTACAGAGGTGCAGTCTTCTCCTAGCTCCTTTCAAATCATTTGCAAGTCCTTTACTTGCAATATACCAGATTCCACACTATACGGGACATTGCACAGGTGGAAAAGGCCTGGTATACTGGTCCATCCTTTTGGTCAATTGGACCAGATAAGTATTTGGGTGTGGGCATTTTATTTAATACCTGGGACATTACTGTCTTAAAACTTCAAGTTCAAGTTTAAGTTTATTGCAGGAATAACTCCATTGAGCAAGCTCATTCACAAGGAGGTCCTGAGACACATAACAGGAGCACAGACACAGTAGCAGCATAGTATACATAAATACATACATAATCACAGTGGCAACATAGTGTACATTCAAACATACATGAAGCAATGTGCAAAAACAAAAAATAAATAAAAAATGCCTTACAAAGTGTATACAACAGGATGTGATTTATACAGACATGATCTACAATACAAAAATGGTAACAAATGAGCCAAAAACACAGCAGGAGTACAAATAGAATCAAGGTATGTAAACATAAGTACTGCATTAAAATAATACATAAAAGTGCAAGGCCTTAAGTTGGATATTGCTGCATAGATAGACTGCCAAAAGCATGGACATAAGGACTAGGCGAACTGGTGGTGCAAAGCTGTAGAAAAAGATGAGGTAGAAGCAGAGGGGAAGACTAGATGAAAGGGTGGGAGGTGAGGGGACAGTAGTGAAGAGGGGAAGAAAAGAAAAGAAAGGGGAAGTAATGAAAGAGGGCTATGGTGGAGGTCTGGGGGGATGGGAGAGTATGAAGAATTATGTGTTCTGGTAGACCTGAAGAGGGAGGAAATGGGGCTAAGCAAGGATGAGTGATCCAATAGCAGACACCAGGTTTACAGTCAATGACAGTTGCATATTTCTTTCACTAATCTTAAAGTCAGGGTTTTGAAGGCATTAACAGATATGAGGCTGGTAAGCTTAAGAATAAACTGTAGGTTGTTCTAATTGGTAGGTAGGGTATAGGAGATGGTGTTTTTGCCAAATGAAGTACGAATCCTAGGGACGCCTAGATACAAAAAGTCAGACTTTCTGAGGAAGTAAGTACTCTGGGAGATTTGGACAAGTGACAAAAGGTAGCCCAGGAGCTTTTCTAACAGAATTGTTATCTTCCGGATGCCTGAGTATAGCAAGCGCCTGGAGGTGAGGGAGGTCCAGCCAACTTATTGATCTGGTCCCTGGTAGACTCCTGATTCTTGACACTAAGAGCAGGGTTTTCAAAAGTCATAGGTCACTGCAAGCCCTGGTGCACCGATGATACAATGATCTTACTGGATTTTCCTATCCCATGTGGCAATTGCCACAAGTTAGACCAGCTTTTTCTGGTGTAACTTGTGACAATCCTGGGGGCCATTTTTATAGAGCTTGCACCAGATATTTGGCGCAAGCTGATGTAATTTGTGGAAACTGTCACAACTACACCAAACATCGTAAAATTGAGTGCAGCTGCAGCAAAGAGTTTGGCGCAACACCAGAACCTAAGTGTCGTGGTGCAGGACTGGATGCAAACCCTGTGCCATGCTTTGAAAATCCTGCCCTAAGTTTCAACAATCTTTATGTAGATTTATTAATATCAATGCACCCGAATTGAAGGCCAATAGGATAAAATTGCTACAACAGATGCAGGCTTATCTGTTCACCTCGCATAACATTCTGTTTGGGGGTGATTTTAACTGCAGGCTTACTTCCATAGATAGGAGTAAAACCACTAAGATGACTAAAATTTATTGTGACATGCTTTTTTTGACTACCCTGATTCACACTGTGTGTTTAATTGATGCTTATTTTACAGTTACTGGGAAGCATGACCCTACTTTTCATAAAGGTCACCTAGCCACTAGGATTTATTTTTTCTTTACCAATGGTAGTTTACCACTACGTTCCACTACACTACATGTTGCAGAATATTCTGATCATCTGAGGTTAGATTTAAGTATCGGAACCCAGGTTGCTCCACCTTAAGGACCTGGTCTGTAGAAATTTAATTCTGCCTTGCTACAGCACACCTGGGCAACCCTGTCTATTTTGGAGTTTATAACTGCCAGAAAATCAGTTTGTATTTTTATGTAGACCCCTCCGTGTGGTGGGAAGACACAAAAGTGGCATTAAAAACCTTATAATTACTGGCCACAATTTCTTTCCATAGAGAAAGCCAGTTATAATTTGCCGTTATAACCAGCTGGACTGGTTATACAGCAAACATGTGCCACCTTTCTCTACAGAAACATGAGACACAAACACCTGCAGGGCAAAGTAAAGTATTCAGCCACTCACGTTCTGTCAGCTGCGGGTCTCCTCTCAGCTCCCTCATTCTTCTTCGGGACTCAACAGCAAACAAATAGTAGGTACCTAAAAAACGAAAACAGAACTTCACTTACAGTGACAGAAAAACAAATTTCTTCAACAATGGACAGCAGATTTGAAATTGTAGAAAGCGCTGTCAGAGAGGCATTTCCAATAGAGCAGGACAATAAAAATACAAAAAGAAAAACAGACAGTGACCTCCGCCTGTTCTGCAAATTCCTCACGGAAGCTTCAGTAGAAAATTATTTCACAAAATTACATGCTGAAGACCTAGATACCCAAATAGCAAACTTCATTTACTGCCTAAAATGTCACGATGGTGCTGAACATGAACCTGGAACAATCTGTGGCATAATTGCCAGCATTGATAGGCACCTAGCAGCCCATAAGTATCCCCACAGTATATTTAAAGGGCTAGCCACAGATTTTATTCAGACAAAAAAAACACTTGCTTCAGAACAAAAATAACTAAAACGCTTTGGCAAAGGAAACAGGCCATTAGAAGGCTGCACCTCTCATGGAGGAAGATATAGAATTACTGCACAACTTAGGTACATTATCAATTGAAAACCCAACTGGTCTCCTTAATTTCCTATTTTTCAATATCGGCCTCCAATTCGCACTAAGAACAAAGTAACAGTATGTCCTCACCTGAGGAGACATCATTGAGAGCACAGACTCAGAAGGCAACAGCTTTCTAGAATATAATGAAAGGCAAACAAAGACTAGAACTGGGGAAAACCCCAGAAATGTAAAACCGCTGAAGCCCCGAATATATGAAAATAAACACAACCTAGAAACACCATAGCAGCTTTCTGTCTCTACAAAACGAACAGACCACCTGAAATGCAAATGAAAGACTCTCCATTCTGCTTAGCCCCAAACATAAACAAAAAAGAAGGCTCCCTCTGGTTCTGAAACATGGTTGTGGGACTCAACAAGCTAAGAGCCATGATGACAACAATGAAGCTGTAGTCTGGAATTCCAGATTGCAAATGAATCACTAATCATTCTACATGAAAAATGACTATCCAAAGACTTTTGGACTGTAGCATGGCCCCCACTGAAGTACAACAAATATCTGGCCACAGAAATGTCCAATCGATAAATAATTATCTGTCTTGTCTAAAGCCAAGCAATGTAAAGTAAGCAAGCTCCTAACCTTTTCAAAAAATGACACAGAACAGCCATCTACCTCCAGGAAAGATCCGCAGCATCGTGCCACCTCAGAAGTCCAGAACATGACTGAACAGCCTTTCTCCAACAGACTGCAAGCTACCTTTGGTCCACACTGCACGTTCAACGAGGCAATCTCTATAAAAATCTACAATGCTCCAGAAACAAAACACAGAAAACAAACCCTCATTATCGAGGACTCGGATGATGATGACTGAAGGTAAACAAAAAACTCACACACACAAATTTAAGATACTCCCTAACCCACACTAACCTAACGCTCTGCTCTTCTCTTCTCAGCCACCGTGAGACCCACAGCGCTCCATCTCCACACTACAGGAACCAGATAACTACAAATACCACAGCACCAAGAGCTCTACAAACTACACCTAAAAATAGACAGAACAGTTTATAACAGTTTGAACTTTTCGTTTAAAAAGTTAAAATGTTTTTTAGACAGTATTACTCTTCAAAGTTTACTGCTTGTTGCAGATGTACAAAAGCAACTGAAACCGTCATGATCTCACTGCAGAAAAAAACTGTAAGTTAAAACATGTTACAAGGTTAAAAAATGTCTTACTGTTTCTTTACCCCCCCAAAAAAAAATAAACACAAAAGATTAAAAACTGCATGTAATGTAACAACAAAAATAAATTTACATCCTATTGCACAGTTCTCTGGCTCATATCTTTTCAAATCCTATACATGGTAGCTGGCAAAAAAAATTGAAACCAGCAATTATAAAAAATAAAGTAATGAGGAGGTGGTTATTCACTAGAATTTTACGTGCACCCTCAGTGTGGGATGCCTAAATAAACCCCTCAGGCTTCACCCTCAGGGTTTACGTGACATCTCACACCTTGGGTGTGTATAAAATTTTCATTATGACCACCTCCCCATACATTATTTTCCATATTACAGACAGCTAATCGCAAAATGAATTACTTTAGTTACCTCAATAAATACCTACATTTGCAAAAATTGCTGACCTTATCACATAATACAGGACAGGATTACTCCTCACAAATCAGTATTTAAAAAAAAGAAATGGTTTATTTCCATATGCAACAATCTGAAAACCTGAAACGGCAACAAGCCTTTGGTACACACGGGAAGACAGGAACCATATGTCTCTATGAAAGTTGTAGTATGAGGATTAAGCTGAAACAGATGGCAGGTCTTTTGGAAACCTTTAATACTTATCAGACTGACACCATGGACATTATGGACATAGTTACCAAATACACTACTGATGTCTTTCAAACACAGGATGATTCTTTCAGTGGTATGGACCTTTTTTGACTACAGCCTCTGTTCCAAGCCTCCCTGATGAGGTGATAACGGCATTAACTCAGCCTATACAGGGTACTGAGTTGAGTAGAATTATTTCTTCCCTGAATAATGGTACTGCCCTAGGTAAGAATGGCTTGACTAGTGAGCTGTTTAAACTCATAGGCCCTGAAGTGGAGACAGAACTGGCAGTGGTTTTTAATCACATTCTTGCACATGGGTTACTACCCATAGACATGAATTCTGGCCTGCTCATGTACTTATACAAAAAGGAGGATAAACAAAATATTCAGAATTGGATTCTTGAACATGTTTTTCAAGATTTTGGCTAAATTTCTTAATCATAGATTACTTCTTGCCACCAAACAACTTAATCACTCCAGCATAATCATGTTCTATATCAGGTAGGCATATTTCAGACCACCTGATTCTATTACAGGAGATTGTAGAATGGGGGAATGCTGATAGGATTCATGGCGTTTTGGTGTCTTTAGACCAGCATAGAGCATTTGACTCAGTCACTCATGATTATCTCTGGCAGGTATTACATCATTATAAGATACCAGACAATTTTATTAATTGGTTGGAAAGCTTATATAAATCAGCTACAATTTCCCTCATGGTTAAAAGCTGTCGAGGACCACTTATTGGTGTAGACTGAGGAGTGAGACAGGGCTGTCCCCTAAGTCCTATTTTATATTCATTCTGCTTAGACCTGTTATTGCAGATTCTGAACTCATCTCTGTTGCTGGCCCCCATAAGTAATGAGGAAGGACTTATCCCATATAGGGCTATTGCTTATACTGATGATATTAGTCTTATGGTACAGGATGCACATTCTGTCAGGCAGGCCCTAGTCATTTGTTTCACATTTGGTCATTTTTCTGGATCATCACTAAACATTGCAAAATGTGTCAGCAGAATTTTGGGAAAATCACAAGCTCTGCTTCCCAGGATAGCAAGTATCAAATTGTAGGTAGAACCAATGCAAATCCTTGGCATTAAACTTGACATGGCAGATTTGGGTGTACTTAATTGGGAAATAAAGCTTTCCCTTGGTAAATTCAAGGTGGCACAGTGGAACAAATGGAAGCTGGGAAAGAAAGAGAATGTTTCTTATTAAATGTATCTTATTCCTATATTTTTGTATATACGTTATGTTTTCCCACATGTACTGTAAATCAGTAGAAACCACCATTTTAAATGTTTTTTTTTCAAGCCCTTTGGCGCAGTAGATTGAACCCTATAAAAAGACCTATTACCTACCTTCTCCTTCACCGGGGATGATTAAATATGGTTAATCCACTGTTTTTTTTACATCATGTTTATCTCTGCTAACTTATGACCTTTGTTATTTAATAAATCAAATGGTTGGGAACCCTGTTTCTATGTTACCTGCTGGCCCTTGTTTGCACTCTGGGACACTGATTACTTGAAAGTTGTCAAAACATCTGCAATGGCACCCCATATACTAAAGAACTTCTTTGAAACTGAGAACCTGGCACATCTCTAGTCACCAGATTATAACAATGTCCAGAAAAGTCATATATACTTGGATCGTAGAACACACTTCCCTGCACCTGACTTGCTTGACCATTGCCCCCAGGCTAACTTTCTTCAGTCCAACAGTATGTCACTGAGCCTCGGATACCACCAGATAATGGGATGTCCATTAGCTGATCTGTTGTGGCAAGTTAAATGTGAAGGCTAACCAAAAGCACAAACAGCTGGCTGATCATTTTTGTGCTAGATCATCTTATTCCCAACACATGGAAACAATGGGGCATTCATATATTGTGTCTTTTTATTTTGCAGTTCTGGAACTTTGAGGCATCCACTTGGTCAGAAAGTTTGTTTTCCTTGGTGTCATTTGACATTTTGGTTTATGGACATTTTCTCAGCCCTTGGACGAAATGGGAGAGGAACATCTTGAGACTCATTTTTGCTGTTTTCAAGTGGCACACTTGAAATACTAGATGCCTTTTTACTTTAAAGCAGAAACAGATTTCTTATACTGAACTTTTGGCTAAGATTACCTCTGCGCTCCACAGGATCTTTGCTAAAGAGGCACAAACCACTATTTCAGCTGTGCTAAGCAGACAATGGAGAAACTTACTGTGGATCATGGACTCTGACCAACAGGTCACTTGAATTGTATATAGTTGTTTCTTTCTTATTCACTTATTTCTTCCTTTCACTGCCATAACCCCTAATTTTTTCCTCCTTTTCAGGCAGTAGTATGGTGATGTCTCTGATTTTGTTTTGTTTTTTCTTTTGATGTATAATATGCTGATGTCTCCCCTGACTACATATACTGTCTGCTTCTTTAGTATATTTTGCTTTGCATACCTTTCTTCCATAATAAACACCCCTACTCTTACAAAAAGTGTCTTAGATTTTCTTACTTCCACCTGGGCAACCACCAGCACATCACCAGATATGGGCTGAAGAGTCCTTTGTTTAACTTCTATTCTAAAGCATGGCACACCCTGACAGTACAGCATCCCTCATTACTGCTCTGAGGTGCCAGCATTTATGGTATAAACCCAATCCCAGTGTGAGACTAGAACCCACAATATTTTGGCCCAAAGATGAATGTGCCACCAATTGAGCCACACTGCCACCTACAGTTGTATAGGCTTTTGGTCTTCTAGCAGAGTTTGCACAGACTTGAAGGACCGAATCTTCACCCTTAAAAACTTATTGGCACAGCAGTAGGGCTACCACTCATGATGCCAGTAAGCCTGGATTCAGGAACTTGCTGGGTCATTAGCAGCCAGCTTGGGGAAGGAGGATCAAGCATTCCAGCACATATACTCCTCCTCAAGGGAGGGTTCTGTTCTCTGCCTGTATAGGTGCAGTACAGTTGAAGGGCTGAAGGAGGGATAGGGTCATTGTAATCATCAGTGCATAGGCACACTCCACGTATGTGTGCCCCTGATTGCGTTTTATACAATGTCCCAATGGGAGTAGGAGTAAACCAACAAAATGGCCCCAGCTAGCACAGCAATGGACCCCGGTATATCTGGGTCTTTCACCCCTACCACATTGTCTCCTGATGACACAGAAAGCTCGAGGATAAATCCCCTCTCCCCCATCCCCCACTTAGGGGGGCAATCCCATGATAAATGGAGGAAGAGAGCCACAGATAGGAGGGGTGCATGGAGTTGGGTGTGATTGGGAGTAGTGATGTGCAAAGCTGGAAAACTTCACTCTGTGGATTAATTCATGAATTCTCCTCATTTCATGAAATTAGTCCGCTGTGCAAAGTCGAAATTCATGGAAAACTGATAACTCCATGAAATTTGCAGCTTTGCTGGAGGAGTTTGGCACAGAGAAGAAGTCTTACAAGAACGTAAAGTTGTGACTTTGCCAGTGAAGTTTGATACATACTGTAGGTGAAGTTTGCAATGTACAATGAGACTGGAGGTCACATGTTGCTGAAACACCTTGTATGCCACATAGAGACTGCCTTCAGTGCAGTGTTCTGAAGAGAGAGTAGGAGAGAAGTCTGTGTGTGCTTGTCTGAGGAAAAAAACTTGTAAATTACATGTCAGAACAAAGCTTTTTGAATCCAGATTGCTCACAAATTGTTGAAGAGGGCCTTGTGTTGCTAGATTTGTGTTTTTTTTGTTTAAGTTTCAGTGATTATTTACTTTAGAGGAACACTGACAACTGTAAGATAGTCATTAAAATTGTTTGTAATGCTGCAACTTGATGCTCACCAAATACTTTATTTGTTTGGAGGGAGCCCCATCTGGCTCTCGGGGCTCCCAAAACAAGTGTTGCCTGTTCCACATCTTTTACAGCTGCAGGTGTGCATGGCACCTCACTACCATTGTTCTCAGTCACACTGCCTATTTGGGGACCAGGAGAACACCAATGCCATACCCAGAGGCATGTTATACTACAATCCCAGCTTCTCTACCTGCCCTGGAGACAGGAAACCTTTTAAATTAAGGATGCACAGCCACATACTTTTCAAGGGAGCCACGGCTACTCTAAGGCTTCAGGGCCATCCATGCACAGCTGCAACATGCATGGCCATTTTGTTTGCATTCCAGTTTGGCCTTGGCTACTGTTGAACTGGGTAGGGGACTTTCTAGATACCCAGAGGTGCATGAGCACTCAGGTCCTCCACCCCACTATACCCAGGGGCAGAGGAACAGAAGGATTTAGTGGCAGCAGCCATGATGTTATGGGGATGGAGCCCTGGCCCAAATCCCACATTAGACTTCTGGAAATTGCCCTCCAGTCCCAATTCCAGCAGCACAGGGGACCAGAGGTAGAAACAGAATGTTGGGAGAGAGAGAGAGAGAGAGAGAGAGAGAGAGAGAGAGAAGGGGTTGTAGCCCACCTTAGGTAAGCCCTACATGAAGAGTTGGCAGGGCTTACATACTCAAGGCTGCTACTTGTGGACTTGCTCCCTTCTTAGCCTGTGACATAGGCACACTGACTCAGGCTGTCTTTCAGTTTGGCTTTTATACAGTAAATTAACTTGTACATGGGATAAGAAACTCATTAAAAAATACATGGCCAATGGCAACTTGCACTAATTGCTGGTGTACCACAGGATCGTGTGCCCGATTCTCTATCAGGTAGGATCCAGTGACAAAGTCCAGAAACTTGTGGCAACTATGGCCACGCACCAACCAAACGGTACATCTGAATGATGTGCCACAAGCTGTGGGGTGGCTGTGCAGCAGTCCCTGGTGACTAGCAGTCCCCCCCCAGCTCTGATCACCTCCATAGTAAATAAATCATGTCTCTGGTGGTCAAGTAGACCCCTCCATTTGCCCTTATAATAAAATAATATAGTGTCAATCCCTGGTGGTCTAGCAGATCCCCCCAGCCCCAATATGCCTGTATATTAAAATATTGGCATAATCATTAACTGGCAGTCTAGTGGCCTCCTCCACATGGGCAGGTAGTGGCCACCACCCCACTTTCCCTATCCCAAACAGAGCTGGTGACTGGCACAACCCTCCTCACACCACCACATCTACCCACCAACTGACCTGTCAAGAAGGAGTGTGCACTGTATACAGTATGCACTCCTCCCTGACAGTTTGAGTGAGCTGTTAATCAGTAAGTTCATACTGTATACAGTATGTGCTCCTCCTTGACAGCTCAGTCAGTGGATGGACATGGTGCTGTGAGGAAGGCTGTGCCAGTCACCGACTCTGTTTCAGGATGGGGGAGCGGAGTGATGGTTACTACCTGCCGGAATGGGTGGGGTCTGGTAGACAACCAGAGAACTATTGCATTGCTGTTATAATTTGCAGGCAAATCAGGGAATGATTATGTCAATATTTTATTGTGCGGGCACATCGGGTCTGAGGGAGGTCTGCTAGACCACCAGGGAATGTTGTTTTTTAACATATTAAAATTCAGGCATATTAGGACTGGGGGAAGCTAGACCACCAGGGCCGTGCTTAATATTACTAAAAGGGGATCGGGGATGGGGGGACTGCAGCACTTGTTGAAGGAGGGCTCCAAGTGTGGAGCAAGTGATCAAACCCTCCCAGAGGGTGATATTCTAAGTATCCTTAGACCAGCCATGCTGGTCTAAGGGTACTTAGAATTTCACCCTCTGGGAGAGTTTAGAGAATACCGAATTTGGGGATATGGCAGCATGTGGCTGCCACATGTCTCCTAGTGCCATGCCACAGTCCATTTTGTGCCACAAGGATGGCACAAGCCCCCATTGGTGCACACAGGCTGCATCTGAGAATTGCTCCCGGCACATCTTTTGGTGCAGGGGGCATTTTGCACCGTTCCTTGTGGTGCAAGCCCCTTGTGCCATTCTGGGAGCTTTGACAATTGGGCCCTGCATCTCAGTATTGTGGAAGACTGACAATGTTTTTTAGTGAATTATACATAATAAATGAAGACCTTTAAAAAGTGTAATTACTTGTGCCATGCTATGCTGCCTGAAGTTCTTGTCTTACAGCAATTGTGATATTCATGCCTATTTTTACTCAGTTACTGACACAATTTTATTACAAATGAGTAGAGATGCAACAAATTTAAATTTTACTGGCGGCTCCGCAAAGTGGGCACTCTACATTGCCATATCACATGGAGGAGTAATGGAAAATGCTCACTTCGTCTTGTTATTATTACATAGAAACATAGAAACATAGAAGTTGAATGCAGATAAGGACCGCAAGGCCCATCCAGTCTGCCCATTTCTTTTTCTACCTTATAAATGTGCCATCGGCTTGCTCTGTCAGTGACCTATCTATTCATAGTCATTTGTATTGCTCCCTTATGCCTATCCCATGCCTGTTTGAAGCCCTGCACTGTATTCATAGCCACCACTTCTTGTGGTAAGCCATTCCATGCATCTACCACCCTTTCTGTGAAAAAGAATTTCTCACATTCCCCTTAATCGGCCTCCCTCTAATCTCATGCTGTGTCCTCTTGTCCTGCTATTTTTCTTATATTTAAACATGTTGGACTCTTTCACCTTGTTTATGCCCTTAAGGTGTTTAAATGTCTCGATCATATCACCTCTCTCCCTCCTTTGCTCAAGGGTATACATATTGAGCTCCGTTAATCTGTCCTCATATGTCTTCTGATGCAGTCCCTGCACCATTTTGGTTGCCCTTCTCTGGACTGCCTCAATTTGGTTAATGTCCTTGTGAAGGTGTGGCCTCCAATACTGCACGTGAGTATTCTGTGATGGGCCTAACCAATGTCTTGCAGAGGGATTATTACCTCCTTCTACATTTGTGATGCCCTCACTAATACACCCCAACACTTCTAGCCTTACCTACTGCTTTAGAGGTCTGCTTGATGATTTTAGGTCATCAGTGATGATGATGCCCAAGTCTCTTTCTTCCTTTGTGACTGCTAGCAACTCCTCCCAGCCTATAAGTGGCTTCAGGGTTTCTCTTCCCTATGTGCATGATTTTGCACTTCTTTGCATTAAATCCCAGTTGCCACTCTTCTGACCATTCTGCTAGTTTATCCAGATCTCTTCTCATTCTGCCCACCCCATCTGGATCATCTACTCTGTTGCAGATCTTGGTGTCATCTGCAAACAGACAAGCCTTACCCTCTAGTCCATCTGCAGGTCACTAATGAAGATGTTGAATAGGACTGGCCCCAGGACTGATCCCTGAGGTACCCCACTTGTGACTTGCATCTCTTCTGACTGTATACCATTTACCACCACTCTCTGTTTTCTGCCAGTCAACCAGTTTGCCACCCAGTTGACCAACTTCTGACCCACCCGAGCCTACCTAGCTTATTTATCAATCTTCTATGTGGAACAGTGTCAAAAGCTTTGCTGAAGTCAAGGTAGGCGACATCAACTGCTCCCCTTGGTCCACCACTCTGGTTACCCAGTCAAAGAAATCTATGAGATTAGTTTGACAGGACCTTCCTTTGTAAACCCATGCTGTCTTGGATCCTGTGCCCCTATGGATTCCAGGTGTTGCACTATCCTTTCCTTAAGGAGTGCCTCCATAATCTTGCCCACTACTGAGGTAAGACTGACCGGTCTGTAGTCCCCGCCTCCTCCCTGCTACCACTCTTGTGGGGATCACATGAGCCCTTCTCCAGTCTTCTGGGACCTCTCCTGTGCTCAGAGACTCACTAAACAATTCTGCTAATGGCTCTGCTAGTTCCTCCTTTAGCTCCTTAAGTACCCTGGGATGTATGCCATCAGGTCCCATTGCCTTATCCACCCTGAGCTTAGAAGCTCTTGTAGGACACCTTTCTTTGTGAAGGGAGTAGTGCTCACCTCCCTCCCCTGTGTCCATGATGCTGAGCTGTGGGCCCTGCCCTACCTTCTCTTCAGTAAATACTGAGCAAAAGTATCTTTTAGGATAGATGCCTTTACAGGGTCCTCCTCCTCACATGCTCCCTTTTCTCCATTAAGCTTAGCAATACCCACTCTGGACTTTCTCCTTTCACTAATGTATCTATAGAAAGTCTTGTCACCTTCTTTTACTGTTCGTGCTAGTGTTTCCTCAGTTTGGGACTTTGTCTGCCTTACTGTCTTACCTGCTTCCTTAGGGCAGTTTGGTATGCCTCCCTATCTTCATCCCACTGTGTTCCCTTATATTTTCTGAAGGCCAGCCTTTTGGCTCTGACCTTTTCTGCTACTGTATTTGAGAACCAAAGTGGTTTCCTTCTTCTTTTGCACTTTCTTTCTGTCTAACACAATGGGATGTTGCTTCAAGTATTGTATCCTTCATGCTTGCCCACTTGCCTGTACCTCCTCACCTGTGTTTCTTTTGCCAGGGCTAGCTTAACTCTGTTGGCCATCTTATCAAAGTCAGCTCCTCTGAAGTCCCATATTTTGCCTTGGAATGGGATGATTTAGATGTAGTAGCCAAATTGAACCATACCATGTGATGGTCACTGGCCCCCAGGTGACCTTCTACCTGGAGATCTGTGATCCCTTCTTTGTTAGTCAGTACTAGATCTAGGATAGCCCTGTCTCTTGTGGGTTGCTGTACCAGTTGTTTGAGGCCCCCCCTGCAGGGAATCCACTATGTGTCTAGTTCTGGCCGATGTTCCTGCTGGTATTGACCAATCTGTATCTGGCATGTTGAAGTCTCCCATTATCAGAACCTCCCTTTAGCTGTCATGTTTTGTATATCTTCTAACAGTAATGTGTCTATGTCCTCCCTCTGGTCTGGGGCCTGTAGACAACCCCAGTCTTATGGCTGTCCCATTTCCTGTTTCCAGGGTGACCCACAGTTCTTCTGGCTCCTTATGTGTATTCTGAATTTCTGTAGCTTTGATATTTTCATTAACATACAGGGCCACTCCTCCCCCCCTTTTTGCACCTCGGTCTCTTCTGAACAATACATAGCCAGGTACTGAAGTCTCCCAAGTGTGGTTACTTCATGTTAAGGCAGAATGCTAACGCGAAGTAAGGTGAAGTCATTGTTTTAAATGGACTTCGCGTTCCTCATTATGATTGTAAGTGATCTACTACGCGTTCCAGATTTGGCAGCCTCCCCACACATCACATGGCTTACAGTACTGTAAGTCACATGCTTTAGCCAGGCAGGAAGGAAGTGCCTTGCCAAGGAGATAGTTTCACCTTCTCCTGTGCAGAGGGAGAGAGAGGAGAGTGTCTGAGATAGCTTGAGACTCGGAGATCAGAGGACATTCAGTGTTTGAATTGAGACCCAACAGCTTTTTTAAAAGCAACATTTTTTTGTGTTTTTTGCACTCTTTTTTATGCAATTTGTTCTTTCTGCGAATGTATTTTTTTCGTACTTTTATAAGTTGTTTTTCATCTGTGTCTGTGTGACTGTGTGTGTGCCTGTGTTGTGTGTGTTGTGTGTGTTTTGTGTGATAGTGTGAGTGTTTTGTGTCAAGTTGACTCAGCGTTGCTTTGATGGAGGCAGGGCAGTAGCAGAGATGCACCAGGTTGAGGGAATGTCTGGGGCGGGGTCAGTTCTGGGAAAGCATGGTAGGCATTGCACAGGAGGAGTGCACACATGTGGGGGGTGTGGCCATAAGTTCCTGTTGGACCAAACCAAAATCTTGAGTTGTACCCCGCTGGAAGCAGGACCAGCATCTCCTCCTGAGGCAGTTGAACAAGTGCCACCACCACCACCACCACCACCACATCAAACACCAGTTCCAGCACAAGGTCATCTGGAGCAGGATGTGCATGTGCCCCTGGGCCCGGGTGTGGATCCCCTTGAGGACCGTGTCCAGCCAGCTGCCAGTGTATCTGGCCCTCCCCTACCTGTATCTGGTCCTCCTCACACCTCCTTTGTTTGGGAGTTTTTTGATTTTGTTGGAGGCGACAGCACCATGGTCAGGTGCTGTACATGTCAGGTGGAGGTGTGCCATGTCCCCCGAGGGACTCACCTGGGGACTGGGGACCAGCACACCCATATGCTCAACCAGCACAAGATGGATTGGCAGGTTGCCACAGAACAGGCCAGGCCTGCACCTGCTGGCTCTTCTGTGGCAGAGGGTGCAGCTGTTCATGGCCCTAAGAAGAGGAGGAGAGCCATAGCAGAACCTGCTGCTCCACCAGCACCCCCCCACCACCACCAGCAGCTGAGCCTGTAGCACCTGTGGACCCCAGAGAACTGCCTGTAACTCAGGCTGACCTGGAAGTTCTCTGGAGTGCTGTAAAGGAGAAAAATGAGAGGGTGAATGCTGTCCAGTAGTGGTTGGATTGCATACAGGAACATCAATTACAGATTATGTCCATGCTCGAACTGCTGCTGGACCACCAGGGGATCCCACATTATTCTTTTTCCTCACATCATGTGCCCTCCCCACACCTTCCCTGCTGTGTTATAAAAAGTATTCCTCCACCATCCCCAAACCTGTATGTAATTATGCTCTTTTTTGTTGTCTTCTGTATGCATGACACTTTGTATCATGCCCCCTTCTGTTAAGTGTGTGTGTGCTGTTTTGGTGCCTCAGTAATGTTTACTTTTGTTGTGGAGTGTGTGTGGAAAAGCAGAACTGAGCAATGCAAGTATACTGTGCTAAACAGCATGTGTGCTCTGCAGTCAGTGTTCTTTCCTGTGTGTATACGTACTGCAGACACTGTCCAGCTTCTTGCAAACATATATAAGCTGATTGCTGACTTGTTGCTGTGTTTATGGTATAAAGAATAAAGATAAGAATGTATAACATATATTTTATTTGTTAGGAAATCATAGTAAAAAATAATCCTGCTTTTCAATAAACTGTATCCAACAGACATGAAGTATTGCTGATGCACCCAAAATATTTCACGGTGTACAGACATTATAAAGTCAGAAAATATATAAGGTCCAGTTCACTGCCACCACACTGTGCTACCACATTTCTTCTTTTCATTATTTGTTCTGGAATAAGTGATGTCTTTCTAGTTTAGACTGGCAGTGTCAGTTTTGCAGTAAGTTGATGTCCACCATAACATGACACAGCACAAGTGGTAGTACAGTGTGATGGCAGTGGACTGCAGGACCTGTTGTATATTCCAACCTGAAAATGTCTGTACACCATAAAATATTTTGGGTTCCTCAGCAATATTTTATGTTTGTTGGGTATGGTTTGTTGAAAAGCATGAATTTTTGTGCTATTATCTCCAAGCAATTATGTGTGCACTGTGTGAGTGATTGAGGTGCACACTGGCCCGAGACCTCTGAAAACATATCATATCACTTTGTCTGCTGCTGTTGATGGTACAAATAAAATATACATTATATATTCTTATCTTTATTCATTAGACTATAAACACTGCAACAAGTCAGCACATATATATATATATATATATATATATTTATATATATGTTTGCAAGAAGCTGAACAGTGTCTTCACACACAGGAAAGAACACGGACTGCACACTTGCAGTTTAGCATCATATAATTGCACTGCTCAGTCCTGCTTTTTGACAAACACTTCACAATAGCACGACAGAAAGTAAACATTACTGAGGCTCCAAAAATATTTACCAGACTCACCAGAATTCAAAATCCCAAAATGCAACTGTGTTGTGTCCAGAAAATTCCCCAGTGCTGACGAAGTGAAATTGAAACATAACAAGAATTGCAAAGTCTCCCAAAATTAATGGTGCACTCAGTCATGCACGCAGTGCTTACACACAGTTACCAGAATTATTGTGCATCCCCTAAATGCAACTGTCTTGTGCACAGAAAATTCCCCAGTGCTGATGAAGTGAAATTGGAGGGTAACAAGAAATGCTGCTCCAGTTGCAATTACATGTAATTCTGCTGTGTGTTGACCTTACTGTGATGATGATGTGATGATGCACAGTGTCTTGCCAAACCGTATGAAGGAGGGATAACATTGAGCTTACCGTCCCAAATGATGACACTGAGAACTGTTGGTTGCCCAAAGTGTGCTGAAATCACCGCAACAAGAAGGGTGCCCTTTGTGTGTACACTTTTAGTATCCTTGATGAGTTGTGTATATATATATATATATATATATATATATATATGGATAGGTACATATATGTATTATAGTGGTGCGGTCGCGTCACTATAGTTAGGGTTCAGCAGTCAGTTACATACTAAAGTCAAATGTTTGGGCGTTAATAACTTTGGACCTATTCAATGGATTTGCCTGAAATTTGGTACTTGTGTTGGGGCATGAGAGATCTCTCGACGTGCCAAATTGTGTTTTGGTTGGACTTACAATCTTTGCCTATGAAAGCAATGAAAAATGTAAAATTTTATGTTCTTGGAGGCAGATTTTGGGATTTTGGATGTGGCCCTGCACAGCCATTGTGTGGTATGCCACTCTGCAAGATGTCTTGTTTGAAAGAGCCTTGGTGGCTGAACATGCTGCTTTTCATTTGGTGAAAAAATATTAAGGCATTCAAATGTTATGACACTTGTAAGTTCCCATTATAAGTCAATAGGAAAATTTATGTGTATATCTTGCGAACAAACAATGGGGTTCTGGCCATCTTGTCCCACCTGGCGATCGAAGAATTTGCAGCCTCGCAGTTCAAGAATCTTTGTCCCCGAGGTTTTTTTCAAATTCTTTGATTGCGAGGTCCACCATCTTGTTTTCAGTTTTACGATCAGAAAAACACAAATATCTCGGCTCTGAGGTCACTTCTGAGGTAAAACTTGGATGGGTTTTACTCAGGGGACCCCGATCTATCAAGCCATGTCTTTAGTTCCATCCAAATCAGACTAAAATAGAGTTTTTAGCTTTTTAAATCTTCATTCGTGGCTCGCTAATGATCTTTGATCACAAGCCTGCAAATTCTTTGATCGTGAGAATCTTTGATCGCGATCACGCATCATGAGCGAGGGATGAGATGGCCAGATTTTAAATTCCATTTTTGCAGCCCAGGGGTGTCCTATAAACATATTTAAGGGTGGGTTTTGCTCAGGGGGCTAAGATCTCCCCCATCTGAATAAAGAAATAGTTATTTTCATTATCCCTGGTAGTCTAGCGGCCCCCTCCCCATCATGGTAATGTACATACAGTAACCATGTTTGTATCCCTGGTAGTCTAGTGGCCCCCACAATGAGTATCTTATCAATATGTTTATTTTGTACCCATGGTAGTGTAGTGGCCCCCCCATGTGCTTATTTATATATATTTTAGAAATATCCCTGGTAGTCTAGTGGCCCCCACGATCTGTACTTCATTATTATTATTATTATTAACATCCCTGGTACCCCCCCATGATAATAAAATAAATTTGCATTTTAAATGTCCTGGTAGTCTAGTGGCCACCCACCCTCCACCCAGCTGTGCCAGCCCACCCAGCACCCCCCACCCTTCTCCAGCCAGCAACTGGCACAGCCTATCTCTCACCTCCAAGTCCAGCCACTGACAGTGTGTTTTATGAGCGCTAATGGAAAGAGGCACTCTGAAATACACACAGTCAGTGTCTGGCCATGGAGGTGAGAAATGGGATGTGGCAGTCGCTGGCTGGGGAAGGGTGTTGGGGGTGCTGGGTGGGCTGGCATGGATGGGTGGGGTGCCACCAGTCTACCAGGTAATACAAATACTTCTTTATGTCATTACATTGAAGGGGGGCCATTAGACTACCAGGGATATCTACAATAAATATAATTTCATACAGAGTGGGGGGCCACTAGACTACCAGAGATATAAACATTAATAATTATTTTATACAGCTCGGAGGGGCCACTAGACTACCAGGTAGTACAAATGACTATTTATGTCATTATGCTTGAGGGAGGGCTGCTAGACTACCAGGGATATCTGCAATCAATATAATGTCATACAAAGTGGGAGGGCACTAGACTATCAGGGATGTAAAAAAATACAGATTGCGGGGGTGGGGTCACTAGACTACCAGGGCAGTAGAAATGATTATATGTTTTATTATGATGGGGGGGGCGCCACTAGACTACCAGGGATAGTTAATACATTATGTTTGGTATGCAGATGGGTCACAATGAAGCCCAATAAGCAAAACGCAGCCTCATTTAATGTTGTAAGGCACCCCTTTGCTCAGATAACACATTTTAAAATCTGGCCATATCGTCCCTCGCTCGTGATGCACGATCGCGATCAAAGAATCTCGCGATCAAAGAATTTGCAGGCTTGTGATCAAAGATCATTAGCGAGTGGCGAATGAAGATTTTAAAAGCTCAAAACTCTATTTCTGGACAGATTTCAATGGAACCAAAGGCATGGCTCGATAGATCATGGCCCCCTGAGTAAAACCCATCCAAGTGTTACTTCAGAAGTGACCCCTGAGCTGAGATATTTGTCTTTTTACGATCGAAAAACTGAAAATAAAATGGCAGACCTCGCGATCAAAGAATTTCTAAAATCCTCGGGATCAAAGATTCTTGAACCATGAGACTGCAAATTCTTTGACCGCCAGGCTGGACGAGATGGTCAGAAGCCCATTCTTTGTTCGCAAAACATACATATAAATTTTCCCATTGACTTATAATGGGAACTCAAAAGTGTCATAACTTTTGAATGCCTTAATATTTTTTCATCAAACGAAAGGTGGCATGTTTGGCCACTAAAGCTCTTTCAAGCAAGCCATCTTGCAGAGTGGCATGCCACACAATGGCCATGCAGGGCCACGTCCAAAATCCCAAAAGCTGCCTCCAAAAATGGATCATTTTGCATTTTTCAGCGCTTTCATATGCAAAGACTGTAAGTCCGACCAAAACGTAATCAGGCAAATCAAGAGATCCACCATGCCCCACCGTGTGTACCAAATTTCAGTCAAATCCATTGAACGGGTCCAAAGTTATTAATGCCCAAACTTTTGACTTTAATATGTATGTGACCGCTGAACCCTAACTATAGTGGCGCGACCACGCCACTGTAACATATATATATATATATATACACACACACATATATATATTTTTTGGGGTGGAGGTTGACATATATGATATATATACATATAGTCATTGTATTGTTTTGTGGCAGAGGTCACTCACATACTGTTGGTGTGCACATTCCTGTTCTTGATGAGAAATTGTGGCATTGGAATAGGAATACTCTCAAGCAAATGAAGGTAAGTATTTTGCCTTTTTGGGGGGGATTATCATTTGCAGGTAGGTCTCATTAATGGTTTATTGTTTGGTTAATTCTTCACATATTTTATATGCATCCTTCTCCAGTACAGTAATGATGTTCATGGTCATCATCAATTCACACTACTTGTTGCATGTCTGCCAGGGGTATGATGTTGAACAAGTTATTTGGATAAGGCAACTACGACACCACAAAGCATCTGGAAGTTTCCTAAAAAAATAAATGAAGGACTTATTAAACTTGATTGCAGCAGTAACACTTTATGTTTAAGCCGTGACTGTTGCACCCCATTGTATATGCTTATTAGCTGATAGCAAGCTGCCCCACTGAAGCTACATGAAGACCAAATCATCACATCACAATTAAATTTAGTACCAGGCTGTAATCAGTGTTCCTGTGTCTTAACTCAAGTTACATTTTAAAACCACATCTTGTCAAGTCACATGACCTGGGTCAAACTTTTTTCAACGCTGGCATGGCTGCAGCTGCCGCAAATTGCAATACAGTGTATGATGTGTTGGACAAGAATTATGTGACGTACATGTCACCTACTTTATGAATCATCAGTCAGATTTGCACTCTGATGAAAAAAAGGAACAGATGAAATCAAATTGATATATTTACCAATATGGAAAATGGATATCCCATAGGTTACTGTAGACAGTAATGCTGTACCATACAGACTTTCGGTGAAGGAGAGTCATTTGTTAACCCGTGAAAAACAAAATAAGTTGACCGTATGTGTTTGACCACTGCAGCACAGAAAAGCAACAGGAAACAAAACACAGCTAATGGAAACTGAATAGCATGACAAACATTAGTACAAATACTCACTTTAAAGTATTGATAGTAAGAAGCCTTGTGCCTCTGGCTGATGGATGTGGTCTCCCTCTGCCTTGGCATGGGCAGGACATGTAATGGAAAACATTGTCAGAATGGTGGTGGTGGTGGTGGTGGGTGGTGGTCATAGGCACACAATGACATTCCCTCTCACATCTTCCTGCATCTGGTGGTGGCAGTGGCTAACAGCAGTTTTATGGTGGTGGATGGTCCAGGGGGGCACACAGAGTCATTCACCCTGGTGGCAGTGGCTAACAGCAGTTTTATGGTGGTGGTGGTCCAGGGGGGCATACAATGACATTCCCTATGGTGGCACTGGCTAACAGTGGTTTTATGGTGGTGGTCAAGGGGACAGGATATATTGTGCTCTGTGTTACAATTGTGACATGATATATGGAATTTGAGTCACTCTGAGTGGCACACTGATTTAACTTTATGAAAAAGAAAACATGTATCATACAACAAATGTGACAGCCTTTTAACCACGTAACTTAAAACCTGCCAACATTAACCTCATCATCATCATCCTCATAAAGCAAGCTGCCCTCACAGTCATCCATGTCTGAATTCTTTCCACTGGGAAATTCTTTCTCCAGTGTGTAATCATCTACATCAATTGTAGGCTGTTTTATGCTGCCAGTGCCACCAGGATGGTCCATTTCTACAACATCAGCAAAACCATGACTATGCCTGGGTACGAATACTGAGGCTGCAGTCTGAGCTGGTATGTGCCTCTCATTCATTTTTATGAAAGTCAGCAAACTGACATTTGCAGGAGAGAGGTTTGTATGATGATCCCAAACTATTGCACCTGATGAGCTGAATACCCTCTCGACACTTACACTGGAGGGTGGGCATGTCAGGTTCTTCAGTGCCACTGTGGTCAGCTCTAGCCATTCACTGAACTTTCCACTCCAGTATAAAAGAGGATCATCAGTTATTGACAGATGCCTGTTTTCAGACAAATATGACTCAACCATTCGCTGTAATACACTAAGTCCAATGGTTGATGCATCATCCTGTTCTCCAGAATCATTTATGTCACAAATCCCCACTTGAGAGAAAGTCTCCCAAAGTCAGTTAACACCAACTGGTTTTGATGACAGACCATCTGGAACTGCAGTCCCCTTCCCCTTACAGGATATGTTTAATATTACTCCAGGTTGACCTTCAGCCTGATTATGCTGCAGAGGTTTGCTGACCTTGCCACGTGAATTCTGTGCCCCATGAACCAAGCGTACCAGTTGCCCACTGACATTTGTTACCTGTTCAGGCCCACCCTCCAGTAGTGAGGCAAGTCCATGTTTGTGTTTTGGGTCCAGCATTGTTACTATTGCAAAGTTGTCACTATGCTAAATGCTCAAGATGTGGCAATTCTGGTTGAATGCTGTCATCATGTGTTTCAGCAACACATCGCAAGCACAGTCTCTGGCAACATCAAGACTATGCTGTACATTAACCAATGTCTGTCTCAGTACCAGCAGCAGTGGAATTGATTGGCTAATGGAGGCAGACTCACCACTCTCTGCCTGTGTGGCATGTTGAAAAGGTCTCAGAATTGTTATTACAGAGTCCATGAGGCGCCACTGTTCATTTGTCATAGACATAGAGGCCCCGGAACTGTCACAGCTAGTGTGCATGACAAGATATTCTGAGAAGGCTTTCTATTGTTCATACAACCTCTCTGCCATGCATAAAGTGAAGTTCCATTGGGTGATAACTTTCAGCTTCAAGCAGTGCTGTGGGAGGCTGTTTCAGATATGCAACTGCCGAAGATGGTCACGGGCCTTTGCAGAGCATGAAAAGTAAGAACAGATACGGCGAGCAACTGTCAACATTTCCATTATATCAGGGCACTGCAGAAACTCCTACACCACAAGATTTTAACAGTGGGCCATGCATGAAACCTGAACAAAGCCACCATTTGTGATGCATTTAACCACATTTGACCCATTGTCGCTTGCTATGAACCCAGCTCTCAGAGACAGGGGGTACAGCCACTTGTCAATTTAAGTCAGTACCAAGTCCAGCATGTTTTCACCAGTGTGTGAACAGGTCACATTATGCATAGCAATCATTGCATGCTGTTGAGTTCCTGGAAGATTGCTACCACAACACTCCACCTTACTACACTGATTATTCAAACTACCAACAGCACAAACAACACCTGGCACCTGCACCCAGTTTGCAGTTGTACACAAATATGAACTCCCTGCTGTTTTGCCACTTGTCCATATATCCATACTTAAATGGATGAATGGAGAGAAGGAATGTTGAAGGGCATGTCTTACAGAGTCAGACACAGTACGGTATAACACGGGGACAGCACGAGTGGAAAAGTATGTCCTGGACAGGACTTTCCATTTTGGACAGACACATGCTGCAATCTGCCGGAACCAAGAATTCTCCATAAAGGAGAAGGGCAAATGATCAATTGCCAGCAGTTCAGCTACAGCAGCATTAAGTTCACGTGACACTGTATGATTGGGTGGGTACTTCAACTTATGGGCAAAAACACTCTGTAACATGGACTGACTTAAATGTTTTACACTGGGTGTGATGCCAAATGGTTCTCTGTGAATGGCAGGGGGTACAGTGTGGATGTGTGATGAAGACAGTTGCACAGGTGATGAAAAATTCACAAATGAAGTTATTTTCCCAGATTTACGAACAGGGGAAGATGTACCACTTCCACTTCTAGACATACTGCATTGACCACCACCACCGCCACCACCACCACCAAAACTTCTACTCTTACCACCACTGGACAAGATTTCAAAATCATTATGCTTCTCCACTTCATCATGCCTGTAGTAATCCTCTGCTGTTATTTAATCCCTACTGCACACATTCCTACTTGATCTTAAAGTCATGGAAGGGGATAACATGCTCATTATGGTTGATGTTGAGGGTGAATGCCCCACTGTGGCATTAGCTACCATCTTGTGCTGGGTCCACAGTGCCATGTGCCTGTTCTTAAGATGTGTATGCTGTCCCCCGGTGCCAGATGGCTCCCCTTTTTACCTCAACTCACACACGCATGGCAAAGATGGCAGATTGCATTGGACTCATCATTTGCATCTTACACAAAAAAATCCCAAACAAGGGATTGTGATCCCCTACTTTTAACATGTCCCTGATGCTGCTTATTGGACTCCCATTTTTTAAGCCCTGAAATGTTGGGTGTGCTACATGATTTTTCAGTCAGGAAACACTTGAACTGCAACTGACCACCACGACTACCTATCATTATTACTGGGTCATCATCATCATCATCAACTGAAACAGCTAAAGCACAACATTTTACCGAGGGGGGGTTAATGCAAACAGACCCAAACACAGCCACCTTGAATTTCTTTTTGTCTGGTTCCCAGCAGGGGTCACTGACATCATCATCACATTCATCAGCATCATCCACATCCACATTTTCTGCTTGGATGCTGGCATGTGGACTGCATGTTGTAACCACAGCAACATCATCATCATCAGATTTATCATCATCAACACCACCATCACCTGATATTTTTTCACCACACTGTGAATCATTGCATAGTAAATGTATGACCTGAACCATGGGGAAGAAATATGACATTATGTGTTATCGTTGTCATGATGATCAGAATCCTCATGTTCAGTTACCAATGAGATGTTACTGGGGAGTATGACATCATCTACACTGTCACTCACTGCTTTACACTCAACTATATTTTTGGACATGGTCAACTGGTCAGAAGTGGAACCTGAGGCAACAATATTCATACCACCAGCAACTGCACAAACACCACCAGCTGGGACAACATCATCTCCTCCAGCTATGAGTGAAGCTACCGATTGCGTTGCAAAAAACATTATATATACCTTTCCTCACATCAGCAATGCACTTCTGTGTACTACCACACCCACAGACAATCTTACCACGGGCAGCAGTGCCATGGTGAGAAACAGCTTTGCTTGCACATCTCTTTGCAGGCATTTTGGGAGATCAACAAGAAAATTCTTAACAAATTTAGATTTTGGAACATTCACTCTGGGCCGCTGGATGTGAAGCCAAAAAAAACAACTGTGGCTTCAACAAGAGATACAGACGCAAAGTCACAACAAGTTCAACAACACCTTAACTAACCAGTGGTGCTCAAGTCATGATCCAATCTGGAAAAGAATACCTTTTACTGGTGGGGGGGAGAAGCACTGTGACTGCAGATTACAGTAACACTGCAAAACCAAGATACCACAAAGTAGTACAAAATCACTCCGGTACAGTAGATAGCAGGTTCACACTGCTGCAATTACACTGTGGCACAATAAAAGGTATATTATTTCATGTCACGCATCATACACACACACACTTTGTCTACAAGTAATGTGTAGCAAATTGAAAACTTCAGTAATATGCCATGTATTTTAAACAACCTGAAATTATGCACTCCTGCACCCGGTCCAAAACACAATCAGCAAAAAAATTCCAACAATTACTGAAAATATTACTTTGTGTACAATAACACTCTGCTAGTTGCTGAAGTGTGTGCTGCTATATATACCTGATTGAACATTGTATGTCTTTTTAAACTGTGCAAATTCTACTAGTTCTAGAGCCTTTCATATGTACCAGTAAAGGTGGGAACACTTCCTGGTCTGAGTAGCCAGAGGCACTGTGGGATACAGGAGGACCCTAGGAGTTCTGTCCTCCACTGTAACATCCTCCCACATAATTTCTGAGAAACTACTTGCAGGGGAAACACTCTCCACTTATTTTTTACTGAGCTAAGGGCTGCAGACTAGTCTTTTAACATCATTTCATGCTATTGTGTACTATCGCGAAACCGGAAGTTGCGCGGTGACGTACTTCCGGTTCTGCGAGATAAAACAAGCACAATAGCGAGCGGGCAGCAGATAACACTCTGCTAGTTGCTGAAGTGTGTGCTGCTATATATACCTGATTGAACATTGTATGTCTTTTTAAACTGTGCAAATTCTACTAGTTCTAGAGCCTTTCATATGTACCAGTAAAGGTGGGAGCACTTCCTGGTCTGAGTAGCCAGAGGCACTGTGGGATACAGGAGGACCCTAGGAGTTCTGTCCTCCACTGTAACATCCTCCCACATAATTTCTGAGAAACTACTTGCAGGGGAAACATTCTCCACTTATTTTTTACTGAGCTAAGGGCTGCAGACTAGTTTTTTAACATCATTTCACGCTATTGTGTACTAGTGCAAAACTGGAAGTTTGCGGTGGCGTATTCTTCAGTTCTGCGAGATAAAACAAGCACAATGAGCGAGGGCGAAGGCATTGGGTCAAGGTATGAGACGTTGCAAGAGAGACACGAGCGTCAGAGCGGTCCATCGGGGACTTCGGGATGACGGTTTAACATTATTCTGACTGCTCTCATTTACAAGGAGTGTCTAAGGTATTGTGTACTGTTGCTCTAATTATTATCTAGTGTTTGAACCCCTCGGCAACACAATGAAAAGAGCCAATAAATACTGTAGCTCCTGTCAGATGTATGCAATTGGCAAACAATGTGCCAATTACACCTGTGACAGGTGCATACTGGTAAAATCCTTACAGGAAGAGGTTGCTCGATTTCTTAATAAAGAGGAGACAACCCCCGATACTACCCAGTATGCAGTTGACCCAGAAATAGAAGCGCTAGAAGAGTACATTGATCATATGTCCCTCTTGTTAGATGCTAACAATTTAACTTCACCACAAGATAATGTATCCCAGGCTGAAATAAATTCTCTATGCCATAAGGCACATGAGACTATTTTGATCCCACAGAGTACATTAACACTAGATACCATACATAATGAAGAACATAAGATTGCTTCTACCCCTGAGTGTTCCCACTCCCCCTCAGAATTACCATCATTTCCCGAAGTTACTACCTGGTCCAGTATTCCACCTTCAAAACTGAATAAAAGAACTGATTCACAGTCACAAGGGGTTAATATCTCTCCTTTAGTGATGTTGCATAACTCTTTTAAACCATTAACCTTTTTACCAGCTGAAGACACCAGCTGCAACCAGAGGCAGGAATCAATAATCACTCAGGTTGATACCCCCCCCCACCGCATAAAGATGTTCCCACGCAGGTTTTTGTATTGGGTGACTCTATGGTAAAATTCATTGATTGGATTGTATGTAACCCAGATAAAGTAAACAGGACCTGCTCAAGTTATAGAGGGGCCAGAGTCTCGGACATAACCGCCATGACCAAGACTATCTTACAAAATGCGTCAATAATCCATTAGTTATTATTCATGCTGGGACCAACGATATCACCAAAATTCCTTTACAACAATTGAAACAGGACATAGTTGCTATCTGTAACCTATTAAATGAAAGGGGATGTAAAATCGGCATATCTGAAATTCTCCCAGTACCCCAAGCCTCACATCTTATTCAAACAAAAATTAAATCATTAAACGAATGGCTCCGGAAATGGTGTCTCAGGTAAGATATAGCCTGTCTTACACATTGGGAGGTTTTTAATGACAACCTTTCCCTCTTCTGCTGGGATGGTTTGCACCTCAGCCGAAGGGGCAGTTCTCTTCTTGGCCACCAGTTTTTGTCATTTATTAATAGACATTTAAACTAAAACCTAAGGGGGAGATCAGGCCCAATGAGCCATCTCTTAATACTATATACAAACTGAATGCCTTATCTTTTAATGCCAGAGCATTGAACAAAATTAAAATGGCAGAATTAGAGACGTTGATCCATGAATTTAATATTGGACTTGTTGCCATCACTGAAACCTGGGGAAACTCAGATAAAGAATGGATAATGAACATCCCAGGGTTTAAACTCTATTATAAAAACAGATCCAATGAAAAAAAAGGTGGAGGAGTAAGTCTCTATGTGACTGACAATATTCCATCTTTCGAATCTCCCTCACCTACATTAACAGAAAGTATCTGGGTTTATTTACAACCAAGAGGACACCCCCAGATCTTGGTAGGCAACTGTTACCGCCCCCTCTTCTGACATTACATACTTAGATCAATTAACTTCAGAAATCACTTCCATGGCTGATAAGGGATTAGTAATTATTTTGAGGATTTAATCTCCCAACAATAAATTGGGATACACTCTCTGGAATTAATCAGTATGACTCACAGTTACTTTCAATTATTACTGACCTTGGCCTTACCCAACAAGTTAGGGAACCCACCCGTGGGAATAATATTCTAGACCTAGTAATGACTAACATGAATGCCTCTTTATCTAATCTACAAGTTCTAGACCCTCTGGGCAACAGCGATCACATGAGAATTCAATTCTCCATTCTTTTGACCCATAAAAATTCCACAAACAACCAGATGATTAAACAATACGAGAAGGCTAATTTTTCCAGTATCAACGAACATCTTGCAGGTATATCATGGGACCCATTACTTTCATCCCTTAATGTTAATGATGCCTGGAGCAGTTTTAAAGAAATAGTACATAGTCTGGAAAACATTATACCAGAAAGAAAGAAATATAATAACAAGGGCAAGGTTCCAGCCTGGTATAACAACAAAATTAAAAAACTTAGCATCATAAACATAAATTATTTAAAAACCTAAAAAAATGCAAACCTGAACAATCTGAAGAAATATTAACCAGGTACAGGAAAACACTCAAGGAATTAAAAACATCAATTATCCTCTCTAAACGGAATCTGGAGTTCAGAATTGCCCATACTAGGGATTCATATAAAAGTCTGCATTCATATTTAAATAATAAAAAGGGTGACACAAGAAAAATAGGGCCATTAATCATAGATAATATAACTATTCTTTCCGATAAGGCAACTGCATCTGAGTTTAATGAATATTTTTCTTCTGTCTTTGAACAAGATAAGGATCCTATAACATCTATCAAGATGAAGATACATTCTGGCTATACTATCACTATCTCTGATACCTTTAAACTCCTAAAAACCTTGAAGCCAACAACAAGTCCTGGTCCTGATAATATCACTTCTAAATTTCTTGTGGGAACATATGTTAATATTGCTGCCCCCCTCACTATTATCTTTAACAAATCTCTTAAAGAAGCTAATGTCCCCCTAGACTGGAAAAGAGCTATAGTTACACCTATCTTTAAAAAGGGTGCACCATAAGGGAAAATTATAGACCAATCAGCCTTACTTCCATATCATGTAAATTATTAGAAAAACACATTAAACAGCTAATTGAAGAGGAGATGAGGGCACTGAACTTAATAGATATTTCACAACACGGTTTCAAATCTGGACATTCCTGCACAACTAACTTGTTAGCTTTTTACAACCTAGTCAGCAGTAATTTAGATTCAAACATACCGGTGGATGTTATTTTGCTTGACTACAGCAAGGCATTTGACAAGGTGTCACATTTCATATTAATAAATAAATTAATAACACTAGGCTTCTCTCATGGTATTGTATCTTGGGTTAACAACTGGCTCTATAATAGAACCCAGATAGTCAGAGTTAATGGGGAACTATCAGAAGAGAAATCAGTGTTAAGCAGCGCCTCAAGGTTCAGTGTTGGGTCCTACGTTATTTAATATTTTCATTAGCAATCTCATTATTTCATCACATAATACCTTATCAAAATTTGCAGATGATACTAAATTAGGTGGACGAGTTGATAGTGAAATTAACCGGAGTTCCCTTATAAATGATCTTAAAAAATTGAACTATGGGCAACAACCAATAAAATGCAGTTCAATGTGTCCAAATGTTCAGTACTACATTTTGGCAAAAACCTAAAACAGACATATTGCCTCAACAATATAAAACTCAGGGAATCTCTTGTTGAAAAGACCTGGGCATATTGGTAGATAATAGACTATCTTTCCTAAATCATTATAACAAGGTAGTAAATCAGGCCAATGCCTCTCACGAGGATCAACAATACTTTTACTCTTAAGTCTGAGGAATGTATAATTGCTCTATATAAAACTCATGTTAGACCCTATTTGGATTACGGTTCACCACTGTGGAGTCCCTATCTGGCTAAAGATATTTTAAGAATTGAGAAAGTTCAAAAAGGGCTACTAAGATCATACCTCACTCTCTGGTTATAATTACGAAACTAGACTGTATAAAACAAAGTTATATTTGCTGGAATTCAGAAGATTAAGGGGAGATCTCCTTCAGCTATTTAAAATTCAAAAATCAGCCAAATTGATGAGTTCATGTGGCTTAGCATTTTCATCTAGGAAAATGGTACCCAGAATACATAACAAACAAATAGAAATTCAGACAGCAAGAACAAGCAAAAGGCAACATTTCTTTACAATTAGAGCCCCGAATATATGGAACTCTTTACCTCAGGAAATTGTGGACTGCACGAATATTAGCATATTTAAAACAAAAATCGATAATTGGCTTATTGAGAGGCTATAATCTACCAATGATCCACACTGTGTGGAGGACATTCTTGATGGGCTCTGGCCTTCTTATGTCCTAACTACCAAGTGCCAAGTACCAAGTACCAAGTAACACAGTTATACAAGAAAAATATAACCAAAAAACCAAGAACTCCCTATTTCTCCAACTTATAATCTACCTACATCACAGACACACCCTTCCCCCAAAGCACACTTTCACTGTCTGTCAGTACACAGACTGAATGCTGTACATTAACATTCAAAATCCACACACAAACAATAAACACTTGATGATATGAGCACAGGAGGGTTTTCTACAATCGATGCACTAAAGCTTGAGCAAAAAAAAAATACTCAAAAAGGCTTTTTTTTAACAGCTTTTAGAGGGTTTGAATCACAGAGAGCTCTCAGAGCAAACTGTCTCCTACAGCTATCTACACACAGTACCCAGAACTGAGGCTGTGCAGAACAATCTAGAGCTTGTGTGACCTGCAATCCCATGAATCACTGCAAAATTCACCTTGGAGCTCAATAACAAGGCGAAGTGATGCAAAGTACATTGATTTCAATATACTTCAGCTTAAAATTAGTGGAGTAGTGGTATGGGTAAGACAGAATAACGCAAAGTCATTGCTTTCAATAGACTTTGTGTTCCTCATTATGATGCGAAGTACTCCGCTTCACGTAGCAGAGTACTTCACGGATTCCATATTACTCCACGAATCACTTCGCAGATGGATTGTGGCCACTTCACCCACCACTACAAATGAGTTACCATTTGCTGAGAAAAATTATTAGAGAATATTAGTTTCAGTGGAAAAATCTGTGGTAGGGTGTCACGTAAGCAGTGGGAGTCACATAACAGTGCAGCCTGAAATCTGTACACTAACCAGTAATTAGTCTACTATATCTAGAAACTACTCCAAAGTCACATGATAGCCACACATTTAATGTCAATTGTTGTGGTGTGACTGTAGTATGAATATTGAACTATAATCTCTCCCATATGAATTTTATCAAAATGATCTTGCAAGCAAATCATCATAAAAAAAATCAAGATTGCTAAACAAAAAGCAAGTTGTATTTCTGTGATGAACTAAGAAAAGCACTTTCATAATGTAATGCGGTTATGGCATATATTTTATTAATAATTTAAACACCATAATCTAATAAATGTACTACTTATCCCATTCAGGCTATTTGAACTTTGTTCTTTTAACAGTTGTTATGTTTCACAGTTTAGTCTTGTAGTGACTGATGGGATAAATGTCTTCTAATTGAATGCCATAACTGAATATTTTACTGCTTATGGTATATAGACAGTACTAAGAATTGTAATTTGTTTTGCAATCATGTCATATGAAACTCAATACTCTAAAAGGAAAAGGCAAGCATAATGCACTAAAAAAACTCTGGGTTAGAGAGTCAAAACAGTGAGCTAGGAAATTGCAAGCATAATTGATAGCCGCATGGCAGTTCAATATGCTACACCATTCCAGGAGAGGAGAGCACATTGTCCTGTGCTTGAAGTGACACCCCATGGTTTGGTCTAGAGTTTACTTGGCACATTATATGATGATGTCTTCAGCCATATGGCACTGGAGCTGGTGATACATCAGTCATATGGATGGGATGTCTCGGATGCAGTGACTGCGCTAACTTTCGTCTGAAGGGAAAAAGATGCTGAGTTCTATTTTTAGGCATGGTCCCGATGTGTCAGTGCATCAACATGGACGTGCTTTGTGCTCAGTGTTAAGTGAGATGAACATCCCAGGCACAAGACAGAGGCTTCAGTTGGGAGGAGAGTTTTACTGTTTGTGCGCTTCTTTGAACTCCCTTGCAGGCAGAGGCCTTCCATTGGGAGGGGGGCTAGTAAGAGTGTGTTTTTATTTTACTTACTGTTTGATGATTTTTGTCCCCATCCCTGACTAACACAGGCACCGGAACTGTTGGGTGCTGTACTGCTGCCTTTAATCTAGTGTCACGTTCAGCCCAGGTTTCCAAAACAAAAGCGCAGCTGCTGGCTAATACAAAGTCCCCACAGAAGCAAATAAGTGTGAAAGGAACTAGGCAGATAAGGAATCGTTAGTGTTGGGGGCTGCTTAAGGACCGGGCCAGCAGACAACTGTTTCTGGAAGTGTTAACTGTCTGCATCCCTGCTCTTAAGCAGACCCCAATACTATTGATTTTCAAACTGCCTTGTTCATGCCTCTTTGCTTTCAGAGCACTTTGCAGGAGTCTGAACTGTCAAGCATTGGTGCCTCGTCTGCTGTAGAAGACAATGGGAAATCCAAGCAGCCAGGCTAGCAAGGCAGGTATAAAAGCAACAGTTCCACATGGTAGCCCATTTCTCCTTGCTAGCCTGACTGACCCGTTTCATTGTTGTGGCTGTGTTGTTGTATTTTCTGCCATGTGTCCATGGTCGCAGATTGCAGTCAGACCACCGTCAGACTCGGGCATGTTCTCCATATTCTGTTCTGTTGCTGTCTGCTGGACCGTCCACCTGTCATCCGAAATCGGGGAGTGGGGCATCATCAAGCTCACCAACCCAGGTAAGAGTGTGAGTGGGGCAGGACAGTATGTTTAATCCCTGGGCCTCCCCCAACACACACAGCAAAGGAAGGGTCTCTAAGAAACGGGCAAAAGAACACGTGTTTGAAAGAGTCCTGTTCCATGTCCTGTCCAGCAGAGGGAATGTTAGTTAGAGGGGGCTAATGCTGGGAAACATCAAATTCTATGTTTCTAACATGGCTAAGCCTGAGACTCGAGATGATTATTTGCTGTGCTGAGCCTGTGACAGACAGTATGTTTCTTTGATTCTGGAGTACTGGTTGTGGGAGGGGGGGGGCTGGAGTACTCTGCTAACTGACTTGTATAACATGAAGTTCCATTTTTTGATTTGGAAGTACCAGTCATGGGGGTTGGGGGTCTGCTAACTGATTTTCAGCATAACATGGCTGCTGGCAGAAGTGAGTCACTGACTCCCGTGAGACTGCTCCCTTGTGTGTACACAGGATGATGCATGCATCCCTCTGTGGAACTGGTGGTGATCAGAACGGTGGCAGAAGAGGGTGTCAATTCAAACTGTGTCATTGCCTGGTCAGGATGACCTGTCAGAAGGTAGTGCCCCAGTGAGGTTTGCAATCAAAACCAGCCAGGACAGAGACACATCATCCTCTCATGTGGAGCATTTTTTGAAGTGAATAATTTTTTTTTTCAAGGTGATCACAGTTCCAAATGCTGGAATCAAGTTTTGTTGGTGCAGCTGTGTTGATAACAAATTGTCTTTGTCAGGGTCCCACAACATAAGGAGAGTACTGGGGTGTCTGGGAGTTATTAGGAAATGATGGACTTCTGTAAAGAGACTCAATGTACTCTAGCCAGCACACAATCAGTGGTACTATGGTTTGGACAAATCTAGTGATTCCTGGGGAGTTGGGAGGGACCCTATCTGACCTACACACAGTCACACTGACTAGGGCTAGAGGACTTCTTCATTCAGCAACCTTGGGTACCACTCTCTATCCAGCCCCCCCCTTTTGTAACTATAAGGAAAGGAAAAGGACATCTCAGAAAACATCCTGAGTGTCATACTATACGTTGAATGAGTCAATCAGTGCATCTTAGAAAATAAATGGCACAGGAAGCAAGTGTATTTGTATGTTGTTTATTGTTCTTCTGGTCACAGTAATGTTTGTCCTTTCTAATGGGTTCATTTTAAATGAGTGTTAAAAACTATTAAGGCGTCCTGTTGTGAAGCTATATACTGTTATGACTCTTAACTAGTAATTATATTTATTCTGTCTTTCCATGGGGTTATCTTTGCCAGACCAGTCATACAATGTATGTCAGATGCTCATTGCATATTACAGACAAACTGCAATACAACTTAAATATTTTAAAAAAAATCAAAGTTTGCAGCATTTTGTTTGGCTGCTGAGGCAAATCTCTTGTGACTGCCAGATGCAGACAGTATACCATGTAATAGTGATGGTCAGGTCTCTAACACTGTGCAAGTCAGTCCCCTCCCACTCCAGATCACTTTGAAAATAGGGCTTGGACAGAACAAATCCACCCATGTGTGCTGTAGCCACTGCCTCCTGTAGTAGTTCATATGATAGTTTGCTAAGATTGAAATATGGTGCTGGATTTTAAAGGTGGATTTGTCATGGCAGTCCAACATGAGCTTTGACACAGTTGCAGCCAAACAAAATGATGCAAACTTTGGTTTAAAACAATTTTTTTAAATGCTAGTTTTATGCAATTTGTCTGCAATGGGAGGATCAGATGCCCAAAAGAAGGTTAGGAAACACTCACTGAGTTAAAGAACAAAGAAAGACAGAAAGGAATGCTACATCCAATGAGGTTTTTATGGCCACAAAGTAAGTAGCATGATGGGATTCAACCTGGTTTGGTAGCCAGGTAAGACCCACTAGGCACAAGTGCCTAATTTCAGGACTGACCCATGAGCACTGAGAGGTTAAGTCAGTCTGACTTGTCCAGAGTCATACAATATGCAAGTAGAGGTTGATTGAATCAAACCCAGGTCTGCTGGATGTATCAAGCTCATTCACAGCTCGTTACTGTAACCCCTGGCTATATCTAGCCCCCGATAATTAAGTTGGGTAAATCAATGAACCAGAAACTGCAACACTTGATAAGTGAATTAATGTGGGAACCAGCAACCAGAGTCTTAGACTTATTGAAAGAGGGAATCTAGTGGTTAGAAGGGAAAGGAACATTGTTTAACCAGGAGTAACACATTAAGTTGAAGTTTGTTTCCAGATGCGATCTGGGAGCACAAGGAAGACAAGTGACTTGCTCAGGAGCATACAGTATGCACCTAGGTGGCTGTGAGAGTCAAAGAGCACCAGTTAGGGAAACAACCAGAAGTCACAGGTTTAATGCCCTACTATATGTAAATAATCACTCACTGTGTGATCTTGGGCAAGTCATGTAACCTTTCAGGTGCCTAGTCCACCCACTGGTGGAAATGAATGGAAGCAAGACCCCACTGTAAATGAGGTGCTGCATCAGCATTGGCCTGGGCTACCTTGGGTGAACACACTGTTTAAAAAAAAAGAGTGCTGAACCAGGCAACTCTTGGTGATATTGCAATGCTTGCTAACATGGAGGTTTCTCATAGTATCACATATGACAAACATGATTAATGATGACATTAAAGCAACAGTGCATGTTAATTTTATTCTATGTCCTAATACCCCTTTTCTCTCCAGTATTGTGACATGTACACCATTTTCCCTCTCCCACGTTGAGACTGCTTTAAAAAAATTTTTAAAGATTTTAAATAGTTACATTTTTTTTTTTTTCATTTAATTCGTAACCGAGTGCAGTTGTTGTGGGGAATCAAACCCAGGTCTGTCTGCTGGATGTACCAAGCTCATTCACAGCTCATTACTAACCTCTAGGTTATAGTGTCAGGCAGCATCAGTATTCCCAGCTGATTCTAAACATACACTAGGTGTCCCATTATTTCAGAGAAAAGCATCTGTTGCATACTAGTTCACCATAGTTTGGAGAGAGGTCCAGTTTGATTAATTGCTATGACAAAGTATTAATTTGTAAAACGTGCATTTACTTGTATCACATTCAGCATAGACAGAGTGTGAAGTGCAGTACACTGTAATACTGTTTGTAAACTGTCAAAATATCAAATTCAATTGAAGCTCAAATAAAATTTTTAACAAACTATTTTTGTGACTTGTCATGCTGTTGAGTTACTGTATGTGATTCAGTGCTGTATGACTATCAATATGGAGCATTACAATACAAGGCTGGTCCAAAAGGCATGTATAACAGTAATCTGCTCTAATTGATAATGGCAGTAACAGGCACTGAAGAGAACATCTTCTCTTCCTACACAGTTTGGTCACAACAGGCAGGTTCCTGCTGGCAGTACCATGCAGAACACCTGTAGACTGACTGGCTACTCTTGGCTGATCTGGCTATCTCCGTCTTTCTCTGCATTTTCTTATCTTGGCATAGCTGAGCAACAGTATTGTATAGCTAACCGGATGGGACTGGTGTATAATCTGGAAAAAGTCAAAATCTCAACATTGTACACAAGGGACAGTTGTAAAGTACTTTACATACTGTATTATTCTGATACACACAATGGCATGGCATTTAGGCATTATTTTGAGTGTTTTCATATTTTTGACCCACAAATTTGATTTTGGACCCACATTTTTGACAGTGGCGGGTCCAACTAGACCCATGCTTCTTGACATCTACCGCTGCCACTGCTCAGATGCATGCAGCATAGTAACCAGCTCCTGTATGGTGGTGATGAAACTGAATTATCTGATGCTGAACAGAATACTAATGATTGCCCCATTCTGTTTATTAAGTGCAGTGGCAGTTAGAGAAGGGATCTTCAGTACCAAAATCAGGAGCAGGACTGTTGCCATGGACACCTTGCCCACACATGGCACTTCCTGTTATTCATGATTTGCTTTGCTGGTTTGGGAAAATTTGTAGCAATTATACAAATAATTGTTATAAGCCCAGCAAACCTTTTGTGGAATCAGATATCACTTCAGGCATTCAGACTGCCACCAAAGCAATGGCATGTCTTGAAGCTGCCACTGTACATTGTTTCAAACAATGTTCATGATTGTATCAGAAATGAAGCAGCAAGATCCCCAATAATTTTGTTTTCATTTTACAAATTCCAGCAATAACACATCTAGTCATACCATAAATGATTCATTAACAACTTTCTAACACAATGTGTGTACATCCTATTTACAACCATGCAAGTGATGATACTTGTTGACTATTTACATAAAAGCATAGATTGCTGTAACTTCACACACCTTATATAAGAAAACATTCCAAATTAACACTCTCTCTTACACTTACACTTACACTCACACACCCATCATTCCTGAAATTAGCAGTATGACATTGCACAAATGATTAATAGGCCACTTCCACCCCCTTGCCTTGAACTGTTTATGCATTGTCTGCCTGTCAGACAGGGTGACTAATTTTTCTTGGAAAAAAAAAAACAGACATATAGATAGATAGACGTATAGATGGATAGATGCATAGATAGACAGACAGACAGACATACAAATAGAGAGATCAAGATTGCCAGCTCACTACTGGCACACAAGCCAGAAGCATTACTCCATCTGCAGCTGCAGATGTCAGGAAAGTCCCATTGTTCTCACACACAGAATGTGGGTGAAAGGCTCCTCTTGTTAAGCTGAGCACCCTGGATTTTCAAGTGCCCTAAAACCTAATTTACATGCTTATTTTCAAAAGAATTAACACCAGAATCTATGTACAGTAAATGAGTCCCATTTACCTAGGTTCAGGTGTTTCGAAAATATATCACTTTTGTGTATTTTCAATGTTTTTGAATTAAAACAAAAACAAGATGGCAACCACCATTATCTTGTTTTTATTCTCACAACAAGCAAATCATTAAAATAAGCACTCATGATCTATGTTTTTTTTCACTGGTTGAGCTTGATGGTTATCAAAAAATAAATGCTTATAATCCTGGAACCGTATAATAAATTTTTATGAAACTTTCCAAAGGCACTACCTTGGTAGAAACTGCACCATCTAGGCTGTGTGTGACAGGAAAAAAAAAACATGTTAAGTATAGGAAAATCAAACAGCATTTTTTTTTTGCACTTTTGGCATTCTATGTGTTAAAAACCAAGCAAGAGTCCATCACAAAACTTTTCACGTATTGAGTCTCTGCCAGTTTGACAGTGCATGCCAACTTTTGTGCTATTTTGTTGAACAGCCAAATTTATTAAGGTGCAAAAATTTAGATTAAACAGCATATTCAACCCTAACTTTAGGACTGCTACAGCACCCCTGAAATACATAGATAGATAGATAGATAGATAGATAGATAGATAGATAGATAGAGCAACAGATAAACTGATAGATAGATAGATAGATAGATAGATAGATAGATAGATAGAGATGCACACACACACACACACACACACACACACATATACAGTATATAGCCAAAAACTTAATTAATTCACCAGTTAAGGTTTAGCTTAGCACCACAAAAGCATGAAAATGTGGTGTTAGGATTCCCAACCCTCCCTTCCTCTATTTACTTAATTTATTGCAGTAATCTGAAACAACCTTTGAGCAAATTGCTCTTTTACAAAGGTTCCACGTCATACTAGCAAGACAAGTACCAGTATGCAGAGACTAATAACAGAAGGTTCATTGTCCTCAGAGAGGGCTGGGTTCCAATATAGTTACTGTACTACCATTGTTTTTATGGTACAACTTAAGGTAAAAAGGAAATTAGTGAGCAGCCCAAACACGGGCCTTGTTCATAAAAAAAAAATATTTTTAAATGCTCCAGCTGTTAATAAAAGAAACAGGGGGAGAGATGGTGGTGGTGGTGGTGGTGGGGGGAGTAGCACAGAAGGCATCAGGTGAGGAGAGTTGGCCAAAATAATGATCTAGTTGCAGTTGTGATGAGCAGTTACAACTAAAGTTGTAGATGTACACAGTTGAGGGCGGATAGACAGTGGGAAAGAAGAAGGAAGACTCAGAGTGTCTGGGTCTAAATAACCAGAATTAACCCATAGGCTGCAAACCGAATTAGAATGTATTGAAATTGTGGACTGATATATCAGTCCGCAGGCACAACAAGGGTTACGACAAAGTGTTGTCATTTTTTAGTTGTTCCTATTGTTTCTAATCCTTTTAAGGTATTTTAGTTAAGGTATATAGCTTTTTTGCAACATCTAGAGGAAAGTCAGAAAATATTTTTTTCTACTATAATGTCAGGACATGTAGTGTTTTTCATGTTTTTTTTTCAGGACACAGCTGCCCAAATCAGGACTGTCCTGTGAAAATTGGGACAGGTGACAACCCTATATAGAGGACTGTGCTAAAATTGTGATTCTTAAGATGTACATTAGACCCTACTGACACTACTGTGCAGAACAATACATAAGTACAATGAATTTTATTTATGTCTATTTCAGTTGGTGTTTTTTGTTGTGAACTGGATTATGTGGGGAATATTGGTAAGTGTAGTCCCTCATGGGAACCAATTGGAATACTGAAGAATATTAATAGAGGACTATAACACTTAGGAATATGAATTGATTTACGTTTATACTGTCTTAATGCAGATCTTCCACCCTGATGAAGCCCATGGATGGCTGAAGCGTCAGGCATTCTATGGGGTATCTCTATTTGATGCATGAAAATAAACTACATATAAAGAATCTGTGGATTGAGTGGTTGGTTTCAGTACTTTCTGGACCCCTGAAACAAACCATTTGCCTATTATAGCACCCACAAAAATCATTACATTAAGGGACCACCTGGTCCATTCTGAACTGTAAAAAGAAGGCACTACTGATCAATAACATCTCTTAGGACCCATTGTAACTGGCATTTACTGTTGTGGCAGGTGCACACATTGTGGCACTACCCCTAAAAACTGAAATTGAACACCCTAATGGGAACCATACGTATCCAATCAAAACATTCTTGAACTGTGAATCTGACCATGTTATTTACATCCTGACCTGCCCATGCTCTAGATATTATGCTGACAAGACAAACACAGCAGTTAAAACAAGGATAAGTGAGCACAAAAGCTCTGTCAGCAACCTTCACTAGGAATCCCCCCTTGGCCAAGCATTTTAAAAGTGCAGGGCTTTTGGCATCATCTTTAAGATACTGGCCAATTGAAAGAGTAGAAGCATCCTATAGGGGTGGACATTTGAATAAAAAGGTGGAAAAATGGGAACGGTAGTGCATCTACAGAAACTCTTAATAAGAGGTCTGCAATGAACGAGGAGGAAAAAGGTGTGTTGGTGAAACCTTAAAACTCCCTAATGGGAACCAGAAGTATCCAATCAAAACATTCTTGAATTGCTGACCATGTTATTTACATCCTGACTTGCCAATGCTCTAGATATTATGTTGGCAAGATAAACAGAGCAGTTAAAACAAAGATGAGTAAACACAAAAGCTCTGTCAGGAACCGTCATGAGGAATCCCCCATGGCCAAGCATTTGAACAGTGCAGGGCATTTGCCATCATCTTTAAGATGCTGGCCAATAGAAAGGGTAGAAGCATCCTAAGGGGTGGAGATTGTAATAAAGAGGTGAAAAAATGGGAACCGTAGTGCTTCTATAGAAACTCTCAATAACAGATCTGGAAAGAATAAGGAGCAGAACTGGAAGGTGTGTTGGTGAAACCTTAATACTCCATGATCACCCTTAGAGATCCTCCCCACCCATGCCCCAATCTCCCTGCTGTTTTTAATTGTATCTTTGTAAATGGAATAGCCTGTAAACCCACATTGCTTGCTGGAACAGTGGATGCCTACAGTGACAGTGCTTTTTAACCTCAATAAAAATATAATTTTTTTATTGAAACACATATTTAACTTCTCTTTATTCTTTTTTTTTTCCAACCCCCACCCCCATCCTGCCCTATACTTTTATGCTGTTTTACAACTATCAGATTTCTGGTCATCCATAATTATTCATAATGTATTCCCCCTCTTTTGGCTTAAAAATAGGCCTCATTGAAATTAGTAGAACCCCCCCCACCAGCTCTTTTTTTCTTATTTAGTATGCTTTCTTGACCCCAGTGCTCGACCTTCAACCCCCACTCTGTGCTCCTGCCTCATTCCCCAAAGACTGCCTACCACCTACCGATACTCCCTGGCTTACCCCCACAGGGCGGGGCCACAGCACCACTTACCTGCCCATCTTCAACAGGGAAAGTTGTCGGTGAACCCGCCATTGCCTCCCTGGCTTCCCTCTGGGTGGGGTTCAGGGCCTGCAGTGGTGTCCATGGAGCTGTAACTCAGTTAGCAGATGGTGCGGCAGAAAGCTATTGAGGCCAGGAGCTGGGGGCAGCATCACTGAGAGCAATCAGGGTGCTTTTTCCCTGTTTTTCTGGAGGTGGGGATGTGCAATGACATCCAGCATCCAGCCAGCCTCCCAGCACATGCAGACACCAGTCACTGCAGTACCCCCATCCTCTGCCAGGGGTCCATTAAGCACCGGATGTGCTCCCAACCCTCCCCCCAAGAGAAGAAGAGCAGTTCATGGGACACTTCATCCTTCTCCCCCCAGCCAGCCCTCTGATGACCTGGGTCCATTCCCAAACCCGGGTTGCCGGCATTGCAAGTGGAAATCGAACTGCTGTGCCAATGGGCCAGCCCCCACCTGCTCTTTTAAAACTGTGACTATCAGTTCCTACACAGGTTTTAAATTTTGATGATTCCCCCTTTTGGACTTATTAAGAATAGTAATTGTTTATTTTCTTCAATATGTTTTGGGCATTTGTACTCGTCTGACATTCATGTTCCAGGAGCAGTGGGTAAGGATTTTTGGTAGACTGCTAGCACGGCAATCTATGAGGATACTGGAAAACAGCTCTCTCTGTGCCAGGTATAGAAAGCTTTCTTCACATTTGTGAAACTGAAACATTGAAAACATCAGTGATGCTGAACTAAGGGGGTGAGTTTAATGTGTCTCAACATGAGATTGCTGACATTCCCCTGTTCAGTGGCCTCAGAGGGCTATGAAAAGGCATTGCCTAGCAACGGCCCATTGCCAGCAATCGGGGGGGCTTCCAGATGTGCTGACATCATCTTGTGACATAGTGCATTCCTGTTTGCTGATTAGCTGATACTGGGCACTCCCCACTGCACTCTGCTATATACCAGCAAGCTCTAACAGCATTTACTGCAGTTCATAACAACTGTGATTTTACAAGACAAGCTGCCAGGCAAACTGATAAGAACCTTATTAGTGCAATGCAACATTAATAACTCACTGTTTAACCAAATACTGTAAATTGGGTCAATTTAAGATAATTTTAGATATTAACTGTAAAACTTCTCATTTTAACAGGGAGTCTAACCCCATGTAAAACATTTTGAACAATGGTAACTTGAGCATAAATGAAGAAAACATTTAAAAGTAGGCATGAAACTAACAATGTTCTGGTTATTACATGCATTTATTATTTTGCTACTAACAAATCTGACTTGGATTTATGTGAAAACATGAATTTTGTATTTTAAATTCAAAAACACAGACCATATATTGTTCTTAAAACAAATGATTTTATTAAAAAATCAACAAAATATCCTACAAACATCAAAAGTCTATAACTTCAGGTATTGTTTAAATAATTTGTTTGTTGACCTCCTTTTTATTTTGAAAAAAAAAATACTGTAAAAACCAGGGGCCCAATACTGATAAGTTTTGCAGGCACTAAATGGTGTTTGCCTATGCAAACTGGGCTTTGTGCTAGTGCCCAATATTAAAAGGGCTTTGTTGCACTGGCAAGCAGGGATAGCGCCTGTACAAACCAAAGGGGGGAGGGGTATGCAAATAGTGGAGTAGGGACAAGAATATCAGCACAAGCTGATATTCTGCAGATTTGCATGGTGCAAGAGGGTTTGTGCACTCCTTTTACACCACACAAATACCGCAAATGAAAACCTCCTCTTATTTCTCACAACCCTAGTGACTGCCCGAGGTAATGCAGCCAACCAGCCGGTTGGCCACTGGGGGAGTATACCTACCCCTGTGGTCCACTGCACCCACCACTCCTACTGCCAGCCCCATATGAAAATTAAAATTCCCTGGTGCCAGTTGTCCCCCCTCCCTCTGACCACCAGCTCCATATTAAAAAAGAAAATTCCCTGGTGGTAGTGGTCCCACTCCTCTGATCCCCAACCCCCATATTAAAAAGAACATTTCCTGGTGCCAGTGGTTTCCCCCTGTCCACCAGCCTGGTGCAATAAACATCCCTGGTGGTAGTGGTCCTCCCCTTCCTCTGATTGCCAGCCCCATATTACAAATAAACATTCCTGGTGCCAGTGGTCCCCAGCGGCAATCACCAGCCTGGAGTACAAAACAAAACTCCCTGGCATCCAGTGATCCCATCATGGCACCGGCATACCTCACAATCACTGTAGCATTATCTGTGGTGCTACAGCAGCACAGCAGTGACTGGCACGACTATCATCACACCTCCTTGGCTTGCCACTACATGTACAAAAATGGAGTGCGCATCTTATTTATAGGACAGGGGGTATCACCCTGTCCTATAAATAAGAGGAGCATTCTCTGCCTGTACATTTAATGGCCAGCTGAGGAGGTGTGAGGTGGTATTTGCTCCCGTGTCACCATGGATAATGCTACAGTGATTGGGGAGTATGCTCAGTGCCATGGAGATGGGGAGAGACCACTGGATGCCAGGGAAATATTTTCTTGTACTTTTGGGCTGGTGATTGGTGGGAGAGGGGACCACTGGCACCAGGGATGTTTATTTTTAATATGGTTCTGGTGAACAGAGGGAGGGGACCACTGGCACCAGGGAATTTTATTTTTAATACAGGGCTGGGGATTGGAGGGAGGGGGACTACTGGTAATGGAATTTTATTTTAATGTCAGGGCTGGTGGTCAGGGGAACCACCGCCACCCAGGGAATTTTATTTTTAGTACAGGGTTGGGGGATCAGAGGGAGAGGGACCACTGGCACTAGGGGTGTTTTATTTTAAATGCAGGGCTTGCAATCAGAGGAAGGGGAAGCACAACTACCACCAGGGATAGCTATAACTATCATGGAAGGTTGTATCTGCCACTGCTACCCATGAAGTTTGTCCCTTAGTGCCTTGCATGCCCAATGGGCTCATTTACATGGGTACTTTTGAAAATTATTGATGGCGCTCTGGTGCTATCAACACCTGAGGCCAACTTTGAGACCCATGTCGGGGCAGTGCTACCTGTCTTAGTCCTACACCAACGTGGTGCTATATTCAGTCAGGTAGCACTGACTGAATATAGCATCCTCAGATCCCTGGGCAATTGTAAATCATAGCGCAAACATTTGTGCTGTGTCTTGTACCAAGGGCTTAGCCCTTGGTTCAATGGGGGGGATAACTCTGCCCCTCTACCCTATTTAGCATGCCTCCAAAACTCACACAGCACTTAGTTAGTTTTTGGACTGCACTGCTGCGTGGTTTTGTGGCTGTGCTTTATCCTTCACTGCCTTTCTGCTTCTCTTTTCTCCCTTGCTGTGCTGTTTTGTCCTCCTCTTTCCTGTCCCCTCTGCCCCCTCTCTGCCCAAGGCTGTCTGCTGCTCTCTCCTTTTCTCTCTGTCACTCCCCTTCCCCGCTTTCTTGCCTCTCTTCTTCTCCTCGTCCCGTTCCCTCGGCATGACATTCATGGGCAGCCCTGTCTCTGCTACTCTCCCGGTACCTTGTCGTGCCTTCATTAATTTCCCCTTTTTCTTTGGGATCTGTTTCCCATTCTGATCCCGGCCCAACTGGTCCTGGCCCAATTGGTCTCTGTTCTCCTTCATGAGTTCCCTCATTCTTCCAGGTTGCATGCCAACATCACCTCCCGGCTGTTCCCTCTACTTCCTTTAGCTTTCTCTTGTTTCACACCACTCAACTAGCAGAGCTCTCATTCTAGCAACTCAGCGAACCCTGCAGCTGTCTACTAAATTCACTGGGCAGCTACTACTGAATATATATTTCTTCTCAGCATTACTTTCTCACCAGAAATCCACGGTCTCCTGGGGTTGCATCATTCTCTTCCATGCATCAGACAACTCCCCTTTGCCCTTGGGACAGTTCTTAAATGTGCAGTATCATACATCAGCCCTATTCATTAAGGTGACAATGTCTCTTCTAGGGCAAATCTGCTGCCTTGCTATTAGCAGGATACTGACTCTGCTTTGCTTTCCTTCCCATGGCATTGGTGGCTCACCTTTGACCTTTATACTCCTTAAATATTGCCTCCTAGATGCAGCCAGTCTCAGACTTCCTAGTCTAGCATTCCACACCACCTCCATCAAGATATCATCCTTAACCACCTGCAAATGGAAATCTCCAGGCTCATTGCCCTTCGCCCTTGTCGCCAGAGCTACCATTCAATGGTTGACCCAACTGACCCTGAAGAGGGTGTTTCTTCACAGCCTACTTCAGTACAAGACCCACCAGCTCTTAGAATGAGGTATCCTAAACCCCACTACTCTCTGAAAGGTTGGACTATTCCTTATCTCCTAATGGAACTGAAGAGGTTGGGTGTTCCCCACTCTCCTTCTGCTAAGAAGCAAGACCTATTGGAATTACTCCTCGGAACCAATCCTAGACCTCCTACGGCTCCTCTTCCTGCCTCACAGCCTCAGCCTGCACCCAATGCCATTACTAAACTCTGTAACCTCTTAACTTCTCTGGCTACTTCCCTCTCCAATACACAACATTGCCTAGCATCCTTGGAAGCCCGTATCTCCATTCTGCAGCCACCCAGCCCCACTGTGATGGACATGCAAGCACATCTTTCAGCACTTGAAGCCCAAATAGATACCCAGCCCAGTCTCCCAACACCTGGCTTACCTTCCGTTGTGTCTACAGGTAATTTCCCCACTTCCAAAGGGTCTTCTTTGGCCCCTTTACCTGCCACAGCTTCAGCGGCAGGAATTCCTGTCTGACACAGATCAGTCATCTGCTGGCTCTCCTGTTTCCCTGTCAGCAATCTCCACAATGCACTTGGTTCCTTCTCACCTGCACAAAGATGTCATTGAGGGCAAGGATGTCAATCTCATCTCCCTCCTGATTTCTCCTCATGACACTTTAGAAAACAGAGTTGTCTCCTGTGGTGATGTTTCGGTCATACTTAAGTCAAAAACCCTCACCTCGCCAAGATGTTAACAGTTCCTGAATTTGTACAGTACTTGCCTTTAGCCTCTACAGAGACATAGTATGTTCAGCTTTTCCATCCCACAACTAGGAACTCGACTCCTACCTTTATCTCTTGGTAGACTTGGGCGTCAGATACGGGGGTACGTTGTTCTATGATTATCACCATTCCTTCTTTGCAAAGGCAGCGGCAGATCTAGCCCATTTTCATGCCAAACTTGATTGGGCTACCTTAGACAACAAATTATTTTGCCACCACTTCACCAGCCAACAAGCTTTATGCTGTCAACTGTGTGGAGTCTGTTCCCTCTTTGCTTCTCTCTGCCTGCTCCCAGTATCCCAATCATCAGACCATCCATCAGGCCCAACAACCATGGACTCTCCATCTGCCTCTGTTGGTCTTACCCGCACCTTATCCAATCCCAGGGCATTTCCTCACTTATGACAGCAGAGGTCGCCTGCTGACTTTCATGGGAAATCAACCCATCTGCAATAATTTCAATTTCTCTGGATGTTTCACCCCAGGATGCCACAATCTTCATGTCTGCACCTTCTGTAGTGGAGCTCATTCCAAGGCTGTCTGTCCATGCCTGCTTCACTGACACCTCTTCTCATCCCTTCCTTGACTCAATCATTCCAACTTGCACCATGTTGGACCCTCGTGGGGTCCCGATGCTCTTGACCTAACTTTCCCATGGGCTGTATTCTTCATTACTCACACTTGGCCATATAGCCTTACCAGGAGGTCTGCCCCTCCTCTCATCTGGCATATGGCAACAGTGGACAACGTGGAGTCCCACTATCCCGTACAGTCATGCACCAAAAAAGGGGGGGCATTACTCACTGCTCAAACTTTTTGGTCACACTAAAGGCAGACCCACATGGGGGTCTCACAATCCTTAGTTCAAAAGTTCAATAATTTGGTGATGGCAGACCACGTTGGGTCCCACCATCCCATATGGACATGTCCTATGAGGGGGGGCATTACTCACTCCTCATACTTTCTTCGCACAAGGTAGACCCATGTGGGGATCTCACCAATCTTAACTCGTGCTTTCTACAACTCAGCAATAGCGGACCCACGTGAGGGTCCCACCATTCCAAACTAACCAGTCCCATCATCCAAACTCAACCTACAACAGACCTACTTGGGTCCCGATGTCTCTAGCTTAGCTCATGAGATCTAAGCCTGCAAATATGGATTTACCTCTTAAACAGATCTACGCTTCAGGTCCCAAATTTCAACCTACCGGAGCTTCCTGTCACACATACTTCTCTAAGACTTCCATCAGCTGGCCCCTAAGCCTATCACCATGCCTTCACTGACTCTACAGTTCTGCAAGCAGCATTTTGACTTTCACACTTCTACGTAGATCTCTCTTCTTGCTATGTCCCGACAAGTCATATGCCACTACTATCCAGGACATCCACTCTCTAAATCACAGATTTCACTGTCAACATCCATGGTCAAGGACATATTTCTACTTCAGGTTCATCACAACAAACTTCAATCTGTGTCATCAATTACGATCATCACCATCAAAGAAGAAAAGACTCCAAGAGAACTGCCTCAACCTGATCCTCCTCAGGCACTCCATTTGGCACTCCAAATTCACTACCCAATAGAAATACCTCCTTTAGTATGCCTAGAGGAAGGGCAGTCCAGCAGCCATGGTTCCTCAGAGGTTTCCCCCACAGGGGGGTTTTCCTCTCCTGCGTGCTGCCATCCACATTCTCCAAGTTAGAGGAGGTATTCTCAATACTTCTTTTTAGGCCTCAATTTAGGCCTCAATTTCCAATCCAGCCTTTTGAATAGAAGGGGTGAAAATGAGTAAGGCCAAAGTTAAAGCACAAGTACAATTCACATGAGCACGTTATTATCTCACATTGAATTGAAGGGCTTAGCCCATGGTTCAATGTGGGGGGGGGGGAATAACTCCACCCCTCTACCCTATTTAGCATGCCTCCAAAACTCACACAGCACTTAGTTCATTTTGGACGCCCTCCATCCTCCCCACCTCCTCCTCCTTGGCACTCTTCTTACTCCTTCTCAGGGCCTCAATTTCTGATCCGGCCTTTCGAATAGAAGGGGGTGAGAGTGAGTAAGGCCAAAGTTAAAACACAAGCACAAGTACAATTCACATGATCACATTATTCCCTCATATTGAATTATAATTTATAACAATTAAACATGCAGTAGTACATGACACAAATGGAATGCCTGTTTTAATGATCTATACAGCAAGAAAATTAACTGGTTAAAAATGTGTTGTGCATTACCAGACAAGTAAAGATTATTTTAATGGAACATGAATCATAAAATGACTCATGCATTTATGTGTTCAACCCTGTTTACAAATATAAACTATTCAGGGTCTAGATATAACCCTTTAAGAATGAAATTCTATTCATATATACATATATGGCCCAGATATTCAAAAAAGTTGAGCCATGCGCAATAGGGTTGTGCCTGCACAAGTCCAGCACCCCAGAAATCATGCTGAGCAACAGCGCAAGGATAACGAAGGCATGCGCAACTGAAGGGAAGGAACCATGCATAAATGGCGCAGTGCGATATTCAACAACTTAAGCTATGTGCAATAGAGACAGCGGGTTAGCATGCATAAATGAGCCAAAATAAAAGGAGCAAGGGAGAGGCGCAAGACGCTACAGGAAGGCACATGAGGCAGAACTCTAGCCACACAGACAGGGCAGGAGGACACACAGGGCAGGTCAGGAAAGGGCACCTGAACACAGAGGCACAGTGAAGGTGTGGGGAGCCAGCCAGTGCAGAAGGGAAGTGCCACACAGCACAGAGGCCACCACAGGCAGGTGTTCCCGATGCAGGGGAAGTAGCAGTGAGGACAGCGGGGGGAATACAGTAACAGCTGCCGGGGGGGTGAACACAAGCCAGGGACATGGCCAGTGCCACCTTCCAGATGGAGGCCATTATGAGGGGGGTGAGAAGGCGGGCAGCAGGGGGGCGTGGCCGTGGAAGGGCACATCGGCGGTATGCCCCCAACAGGCAGTACCGAGCCTGCACCAGCTTCGAACTGTACAGTGATACTGAGATTATGGGCCGGTACCACCTGAATAGGGAAATTCTGAGGCAGCTCTGTGAGCTGTGCAGTGATGTGATGCAGACACCCTCATGATGGAGCCATGCCCTGTCAGTGGAGACTAAAGTGACAGCTTGCATGTGCTTGCTCGCCACAGGTACCTTCCAGAGACCAACTGGGGACACCACAGGCATAACCCAGTTGGCCACATCATGCCACCTCACCCAATTCCTCAGCGCACTGCTACCACATGCTGCGGAGTACATCCATTTCCCCAGCATACCGGCAGAGCGCACAGCAAACATACAGGAGTTCCACAGGGTAGCACGTATGCCTGGCATGCTAGGAGCAATAGACTGCACCCATGTGGCCATACACACACCACCTGGCACCGAGGGGGCCGCATACATCAATTGCAAGGGCTGTGCCAGCATCAACTGTCAGGTGGTGTGCGATGCCAGGGGTGCATAATCAATGTCTGTGCCACGCTCCCTGGGGGAGCACACGATGCCTTCATCTGGCACCAGTCAGCACTGTGCCACAGACTCGAGAGTGGGGACATCCCCACTGGACACCTAGTGAGTGAGTATGCAAACCACATGGACACACATAGGGCCTGGGGGGGCATGGCCAGAGGTGACATGGGTAGTGGCCTACATGGCCCGGGGCAGGGCGATGCTGATCACCAAACTAACCTCCACCCTCTACACACAGGTGACAGTGGATACCCACTCCATCACTGGCTGCTCACACCCTACCGGCAGCCCTCAACCCCATCGCAGCAACGCTACAATGAGGCACACGCCACCACACGTAATGTCATCGAGCGGGTGTTTGGAATGCTAAAGGCACATTTCCATTGCCTGGACACCTCTGGCGGTGCCCTGCAGTACAGCCCCTCAAAGGCCTGTGGGCTATTCCTGGCCTGTTGCATCCTGCACAACATGGCCAACGAATGTGGGATAGCAGTACAGGTCGAAGAGGGGTACAGCGATGGGGATGATGAGGACGCCGGTGACGATGGTGATGGGCAGCCCCTTGGGCAATGGGACCCCCGACTGATCCAGCTGGCACAGCTGCACCGGGACACCATCACAGAGGAGCACTTCAGCCAACCCAGGTAAATCATGGGGCATGTGCAGTCAACAGTGGCTAAGGCACAACCCACAAATGCGCATGGACACACACCAGGGGTGCATGCCATCAAGGGAAGTGTCAGGGCATGGAACCACACACACAGCCAGGGATGGGTGAGGACTAACATGCCACACAGATGGACACACACACACAATGCACCAAACTTGCACAGAGGGCAGGAGGCACACCGACCCAGAACACCAACCCTAGCCACACACATGTCCACAGGCCACCAAGCCCACTGCCTGTCCATGTCCGTGTGTCAGGTGCTGAGCACCATTGCACATTGGTGCAGGCATCATCATGCACATGCAACTGCAGACAGCAGCCGGGAGGGTGTGCAGGTGGACTGTGTGTCCGTGTGCAGGGCCGGGTACCCACCCATGCACTGCCCACTGAAAGACACAATGCACACAGGGCAGCACCAGACAATAGTCACTTTGGAAGACAGGTCAGTCACGCGACACAGTGCCCCGACTGCCACAGATGCATGGGCAGCCCCTGCGAGACCCGCCAGCACTGATAGGCTGACCACTGGCCTCATGGGGTGGCACAGATGGTCCCCAAGGGGTTCCACTGCATGACCATGACCGTGCTCATGCAGGGGTCTGCAGCACACCGAACATGCCTGCACCAGGCGTGCTCAGGATGCCCACAGCTGAACCCAGTGTCGACAGGGAGGGTGTCACATGACGCCAGGAATGGGGGGTGGACAGTGCACTGCGTGGTTTCTGCGACACATGGGCACATGACTGTGTGCCCATTGTGGCCATGACAGCAGTGAATGCCTGTGCATGCCTGTCAATGACAGCGGTCACATCCTCCTGCAACTGGTCCATCCCTGCCAGGATCAGAGCAGTGTCCCTGCTGCAATGCTCCTATGCCCGCTCCAGAGCCATATGCAGTGCATCCTCTGACATCGCAGGCCACATCTGCTGCTGGACTGATGCTTGCAGTAGGCAGGTGTGCTCATCCAAGAGGTCATCTGCCTCCTCAGCATCCTGTCCCTCAGGGTGTGCGCAGCCCTGATGCTCAGCACCCATTGAGGGTGGGTGCTGCGCACCAGGACCAGGTCTGGGCATGTCCACAGGCGGTGTACAGATGCCGCCGCTGAACCCTGTACCCCCAAGCCCATTGGTCAACTGCTGATGCTGCCCCTTCAGCTGCCGCTCCCCAGGGCTCAGTGGTGCTGCCGCAGTGGCCGCAACAGTCCCACTGTCCTGAACAAACACCAGTGCCGCCCCACTAGTGCTGACAGGCACAGGCTGGGACTGTAATGAAACGCAGGCCTCCACGGCAGCACCACCCACAGCCATAGCCCTGAGGTGTCCTGCTGTGTGGACATCCCGTGGCACACACGTGTCACTGCCCATGACGTTAGCGACATCATCATCGGTGACGGTCTCTGCAGCAGCCCCAGGCACAGCATGCTGGCATCCGTGGATGCCGGCATGCTGGGACACAGACAGGGCTTCCATCGTACCTGTTACAACAACATCAGTGTGGACAGCCATGCGGTCCCACTGTCGCAATGACCCACATATACCTGTTGAGGTGGATGGGCCATCCTCCATCTCCAGCTGACTGTCCTCAGTGGACAGGCCCACCACCACTGACCCATGCAGATGCTCAGGATCTGTAAGGGAAAGCAAAGTCACGTTACTGCATGTGACCTACCCTGCCCCCTCCAGACAGACCATGACTTACCATGCAGTGATGGGCCACCACCCGTCTGGAAGCCACCACCCGGAACACCCTCAATGGCACTACGCTGCATGCTTCCAGCAATCCTCTCCTCCTGTGGGGTCAGGTGTACCACCTCCAGCTGTCCCCCACCTGTTGCAGCTCATGCTGCCCTGATGGCAGCCACCTTCTCCTTTATCCTCCTCCTGTCTGTGCCTATCTTTTTCTTGCACTCCTGCATAGAGCGCTGGTGGCTGCCATGTAGGTTCACAGCACATGCCACCTCCTCCCATGCAGCAGCACAGGCTTGAAGTGTTCCCTGTCATCCACTGAGAAGTGGGTCCTGATCCAGGTAGGCGTCAAACAGGGCTTCGGTCTCAGCCTTGGTAAAGTTAGACCTCCTCCTCCTCCTCCTCCCACCACTGTGTTCCTCCTCTCCCACAACTTGCTCAGTCATTATTTAGCCTGTAAGAATGGCGGTTGTTACCTGTGACTGTGCAGTCCCATGCATGTCCCTAAATCCACAGTCCACACTCCCAAACAGCATGCAACTCACCAATAGACTGCAGTAACCGAATATGGCCAGTGCAGCCCAATGTCGCACTTTTATAGCGCAACCCATGCAAATGAGGCGAGGCGCAACTTTAAGTGGATGCAAATTACAGTGCTGCGCCATTGAATGGCTGATTACATGATTTGCATATGACGGCTGAATATTGCGCTTTTGCGCTTTGCGCAATTGTGTTGAACGTGCTGAGCCAATGGCACAGTTCTGTGACATGCGTAGTACACACCTCACTGCGCATGACCGGGTCACTGACGCAGGCATCTGCCGCACTGCTGACGTGCTGTGTACGGTAGGCAATGCAGGGCATGGCCACCATTGTGCCAGTGGCGCTATAGCGATGGTCACCTACATGGCACTGTGACACTGGGCCATCATAGGCGCACTGGGCCAACTGCGCAGTAGGCCACTACTGGCGGTAGCACACAGGCAGCCAATCATGCTACATGCATTGGGTTCCAATGGCGCTGTGCGTGTCCATGTGCCAGAGACCCTTGACCCTGTGCCCGACCTTTGCCCCCTAGGCACCATGTGTTAGGCATTGGTGCACCTCTATCGCACTGTTCGATGACAGCACGATAGGGAATGGCAGCGCTGTACCACGCAGCATCTGCACGTGGGGAGCCACGCTGCACAGTGCCATATTGGCAAATCGAGCAGAGAGCATGGCATGCAGGAGGGCTGCTCAGTGGTAGCCAATAGAGCTGGCCAACCTAGTGGCCATTGTGGAGCCACACCATGGGCCACTGTTCGGGGAGGCACCCCTGGACAGGTCCAGGACCCAGGTGTGGGAGGAGGTGGCCACTGCACTCAAGAAGGCCACAGGATGGGGGAGAAGCACAAAGCAGTGCCGCCACAGGTATGGGGACCTGTGGTGGAGGGAGCCGGAGCTGCTAGCCCGCCTGCGGACACATGCCAGGAGGGGCATGGTGCCACGGCTAGGTATGTGTTACGTCAACACACTTTTATCTTCCATATGGGTATCACAGTTGTATGTGTCCAGCAAATGGGGGAGGGACCATCCGGGGTTGGCTGTGGTGGTGTTATCAGGTGTGGGGTGGTGGGTCTGGCTGGGTGGGAGGGCACACACCTGGGGGTAGGGTGGCTTTGCTACGGGATTGTACTGATGTTCCTTTCTCCATGTTTGCACCACAGGCCTGGAGGAACACTGCCTTGCCTATGATCTTCAGCGGCAGGAGGAACAGAGGGAAGCCAGGCGGGACAAGGGCCCTCACCGTCCACTGGACTGGCCCGATGATGGTGAGTGCCATAACTCCATTATTACTATTGCATGCTGTGTAACAGGGTGGGCAGCGGGGCATGGCCACCATCCATTGACACCACTGCCATGCACGCGACTTATTACAGTCAACACTGTCTAGTGGCAATGCATGTCTGGGAGTGCATCGATGGTGGTCCATGCATGCACTGGGTACATGGTTCTGCCACTGCCTTTGCACCACATAGCCATGTCACTAAATGGCCACGGTGATACTGTGCGTGACTTGGCAGGTGGGTGTGTGCAGCATTCCACATGGCTGTATGTGCCTGGGTGGGCAGGTCATGTGGACGTGATCACTGTGGGTAGTCACACACCATCACAGAGGTATGTCCCACGGCCGTATGCCATGCACAGTGGGTGGGCTGTATGGGGCTGTGCATTCACACCTATTGACTGTGCTCCCTTGTCCTAGGTACACGCCATCTCCAGGAGATCAGGAAGGTACTTAGGGAGATCCTCCAGGTGGCAAGGGCATCGCTGGACATCCTCCGCAGAATAGATGACACCAGGGTCCTGCAGAGGCACTGACCAAGACGGAGCCAGAGTGGGGAGCGGCGCTCCTGCTAGGGTCCCTCAGCCCCTGAAATCCCTTCCCCCTGACCCACCCTCACACCCTCCTTTCCTGTCCCATTTGTCCACCCTGCCCCTTACCCACCCCCACCTTGTTTGTGGCCCTCCCCCACCTTGTATATATTTTGTAAATAGTCTTGTAAATAGTTAACTTTTATATGTGATTTCAATACAGTTATTTTCATACGAATACTGTGATGGTCTCTGATTTGCAGCAGGCTATAGGTGCTCAGCTGCAGTGGTGTGCATGGCATTAGGGGTGGTGCGGTTATGGGTATGTGTGTGTGTCCGTGTGGAGGTGACTATGGTGTGGGGGTAGCTATCAGTCAGTGTCTGTGGTGAGTGTTGTGCCCTGTGCACTGGATGACTGTGTGCAGTGGTCCATGGTGCATGCTCTGTGTCCATGGCGCCCCTATCAGCCCATTCATGGCCTGTGCAGCTGACACACATGCATGTCTGTGACCTGCATGGTCCGCTGGCATGTCAGTGGTGGCAGTCCCTGCAGGGCAGCCACTGTACCCATCACACTGCTGGATTGCCTCCTGTCACTGGTGTGGTGCATGTCTGCCTCGGGTGACACTGTGGCCTCCACAGTTGTTGTCCCACCTCCATGCTGTGCCTTGAGTGTGTTGCAGGGGATGTGCACCACTGTCTGTGACTTGTGCTCCGGGCAAATGATGGTGGTGTATGGGTCCACAGTGCCTGCACATGGTGGCTGGCACTCCAGTGCCATGGAGGACTGTGGGTTGTGTGTACACAGTTTACATGGGCCCACGCTGGGGGCTTGGTTGCCCTGCCACTGCGTCCCTGTGTTGTTGTGCCCTTGGGTATGGGTGGGTGTCTGTCCATGCACTGTGTGGCATCCAGTGTGGTGCATGCTTCTACGCACCACTGTGGGTGTCTGTGCTGGCTGTTGTGGCCAGTGCTGGGTCAGGGTGTGTCATTGGGATACTGTACAGGGTGCTGTACCACTGGTGGTGGTGTCCGGGGCAAGCCCTGTCCCATGTGGGGTACCTCATGTGCCAACACATGGTTGGTCTCTCAGCAGTACCTCGGGGGGACTGTGCGTGGTGGCACTGTGCATGCCATTGTTGCATTGCTGTGTGCTGCCACCCGCTGATGGGTGCTTGTGGTGGGGCTGCCTTGCATGGTTCTGTGGTGCACAGGGTTGCAGTGTCACAGTGGGGGTGGTGGCATGCATGGGGTTTCCTGCAGTGGTGGTCGCTGCTCCTGGGGAGGGTGTCTGGGGTCACAGTACAGGGTGTGCTCTGCATTGGGGGGATGCTGTGGCACAGGGTGGTCAGCCCTCCTTGTGTGCCAGTCACAGCTTGCTGGGGGGTGTGATGGGGCACCATGGCCAAGCTGTGGGTTGTTTGCTTGTCTCCATGGGCCGGTGGTTATTCCAGCCCTCCCCCAATTGTGCAGTGCATGGGGTGTGGGGGGATGATGTCTGTTCTGCTGTGTGTTCCTGTGCCCATATGTGGCATGGGTGGTGGGCCCCTACCTCCCTGGTTGTGCAGTTGCATTGCTCTGCTGCTGGGGAGCTTCCCTGGTTGTGCTATGGCACCTCTGGACTGCTCAGCTGCACATCCCTTGTTGCGCTATGGCGCATCAGATCTACTCAGCTTCCCCTCCCTAGTTGCGCTATGCTGCAGGTGGTGTGATATTCAGTCGTCGGCTGCAGGCGCAGTTTGGCCTGCTCTGTTTTTGAATATCGTGCCTCTTGCGCATGGGAGCAATGGACTTGCGCTTGCTCCTGCTATTGCGCACTTTTTGGGCGCAGTTTGAATATCTGGGCCATATATGTTCTTTCCTCTTTTGTTGGTAACTGTGGCATTCATTTTTAGATTAAATAACAGGGATAAATGGCACACAGGGGTAACATGGATTGTAAAGATGACAATGAGGAGCATAAAGATTGTATTTTTAAAAACTAGAGTTGTATCTGTACAGTAAACAAAACTATTTATGATTTAAATTCAGATCCTCTTCCCTGATGAAGCCTATGTGTTGGTGAAACATTAGGCTAGGACAGGGGATCCTGCTCAGTGTAAATAAAGCAGCAAGAAAGCTGGATTACTCATGTATCTGTCTGTGTGGCTTCTATTTCTTGCCTTTGTCTTTTTGGTTTTTTGTTTTTTTTAATTTCGCTAAACTAGCCTCCAACTACATTCAGAACTACTAGCATCACAGGGGATCCACCAATAACTGTTTCTGCTTCTTTTAGAACCCTTAGATAAATCCCATCTGGTCCCATCACCTTATTCTCCTTTAAGGCTTCCAATCCCTTCTGGACTCTCTCCTTCAAGAATGGACTTGGGGTAGCTGGCCCAGTGGTGCTGAGGGTTGAGGTGCTGGATGCCACACCTTGCACGATGCCAACAACCCAAGTTCTGGAGCAAGCTCAGGTTTTGGGGGGTTGGCAGGGAGAGAGTGAGATGGATCGAGCACCTGCTGGGCTCTTCTCCTCTCCTGGGTGGAGGGTGTGGGAATGCTCGACACTCTGGCAGCCCCTGGTGGAGACAAGGGTTGCCACAGAGTGTCTGAGCTGCATGTAAGGGAGCGTGGCTGATGCAGGCAGGGTTGCCGTGTGCCACATCATCAGATGTGCACCACACACATGGGGGAGAGGGAGGCACCTACAGGAGGAGAAAGGAGAGAAATACCCCTCAAGCCTGGATAGGTGATGGCTCTGCAAGTCCCTCCGCCACACATCCAAAGCTGGTTCCCCGCCACTGCCCCTTGCGGTCTCTCCGGGTTTCTGTCCCCTGACCCAGGGAACCGAGATGAACTTGAAGATGGTGGGGGAACACAGAGGATGGTAGATCGAGTAGGTGAGAGCAGTGGCCTGAGAGAGTTCTGAGCTGGCGGGCCAAAAAGATAAGTAAAAAAAAAAAGAATGGACTTGTGTCCACTCTCCCCCATTCTTGTTGCTTACTGCACCATGCTGGTCTGTCCTGCTACCCTCTACTGTGAAGACCAAGCAGAAGTAATCATTTAGTATTTCTGCTTTCTCACCAGATGCCAAGAAACAACTGGTCCAATCCATTTTCCTATCATTGGTTGATTACACTGATTTCCTCTACAGCCAATGCCCCAACTCTTACATGGCTAAACTGGACACACTTTACCATTGAGCACTGAGGTTTATAACGGGACTTCCCTTCAACACGCATCACTGCACCCTATATGCGGCTGTGGGGTGGACATCACTAAAGTTCAGGCGCCACAGAAATGCCGCTCTCTGGACCTATAGAGCCATCTCTAATAAGCTGCCTAACTATATCTCCTGCTGTCTTCCCCTGAGTATAATTGGGAAATACGTGTTAAGAAGTTACTCAGCTATTACACTTAAAGTACCCAAAGCAAAATCCCGCCTTGGTAGGGCAGGCATAAGCTTCGTGCTACCTACCTTATGGAACGATCTACAAAAATCCCTCAAATTAAGCACTCTAACCGGTATAAATGCCTTCAAGATACTTTATTTCCATACAATCAGAGAAGTATGTAACTGCTTCACCCACTCAGACCCAGTATCGGTGTCTGCACTGGTATATAGCCACACCTAGACCCAATTTTAAGTACTGACCCCCCCAGCTAGCTCCTCACAAGCCTAATTGTTCTCTCTCTTATCCTCCTGTCTGATCAGCACTAGGCCCATCCAACCCCTTATCCTTCCTTTTCCCAACCTCGGATAGGAGCTCACTACCCCTGGGTTGTGACATCCTACCATGCCCCGTACTTTATAGCATTCAATCCCGGGGCTCACACACACTCCTTTTCTCCATCCACCTTCTCTACATCCCGTTTTACCAACTCTCTGTGCATCGTGCCCTCCTAGCCTTTCTTCCCCTACTTCCCTCCCTTCCCCCCTACCTTCGCCTCTACCTGGTGTATATTTTTATTTTTATTTTTTTCTTCTGTTACTTCCTCCTTCAACCTTAGATAACCTGCTTTATCTTCCTGTAGACATTTCTATGTATGTAATCTGTATAATATCTGTATATTCTATGTACATATGAACTTCTTTTTCTTCCTCTCTGTAAACAGTATTATCTGTATTGCCTTGTAAATACCTGTGTTGACCTGTATATACAATTGTTCATGCTCCACCCAGGTCCACCTTGCAAATGAGCTTCTGCTCAAGGATGAATGCCTGGTTAAATAAAGACTTGATTGATTGATTGATTGCTTTCTCTTGATCTTCCTCTGTGCATCAGCCCCCCCACCCTACTGAGTCTCACTGTCCCTCCCCTTGTCTTCCTCTTCCCCCCACAAAACCTTGTCTCCTTTTTTAACCTCCTTAGCTATCCTATCCTCTTTTAGTGTTTTAGCTGCCCTCACCTTCTTTCCTGCCTCCCTTTATTTTACCAAATATATCTCCCTGTCTTCATCCTTCTGGGTCTCCTCATATTTTCTAAATCCAGATTATTTCTTTTTAACTGCCTTTGCCACCTCCTGAGAGAACTATATCAGCTTCTTCCTCTTCTTTCCCTTGCTCATTTCCTTTAAAATGTATGTCATTGCCTACTGGTATGTCCTCTATAATTTTTCTCCATTGAGCCTCCACTCCCCCTCTGCTTTCCCACTATCTTCTATGCATTCTCTGAGGCAGTTTCTCATTTCCTTAAAATCTGCCCTCCTGAAGTACAGGACCCTTGTCTTAGTGTGTTTTTTTCACTGTCCTGTCCATATGCCAAACCACACAGTATGGCGATCACTTGAGCCAAGGGGACTACCCACTGTGTTGTCAGCAATGCTGTCTCTGTTTGTAATTTAAGTGCCAAATCCAGCACTGCCCCATCCCTAGTGGGCTCCAAAACCAGCTGCCTGAGAAATGCCCTTTGTATGGAGTCAAGGATGGCCCTGCCTCTTGATGTAGCAGAGGCAAGAACGCGCCTCCATCCACATCCAGCAGATTAAAGTCCCCCATTATCAAAACTTCCCTCTTGCTGGTCATTTTGCTAATGGATTCCTCTGGGCTCTGTCTAATTCCTCCCCCATGTTGGATACCTGTACACCACCCCTGTTCTGATAACAGCCCCAGACTATTTCTTTAGGCTGACCCATAGTACCTTCAGCTCTTCACTGTCTCCCTGTTGCCCCTGTAGCTCAGTGGTCCTAATACATACCTTAACATATAAAACAACCCCTCTGCCTTTCCTCTCTGACCAGTCCTTCTGGAACATGATGTATCCTGGGAAGTCCACTTCCCAGCTATGGTTGTCATTGTGTCATGATACCTTTATAGCCACTAGATCCAGGTCTGCCACCACAATAATTGCCTCAAGTTCAGGCATATCTGAAGGGGAAAGCAGTTTACAAAGCAATGTGTTCGAGTCAGCTAGAGAAAGTATGGTATACAAACAAACACAGCAGCCATTATGCAAACAACTACTGCCCACACATAGTCATGCACAACTGCATACAGTATCTGTTTTAATCAGAGAGGGAATGTTGACCAGGAAACAAGGAATTTAATTAGCCTGTTAAAGAGTGCAAAAGAACCTTTATCATCCACTTAGGCAGCTACTGCAGACATCACCTCTGACAGGGCAGCACCCTACCAATACTGCACTTCACCGTCAGTTGTGGGTATGACCCCAGGTCCCCTATGCAGGACTTGAAATTCTACCTCAAAGGTGATTGTGCTAGCAATTAAGCCATATGTTGACTAAAAAATGCTGTATATCAAAGTTCAGTTTAGTTTATTTTTCTTAACCAAGGTAAGTCCACTGAAATTCAAAGATTCCATTTACAGGGACAACCCAACTTTTAATTAGAAGCAAATATAAAATACTTTCATACATTAGAAACAACCATATACAAAAACAGTATGCTTCAAAGTGCAACATGCTGTTTCAAACTATGTACAAGAATAAATTACACTAAAATGCATAGCAAATAATTCAATACAATATTAGGATAAGCTAATTTGGTAATTTAACATAAAAGTGGAGTACTACAATCAAGCCACTACAATGGTTCTAAAATAATTCATTAATTTTTTAAAGAAGATCCAATAGTCCACTTTTGTCTATGTATTAAAAAAAGGTTGTTAACATTATGGACAGATATAGTAATTGTGGAAAGATCATTAAAATACAGAATTTATTTCTCTGCCAAAACATATTATGTAGTGAGTTGAGGAATGAAAACTTGACTTCAATAAAGATTTATCATCATTGATGTTGCTTTTACTTCATTGCATATCTCAGTCTCACCACTTCTGTGCATGTGTATTTTTGTACTATATCAGAATATAATTGCCTTTAGCTTCTAAATTCAGTGACAGGACTCTGCACCTGTCAGGCCACATTATTTCTGATAACCCAAGCATGAGAATATATGAAAAATGCCACTTCATTTTGAAGCTGGAAAGGTTTTTCTTATACATCAATATTCTAGTTATATCCCTTTGAATTATGTTGCTAAAACTTTCATAATCCAAAAATTATTGGGGGAATCCTTCTGAGACACCATTCATGTCAGTCAGTTCATGTTCAGTAAAGTTTCTAGTTGCAATACATTAAGTGCTGTTTCCTCTTAAAAGCCTTGTTTTGAAGTGTTCCCCAGAGAATACAGTAATAACAAAATCCTCCACCCATTAAACTGTAACACTCCATTTATTTACTTTTCTTTTAAAGGCTACAATAGAAAATGACACTCACAGCAGCTGAAGTGTGCTTACAGCATTTAAGAGTGCATTAAACTGTTCAGGAGAAATATAAACCCAAGGGTTTGAACAAAAGCATGTGAGTAACCTGCAAGTGGTCCACCTTTAGATACTGTACAAACTTCGAGGTAGGAAGAAGTGTACTGCCAAAGCTCAAAGGATTCTGATATAAACTAGATTCAAGATTATGTTAGTGAAATTAATACAATTAATAGATTTATACTAGGTTTACTGGGTGAAAAAATTCAAAAGTAGGTGAATTGCCTACTGGGATTGTCTCTCACTCCTATTGGGTGAATTATACCAAAGAAAGCTTTGATCTGAAGTAATTATCTAACCTATTTCTTAAAACCCCAAAAGGTTGTTTGATTAGCTGTCTCTTCAGGCAATCAATTCCATATTCTTGCCTACCTAATAGTAAAATAAGTATTTCTTTTTTTTTTTTTTTGTACTTTCTCTTTTTCTCCTCCTGGTTGCCCTCGCCACTCTACTCCTTCGGGCTAGCTCAATGTCTTCCAGTCCCTACTGAGTCTGCCCCTAGAGTGCCTTCTGGTGACTCCCTACCTGCCTCCTTCACCTTTGCACAGTGGGGTCTGCCCGTAATTGCGGACTGGGTGGCTGGAGCTGCCGTCATCCAGAGTGCCGCGGGTTGTTTTTCCGTTTTTTCTGTCCCCCTCCCTCCCACTGACGACGCCTGCTCAGGCGGAACGTGCTTACGCATGCCTGCCAAGTGCCGGATGACGTCCTCCCCTCCCAACTCTCTGTGGAGTCGCCGCCACCTGAGGGTCGGTGCTCCCAACTGGCCTCACGGGCCAAGGGGTGCACCAACACCCTCTGTATCCTCCCCGAAGGAGGAGCATCCATGGGGATGCTCGATCCTCCTTCCCCCTGCTGACCCCCGACGACCCTGGCTTGTTCCCGAACCTGGGTCACCGGCGAAGCGCGAGGTGTGGCGTCCAGCGCCTCAACCCTCAGTGCCACCGGGCCGGCGAAAATAAGTATTTCTCTTGTTGGTATTTACCCTGATGATAAGAAGTTGCTTATTATGGGACCTTAGGTTAGGTAGTCTAATGTAAAACCTCAACGCACATTGGGACATTAGGTCTGGGGAATGGAGGATTTTAAATAGCAGGAGTAGATTGCCCCTTAGTCTTTTGCTTTGCAGATCAAATGATCTGGTTTACATGAGTCTGTTCTTGTAAGTTTTATTTTTTTTAACCAGGAAACCATTTTCGTTGCCCTCTTTTGCACCCTCTCCACCAATTTCCCTGTCACACTTCAAGTACAGGCTCCAAAATGGAGATCTATACTCTTCAGTAAGTATGGTCTAACATAAGTTCTATATAAAGGAATCAGGCAGTGTTCATTTTTGGAGATGAAAATACATTGTACCATTTTAAGCATTCCATTTGCTGTTCCTGCAACTTTTTTACAGTTGTCTGCTTTAGATAATCTATCATTAACCATAACTCCCAAGTCCTAGTCCTTATTCATAGATTGTATCTGAATAGTAAGTAATAGGGCTGGGAGAATGTGGTGAAGTTCTGACCCTTATTAAATAAGGACCGGAACATGGTGAAGTTCTGATTAGTTCTGATTTATTGACCAATATTTGAAAAAATGTGAAGAAATTCATAAAAGTGGTCAAAGTTGCTCACATTTTACTCAGCGGCCCAAAGGAAATAATTTAATGGATTATTTGTATAAAAATTAAAGTAAAACTGCTAAATAAAAAAGCAATCTGTCACTACTAACCCCTTCATGGCTGGCCTATAATGGTGGCATATCCTTCACGGGCCCGTGACATGAGTGTGCTGGGAGAGAGAGACAGACAGACAGATAGATGAAATACCTATATCATAGCACCATTAAGCACTGCAGGCACTGCCAGGCAGCTAAGATTTCTTTTTTTATCAATGGTGCTGCATGGGTATTACTTTGAGGATGTTCCAGTAAGAGCTGAAAAGCCAAAGAAATGGATATGAATGATCAAATGTGCAGCACTCCAGAGCCCACCCACCTCTACCCATGTGAATGATGCAACTGCTTTGCATGCCCCAATGTACTGTGGTATATGGTACACTATCTGGTCCAAGAGGTGGTAATTTCTTCTAATACTATGACTATTTCTACTGAATCTGATCAACATGCTAAGAATGCTGAATCCTTAAAGAAGAAAAATGAAAGACATAGTCATCACCACCCAGGCAGGCAGCCAGTCACACATTGCATTGGTCAAGTGCAGTGCAGTTATAAAAAAGTTTGCCAATGCCACCTGAAGACCTGATGACGTACAACACAACACAATGACATCCTTCCAAATTCCTCAGTTGCTTGCTGCCAGCCACTGCCAAGTAATTTAAGTATCACAAATAAAATATAGCAGTATAATAATCTCAGCCTAGTTACTGTAAGTGAGATGTAACCAGGCTAGCATACTACTCACACACACAAACAACAAAGAAATTATATGAATTTTCAATTTAGTAGCATTTTTTTCTGTGAAGTATTTGCAGCCAGCATACGGACATTTAATTGCATCTTTTTTTGCCGCGGTCAAGCTGCTGTGGGCTTATCGCCGAATCGCTGAGTTACCACCTGCATAGTGGTCACGGCTAATTGGTAGATGCGGTGACTTGAGTATGGCGACATTATCAGTGCGACTATCTTGCACTATCTTGGTCTATCTTGCATCTTACTTTAATTACACTGCACAAACAATTAACTAAAGCAGCTTTTTGTGGTTTCTTAACACAGTACACGGCTACAAAAGCAGAATGGTACAGCACATATTCATTCCAGTTTTATATGCTGATAACCATGGAGTATGTGCAATCACAAAAGGGGAAGCAGAAATTGTGCTTCCAGAATTACCTGTATATTAAAGAAAAGGACGGTAGTGATGGTAAGGTCATCTGGAGATGTGAACAGAGATCATACAAAGCCAGAATGCACACTGTTGGGGACACAATTTCCAAGAAGCCCTAAGAGCACTATCATGCACTACTGTATGGTCATGTGGAAGATATTAAGGCATGAAGCAACATGAAGCATAAGGTTTGTGAGTCTGAGGAATCAACTCGTAATGTGGTTCATTGAGCACTCCAAGATGTTGCTATAAGCCATGCACACTTGCTGCCAACGGTGGAAACACTTAGACAAGATGTCAGGAGACACAGGCAGCATGGGGGGCCAAGTGACACAGACATTGAGCAGTACTCATTAACAGTTAATAATGAAACTTTCCTGAGAATTAACCAGGAAGGCATTATTATAATTACTAGTGTCAGTGACCTAAAAATTATAAACGAGCAGCCGCATTGGTTTTGAGATGGAACATTTAGTGTGGTTCCAAATGAGGATGATCAGCCGTACACTGTGAACACCCTTGTACATGGGGTTAACAGGCCATGTGTTTATGCACTTCTGCCTGGCCGTAGTGAGTCCATTTACAGAAAATTCTTTTGCCACCTAAAAGAACTGTTGGGAGGCAAGATGAAACCCATCACAGTCATGACGGATTTTGAAATTGCTGCCATAAATATTTTGCGGCAGATGGTCCCTACAGCTGAGCTAGCAGGCTGTAATTTTCATCTAGGGCAAGCTATTTGGAGATGGGTGCAACAGGAGGGGCTGCAGCAAAGATATGTGCTGGACAAAGCCTTTGCACACAAAGTAAGATGTTTGCTGGCATTAACTTTCATGCCCAAGGATATGGTGGAAAAGTCATGCAGGACGACGAGGGTTATGAGGACCTACAATGCCTGTTTGATTACTTTGAGGACAATTACATTGGCAGGCTGTCAAGGAACAGAAAAAATAGAAGACAGCCTAGGTTTTCTATTGGTTTTTTGGAACCAGCATTCTAGGGTTATCAATGACCTGCCCCGTAGCAACAATGCACTAGAAGCCTGGCACAGGGCTTTCTCGTGCACAGTTTCCATAAGCCACCCAACACAAGCAAAAGTTGCTCAAAAGCTTCGGCAGGAACAACACGCTGTGGCACTGCAAAGGCAACAGCTGGAGCTGGGGCAACAAGCTCCTCATAAAAACAGCAAGTACTCAAGAATAAATCAAGTGTTTACTGCAATATGTAAAAACGTTGCAAACAGAGTACCTAAACAATGCCTGCTAGATATTGCCACTGTAATTGAAATAAATGTTGCCTGATAAAAAATGTATTCACACAGTTTGCACATTGCACATTGTGACACTTGCACTTCTTTTGAATTGTATATGCAGCATTTGCACACTGCTTCCCCATACATAAAGTCTGCACATTATTTTACCGTACGTTATTGATTTTTTAAAATGATTTTAAAGTTTTTAATACAGTTTTACAATTGAATCTGAGTAAATCTTCACCACACATAAAGTTTTCACTAAGATTTTAACGTTTTTATTACTGTGGACTTGATTAATAAAGTTTTGTTATTGAATCTGATTGTTTTGTCATCACTGAGTTGCAACTGGCTGTTTGGATGTGTATGAGAGCTGCAACAGGCTGTTTGGATGTATAAGACAGTGCTGAATCTGAGTGTTGCCACATCATCAATGAGCTGCAACTGGCTGTTTGCGATTGTGACTTTTTGTCTGCTAAGAGATCGCAACTGCGATGTATTTAACAGCAACGATATAGTAAGGCAATCAAAGTAGTAACAATCATTTGACCATGCAACCAAAGTACCGCTATCTATTGTCCGCAACCAAATGTCCGGGAACGAAAGGTCCTTACACGTTGCAGCCAAATACTGGGGGAAATGAGAACTATACAAATAGCATTCAGTTTGTGAACCTTCAGGCATCTGCTATTCTATAACTGCACAAAAATTAAAACAGTATAGTCAGGACCCAGGATCAGTTGCTGTGGGCAAAAAAGTGACAAGTAGTAGTAATAAGGAGTAGGACTGGAGTAAGTACAAAAAGTGATAAATAAGTAGTAGTCTTGACTTGTGAGGGCAAAAACCGATAGTAGTAGTAGTAGTAGTTGTAGACAGCAGTACCCTACCTTCCAGATCAGATATTGTTACCAGATACCTCCAAGTAAGTTTGTGACATGAAATGCAGTTGCTTGCTGTATTTGGACTCTGAACCCATTGATGTTATTTTTTTTTTCTATTCTGTGCTCCTCATGTGATCATAGTTGCCTGGCCTAGTCCATCCTGGCCTGAATTGTTGCAATTAATTGCTACCTCATGTAGTAGACTGTATTCACAAAAGATTTTCACCACAGGCCCATATTCTTGAAAGTGTTTTGTACATAGGGCCTGCTTGGAGCAGTCAGTGTACGTTTTATTCAGGTATCATATTTGAAATTAAAGTGAGGAATGTTGACTTTGAGAAACATGAGGCACTCAGCATGTTCTGGTGTCAAACAGGATTGTGTGCCAATAATGACATTACCAGCTGAACTGAACAATTGTTCTGAACATACGCTAGTCGGAGGGCAATTCATGTACTTCATTGCAATGTTTACTAAAGCAGGCCACATAGTTTGTTTGGATTTCCAGTATTTCAAAGGACTACCATTCCAGCTGATATTGAGCTCTACCAGGTACTGTACATTTCAATAATGGTCTGTGCTGAGGTTGTGTTACCAGATGCAGATGAAGAAGATGTTACAATAAAATCTTCTAAGTGACTCCAGAGACATGAAACTGAACCAAGTGGCTGTGGGACATTGCTATGCTTGGCTGGTGGTGAAGAAGAAGATTCTGCTGCAGTGACTGAGGTGGAAGAGGGAGAAAATTCCACAACAGTAGAGGATGGTCTACCTGATGCTGTGCTACTGTGTTGTGAAGAAGATTTTGAATGTAGTGCTGTTGCTGTACTCTGTTCCGTGACAGCATGCACCTCGTCAATTATTTCTTGTTTGTTTCTCTCGAAACAAGTGTCATCAGATAGATCATAGTAGATAGATCTAAAACTGCTGCTGATTGTACTTATAATATAACATTGTGTATATACTGCTGATAACAACTTTTGGGTTCTGAATAGGGTTAAAATTTATTCCCTATCTAAAAGCCCTGTCTGCGGTATAGGGCACTGTGGGATATTGGAGGACTGAGTGCACTGGTGACATACTGTAGCACCAGCCTCTCCTTTTCCTGAGCACTGCTCACTGCTACAAAGGATTCTAGCAATTTAAAAAGCCTGATTTCATACTAGGTGTAGCCTTTTTAAAGGCTAAAAGCATTTCTTTTGTATTTTAAATCATACTGCAAAACCGGAAGTTGCGGAAGAACGCACTTTCGGTTATCGCGCTTAAAAACGAGCATTTAGCGAGCGAGGCGAGCATGTGTGGGGCCGCACGCAGAGATGCACACAGAGACATGCGCGTCTTGCATGTGTCTACCATGTCCACCAGGACCACCAGGGTCAGGCAACCCCACTAAGGCACATCCAGCTGAGGAAATAGAAAATTACTAAATCACTACTTTTGTACCCTTATTTAACACAGACCATGAAGAGAGCAAACAAAATGTGTTCGGAGTGTGAAATGTATACCATTGGTAAGCAAGACCCTAAATTCTTATATGATAAATGTATCCTAATTGGGAATTTACAGGAGGAAATTAAAAAACTGCAGCCAAGTGAAAATATGAGCTCTGACATTAAAGCACCCGAAGAATACATTGACCATATGTCACTACTTGTAGAAGCCAATACTTCCACCTCAAAATGTCTGAGAAACTCTTTCTCTAATGATCTACCACTTAACTGCTTACCACTCTCTATATTAGCTGAACATCCAACTAATTCCTCTACTCCTTTAATCACCAACACTAAAAACTTTGTGGACCCCCCCTCACAGTTTGTGAACTGGTCTTTAACTCCCCCAAAAAGGCATACAAAAAATAAAATTGTTGCCAAACCATATATGATCCCATTCTCAAATTCTTTTGAACCCCTCAATGAACTGGCTGAGGAAGTGTCCGATAGCACCTTTGGCACCACTGAGTATATACATGACAAACCAAATATGAGCAGTCACAAGACATCAGAGAATGAAATAACTGAAATCTCAGCATTTAAATCTCCCCAGGATACTACTCCCCTGAACACTCCCTCTGCACCTAAATCTTTACATACTTCCAACATGTGTTTACCAAAAAAACAGATATATGTACTAGTTGACTCCATAACAGAATATATTGACTGAACTGTTTGTAACCCTGACAAAGAAAATCGGACTTGTTCTAGCTATAGAGGAGAAAAAATAGTGGACCTTACTTCCTTGACAAAAGTACTTTTGTCTTGGAAAAAATCCCTTAGTGGTTATTCATGTTGGTTCGAATGATATCGCACAATCCCCACTTCATCAGATTAAACAAGACTATGTGGCTTTATGTAATGTACTAACTGATCATGGTTGCAGTATATGTTTGTCTGAGGTTCTACCCATTCCAAGAGCAACTAGATACATTAACAATAAAATAAAAGCATTAAATGAATGGATTCGTAAGTGGTCTTATCAACAGGGCATAAGCTGCTTAACTCATTGGGAGGAATTTGAGGACAGGCCCTCACTTTTCTGTTGGGATGGTCTACACCTCAGCAGAAGAGGTAGTTCAATATTAGGATGAAAGATAACAAATTTCATAAACAATCATTTAAACTAATAGGAAGGGGGGAGATGGGGACCACCCCCATCTCTTGTAAAAACAGCCCATGTATACCTCATTTGACAAACTTCAATATTCTTTCTTTAAATGCCAGATCACTCACAACCACCAAACTTGCTGAACTCGAAATTTTAGCTAAAACTTCAAACTTAGCTTTAATAGCAATCACTGAAACTTGGGGGAATACGGCTAAAAAGTGGAGAGCAGAGATTTCTGGTTTTAAACACTATTTCAAAAACCGAGTGGACACAAAAAAAGGTGGTGGGGTTAGTCTGTATGTTCGTGATGATATTCCATCATATGAATCAACAACTATCATACATTCTGAAAGTATCTGGGTTCATATTAGGCCCACCAGTACCCATCAATTTCTTATAGGTACCTGTTATCGTCCTCCTTCCTCTGATATTGATCAAACCAACCAACTTTGCAGTGAAATCACCTAACTAGCTAATAAAGACCCAGTCCTTATTTTAGGGGACTTCAATCTTCCCACTATAAACTGGGATGCATTCTCTGGAATTAATAAACATGATGAACAGTTTCTGTCAGTTATAATTAATCTGGGACTAACTCAATGTGTAAACCAACCAACTAGGGGACTAATATATTAGATCTAGTTATAACTAACCCTGAGACACACATATCTGATATTCAATTACTCAATCCTCTGGGAAATAGTGACCATTTGTCTCTTTCTTTCTTTCTCTATTCAATTGCCTCTACTACCCAAAAACTAACCAACTAAAAATAAAAAAATATAACAGGACAGACTTTATAGCTATTAATCAACAGATAAAATCTATTAACTGGGAACAAATAATGCATCTAATGAACACTGAAACAGCCTGGAGCTATTTAAAAACTAAGATATTGGAACTGGAAAAAAAATATGTCCCCAACAAACTCAAGTATAACAATAAAGGGAAAATCCCCCCATGATTCAATGGCAAAATCAAAACACTAATTAAACAGAAAAAGAAATTATTTACAGCTTTAAAAAAGTGCTCATTAGATCAAGAAACTATTCTTCTTCCGAAATACAAAGAGGTGGTTAGACAATTAAAGAAAACCATTTTATTAGCTAAATGTAATTTTGAATTTAAAATTGTGCACACCAAAGATAACCATAAGGCTTTATATACTTACCTAAATGGTAAGAAAAGTAACAACAATATGATAGGCCCCTTGGTATGCAATAACATGACTATAACATCTGATATTGAAACAGCTTCTGACCTGAATAAATACTTTTCATCTGTTTTCACTCCTGAACTTATTAAAATTATTCCTACTACAGTGGACTTTAAACTTGAAACATATGAAACTCTGTTTCAGGACATTCAGTGGGTCTTTGATACCTTCAAACATTATACTAGTTCTGGTCCAGATAAAATTAGTTCTAGATTCCTCATAGAAACTAAGGATACAATAATCTCCCCCCCCCCCGACTATCATATTTAAAAAATCACTGCATGAATCCTCAGTCCTAGATGACTGGCATACTGCCACTGTCACGCCCATTTTTAAACAAGGCTCTCATTCTAAAATTGAAAACTACAGACCCATCAGTTTAACATCTATACCATGTAAACTCATGGAAAAAATAATTAAATATCAACTTGAAAAAGAAATGTCTATATTAAATATTAATGATGAGTATCAACATGGCTTCAGAACAGGTTATTTATGTACTATGAACCTGATTAGTTTTTACAATCATATTAGTTCCAACCTTGACTGTAAAATACCTACAGATGTCATTCTTTTGGATTACAGCAAGGCCTTCGATAAAGTATCACATGGTATTCTGATCAATAAACTTAATTGGTTAGGCTTCTCAGCACCCATCATATCTTGGATAAATAACTGGTTGTGCGGTAGAACACAGAGGGTTAGGGTGAATGGGGTGATTTCAGGTGTGGATTTGGTGGCAAGTGGTGTGCCACAGGGTACCATCCTGGGTCCGGTATTGTTTAACCTTTTCATCAGCGACATGTATATCTCACCACACAATACAATGGTTAAATTCGCTGACGATACCAAACTTGGAGGAAAGGTAAACACCCCTACTAATTGTCATAACTTGACTTTGGATATCTCACTAATTGAACAATGGGCCAGTACTAATAAGATGTATTTTAATATAGCTAAATGTGCTGTAATACATTTTGGAAAAGACAACCCAAAACAAAAATACTACTTGAATAATAGTATAATTAGGGCATCTTCTATAGAAAAGGACTTGGGCATTATGGTGAATAACAAACTATCATCTACATCACATTGTTCAAAAACTGCTAATCAAACAAATGATTTACTGCATAGAATCAACAAAACATTTATTTCTAAATCAGAAGAATGCTTATTGTCACTGTGCAGGTCACATGCAAGGCCATATCTTGATTATGGATCACCATTTTGGAGTCCTTACTTAAAGGAAAATATCAACAAAATCGAACAAATACAACATAGAGCTACCAGATTAGTATCATATCTTACTCATTTAGAATATGATAGTAGATTTAAAAAAACTGGACTACACTCTCTACAGCAAAGACGAACCAGAGGTGACCTCTTACAATTGTTCAAAATACTTAAATCACCTGAACAAATGAGACAATGTGTATTGCTTATTCAACAAGAAAGATTGTACCAAGGCTACATAATAGACAATTGGAAATAGAAAAAGTAAATAACAACAAGAGATTAAACTATTTTACTATCAGATCACCCAGATTATGGAATAAATTACTTCAAGAAATTGTCGACTCAACAAATATATCAATATTCAAGAATAAATTAGATAATTGGATGAATAAATGGGACTTGGGTGAATGATCCATCAATGTGGTGGACAATCCCGATGGGCTACCAGCCTACTTTTGTCCAAAAAAACAAGTAAACCAAGTAATCATCATCACTCAAAAGTTGCTTCAGTTTGTATCGTGGGTCCAAGATTGTTGTTTTAATGTAGCATTCAGAATGAAGTATTTTACAGTTTGTCATCTTCTGCAATGTTTTTGATCGTACGTCTCATTAGATCTTGTTTTTTCTGGAGGGCAACCTGCATGTGTCAGCACCACTGGCAGCCTGTGTGATCATGGAACTGTCTTGCTTCTTTAACTTTTCCCTAATCAGATTCAATCTGAATTTGAACATTTTTATTACGGGTATCACCTGGCTCAGAGTTGTTATGTTTGCACAAACCTCCCTTGTGATTTCTTCAAATGGCTGGAGCAGGAAAATTAGAAACTCCAGCATGGCCCACTGTGGTGGAGTAATATGGTTCCATGTCATAATACCGATCACAAAACAGCAATCGCTATTACGGCGAGCGTATATTGCCAAAAAGCAAATCAGCAATATACACTTCAAGGCAACCCGACAACCAGAATATTAAAAAGCATTTTTTTGGGGGGGGTGTATTCCCCATCCCCCTGAACCCCCCTGAATTAAGATTCTCAACTCCAGGGGAGTGTATGTTGGGAAGGGGGCAGAATCTGGATTTCGCAAAAAATTAAGTCCCGCGGCCACAGGCAGCAGCAAAATGTTCTTGCTCCTGATCCCACCCCCAAAGCCAGAGAATGAGCAGTACCTGCTGTGCCAGAGCAAGCCACCCACACCACATGGCTAGCACAGCAGCAGCAGTTACACCAGTGCCCTAAAACCCCTTCCCTGTCTCTCCCCTTCCCCTCACTATTCCCCCTTTCTGGTCGCCCTTCTCCACAGTCATTTTCTCATACGGTCGCTTGTTTGCAGGGTAGCCCAGAATGATAGCATGGAAAATGCATCATTATTTTTGTAGTGGCTCATTTTCGGTCACTATTATCACTGGATACCAGTAATATAGATGTCTGCATCACCAATTTTCTTTTCTAAGCTGTACTGACTGACAGCTTTCTTTTGTTCCAGCAGCCTTTGGAACATATAAAATGTTGAATTCCATCGAGTTGAAATCTCTTGGTTCAGTCTGTGCAAAGGTAAACTGTGTTCCTGCTGTATTTTTTTAAACAAGTGACAGGCTTTGCTTGACTGGCTGAAATGAGTGCATATTCTTTTACCAGTGCTAACAACAGCCTTAATCTCACTGTCGTCATTGAGAAACTGTGAAGTATTAAATTTAAGCAATGCCCAAAGCAGCAGATGTGAACAAAGCCCCCCTCCTCTAGGCCCTCCTTATGTTGGACCCATTATCTGAAACTATAGAGCCAACTGACAGTCCCTGTGAAGTGAGCCATTGCTGTATTGGTTTTGGAGCTTGTTATTGATGTTGTATGAGGTATGTACAGATGGAAAATAAAACATTCTTAGGACAGCAAAGTGCAATGCTTCACTGTCCCCAGTCCCACGTAAATGATCAAAACATGCACAATGTGCCGTGACAGACATGAAGGGTTCAGGCTGACAGCTTGTCCAGATATCTGTTGTGAGGTGCACTACCTTCCCAACAGCACTGCATAACATGCATCTTAATTCATTACATACAACATTGTAAAGATCTGGAATCCCTGTTGTTGAGAAGTATTTTCATGATGGTATACTATATCAAGGTTCGAGGTACTCCATTAGCTACCTGAATCCTATATGTTCAACCACGTTATATGATAGCAAATCAACAGCTATCATCTCTGAAATTGTTTCGGTTATTGTAACAGCAACAGGGTGAGTCAAGGCATATTTGGCTTTATGCTCATATGTTTCTGAGATGGTAAGCTGTCTCCTTGAAGGAGAAGGGCTTTTGAACACATGGTCACTTTCTATAACAGTTGGAGGAGTCCTTTGAATGGCAGGAAGTGGTAGTGGAGGTGTAGTGCTGTGGGGGCTGCCACTGCTTACGTCTATGGGCATTACTCCTGAGTGTAGTGAGCTATCATTATCACTTTCTCTTTGAGACTCACAACTGAACTTCTCAGTAATGTTATGACATATATCTAGGTGCCTTTTCAGTGCTGAAGTTCCCAGTGCTCCTTTCTTTTTACCCCTGCTAAATGGGCATTAACAAATAGCACATGTTGCTATCAACTCATTGGAAGCACTAATGGAAAAGTGTGACCAAACAAAATATATTTTCCTAGTTTTTTTTCCCAGGAAGGCATGACACCTCAGTCACCTTTTCAGGCCCCCCCTGGATTTTTCTTTGGCCTGTTCCTCTTGTTGTTTATTCTCACTGCCCCCCTCCACAACAAAAACATTTCTGCCAATTTCTTTTTCATCTGCAATTTCCATCCCCCGCAGTAAACCTTGTGCTGCCTGATCATTCTCTTCATCTTTATTATTTGTATTGCCTTCATTGGGTTCAACCTCAGAAGAATCAGATGAGAGACTGGCAGCAGCATAGTAAGCAATTGTTCCATAATGTTGGGTGCCTTTGTGGGTGGTACCCACCAAGCCTTTAGTTTTTTTTAACTACATAACTTTTTTTAATACTTGGGACTGATGATGATCTGAGACATTCACCTTTTTTGGATTCAAGCATTCGCTTGAAAGATGAAACCTTAGACTTGAAAAAATCACTTTTTGGGGTTTCATTTTGTTTTCCCTTTTCAGGCTGATTGCTGTCTTTTGCAGAGCCACTGCCTACCTGAGAAACAGAATGTGCCTCATCAACACTTTGATCCATTTTGTAACAAAAGATCCCTTTAACATGATGTCCTTCTGATGACTCCCACCCACAGGTCAGGGACAAATTTACTGTGGTGACTCGTGACTGTACAGTGTACACACTGACAGCACACCAACAGCACAGCAGTCCACCACCACTTCCTTAAAAGATTACCAGACTGGCTCCTACAATACAGTTACTGTTAAGTGACCAAATTCAGCAACTGTTAAGTGTGCCTCAGAATTTGAAATGGAGATGCAGACACATCTGGTGCATTAGCCATATGCAGCACAGTCCCACACTGGGGGTTGGTTAATGATTATATGTAATGTAAGTTTGTAAGGCGATATACTATAAAACTAATGATAATAAGAAATAATGGAGAATGAGTGATGATGACACTTGTGTGTAGTGCTTGTGCTTTACTTGTGTTGTACTGTAAACACTCAGCCTGCTACAAGTCACAGTCAGATTATCCCCTGGGCCACCCACATCCAGCAGCACAGGACAGGAACATTAACCTGTATGTTGATTGAACAGTACCTTTTTTTAATACATGAAATCATGATTTGCGAATGAACGTAGGTGATGATGATCATTATTTTTGATTGTATGGTACAAGTCAAATATTTATTTTGCCACCCTGCTGCACTCAAACCAGGAAAAAAATTTTTTTTGGGGGGGGCTCAGGGACTGTTACATTTTTTGTGGGCCACCCTGTAGTCTCTCTCCCTCTCCCCACTGAGACTGGGCTGGACATCACAAAGATTTATTCTGCCATCCTGCTGCCCTTGCTGTAGTGTACACACAGCCACACTGAAGCCAGGAAAAAAAATGTGGGATTTTATGTAACTATAAAACTTCTCTGGTACCCGCAGTCGTCTCTCCTTCTCTCCTCTGGATCTAGAATGACACAAGTCAAAAATGTTGCTAGCCTGCCCTTTTTGTACACACAGCTACTGTCTGAGGCCAAGAAAAAAAGTTTAATTTGGGATTTTCTGTAACTATAATCCATGACACCCCCCCGGTACTCTGGATCTGGAATGGCACAAGTCAGATTTTGGCAGTCTGCCCCTTTTGTACACACAGCTACTGTCTGAGGCCAAGAAAAAAAAATATTTTGAGATTTTCTATAACTGTAATGTCTGCCCCCCCCCCAGTACTCTGGATTAGGAATGGCACAAATCAGATTTTGCCAGCCTGCCCTTTTTGTACACACAGCTATTGTCTCAGACCAAGAAAAAACTTTCATTTGGGATTTTCTGTAACTGTAATCTCTGGGCACCCCCCTCTCCAATACTCTGGATCTGGAATGGGCAAGACAGATTTTGCCAGCCTGCCCTTTTTGTACACACAGATACTGTCCGAGGCCAAGAAAAAAAACCTTTCATTTGGGATTTTCTGTAACTGTAATGGGCCCCCAGTACTCGAGTCTCTCCCTCTCTCCACTAGTCTCACTTCCCACTCTCCTCTGGAATGGCGCAAGTAAGATTTTGCCAGCCTGCCCTTGCTCACAAAGTCACCAGCCCAGCATTGCCATTTTGCATCCTCCCACCCCGCACCACTATTCCCTTCCCCAGTCCCTCCCCAATCCAACTCCCGATGCTCCCTCCCAAGTCCTGACCTCGGCCACATTCACCCATCGGTTCTCTCCCCCTACCTAACTTCTTCTTTGTCCCTTCCCTTCCCTCTGGCTGGAGAAACTCTTTCTTTTCTTTTCTTTTTTTTTTTTTAGGGTGCTTTTGATTTTGGCTCTGCTGCTCAGCACAGCTCCTCCACTCTTCTCTCTTCCCAGTCCTCCTCGTTCTGGGCTGCGTGGCACACACAGCATGGTTATATACCCTGAGTGCATCACGTGACCTTCTGTTGCCTGAATGTATGCCACCGGCCACCTGTATGTGCTGACAGCATCCCTATGGCAACAGAAAACAAAATCGGAGAAACGGCATCTCCACGGACCCAGAAATGGACTTCAACCACAAAGTTCATATTTATCTGAGTCCATGGATTGCGAGTTCGATCCGGGGGTCTGGATCTTCCATGGAACAGTCTGCCCAGCCCTAGTGAGTAAGAGTACAAAGGATTATTTCTTTCAAAGTGCAAAATGTAACACTTATCCTGATTGAATGGCATATTATTTTTGGCTGCCCATTCTTCGATCGAACTGAGGTCCTTAACCAGCAATTCATATTTTGAAAAAGAGTCCACCTCTCATCTCAACTTAGTGTCATCAGCACATTTTGATATAAAATTCCCAGAACTGATGTGGATGTCACTGTTAAAAATGCTAAAAATAATGTGACCCAAAACAGAGCCCTTGGGTATCCCACTGTTTATACTTCTTTCTGTTGATAGATGGCCATTAACTCACAAACATTGTGTTCTTAATGGTAACCAGCTTTCAATCCATCTGATCAGGCTTCAGCCAAAACCCATATTAATTAGTTTTTCAACCAAAATGCCATGAAGGACGGTGTCAAATGCCTTTCTAAAGTCAAGCAGGACCACATTCACTGCAATGCCTGAGTCAAGACAGTGACTTATTTGGTTATAGAAGGATTGCAGGTTAGTAGCACAAGAGACACCCTGCTTGAATCTGTGTTGGCTCTCATCTGCTAACCCCAAGGTACATAATTCATCTTCAAGAAGTTTTTTTTATAACTTTTTCCATGATTTTACTACAAAGGGGCATAAGATTAATGGGTCTGTAGCTTCCAACAGTGCTCTTGTTTTCCTTTTTGTGTATGGGTACAACCACCGCCCACCACCAATCCCTTGGCACTACCCCACCCCCATTTAATGATTTATTGAAAATGACTGCCAAAGGGTGAGCAAGGACAGAAGCCATTTCTTTTAAGAACCTATGATGAACATTATCTGGGCCAGGACTAGTGTTACTTTTGTTTTCTATGATGGCAGACAGGGCTTCATTGGCATTGATGGTATACAACAGGTATTTGTCAGATGCGTTTGGAGACTTTGATTAGATTCACCTTTTTCTGTGAAAACAGAACAAAAATAAGAGTTGAATGAGTTAGCCTCATCTACATTATTATTTATTACAATACCATTGTTCAAAATTGGGACTATATTTCTAGCATTATTTTTGTTATTATTGATGTATGTAAACAATGATTTGTTGTTGTCCTTAGTATGTGCCATTTTAAATTCAATTTCATATTTTTCCCTTTTGATCATGGGCTCGAGCAGCTTTTTCTCCTTCCTGTATATCTGTATGTTCTTGTCTGTCGGATTATGCCTTGATTTATGGTAGGCTTTTTCTTTGACTTTAACTTGTTTCTTAATACCCAAGGTTAGCCAAGTTGGCATTTTCCCATTTTCTGTTGTAGTTATTTTTGACAGGGACATATTTATCTTCTTATTTCAGAATACTGTAGTGCCTTTTAATAGTTCCAAGGAATCTTCAACAGACAGATTGGCCATAACAGAGTCCCAGTCTATGACTACCAGGCTTTTCTTCATCTCTTTAAATTTGCCCTTTCATAGGGCCCGATTCTCAAAGCCCTGCATCTGACACAAGGTGCCTGCTCCAAGCAGAGATGGTGCAAGGGGCACCTTGCATCCAGGGCTGCCCGCCGAGTGATTCACAAAAGTGGCCTGTGCTGACTGCAGGCTGCCTGCTCCAAATAGGCTTGCACCAGCCCTGCGCCCTGCACTGTGCTACGACAGGGCACTAGGTGGAGTGCACAAACACAAGCTGCAGCCTGCTATTCACAGACATCACCTGGTTGGAGAAAGTTTAAGTGCCCTTAGACCAGCCAGGGCTGGCTTAAAGGAACTTAGGCATCTCTCTTCTGGGTTAGTTGTGGTAGCATAGGTGACGTGGGTCCCACCTCCACAACCCCAATGTACCCCACATGTACCCTATATGGAGCCTACCATATCCATAAAGTGCCCCCATGGCAATACAGGGCAGCCTCCCCCTTGAATCCCTGTTGTGGCCCACCTTGACTATGCACCTTACCCCTAGGTGTCCCCACCATGCAGACACATGGCATATGGTCATGCACTGCAGGTCCTGTACCCCCCACCCAAACAGGTAGTGCCCACCCCATCTCCAGATAGAGCAGGGGACCAGCATAGCCCTCTGCACACCTCCATGGCCGGTCCCAACTGACCAGAATCTGCAGCAGACTTTACAGTGTACACGCTAATATTTGCGTGTACACTGTACAGTCCGCTGCACATTCGGGTCAGTTGGGACCGACTGTGGAGGGGTGCAGAGGGCTATGCTGGCCCAGTGCTCTATCTGGGAATGGGTTGGGCACTACCTGTTTGGTGGACCACCATTGGGAGGGTCACTGGACTGTGCTGAGGTCATCGGGGATGGGGGGACCAGCCGGGCATTGCTGCAAGGGGCTTGTGGCACACCCCTTCCATGCACCTTGTGTTAGATGCATGGGGGGTGCTGTCACACATAAGGGGACTTAGGCATCGGGACACCTCCTGTACCTGAATTGGGTGCAGGGTCCCTGATGCACGGGGTGTTGGCACAAGCTGCTGTTTGCCGCAGCTTACGCCAGATGCAACCCCATTTGAGAATTGGGCCCATATTCTGTAATGACTAAAGCACCAATAAATGTGGACCTAAAGTCTTCAGGCTACATGAGATCATATTATGGTCATTATTACTCAAAGGGCACAGAACCAAGACATCTGTTATCTCAGACTCAAAGGATGCTGTGCATGAATAGTCCACAGGGCACACAGATGCGTGCACCAGGACTTACGGTGACCCAATGCACATGCCCCCACTGAGGGACATGTATGACAGGTGGAAGCAGTGCACACAGGGCAAATGCACAGCAGTCAGAGAAAGACATGCACCGCACATCCACAGGGGTGTGGCCACAGAGAGAGGCATGCAGAGTGCTCCTGCGTGCATGCACGAAAGAACCTGTGACATGTAGGCCCCAAGGCGTATACCTGCACTAGGGTAAGTGCTGCCATTACAGTATGTGCCTTTGTGGTGGCTGACCGGAAAGACAGTGGAGAGCCATCAGATAGCCAGCCAGAGGTAGCCACAATGCTGCTGACAAGAACACACCATCGGAAGGACAGCTCAGCACACTGGGCATGGGCACACACACAGAGAGCCATGTGTGGCAGGATGGGCATGTGGGCAATGGCAGGTGGCAGAGGCTTTGTGGTGTGGATGAAGGGGGCATGCCCACTGTGGTGCAAAATACATGTGGGTGCTGGGACCACCAATGACATGCCAGATGGGTGTAGCATGGGCACTCCTGCAGCAGGCAGGCTATAACCACATGAGGGGACAAACTACCACAGAGACACCCAAAACGTGGGTACAGCCCACTGCATGTCCCCCCCATGCAAGGGCACAGACCACCGAATGTTCCCCCCATGCAAGGGCAACAGCCCACTGCATGTCCCCCCCATGTGAGGGCACAGCCCACTGCACGTTCCCCCCCTCATGTGAGAGCACAGCCCACCACACATTCCCCACCATGTGAAGGCACAGCCTGCTGCACACCCCTCCATGTGAGGGCACAGCCCACCGCATGGTCATACCGCCTCATGCCCACCCCACCCAGAGACATGGAAGACACAGCAGATGGATCAGACAATGTTTATTCAAACACAGGGTGTAGGAACCCAAGAACATATCATACATCCCACCTTCCCTTGGCACGGGCTGTGCTTGTGGTTACATGACAGTGAATATGGCTATACTCGCCATAGCACAACAGCACCTGGACACCCCCACCCCCTCATGTCCACAAACAGGTGGTACACCACAGGTCACTCCGGTGTCACTGCCCACCAGCGGTCTTGGCCTCTACTCATTGGAGTCCTCCTCCTCCTCTTCCTCAGCATCCGCCTCCTGGTGTTGCACCCTGATGAACCTGGGCATCATCTGACACACTGCACCTCTATAGTGCTGGAAGGCAAAGGGAGACATGTCAGTGCACCACAACAACACAGTCACTACCCCCCAGCCTGCCTGGGGCATGCTCCTGGGCCCATCCCAGTGCTTTTCTGAGGTGATGGCATGTGTATCACCCACATCCAATCTCGTGGTCCTAGTAGTATAGCACAAGCCTTGCCCCATTCAATATCATATAGTCCAGGTACTGTGCCTGATATCATTGTCACCTCTGCTGTGGTGACCAAAACATAGCACAAGGCCCCATTGGGTTGTTCTATCAGGGTAAGTTCCTGGTGTGTAGGCCTCTCCTGCCTGTTCTGTGTGGGAGATGTGAACATCAGCATTAGTCACCATTGTGTAGTCCCATTCCTGCTCCAAACAACACTCCGGACTGATCCATGCCACCTACCTGGTCAAATCCCTTCACCTACCACAGGTCACCTGGCCCCCAGTTATTAGTATAATTTTCCTCTGAGACCCTCCACAAATGTGGTGGAAACATTTTTCTTTTCTCCAGCATGATGCCCGCCATTGTACTCTACAATCACCCTCTCCATGCATGCACAGCCAGAATGGTGCCACATGTCACACGTGTCATCACCACATGTGTGGGTGTGGTGGCAGTGGTCCCACACAGGCCCCCTTAAAGGTGCACATGGCTGCCCGGACCATAATAAAAGGACTGTACTACTCAGTTCATGGTGCCACAGGAAGCAGGAATGGATGTGGAGGATGTGTCCTGGGGTGCAAATGCATGTATTCTTGTTTGAGGACATGGGGAGCAGGTGACAGAGCCATCGACCATGCCCACGGGTGTTCTGGCCCAGTGTAGATGTGACCACTTGGTGGGACTCACACTGCCTGGAATGGTTCCACTTTCCAAGGGCCAATATGGCACAGCTTTGTGACATGGTCCATGCTAACTCTGCCCTGCGGACAGGGTGCTCGTAGGTGATGATGGTGGAGATGAAGATAATGTGCTCCCTTGCATACTATGCAAGTGGCACCTTCCAGCGGGTGACAGGGGACATGATGGGCATTTGCCAGTCATCTATGTCTCGGGCCATTGCACAGGTCACAGATGCACTGCTCACTCACCTGGAAGAGCACATACAATTCCCCACTGTGGTGTCTGATGTACATTCCACAAAGCAGGCCTTCTATGGCATGCATGGCATGCGGGATGCACATCAGTATCCTGATGCCCCCATTGAATGACAAGGCATACCGCAACCACAATTGGTGTCAGATGAGTAGATGACCATTATGAAGCTCATGATGAAGAATTCCTGGGACTTTATGAAGCTGGGGAACTGACTGAGGGAACTGATTCAAAAATTCTAGTGCAGGTCATCAAATATGTTCTGATGCATGCCAATCTTAGCATAACAAAAGTCAGGGGGCAGTGTTATGATGGTTCTGCTGCTATGGCTGGAAAGAAATCAGGTGTGGCACAACAGATATCTGATGCAGAGCCTGGGGCACTGTTTGTCCCCTTTTACAGTCATTCCATAAACCTAGCATGCTGTGATGCTGTTAACAAGTGCAAAGAAGTCAAAACTGCTCTTGAGATAACTCCTGAAATAACAAAATTGATCACAAACTCTCCAAACAGAGGAGCCTGCTTTCAACACCTTAAAAAGGATCGTGCACCAAGGTCCCATCGCTAGCTACTCTGTGTCCAATAAGGTGGACTGTGAAAGGGAAGTCACTCAAAAGTGTTTTGAATAACTATGAGGTGTTCCAGAACACACAGCTTGCCTATGAAGACCGTGCTCCAAACCAAGAGACCAAAAGCAGAATACTGGGTATTTCTTCCCAGATGAAATCCTTTGATTTCCTGTTTGGTGTTGCCCTTGGTGAGGTTTTATTTTGTCACTGCGATAACCTCAGCATGTCTTTACAATCTCCAGAAATATGTGCATCAGAAGGACAGAATCTAGCAAAAATGACTGTAGACACTTTAAAAGCACCCAGAAGCAAAGATGAGTTCTAGAAGTTTTGGGGGAAATAAGAGAGATGGCCAGTAACCTGGACATGGGTGAACTACAGACTCCCAGAAAGAGGAAAGCACCACACAGATTTGATGATAATGAAACTACTTGTCCAGCACCAGCAGTGTTTGAAGACCACTACTGCCAAGTCTACATGAAGGAATTTGATGTTAGTACTTGCATCAAAGACTGTTTTGAGCACCCTGGATATCAGACATATGCTAAGCTAGAACAACTGATCGTAAACACTGTCAATGGTAAAGAATGGGAGGAGGAATTTCAGCACATCATAAAATTGTACATAGATGACAATAATAATTCATGCCTGCATGCACAACTACAAACCCTTGCTGCAAACTTTGCTATGAAAAAAGGCAGCTTACAACTCAGAGATGTAATTGACTGCATGAAGACTGTTTCATGCTGAACAAGTTTTTTTTTCTCAAATGTTGCTGTTTTCATTGAGTTGATACTTGTGATATCTGCTACAAATGCAGTCAGCGAATGATCTTTAAGTGCATTGAGAATAATTAAACATTATCTCCATACAACCATGACACATGCCTGTCTTGATCACCTAATGCTTCTTCACATCCACAAGACCATAGAAGACAGTTTGAACCTTGTGGATGTTGCCAATGAGTTTATAGATGGCTTGGAGCACCGCTGCTATATCTTCAGCAAATTCACTGCTGAAGATTTCAAAGTAAAATGATTAATATGTGTTTTAATTCTTCCAGTCTTCTTTCATTCTTGTTTTTTCTTCTTTATTGCAATTGGCCCATTCTAATCTAGAGATGGCCTGGGGCTGACATAGTGCACTGGTACTAGCCACAGTACAGTACAATAACTTAGTATGGGATATTGGGATTATCATTATTCCGTCAATTCACAAAGGTCATTGCAGGTGACCAAGCAATGAGAAAAATGTAAACATATTGATGGAAAAGTTTACCAGTGGAGAATAAAATAGAAAATATATAAAAAATAAAATAAAAATACACAATATATGATAAGTGTTTTGATTTTGAAAAGGAAAAAAGGATAAAACTTTTCCTTATGTTCTTTTCATTCTCACAGAAGGAACCTTATACAGAAAATTGAAAGGCATTTTTTTTGGGCTAATAGCATTTCGAAAGTGGCAAAGCCATAGCATGTGACTCATAATTACAAGAATGCCCAAACTCACCACAGAGCATCTAGATCCCCAGAGCCTCTTGGGGTCTAGTGGCCCCCTAACCCTTCCCAGTCTTTATATAAAAATATTTCACACACATGACATTGCAATAATGCTCGTTTGGCCAACCTTGGAGTCTGTAGCTGTAACTGGGGGGCAGGGTACACCTGACTGACCAGCAATGCCATCTACCAACCCCACCACCACATGATCTTATTCTGAGCGGCATTATTACAAAGTCCTGTGAAAGACTTTTATATAAAGGTGTGTGGGGTCTGAGGGCTGCTAGACCACCAGATTAATGGCCCTCAGAAGCTCTGGAGGTCTAGATGATCTGTGATGAGTTTTGGGGCTTTCATTGAAGATTACATAAACTTTTTGTTATATTTTTCCTGGCACTGGGTCAGAACAGTACTGACAATAATAGCGCGGTCAAGAACTGCGTGGAAACATAGCACCATTTCTGTTTTTTAGGGGGGGCTCTGCCCCCCAACCCCACACCCCCCGATGTGAGGGGCTCTGCCACCCGCACCCCATGGACTAAAGGATTCTCACTCTGAAGAGCAGTGGATCATGGAGAAAGTTAAATTTGTGGGGCCATGGAATACTGTTTCAATGGACCCTTGTAAAAAAAAAAAACAATGTCCCAACATGTGTAAAATAGTTAGAGACCAGGATTAGAACTCTGGTCTTTACTACTACTGATTAAGCTCCTCTATGCCCCAGCCCTCCACACCATGGAAGCAGCTCAGCCAGCATCATGTATTCTGGTACCATTGTTTCTTTTAAGCACCGTGGACAGTGACCAGGAGAGTGCTTTCTGAAAGTGCTATAAATCCCCTCTCTCTGTCTGTGCTAGTGCTACGTGAACTAATGCTCCATAGACTGGCGCTATTCATGTAGCGCTATTCTAAATGGGTATGTCTTTCCTACCCCTGACTCCTGGGAAAAGATTATTTTTTTGCTCGAGTCAGGGGAGTGGAAGATTCTAGCTGCCAGAGTCTCCCACACCCTGGGGAACAAATAATTTTTCCTAGGAGTCAAGGGTAGGAAAGACATTAAAAAAGTGTGTTTAATCTTCAATAAAAGGCTCAAAGCTCACCACAGAAAATCTAGAACTCTTTATATAAAAATCATTCCCAGGACATTGCAGTAATGCTCATCATTGGGTGGATGGTTACTTGATAACATTGTTGATCAGCCATTTGCCCCAACCCCCCCAGTTGCAGCTGCAGACTATATTTATTTTATTTTTTATTTATTGAGAAATTGGAGTTACAACCTTTGAGCTAAGAGTTCGTTTACAAAGGATCCTCGTCAATAGCATAGAAAGATACATTATGTTGCAGCAGAACAGTTTTGACGAAGTAGTAACATCATCAAACATTGAGTCTAAGCAGGCTAGGGCAAGAGATACAAGTTATGAATTTACATGTCAGAAATACATGAAGCTGCCTGAGACATTGACACATCCCCAGTAGTGGGAAAACATGAACCTAAGGCATTGTCAAATCCCCAGTAGTGAGATAAAGTGCACACTGAAAAGTTAAGTGCAGAGACCTAAAAAGAGGGAGGTTGGGGCAGGTGCCGGTGGGAGGAGAGGGGAGGGGGGAGAGGGGAGATAAACTGAGGTGGGAGTAAGGGGGTGAGCATGGGAGTGCGGGGGAGGTGGTAAATTGGCCCAGGCAGCTAGGTGGTATAGTGTGTATGGACAGGAGGAAAGGGCAAGTTGCTGGGTGCGGCACATGAGATGAGGAAGGGGGGAAAGGGGCAGGAACAGGTACTCCCAAGTAATCAGGGAATGACAGTTAACTGGTGTGCCGGAGTGCTGGTGGGATTAAGTTTGACACAGGCAGTGGACCAGAGGAGAGACGGTTTTCCGGAGTGCAGATTTGAAATGCCTTAGGCATTGAATATTAGTGATAGAATTGGGGAGCTCATTTAGCCAGGTAGGTGCTCTTACCGCAAAGGCACGCCTCCCTAGGGGAGTTCTTCTGAATGGTACAGCTAATGCTTGTCTGGTGACACTTCTAATGGCATGCTCACCTGGGGCAGATCTGAATAAAGCCTGCATGGAGGCAGGTACAAGTCCTAGGAGGGCCTTCTTCCCCAGAAGGAAGGTCTTTAGCTTTATTCTATCCTTGAGTGAGAGCCACTTCATCCTTATGTAGAGCTCACAAGTATGTGTGAGGTGATCGGCATCTAGGATGAATCTGCATGCTTTGTGCAGTACTATATGGCCAGCCAGAGTCTCCCACACCCCTGACTTCAGGGTAAGAAATTATTTTTCCCCAGGAGTCCAGGGTAAGAAAGACATAACAAAAGTGCATTTACTCTTCAAAATAAAAAAAATAAAAACTCACCACAGAGTATCTAGACCCCCAGCCTTTATATAAAAATGTTTCACAGGACATTGTAATAATGCTCATCATGGAGTGGGCGGTCGATGGCATTGTTGGTCAGCCAGTTGACCCCCCTTCCCCCAGTTGCAGCTGCAGGCTTTAAGGCCAGCCAGAGTCTCCCACACCCTAAACCCAGGGGGACAAAAATTCCCAGAAGTCAGGGGTAGGAAAGACATAATGAAAGTGTGTTTTATCTTCAATAAAAGCCCCAAAACTAACCACAGAGCATCTAGACCCCCAGGGTTTGTGGAGACCTAGCAGCCCCCAGATCCCTGGCCATGATGTCTTGGATTTCTAGGTTATGGCCTTAGCACTTTCAAAATGCTTCCTATGGGCCTGCTTTAGAAGCAAAAAAAATGTTCAAGTGCAGACAAGGTGCTTAACTGTGGGTTGTGCACTCTTTAGTCAATCACTCAATGTCATCTGTATGCAAACTGAGATAGATAATCTAAATTACAATTGCAACCATATTCTGTGCAGACAACAGATATGTAACAAATTTCGTGCTGGCTCTTCATAATGAGCAAGACGTACATGCACAGCTCACCATGGCATGGTAGTAATGCCTGACTAGACTATTTCTTCACTACCTATGAGCACTTTTCCACAGTGTGAGATATGAGGTATGGACAACAAATACTCTGTAATCACCATTTGATCCATCAGAGATTAGCATTTGATTGTACTGATTACAAGGAGGTAGCTCAGGAGTGACCACTAGTGCTGTAACAGCCAAACCACAATGCTTTCCCTTGCAGTTCAGCTCCACAGTGCTGGATTTGCAGAAATAAAACTCACCACAGGTTGAGTATGATGAAGATTCAATATTTATTGTACATAAAAACAACAAAGCTACAACTGCAACAACCATTAGCCTGATGTTTCATATCCATTACATGAGCTTTTTCATAGGCTAATCATCACAGACTAGCTGCAGGTATAAATATGCTTACATTTAAAGAGGCAGTGTATTAAAAGTCTAACTATAAATATCTAATTCAAGTTACCATATATGAAAAACACCACTCACCTATGAAAAATCCAGTACGTGCATTCATAAATACATGCCAAAGTGCAAATTAGAATTAAGCAATAAGGCACAATGGGCATTGATGGTACTAGGTTCCCCCATGGCCAGGGGCATAGTGAGGCATGAGGCAAAGCTGTGTGTCTTCAGCCCCTGACTATGGGGGAAACCTAGTACTACCAATATCCCCAGAATGACTTATTGTTTATATAAAATGAGCCCATTGGCAACTGTTAAAAAACAAGCAGCATAAAAGTTTTTAAAGCCACAAAAAATATAATAAAATGTTGCTAAATAATGTAAAATAGTCCCTCTACAGAAGTTTTCGCCTGTCAGTCATCTGTCTTTTTTACATTCAATACATTGTGTAACTGTTTACCATGGAATAGAAGAATTCAAACCTCTGCATTATTCCAGTAGTGGAATGCTTCCCCAACCCCCACTGACAAATGGAATAATGAAGTACAATTACGTAAGAACTTACCATAACAGTAGATCTTTGAGAAGAGCTCTTGCAGCAGGTAATAACAGATAGGACTACGCCACCAGGCACTAGGACCCCATGGAAAACTTCTAGCTAGCAGTACAAGGCAGGAGACTGCCCCCAATGTTGGCTCTGCCCATGATGTCAGCCTCTGTATAAAGGGGGTGGTCCCTCAGTGCCACCTCAGTTCATCCACCAGAGACCAGGCTAGCCTGAAGGAATGGACAAACCAAGGAGGCTTTGGTATTCCAAAAGGAATAACAAGAAAGAAGCACAGGGTGAAGGAGGGAAGGAAAGCATACCTGCTGCAATAGCTCTTCTCAAAGATCTACTGTTACAGTAAGTTCTTCTGTAACTGTACTATCTTACTTTAAGATAGAGCACTTGCAGCAGGTAATAACAGATAGGACCGAGTCCCAAGCATTATTGGGATGTCACCAGGTTAGAAGGGCAGTGGAAGAAGGAATGCCCCTGGGCTCTCAAGAGAGGAGCCCCTGAAGATCTGCCAGACCAAAACCTTCCCTGCTTCTGGAAGCAATGTCCAAACTGTAGTGCCGGACAAAGGTGTGCACTGAACTTCAGGTGGTTGCGGCACACAGGTCTGCTGCTGACACATTCTTAAGTGATCTGGTGGAATGACCTCTCACTGGCCCTGGCAGGGGCTTCCCATATTTGTCATGGCAGAAAACAGTGCAGTTGACCAACCACTTTGACATGTCCTGTTTAGTAACTGCTGCCCCCAATATCCATTGGGCAAAGGAAACAAACAACTGATCTGACTTTCTAATGGATTGGGTATTATCCACATGGTATCTGAGAATTCTGTGTACATCTAAAGTATGCAACAAAGCCTCCCCTTTGTTGAAGTACTCGGGATAATAAACAGGCAGGTGGATGTCCAGGTTGAGAGTGAACTCTGACACCACCTTCAGGAGAAACATAGAATTTGTACGGAGGGACACCATGTCCCTGTGAAAAAACAAATATGGCTCTTTACACATGAGAGCCTGGAGCTCGGAAATTCTCCGGGCTGAAGTAATCGCAACCAAGAATAATGCTTTCCAAGACAGAAAGTGAAGCTCGCAACTCGTGGCTGGTTCAAAGGGGGCAACGTCAGTTTCTCCAACATAAAAAGTAAATCTCATGGGAGAACAGGGTCTCTAATGGGGGTTTGATGTGCAGGATACCTTGCAGGAAGATACGTGGCAGATCAAGCTACTCCAAGGCCTTGTCATTCACTGGCACGTGATAGACTGAGATGGCCAAAAGCTGTGCCTTTATAAAGGAATAGCTAAGACCTGACTCAGACAGGGATAGGAGGTACTCCAGAACCCAGTTTATCATGCAAGAGAAAGGGTTCACATCGTGGATGGTAGCCCAGAGACTGAACCACTCCCACTTCGTGGTATGGCCCTAGTGGATGGCTTTCTAGGGGCCACAAATACCTCTGCTACCCTTTCAGACATCACAGATCTGCTCCTGGCTAGGTCTGCAGGAGCCAAGCATGAAGATGCAGAGATTTGAGGTTGGGGTGAAGTAAAGAGCCCTGCTCCACGGAGAGCAAGCGAGAAGACGGAGAAAGTAGAACTGGTGGTTCTACCACCATCTGCTGCAGAAGTGGGAATCAAATCTGTCTGGGACAGAATGGAGCTACCATTATCAGGTTGCTGGTTCCAATTATAGATTGAGCAGAATTTGCTGTGGAAGAGAGAAGGGTGGGAAGGCATAAAGAAACCTCCCTGTCCTGGAGAGGGACAACACGTCTTGCCAAAAAACACCAGACCCTGGCTCTAGCTATCAGAAATTCTGCAGTTTGGTGTTGAGTAGGGACAGAAAGAGGTCCAACTTTGGAGTTTCCTATCTGGTGAATAGGTTGCCTGCTACATCTTCAAGTGGCTCTCAGTTATGAGCGTGGAATTATGAGCAACTTAGGCTGTCCGCGAGCGTTTTCTGAAGGGACATGCACCGTGAGGAGTTCTAGGCCATGATCTATCACCCAGTACCAATCTTTCATGGCTACTCTGCAAAGAGGATAAGAGTGCATTCCCCCCTGCTTGTTGATATAGAAGACCACTGGTAGGTTGCACATCCTGACCAAGACTGGGCATGGAAGGAGATCATTCTGGAAGGCCTGGAAGGCATAAAACACAGCCCACATCTCTAGAATATTGATGTGTAGAGAACATTTTGTTTGAGTCCAGGACCCCTGGTCTGGTGGCATTTGAAATGAGCACCCCATCCCATGCCTGAAGCATCTATGATGACCACTTGCTGGGGGGAGGGATTGCTGAATGGAGCCCCTGCCATCAACCGGGTGGGGTTCAGCCACCACAACAAAGTTTGGTGCACAGCCTTTGAGATCCTGATCTTCCAATCAAGATCGCCGCTTCGCTGATCCCACTGCACCCTGAAGTTCCATTGGAGAGTCCTCATGTGGAAATGAGTGAGAGGCACAGTCACTATAGCAGCAGCCATGTGCCCCTAAGAGCTGTAGAACCATTCTGACCGGAGCCTGGTTGATAGAGACTAGTCTCCAAGACAGCATCTGGAGATGAGCCACCCTGTCTGATGGAAGAAAGGCTCTCCCCTGCACCATGTCCAAGATGCTCCTATAAACTAGAGCCTCTGGGATGGCCATGGAGTGGACTTAGGGAGATTTAGTGTTATCCCAAGGTCCCAAAACCTGCTGAAGGTGCCCTTCAGGGTCTGGCAGAGATGTTCTCTGGATGTGGCTGACAATAGCCAGTCATTGAGGTGGGGTAGACATAATTCCCTGCCTCCTGAGAGCAGCTGCTATCACCGCTAGTCACTTGGTGAATACCCAGGAAGCCAAAGAGAAGCCAAATAGGAAGGCACAGAACTGGTAGTGCTCTCCCTCGAACATGAATCAAAGGCACTTCCTGAGGGATGGCAGGATTTTTATATGCAGGTAAGTGCCCTGCATGTCCAGGGAGCAGAGCTAATCCCCTTGGCGTAGCATAGGGAGCAACCCCTGGAGTGTCACCATTCTGAACTTCTTGTATTCTATGAAGAGGTTCAGCTGACTGAGGTCCAGGATGGGGCAAAGGTCCCCTGTCTTCTTCAGGACTAGGAAGAAGTGAGAGTAGTAACCCCAGCCCCCCTGGGGTTCTGGTACTACTTGAATAGTTCACTTTGACAGGCAAGCTTGTATTTCTGCCCAAATCAGACCTGCATGGATTGGAGAGCAGGTCGAGTGAACTAGTGGGTTGCCTGGCGGCAACAGCGAAAACTCCAGAGCATAGCCCCTTTGGATGAGCTGTAGCACCCATTGATCTGTGGTGATATTGGACCATCCTGTGAGGTAAATTGAGAACTGCCCTTCTACTGTCTCCCCTAACATCTCTGCTGGGGAAGGTGGGGGCGAGCAAGAAGTCAGGCCGAGGCTGACCGGGCAGGGGGTCTGGACTGTTTAGCCATCCAAGGACCCTGAGACCCCACTGTTTGAATGGGTGCTTTTCTTTTGAACCCTCTTCATTGGGGCTGTTTCTTAGACTGCTGTCCTTGGTACCTTTGAAAGGGATTGCACCTAGAAGGGTAGGGTTCAGATTTCTACAATTTATGTACATCTGAGACTGCCTTCCCAGAGTCTTCTAGGCCAGTAATAATCTTTTCAGTGTCTGGGCCAAGAGCACAGGGCCCTGGAAAGGCAGATCAGGAAGAGTGTTTTGGAGGTCCTGCCTGAACCCAGACACCCAGAGCCATGAGTGTTTCCTGAGGTGGCAGCTCTGACTGCAGTATCTGCTGCATCATAGGAACATCTTAGGACATATTTGCCCACATCCAGTCCAGACTGAAGAACTGCCAAGAGCTCAAATTTATGTTGTGAATCTGGCTGTTTTTTTTTCCAAATCCATAGCTTTCTGCCACAGCCACTTTTGGTACATGACCATATGTGCCAGGAAGCTGAAGGACCTAATAGTACAGGTGGAAGAGGCATACACCTTGTGCCCTAGCTGGTCTATCTTCTTAGACTCCTTGTCTGTTGGTTGGGAGCTGATATGTCTGGGCTGTTTGCAACCTGCCATGGCTGCTGTCAGGACCATGGAGTCCACCTTGGGCTGCTCGCTGAGGTGTGGTTTATTCCTGAGGTTCCTGTACAGGCGGGAGGCCTTTTTAGGTACTGCCAAGGTAGTTGCCGGGTGCTTCCATGCCAGCTTCATTATGTCCTGAAACAGTTCAACTAATGTGGGGATGACCAGCAGTTTGGGATCAGTAGCCCCCAAAAACCTGGCTAGCCACCTCCTCTCTAGATCCAAGTCCTCCATTTCCCACTGGTTGAGGAATTGGATGTGTCTCATCACCTCAAGAAAGGTAGGATCATTAGGTGAAGACCTTGGAGAGTCCTACCTGCGATCTGGAGAGTGTAGTGGGAGGTTATCCTTGGAGGAAGCAAAAGACAAGGAGGAACCACTGTAGTCCCCTGAGTGCTCAGTCTGGCAATCAGTAGATCTGCTGTGTCACTGGAGTGATGTCCTCTAGATCAGCTCCACTCACAGGAGTGACAGTCCCTGGATCTGCTTTTCCTGCAAGAGGAAGAACAGGAGGAAGCATGATGTCCATGACTCCAACTCCCATCTGAGCCATGGACCAAGCCACCTGTAGTTGGGCAAGCTGGTGTCAGGGGTGGTGATGGGGTCCTTCGGGGAGGCATCTGCTGTGGTTGGGGCACAGCCAATGGTGTTCTTGCTAGTTCTGGCCTGGGGAGAAGGTTACCCTTAAAGGTGTTCCACCAGCTTGTAAAGAGGGCTCCCACGTCTGCCAATGAAACCATCAAGCCTGATGGCCAGTCTGGCATCGTGTTGACTGGTCCTGGAGGGGTCAGCAGCAGACCTGGTGTCTGCAGAGGTTCCGGCATCAGATTGTTGTCTGTCCAGTCAACTGGCATCTGACCCTCTTCTTGTGAACCAGGCATCAGGGATTTAGCTGAGGACTGGGCATCAGGCCCTGTAGTCAGAGACTTTGAAGGGCCTGGCATCAGGTCGGCTGTCGGCAGGTCTTCTGGTGGAAGCCCTTGAGGGGCTGACGCCTGCTGAGAGACTGACGTCTTATCTGACTCCACAGCAGTGGAGACAGAGGTACATGCAGACTGTTGTCTGTCTAAAGGGATGGCCAACAACAGGTCAGGTGCAGGGGGTATATACTTGGCATGCTCAGGGCCCTGGCACCTGTTGCAATCATCAGCTTTGGCTGATGAGTTGAAGGATGAGGCCTTGGTGACAGTGGAGCCTGGCTGGACTCTAGTGGATGAGGTGGAAGAAGAGGCTAGGTCCTCAGCCCAAGGCCCTAATGAGTGCCTGTGGGATCTGATGGCCAGAGAAATAGAAGATAAGGCCTGACACGGCTCAAACCCAAAAGTCCCACTTGACATCTGGGAAGAGGCAGGAGGCTTGGTGGTGGAAGCCCCAGGGAGGGCTAACGACCTGGAAGGAGCAGAGTTCAACCTCCAGCCAGAGGTGGAAGCCTTCACCTTGTGTGGAGAATGGAACTGTGAGTCTGACCTGGACCTGTCCTTGTCCCTCTTGTGATGCTTCCCCGAGTGCTACTTGCCCTTAGGGGAGGCATTGTGAGCAGATGATGAGGAGGAGCTATGCCCCGAGTGCCACTACTGCATTGCAGCCATTTGTTGTTCCAGTAGGTAGGCTTTTAAAGTCATCAGACGGTGGATGCAGGTGCATTTGTTGAAACTCTGACAATGCGAGCAGTCATCCAACTTGAGCTCCAGACTGAGGCACATGATGCAGGCCAATGGCCATTATGCCAGGATTTGTTTGCCACATGCACACTTCACTTTCTGCCATGGCGTGACAGTGGCAGACATAAAGAGGTGATCGGTATATTAAAAAAAATCTTGAACTGTGTGGAGTGTCTATAAAATGGTGGTCGACGGGAAGCAGGAGATGTCCATGGAGCCGAGATGAGAGGTCGACAGCGGGAAAAGAACTGGGGTGGCGCAGGGGGACAGCTCCCTCTATACAGTGGTTGACGTCATGGGTGGAGCTGATGTCAGGGGCTGTCCCCCGCTTTGGGCTGCTAGCTAGAAGTTTTCTGTGGGGTCCTAGTGCCTGGTGGCATAGTCCTATCTGTTATTATGTGCTGCAAGAGCTCTATCTCGAAGTAAGATCACAGAATACACAAATTCAAAATTCTTCAGAGTTCCACCGGCATACACACACAGATACACACACAGGCCTCAAGTGGAGCCAGAACCTCAATTTTATCTGTTGCCATGTAAGGATCAGGGAGTTCTTTGGCAAACTGGTAGGGATAGGAAGGGAATTTTTCATGGTCAACATCAGCAATGGAAACTCTGAATAGTACTTAATTTTTAAAATTTGTGTGCGTGTGTAAGGAGGGGCTCTTGAGTAAAGATTACATTAAATTATTTATTTACTTGGTTTAATTTAATGGGCTTTCATTTTTAGGGACTAGTTGAAGTTTTTGATATATGAATAAAGGTTGCAGCCATGTTTGTGATGGAAATTAGGAAGTAAGTGGCTTATGAATTCTGTGAGTTGCCCTGGTTGGCAGGGACTTGTTTTTAGCCATTGGTGGTACTCTCTTACTGCCATGGCTAGAACCAAGTCTAAGCCAGTCAGGGCACAGGGATTTCCTTGCACAGTTTTTATTAAAAAAGCCACAATACAAACACATGCTACTACTAAAACCATGCAAATGACTAGTTGTCAGTTTATATTTTTATATAACATTTTTATCAAGGGATAATATTACCCCTGTTGATTTGTATGTGGAGAATGGTAAAATTCACTGTAGCTCCACAAACTAAAGAGGTAAAACAATCTATTGTTTGGCCAAATATCGCTACTGTATGGTCAGAATTGCAAGTTGCCAAAAAGATATCAAATAGGTTTTAAAATCCCCAATAACCTGATGGAATAAATCGAGAGGCACTATACTTAACAACATTGTCAGCCAACTTATTTTGTTATACATGAATTTAACTACCCTATTAGCTATGCAAGGCCACATATTACTGCATTACCAGCCCAAAGGCATTATTGGCAAAGAGTAACACTTGAAGCTTATCTGAAAGTGAATAGGGACCCTTGGAGACTGAGACTTGCAAAAGAACCTTCGTGTGGTACAAAAAGGGATAGATTTCTGCAATGGTGGCAACAACACTTGTTAAATTCAGCTGGACTAATTACAGCACATTCATTCTAAGTGATGTGACTGCAACTGAGCCAGAAGTTAGAGCCCTGGTAACATCAAGGCAGGAACACGTGCTTGATCTCTCTGGGTCAGCTGAATACTGTACATACTGCAGACAACTCACTGAGACAGTATGTTAATAGGATAAAAAAAGTCAAAGTCAGAAGATTTGAATGAAATAGACTGGACTACCTTTTTGGATATGTATTGTATTGTAGCAAAGATAAAATAGTACACTGCGCTCCATTTTAAAAAAGACAAATCAAAATAAAACAGAGATTTATAAAAGTGGCTCTGAGTCTGAGGGTACATCTACTGGTGATCTTCAAGCTACTCCCCTTCCCCCAAATAGTAACAATATATTTTTAGGGGACAGTCAAGCAAGTGTTCCACCAAATCAATTAGGCCTGAGAGCAAAGAAGTCACAACAATTACAGCTAAATATATGTCCACCATGGAGGAGTCCTCGCATAGCCAGATTTTAGAGTGATCCACTGGTGACAAGGACAAGGATCAAAGGGAAGCTGACAAGGAACAGGCAGAGGTTACCATCAACAACCCAATTACCATCAGAGGGTGAGGAGGTGTAACAGAAACAGGCAAGGAGGAGAAGATAAATAATAATGATGTCATTAACTATGTTTCAAAATATCAACTAACTGATATTGAAATTCAGCTCCTACAAAAGGGATTTCCATTCATCCCTACAAATCACACTAACTTGTTTGAAACGTTATTAGACCCTAAGAGATTTACAGATAATCCTAGTTTAAAAACATTACTTGTGAAAGATCACAATATGGTGTTTTCCAGTCAACAAGAAGTCAGTCATGACGTCACATGTGACACCATTATGGATGTCGACACGGAGGATGGGCATGAAAATATAGGTACCCTGAAAAAGAGTAAATACTGCAGATAACTCACTGGTGTTGCTCAGATTGCCCCCCCCACCACACACCGGTGCCCTGGTCCTCACTCACTGGTGCCCTGGTCCTCACACACCTGACCCCTGCACACGGTACCCCTGCAGCATCATTGGTGGTCAGTGGCTCCCGCCACCCCCACAGCACTGACAACACCACCACCACCCCCCTAACCCCATACCTGAATGCCAGTGATGCAGCCCCAGATGTGCAATGGCATAGCCATCTGCAAACTACCTGGGACACTGGCCATCCAACTGATGCTGGAAGCATGCTCATACTGGAGTTCATACTGGAGAGTATAAGGAAGTCAAAGGCATTTGCCCACAAAGACCTCCCCCACCATTCAGTGGCGATGATCTACGTCACCAACTTCTGTAAGAAATTCATCTAACCTTTTTTTAAAAGTACTTATATTTTCGGCATCAACCACCTCCTGTGGCAACCCATTCCACCTTCTAACTGCCCTACTCTTAAAACCATTCCTTCTTCTCTCAGTTCTTACCTTTTCTTCCCTTAATTGTTTATTGTGACACCTTAGATATTACGGTTTTTCTACCATCTCCAAACCCAAATCAAGCTTTAAAACTTCATCCTTCAAAATTTTAAACAATAAGAGTAAATCGCCCCTCTTTCTTCTACTCTCTAATGTCCATAAACTCAGTCTTTTCAGCCTCTCATCATAAGATCTATCCCTCTCCTCTTTTATCATCTTTGTATATATTTTCTGCAGCCTCTCCATCACCCTTATATCCTTTACAAGATATGGGCAAAAAACTGCCGAACAATAGTCAATTATGGGCCTGACCATTGTCTTATACAAAGGCATCAACACCTCCTTATTTCCAGATTGGAAGCTTCGTCTGATGCAATTTACCAACTGCATAGCTCTACTTGAAATTTTTTACTATGCGCTCCACTATTTAAATAATTCTGTACAAATACTCCCAAGTCTTTCTCTCCCTCTGATATTTTTAATTTTAATCCTAATATGTTATATGACTGTTGAACATTTTGTCTCCCAAAATGCATTATAGTGCACTTTTCCTCATTAAAGGTCATACCACTGGTCTTTGCCCATTCCAATATACACATCAGATCCTGTCCAAAATTCAATCTGTCATCGAATGTATCCACTACTCCTCCCATCTTAATATCATCAGCAAATTTAACCATCTTGTTCTTACTAGATATCCTTAAATTGCCAATAAATATTCTAAACAACAGAGGCCCCAACACTGACCCCTGTGGCACACCACTCATCACCCTCCGTGGATCTGATAAATGACCATACAATCTTACCCTCTGATTCCTATTTTCCAACCACTGTTTCACCCATCTCACAATGGCCCAATCTGCTCCCAGCCCTATCAGTTTTCCTACTATTTTACAATGAGGTACAGTGTCAAGCGCCCTACTGAAATCGAGCAATACCACATCCACATTTCTACCTTCATCAATGTGTTTACAAACATTTTCATAAAAAAACACCAGATTAGTCTCACAGGACCTACTCACCACAAATCCATGCTGGTCTGTGTCCACTAAGTTCTTACTCCTTAGATAATCCAAAATAAAGTCACTCAAGATTCCCTCAATGATCTTCCCCACAATAGAGGTCAGACTCACAGGTCTGTAATTTCCTGCATCACCTTTACTACCTTTCTTATATATAGGTACCACATATGCTAGCTTCCACATTTCCGGCACCACACCTTCCTCTAATGATTTTTGTCCCAGATTAGTTATAACCGGCACCAATATATCCACTAACTCCTTTACCAAGAAATGATGCATCCCATCCAGACCTGCCACCTTTTCCACCTTCAACTTCATAATTCGACTCCTCACCCTTTCTTTTGTTATAACATTTTTGGGGTCCAACATACTATCACCTACATATACTGTCTCCATACCCCCAACATACTTTTTATAAGGTGCTGCAAAGCATCTACTAAATTCTTTCAGCATCTCCTCACATTTAGAAGTTGTAATGCCCTCAATATTCAGTGGTCCAATCATACTATTACCTCTTCTCTTCCCATTTATATAAGCAAAAAAGCTTTTACTATTACTCTTGTCCATCGCTAATCTGAATTCTGTTTTTTTGAATTCTTAATTTCCTTCTTCAATTTTTTTTGATATTCTTATATTAAATTTTTGATTCTGATGAACTTAACTTTCTAATTTTTCGATACAACACTTTCTTTCTATTGCACAATCTAATTATATTTTTTGTTAACCAGGATGGTTTTTTACCTTTACTATTATATACTCTTCTCATGGGTATAAATTTCTCTATTACCTCCTTCATTTTCTCACTAAAAAATTCCCAAGACATTTCCATATAAAGATCTTTCATTTCAACCTCCCAATCGATGTTACTTAATTTTTCTCTCATAGCCTCAAAATTTCCTCTCTTATATAATATCTGCTCAGTCACTCCTTTTACCCTCCTTACTTCCCACAACATATTAAATTGTATGGAATTATGATCACTCATTCCAACTTGTGGTTGAACCTCAATTTGCATTATAACATCTGGGACATTTGTTAAGATGACATCCAATATGTTATTTCCTCTAGTGGCCTCCTGTATACACTGCTTTATACCTACTGCCATAAACTCCTCTTGTAATCTACACTCCAAGCTATTTCCTTCCATACAGTTATTCCACTTAATATTTGGCATATTCAAATCACCTACCATTACCAAGTCAGTACCTTCAGCTAGTTCAGTTACATATTTATAAAAGGCCTCCGTGTTATCCATTTTAGTATCTGGTGGTCTGTAAAAACCAAAAAAAAAACTACATTTTCTTCCCCTATTGCTCAATACATCCACAACAATAATTTCGATACCTCCCATGTCACAATTTACTTCTTTAACTCTTACTTCTAGTTCATTCCTTATAAATAGGGCCACTCCACCTCCTCTTTTCTCTACCTAATTTTGGTTTATTAATCTATATCCAGGTATCTGTTGACTCCATTGGCTATTATCAGACCACCATGTTTCCACTACCCCAACCATATCAAGTTTATCCCTCCTTACTATCATTTCCAACTCAGCCATGCTAACTTCATTTAAACTTCTTGCATTAAAAAACATCACCTTTATATCTACCATACTATTAACTATTTTTTTGTTTCTTTTTTAGTACTGTACTATGTTGTTGCTTAATTACCCTGTTCATTCCCCTCTTTTTCAGTTTAAACAAATCTCAATTTCATTTTTAATCCTCTGTCCTAATATTCTACTACCCCTATGGTTGAGATGCAACCCATCTCTACTATAAAAATGTTCTTTATTTACAAACGTCCCCCAGTGTTTAACGAGTTTATGTCCAGATTCCCTTGCCCATCTCCCTAACCATTCATTTGTCAAGGCAGTTCTCTTCCTTTTATATACTGTTGCCCTTGGTTCTGGTAATAGTTCAGAGAGCACAATCTCACAACCCTTATTTACTAACTTTTGTACCAACATATTATAATCTTTCTGCATTTCAGGAAGAGTCTTCTGTGAAATATCATTTATACCCACATGTATTACTGCTAGTGGGTTTTCCCCTGCCCCCTTAAAAATGTTATCCACCATATCAAATAAATCCATTATCCCTGCTCCCAAAAAACTACTGACCATTCGATTTTCTTTATCATTATGACAAATATATTGATCTGTGTATTTAATTATAGAATCCCCTAAAACTATAACTTGCCTCAGGTTTTGTTTCTCTTCTTCCATCATCTTTATACCTTCCTCATGTATTACATTTTCCTCAGTCACATTCTGCAATACCTCATAATTATTCTCAACTGGGACCCAAAACGGTTCATTTCCCTCATTGTCATCTACTCTCCTTTGTGATGACAACTCATTACTATTCTCCCCATTTTCTTGTGCAATATGTAAACTATCCCTCCTAATTGATGAAGGGACTGGGCCAAGGGGGCTTAACCCTCTACGCTTTTTCTTAACCTTCCCTGACACTTTCTTATGTGTTTGCTTATCCTCATCTCCCTGTTCTCTTTCTTTTCTTTTACCCATCCCTTGTTTGTCTCCTTCTATCTCCTTTTTATTTAAACTAGTCAAGATCTTCAACCTTTCTGATAATTGCAACTGGCTAACCTCTAGAACCTGTAGCCTTTCCATTACTTTAGTTAATTCTAAACACAGCTCCCGATTTGTTACACACTTCTCGCATTCATAGTCACTGTAATCAACCCCTATTTCAACCTCCATGTACATTTTACAGTCTTTACAACTAATCAGCAAATCCCCCCCCAATGACAACAAAGACGCAGGCTTTATACAATGCACAACATTATTCTCCATCTCTATTATATTTGTTCTAGTTTCTTTACTTACTCATTCTTTTTCCTTGCTCTCCCTCTCCCCGCTAAACATGCTAACATGCAAACATGCAACACGCGTGTCTCCATGCATCTCAGTGCACCAACTCGCACTGCACACACTCGCGCCACTCGCTATAGCCCCGGCTTTATACGCTATGAACCCGGAAGTAACAGGGTTTATTTGTAAATATCAAGCAGAGTTTTAAAATTCCCCACACAACGGAGCTAACTTTAAAAGAATTTGAACTGCCTAACTGCTGTTTTAAATCCTCTCTACCTCAATACATCAAGGTGTTATTTGAGTTTAGCAGCATGAACTCTTGCTCCCAACTGATAGTGCAAATAGAAGTTTAGTACAGGATGGTTTAATACAACAACTCCCGCTAAAGTCACTCTGTCAAACTGCTTTTGGCAGTCCCACAGCACAGACTGTTAGCAATGGAATTGCCTCTCGCTATAGCCCTGGCTTTATACGCTGTGAACCCGGAAGTAAAAGGGTTTATTTGTAAATATCAAGCAGAGTTTTAAAATGCCCCACACAATGGAGCTAACTTTAAAAGAATTTGAACTGCCTAACATGCTGCCTATTTCTAGTGGTGCACTCCTAAGCATCAATTGGATGGCCAGCAGCCAAGGAGGTGTGAGGAGGGCTGTGCCGCTGGCCATCCAGAGATGCGGCATTGGCATTCAGGTATGAGGCTGGGGAAATTGGGGGGTTGTCAGTGCCACGGGGGGTGAGGGGAGCCACTGATCACAAATGGTGTGGCAGGAGTACTGGGTGCAGAGGTTGGGTGTGTGCAGACTGGGACACCAGTGTGTGGTGGGGGGAGTCCTGAGCAACACTGGGACCAGAGCAGTCATGCGTGTGTGTGTGGGGGGGTGTTAAATGCCATGGGGAAGGAAATGCCATGCCTTGGGAGGGATGCTGACATCACCATGGGGTCGTGGCTGTCATGTGAGGGGGTGGCATGGATAACACTGGGGTTAAGGACAGCAGGTGTGGGAGGGGCTGCAACTCCAACTACGGAGACAGGGCTGTACTGTTTTGTGGGGTTAATGGCACTACCAGGACACAGTGATGGCACCACATTGTATGGGCACTCACCCCTTCTAAAGCCCCAGCCCACACCATTGGCTTACTGGGCTGGGGCATCACAGCGGTTGGCTTCCTGGGTCTGCTGCAACCAGAGGGTCATGTCTGTGGGGGTGCACAGTGGGTTGCAGCCAGGTCCTGGCTGCCATAACCTGTTCAGTCCTCTGCCCTCTGTAGACAGCATTATACACCTTAGTGAATGGCATATAGTACTGGCACACCCCCGCCCACCCCAGGCGATTTGCTCTATGTGCGACCGGGAGATCGGGCACATACATGACTTGCACCCTGTTCATGCATGCCACCTGGGGTCCACAGGACCACGTTGCATGGCATTCATGTGTATCAACACCAATGCACCCGTTTTCCGCTGTGAGTTGGCATCATGCCTAGTGCCTATTATAATTAAGCCCCCAGATAAAGGCGGAGCAATAGTTCTAACGGATCAGGAAAAATATGAGCAGAAAGTCATGAGGCTACTGGAGGACAGACTTTTTTTTTATAAGAAACTGTCATATGATGCAACTGAAAAGTTTTAGCAGGACATTAATTGCTACCTCTATGAGCTACTAGTCTTGAATGTTATATGTAAAGAAACATATGACTTTTTTTTTTACAGTTAATCATGTCCATTCCACCTTATACTGTCTCCCTAAAATCCACAAAGATTTATAGAATCCCCCTGGCATGCCAGTTGTGGCCAGCATTGGCTCCTTTATGAAGCCTTTTGTGAAATTTGTGGATGAACATATTAAGAGTATAACCAGTTAGTTCCATGCATACCTTAAAGATACAGGGGACATTTTGTTCACCTTGCAGGACCTGCGCATCAAGGGCAAGACTATTTTGGTGCCCTTCAACTTGCTGGCCCTATACAACAATATGCCCCATGAAAAGAGGATTGATAGCATTCTGTGAAGATCCAAGTATGCCCCAGCTATGGTAGAAGCAACTGTGACTCTCACAGTGAAAATCCTTAAATGTAATTTGTTCATATTCTCAGATAAAATGTTCCTTCAAACTAAATGTATAACGTTGGGGCCTCTATGGCCCTGAATTATGCCAACATATACCTGGGCATGTGGGAATCAGAGTTTGTGCTGTCAAGAAATAAAAATCTCTTGCTTGACTCAATGGATTTATTCCACTGTTTTATTGATGGCATATTTCTTGTGTGGAAGGTGTCATCAGAGGAATTAATCAAATCTGTTGAGTATCTTAAGAGCATAAACCCAAATTTGCAGCTTTCAGTTAGCTGAAGTGAGAGTGCTGTGAAATTTCTGGACCTCATGTTCCAAAAAGATGAGAATAATGGTGTTACAACTTCATTATATAGGAAGCAAGCAGAATAAAACTCAATCTTGCATGTTGCCCCAAACCATCCAAGACACACAGCGGAAAATGTGTCCATGGGGCAGTTTATAAGATTGAAAAGTAACTGTGAGGACTGGCAGGCATATGAGGAAGAGGCTCATGTGCTTAGAGAATGTTTTGTGGGATGTGGGTACAATACTGCATGCCTAGATCGAGCTGATGAGCATGCCTAGAGCTTGCAATGGGAAAGAATGATACAAAGAGCTAATAGAAATAGTCAGTGTCATGCAGCAAGTGCAATATCACAGAATCTAAGTTTTGTAATAACATATACCTCTAGTCTTATTTGGCCCAAAACACGATTTAGGAAAATCAACATATTTTACTGTTGGAATCAAAATTGAGAAGACACATGGAACACCCCTTAGGATGATATAGAGAAGGTGAAAAAATCTGGCTGATTTACTAGTACAGAGTTTATACACTGTTGGCAAAATACCTAGTGATAAGACACCATTTCCACTACTAGAGACACAGGGCTTAATTCGCAAAAATCAGTACACACTGCTTGTGACGATCGCTGGTGCACCAGGGACTCTGCACCCAATTCACTATCTGGTAGGGTCCCAGCACCAAAGTCCCACTACTTGTGGCACATGTGGCCATGTGGCAAAAATACAGTGCAAATAAGAGGTTTGCCTCAAGCTGTGGAGCAGCCTGACAGCATCTTCACCCAGGGACAGAGACCTACCAGGAGACTGCTGGAGTCATGGGGGATGGAGCAGTGCAAAAGAACAACTGGTGGGACACAAATGGGTGACAGGAGGGGTGGCACCAGCACCCTGATGGGGCTTTAGAAGGGCTGCTGCCATGCCAGTATGCTAGGAGCACCCATATGCTGGGCACCATGGGGGGCCACTGCAGTCACCACACTATCGTGGAGGTGTGGGAGGCCATGGGTGGGTGGTGGCACAAGTTCTCTCCTGCCCAGGGAGGGCTCTGGGGTGGCACATGGATCATTAGACTAGCCCTGGCTGGTCTAACTGTCCCAGACTGTGTGCCATCTAGGAGGGTTTCCTGAATCTGAGTTTTGGGGATATGGCAGTTTGCATCTGCCACAAGCCCCCTAGCACCCTGGTGCACCCATCCACTTGGTGCCAACCTGGCACAGGGTTGGTCTGGTTCACAGGGTCCCAGTTTGGCACAGTGGGCATTCCTGAATTGGGATCTCTACAAATTTTAATGCAAGGTGTCCCTTCAGAGTTTCAAGAATTGAGCCCACAATGGGATGAGCATTGGTCACCATACTCAAATGTTTTTGACCTATGATAAATGACAATCATTTTGGACAGATTTAAATGATCAACTTCAAGTTGTTGATATAACCTATTTTACCTCAGCTAATTTGAATCTGTTGCCAATACCCCAGATAATGTTCATCTGGGCCACCATCATTTAGCCCTGATATTGATTCTGACAGCTAAGAAAGCAATAAGCCACCTTTAGCTACAGTCGTTTTATTTCATGGTGTCTCAGTGGGGAAAGATTATTAGTCACATGTATTAAATGAAGAGGGCTACCCATCACCTTAGGGACCAAGAACATGCCTTTTGGATGCCTTGGCATCCTTGGCATCGTAATGTAATTGAATATGATGATGCATTTATTCCATAAATTAAGATATAGCTGCTATTTTTATTTATTATTGGATGGAAAAGCTGCATACCCTTGGGAAATCTCTAAATAGGGCTGCATTATAGGCAGCAGGAGACTCTGTCACTCTCCTGCAGCACATCATTTTATGTGTGTTATCTCTCTCTCTCTCAGTTTTCATCTAAACCTCCAGAAATAACAAAAAACAAAAGCACCCTCCTCCCACACGCACACACACTTGTACTGCAGCATTGAGATCAGAGTGGACAGTTTAGCCAGGCTTTCTGTGAGGAGGCAAGGGTTCAATTTTAAATAGCCCTTATAGGGGCTACATGACAGAGCAAGTCAGGAAAAGCCTTTCTTAAGTCCAGGAAAACTTTTAGGCTTAAAAGCCAATACTTTTAAGAAAATAGCAACGTAGATGGGAGCACTGGACTGGATGTGATCATTGCATTACTTTCAGCTTTGGGGCCATAGATGCCAATTTGCAATGGTGAGCATGTGACAGAGGCAACATGGGCAGAGGCACATGTCTGCCAGTGTCAGACAGGGGAGGCCAGGGGGACAAAAAACTGTTTATTGCTAACTAGAAATACTCATAATCCATCAAGTAAGATTTGTTTCCTTCTTTCTTATCAAGTCTAGTAAACAATGAAGCCATTAAATTGTCATTTGTGGGGGTAGGGGAAGGAATTGAATATGAATATTGTAAGCTAATAACAAGGAAAGAAAATGTGATATGGAATATTAAGAAGGACGACCTGTGTTCACACTGCAATATGGTCAAAACTATTAAGCAATGAGCTGTCCACCCTAAGATTAGAATTAAAAAATTTGCAATAAATTAGGAACCTAGAGGATTTCATGGACAATATGTTTAGGGACATACATCCATTAGAAAACAAGTCACTGCAATGTGCTGATGAAGCACCAATAAATAACAGAAAAAGAAACAGATCAGAGGAACATAAAGATGGTGAGAAGAATGAATGGACAGTGGTTCATCGTGGAAAGGAGACAAAGAGAGGAAAGAAAGCAAGGAGGGTGGAAGCAATAACAAAGAAGCACCTTGTTCAGATAACTGTACAATTCTATCCTAATAGGGGACAGAAATTACTGGTAACAGCAGGGGGCAAAGTAATAGTTATCAGAGACTCCATGGTGAGTTTTATGGATAGAGTGGTATGAAAGGAGAAGAAGAACAAAGAGGGTTGCCCATGTAAAAGGGTAGACCCCATTGTCCCAAGGCCCCAATGATTAAGTGTGGGAAGCTTATAAAGCCACGGGAAGGGGCGGACAGAGGGAGGGGTGAGACCCAGGAAAGCCATCAGGGCTCAGGAGGGGAGGACTTGATGAGGTCATGAAAGGGGCTGAGAAAGGGGAGTGGTGGGAACAGTGAGGTGGCAGCAGGAGAGTGGCCCAGGGAGCCAAGGGAAGGCATAAAGTGGGCCACTTTTAAGGGGCTGCACAGCAAGGGGAGCTCACAAAATTGCTCTGAGAGTTTTTTCTCTGGAAGCACATCAGTTTGGTGGTAGTTTTTGAGCTGAGAGGCATTTGGTATAGACAGGTATTCTGAGTTAAAAAAAAAGGAGAGAAAACAGGAAATTTAAAGTTAACTCTAAACTTAAATAGCTAACACATTGGAATTGAACCATAGGGGCTTCCAAAGGTGGAAGGAGTGTCAGGCTGGCCAAGTGAGTAACCCAGGCAAGGTGCAGGAGCAAGGTAAGGACCCTAATTGCATGGCTAGGGCAATGTTGGAATGTAGCTACAACAAACACGCAAAGGGGCCAATTGTGGTCCAAGAGAACAAGAAGCTGGTGACGCTATGAAATTGGGACAGTTTTGTGGGAGAATGTGAGTTCATTTGGAGCAAGGAGGCATTTTTTGGCTGGGAGAAGGAGGGGATGCCATGCAGTAAATGGGGCCACTCAGGAGGCGCATGGGAGGATGCGAAGTTGGGAAGCGTTAAAATTAATCAGCAAGGATAGGGGGCTGGTATATATTTTATACATGAAACGAGTGGAAGTGGGTGATGGAAGCAGCCTCATAGCAAAGTTTTGGGCTGGAGAGAGCAGCACTTGTTGGGGTCACAGAGCATAGATACAACCTGTGAAGGAAGGAATGATGGTGCTAAAAAGCATTAAAATGTTTGGTTCACTCATGTACATTTTGACCAGTATTGCGCATGTTGTTTCTGGAAAATGAGAAGCGGGGGTAATGTGGGGAAGCCAGTGGAGCGGAGCGCAAGAGAGCATGGTAGAGGATAGAGGATGGGCGAGGGTGACTGAATCAGCACTACAGGCAGCTCATAAGGCAGGGGCAGAATTGGAGCGTAGCCAGAGCAGACTGCCCATTGGGGTGCCTAGGAAGAATGGGCAAGGTGTGCATGTCAGTGAAGGGAAGCATGCAGTTGAATGGCAAATCACATGGCCGGGGGGAAAGAAGCCTGGGCCTACCGGGAGGGGTGGCGTCTGAAGTCATTACCACACGGCGAGTGGCCAGGGTGAGTGAGGGATGAGAGGGATCAGTTGGCCATTGTGGTGACAAGGAGAGTGAGCAAAGTGCTCATTTCTGCAGCCAAAAGTATTTTTGTTCATCCAAGGAGCTGCACGTCCGAGAGGCAAGAAGCCTCGGCCTATCATGTGGGATGGCATCTGACACTATCACCATGCAGTAAGTAGCCCAGGGGAGTGACGGAAGATGTCGGGCATGTAACAAGGCAGGGAAACAAGTGGATGCCTGTGGGGTAGGCCCGGGGGGGGGCTCAAATGTGGGCAAGTTCAAGGCCCCATCAAGTAATGGTGGTCAGTGGGACAAAGAGAGGCCAGACGGAGGGCCTCATGGCACGAGGTCTTGGGGGGCATAAGGACAGAATAGCAGAGCTAGGAGTGACAGGACACCTGGGCCTACCACGTGTGGGGGAAGGAGATGAATAAGACAGGGGAAGGGGGGGTCAGAGAGACAGAATGGCTGCCTCCCCAGCATGAATGTTTCCTTTTCCTGGAAGGGACACAGAACAAGGGGCAGGCAACACATCTGGCCCATCTTGGAAGCAGCCTTCAGGAAGGGGCAGGGTACAGGAGAACAGGGGGTGTTGGATATTGTAGCAACAGCACGGCCCCTTGCAGAGTAGGTGCATGGTATTAGTTGGCATTTGGAGGCCATCTTGAAGGGGTTAAGGAGCATTTTAGGTAAGGGCACAGCCAAGGGGGACCAGGAAAAAAGGCAATAAAGGAGCAAGGGGGACACCAGAAGGAAGGCCTCATGAAGGGAGGCCAGATCAGGGGAAGGATCCAAGCTTAGTCAAATTGGCAAAAAACTAACAGTTATGAATTCTTTTGTCAGGTATCACAGAAGCAACAGGACGGCACCAAATAGAGTCAAGCCTAACAATGAAGGTTGCTATGGGGTGGTGATGGACCCGGTCAAGAAAGCGAACTGGCTGCTGGAGGTAGTGCAGCCAGATGAGGGGGAAAGAGGCACTAAACAGAAGGGGAGGCAAGGGAAGGGGCAGGAGAGGAGTAAGAGGATGTCTAGAGGGCACAGGGTGCTGGAGCCAAGGGTGGAGGAGATACCAGCACTGACCCCATGGGTTCCACCTCCCTTTGACCCAATTTCCGAGCTGAACCCGGAGCCAGTCCTAGCACCAGTGCCAGAACCCCTCATACCCATGTGCCCACTGCACCTGCCAGAGCTGGTACTGCCACCACAGGTCATGACACCCATATCCGTCCGATCAGGAGTGCTCCAGCTGGGCACAACAGGTAATCAGGCGGTGACACTGGAAAGCAGTGTAAAGGAATATGTGGAGCAGATACTAAAGAGTATGGGAGAAAATGGCTTGGGTCAGCTGGAGAAGGTGTTAGGTGAAATTAAGGGAACAGGGGCAGATGGGGGGGTCAGGGGTGGCAACCATGGCCCCCATGTTGAGGTGGGAGATTGGGGCACCAGGGGTCTGGCTGGTGAATCACGTCCCCACGGCTGTGAAGGAGAAGATCTGGAAGGGAGAATATGTGGACATATTCGCCCTGGAGAATGTTGACGCTATAGATTAATATGAAGTGAAGGTTAGCATCGAGAAGAAGGATATGGGAGCAGCAGTAGTTTTATTAGGGAAAGGAGAGGAAGACAAAGTGGGTAAGGGTAAAACATGGGACAATTGGTCTACGGGATTTACTTATTTTACGGCCATAGTCATTGAGAAGTGGCCGGAACTAGCTACCCCGTTCCTCGCCTATTCACTTATAATTAAAAATGCGTATAAGAAGGGGGGGGTCACAGCTGGCCATGGTACGATGAGAAATTTAGGAAAAGAATAGCACATTTTGGGGATGTAAAATGGGACACCAGGCAACTAGACCTGTGGCTGGAAATCTACACTGGGCCAACAGAGAAGGAGGGGAAGGGGGACAGGTGAGGTGGGGCAGGAGTGAAGGCTTGCTGGGGATACAACAGTGCCTTTTGCTCATGGCCTAACTGCCAATTCCTGCATGTCTGTTCTAAGTGCAGCGGACATTACCCGGCATCCAAGTGCAGGTACAGTTGGGAAAAAGGGACCGGCAGCCAGGATAACTCATATCAGCAACCCTTTCAGGCCAATCCCAGCTCCTTTAGGGGTCAGCAGTGGGGAAGGGGTAACAGGGAGAGGACTCACAGCTATCAAACCTGACACCAGGACAACTGAGAGACCAGCGAGAGTGGGTTTCCAGCTGGCCCGGACACCCATAAGAGTGGAGGCAGTAGAAAGGTAGTTGTGGGGTTACCTGGATAGGGAGGCAGCCAGAAAATTATGGACAGGTTTCAGATCAGGTTTTAGCTTACAGTTTCAAGGAAAGTGGGAGGCAACAAAGGCAAAGAACCTTAGATCCACAGGGGGCAAGGAGGCCACGTTGACACAGAAAATTCAAAAAGAGGTGGCAGCAGAGAAGGTGGAAGGGCCATTTGCCTCCCCTCTGTTGCCAAACCTAAGGATTTCCCCATTGGGTCTAGTGCCCAAGAAACAGGCAGGTGAGTACCGGATTATACATCACCTATCCTACCCCGAAGGGAAGTCAGAAAATGATGAGATAGGCAAAGAGGACAGTAGGGTCACATATGCCGCCTTGGAGGATGCAGTGTGACTCATCAGGGCTAAGTAGAGGGCCTGGTTGGCAAAAACGGACATAGTCTGCATTCTGGTTGCTGCCAGTTAGGCCAGCGGACTGGGACCTACTGGGATTTCAAGTGGAGGGACAGTATTATTTCGATAAGGCTATGCCGATGGGATGATCCATAGCATGTGCCACATTTGAGATGTTCAGTACGTGGTTACAGTGGGTGTTTCAGATGCGGTATGGGTACCAGACAGTGATGCATTACTTGGACGATTTCCTGTTTATAGGGGAAGGGGAGCAGGAAACCGAAGCCATGCTGCAGGACTTCAAGGTCCTATGCCAAGAATTGGGGGTGCCCCTAGCAGAGGACAAAATGGAAGGGCCCAGTCAAATGACAAAATTCCTAGGGCTGGAATTGGACATGACACAGGAACTGTACCGTTACCAAGGAAAAATATAGACAGATTACATGAATTATTGGTGAAGATGGGGGCGCCGCAGGAGGGTGCAGCTACAGCAGGCTCAACAGCTGTTGGGACACCTAAAATTTGTATGTAGGGCCATTACTCCAGGGTGCACGTTTACACGGCGTCTGGCTTGGGCAATGCGGGGGGCAACACAGCCCCACCACTGGGTAGATATTAATAAGGGGACCAGGGAGGATATTGTGATCTGGGAACATTTTCTGCAGGAGTACAACAGGCAGACTTTCTGGCAGGATGACTGGTTGTACAATACCAATCTGCAGCTGGACACAGATGCGGTGGGCGGATTGGGCATGGGAGGTTATTTTCAAGGAAAGTGGTTCACAGCAGCATGGTCATATAAGTGGGTAAGGGAAAGGGTAATGAAAGACATCACCTTCCTGGAACTCCTTCAGAAGTCAGATCAGGAACAAGAAAGTAACCTTCTGGAGTGACAATAAGGCAGTGGTGGAAGTGCTGAATAAGAAGGGGACAAAGACAGCGAGGGTCATGAGGGTTTTAAGCAGGATGCTATGTCTGGGCCTGACCTTGAATTTGTCATTCAAGGCCAAGCATATTGATGGTGTGGACAATGTGACTGCTGATTGCCTCTCCCGATTGCAGATAGACAAATTTTGGGCCATTGCACCCGGAGCAGATTTCAGGGGGACCACTATCCTGATGTACGTATGGATGATTGGATTGGGGGAGCTGAAGCCCTGTTCCACAACTCCTGGGTCCCCCAGGACACTTAGAGCAACCTCCTGGAGGGTGTTTCAAAACTTCCGGGAACAATATGACGGGCAGGTAAGTATGGCAGCAACATGGGAGCAGGTAGCCCAGTTCATTGTAGCAGGCTGGCACCAACACATGGCCCACTCAACCATGAGGGTACACCTGGCAGCTATAGGACAGATCTGTACCCTGAAGGGATGGGAGGACCCAACAAAAAGCAACCTGATCTGCAGAATGATGCAGGGCTGGATGCAGGGACAGGTTAAGAAGCAGGATGTCAGAAAACCGATATCGGAGACTTGGATGGGGCAATTGATGGGAATACAGTATTACCCCATGTTTGCAGCTCTAGGGGCAAAGCAGTGCTATTTAAAGCCCTGTACACCACTATGTATGGCAGGGCTTTCAAAGTGAGCGAAGTGGTGGGGCACGGTAAGAAGTTAGAGGAAGGGGGGATGCAAAGGGAGGATGTTGAGTGGACTGGGGAGGCAATTGCCATTCCATTAAGGAGATCAAAGATGGATCAGCAGGGACAAGGCAGTAGGGTGTGTTTAAGTAAACATCCTAATGCAAGCATTTGCCCAGTGGGGGCTGTGCACATGTATGCAGTTGAACGCCCGACAGTTGGAGGCATGGCGCTGTTCATACATGGGGATGGCAGGCCGGTGTCGGGATATCAGGTGACAGCAGTGCTGCACAAAGGCTTCAGATTCCTAGGAGAATCATGGAAAGGGTACTTCTCCCACTCATTTAGGATTGGAGCAGGGTATGCCATTGCAGCACAAGGCAGCAGGCCTGGAGAGATCAAAGAGAGGGGCAGGAGGACTTCAGATTGTTATAGAAAATACATACGGAAATTACCACAATAACGATGTTTTCTTTTTCTCCCTTAGCAGGTACAAGGGTACGGGGGGAAGGGGGTTACAGAAGTTATCGGAGATTAACCATTTTGCTTTGGATTATACAGGGAGATCCCAGAGGCCCAAGGCGTGGATCTGCGGGCATTCATTTATGCACTGGGTGGTGAAATGGGCAGTCAGGAGACAAGGGGGAAAGCAGTTGTGTTTGGACAGTGACACCATCCAGCTGGTTTGGAAAGGACAGAGGAGAATTAAGAGGGCCTAACTAGTGCCAGAACTCAGGGAGCTCAGGAAGGAGCACAAGTGGTCAGATTTAATGGTGATACATCTGGGAGGCAACGACCTGGGTACAAGGCCTTGGCTCAACATATTTTACCAAATAAAACATGATGCTGAGAAAATAAAAGAGTGGTGGCCAGAGGTTACTTTGGCCAGGTCTGAGATCATGCCCCGAAGGGTGTGGCAGCAGGCTGAGAGCCACAAGGGAATGGAAGGGCTGGGAAGTGCATGAATGTGAGTGTGGGCAGACTAATCAAGGGCATGGGGGAATAGTCATCCGACATGGCATTTTAGAATGGGTTAACAAATTTTATAGGGGAGATGGGATACACCTCTCAGGTTTGGGCTTGGCTTTGTTTAACACAGGGATAGGGAACACCATGAAGCATTGGCTGCATCAGAGAGGTGAAAGGGGTAGGAAGGTTGAGAGGCCAGTAGAACAGGGGGAGGGAGGGTGGTGGGGACAAAAAGGGGGAAGTCCACTGTCCAGCTGGAGGTGGACTAGTGGAAAAAGGGGGGGAGGACAGGAAAGAAAGGGAGGAAAAATGGAAAACAATCAAATGACACAGCATTGAGAACCAAGAGGCAGGGGTACGGTGTGTACGCTTGTACCCATTGACAGCATAAGAGGAAAAGGCTGAGCCCCCCCAGGATGTATGTCTGGGGAGCAGAAGAAAAGGAAAAAAAATGATAGAATGTATCAGCTGAGCAGAAATATAGATGTATATACACTGTATATGAATATAATGGGGAAGAGAGGAGGAAATGGAAATGTGGAAAACGTATCATGTGATGACAAAGTATTATGAACAATGATTTTGACAAATTAGTAAATTTATTGCCAAACTGAGCAACCACACTTAACTCATTTTGTGTCTTTATTGGAGGGGTTCTGGGGACAAAGATGGTTGCCCATGTAAAAGGGTAGACCCCATTGTCCCAAGGCCCCAACAAATATGTGTGGGAAGCTCAGGAAGCCAGGGAAGGGGGGACAGAGAGAGGGGTGGGACCCAGGAAAGCCATTAGGCTTCAGGAGGGGAGGACCTGATGAGGACACAAAAGGGGCATAGAAAAGGGAGTGGTGGGAAAAGTGAGGTGGCAGCAGGAGAGTGGCCCAGGGAGCCAAGGGGAGGAACAAAGTGGGCCATATAAGGTCTGCTCAGCAAGGGAGCTCATAAAATTGCTCTGAGGTTTTCCCACCACCCACCCTGAAGGAAGGAGCAGAGGGCCTTGTGGTAGGTGGAGCACAGGGCACCACTGTGGTTGGTGGAGCACAGTGGCAGGCTGCAAGTAGGTACTGTCGAAGGTGGATGGCAGTAGAAAAAGGGGGGGGGGACAGGAAAGAAAGGGAGAGAAAATGGAAAATAATCAAATGACACAGCATTGAGAACCAAGAGGCAGGGGTACAGTGTGTATGCTCATACCCCTTGACAGCATAAGAGGAAGAGGCTGAGTCCCCCCAGGATGTACGTCTGAGGGGGCCAAAGAAAAAGAAGAAAATGATAGAATGTATCAGTTGAGCAGAAATATAGATGTATATACTGCATTTAAATATAATAGGGAAGAGATGAGGAAATGGAAATGTGGAAAATGTATCATGTGATGACAATGTATTATGAACAAAGATTTTGATAAATTAGTAAATTTATTGCCAAACTGAGCAACCACACTTAACTTGTTTTGTGTCTTTATTGGAAGGGTTCTGGGTACAAAAGAATGGGCACTTGCCTACCTGCAAGAATAAGGGACATAAACCAAAATCTAGATAAAATACAAAAATCAGCAGGGCATGAATCACTAATACAGTACTTATACATGTAGAGGTAAACGATGCAGGAAGAAGTACTGAAAATTAAACAAAACATGACTGCATTAAACTGGGAAGAAAAATAAAAGTATTAGGATGCAAACCAGTTATTTCAGAAATTCTAGCAGTACCAAGGGTATTAAAGGAATGACTACATGATATGACAAAATAAATGCTTGGTTGATGGCTGGACATGCAAAGAAGATTTGGTTTAACTGAAGCACTGGGTTCTTTTTCTAAAGATGAACCAACTATATGCAATGGGCAAGTTACACCTCAATATGAATGGGGCAAAAATATTAGCTGAAAGATTAGATACAGCAGTAGAAATTAATTTAAATAAATAAAAGAGTGCAAGGGGAACATCAGAAAAGCAGGAGGAAGAAAAATAAAAATAAATCAGATAAAAAGCTTAAAATAATTTCATTCAATGCAAGGAGTTTGGTAAATAAAATGGAACAGTTTAAAATATATTTAGCTATTGAAAAAAACACATCTAGCAGCAATAATAGAAACATGGTGGGACCCTGAGGATACTTGGGAAAAGAACATTGAAGGATATAATTTATTACATAGGGACAGGAGAAGGAGAAAAGGTAAAGGAGTCACAATATATGTAAAGGATTGTCTAAATATGAAAAAAGCTAGATGGAATGATAAAGAAAATAACAGAATCAGTCTGGGTGACAACAACAAGCATTAAACCCTACAAACTAACAATAGGTAATTGCTATCTTCCATCAAATATTAACAGAGAGACTTGTTATACTTATATGAATGAAATAAAAAAAACATACAGTAAAAGGACAGACAATAGTACCTGTACATGGTGACTTCAATATGCCTGGGATTGATTGGGTCAAACAAGAAGCATCAAGAACAGAAGGGCATATATTTCTAGATACAGTAAGGAAGACTAGTCTACAGCAACTAATACAAACACCACCAAGAATCCCTAATATCCTGGCCTGGATTTAGTATTAACAAACAGTACATATAACATAGATCATAACATAAGGGAACCACTATGTACTAGCGACCATGACATGAGATAAATACACATTGATACAAACCTACTGTAATTTGCAATAAGAGGAAAAAACATTGTATACCACTATAGTGCTGATAGCTGTAAGATATAAGATATGAAATAAATCAGTGGGAATTGAGAGCAGAAATGGAGAGCAAAACAACTTCTGAATGTTGAGAAAAACTTCACCATAAGTTAATAATGTTAAGGAATAAATATATACCATGCAAACAGAAATATAATAAACAAGGAAAGATCCCACTATGGTACAACAAAAACTTAACCAATTAGCCAATCTATCCAGAAGAAAAGGATGGCATACAAAATATCTAAACTTTATCCATGTCAAGGAAATAATTCGAAATTAAAGGAATTCACAGAAGTACTAAAGCAAGAAATTAGAAAAGCATAAAAAAATCTGTGGTTAGACTAGCAAATAATAAACAAAATATGAAAGCATTCTATTGGTACATAAACTTAAGTGAGAGACTAATATAGGGCCTTTACAGCTGGAAAATACATTAATAACAAATGATACTAAAATAGTAAATAAATTAAATACTTTTGTTCAATATTTCAGCAAGGAGGGGGGCAAGATATCAATAACAGAAAACAAAGAAATGGTTGTGGAAACTACACATAAGGTATTAAAACACCTTAAAACACTACAGATCGAATAAAGTGGCAGGATCAGAGAGCTAACACCAAGTCTTTTAAAAGAACTAGCTAATGGGGTATCAGTAATGTTAACACAAACATTAAACATGTCACTATAGCATTGTGAGATGCCACATGACTGGAGAAGGGCAGATGTTACATCACTACTCAAGACAAGATATAAACAAAATGCTAAAAACTAAAGATCAAGCAGTGTCACACCAGCTGTAGGAAAAATCATGGGAAAATGTGTAAAAACTCTACTAGAGGAAGATTTTATAACAAAAAAAAAAGGAGTTAATAACAATTTACTACTAGAGATCTTGCAAAGCTTAAATTCAGCCACTAAGTTAAGGCAAATTCATCAATTTTGCCTTCATGGGACAAAGTTGCACATTTTTCAATTTGTTTAAAATTTTGCCTTTGGAAACTTTGCCTAGCAACATTGCATTTGTGGTGCATTGGGTGAATTTTGCTTAGACTGAGGCTTTTGTTAAACAAGTGCCTGTAGGTCATAAGGAAACAGCTTTCTCAGGTCACATGCTACTTCTGTACAGCATGTACAGTCTGCCTTAGTTTCATTTTGCAGTCTGAGTGAGTTAGTGGAAGAGGTCAAATCTGCTGCTTTCAGAGGCTTTATAAAAGCAACCAAAAACAACTTTTAAAGCTTTTTTTTGCTTTTTTGCTTTTTTTTTTTTGTCATCTTTATTTAATTAGCAGTTTCAGTGAATTTATTTTCTGTTTAGGTGTACTTTTCTTTATATTCTCCACTTTTGTTTGCTCAATGATTTTTCCTTTTACTCAGTTTTTTACTCTTTTTTTCTCCTGAAAATGAGTGGGACTGGTGAGGAAGACATTGTGAGGACTGGGACTGAGATCTCTCCCAGGAAGTTATTGCCATAAAAGAAAATATTGAGGTGTTGCTCCAAAACCAACGAAGCATTGTTGAGGGTCTTGCAGAATGTTGTGGTTGCAATGAACCCTCTGTTCCCAGGCCATAGCCTGATTCTTTAAGTCTTTATTCTCCATTATTCCAGTTATGTTACCTACCTTACCGAGTCCTTTATTCTTATCTTCACCTGTAATAAAAAAAAAATTAAAAAAGTAAAACCACAAAAATATGTTGTACAGTACATCTTACCCCTGTCCTGATTTCTGATACTGCTTCCTTCTATTTAAAATCTTCTGTCAGCTCTCCTCCTCCTGCTAACAGAAGAAAAAATAAGATTTCCTTTTTATATTGTTCTCCTTCTTCAGCAACTGTGCACTCCTTACACTATCATTTTCGTCTTCTCTGTGAATTTTTCTCAACTAACAGAATAAATATATCATGCTGCTGCTGCTTTCTGCATCAAGGTGGTTCACTATGATTCAGTCCTCCACCACAGATTTTGTTATGCATGTTAGCAAAAATTATGAGAAAAGCATCACATACATTAAGTCTGTGCTTCAGAATGTTTCTCTACTACCAGGACAAATAGCTTCTGCTGCTGCTTTTTTCTACAAGGTGTAGCATTATGATTCAGCCCACCCTGCTACATTTGTTTTCCACTTTTGGGGAAATTGTGGGAACAGAACAACACTTTGGGGGAAATTGTGAGAGAAGCACAATATACAGTAAATACAGTAAATTACTGCATGTGCTCTCAGAATTTTCTAAACTACTAGAACAAATGTCTCGTGCTGCTACAAGGTGAAGCACTAATATTCTGTTCACCCTGCCACAGTTCTTGTTACACACCTTTGGGGAAATTGTGAGAAAAATAAAACACTTTAGTGGAAATTGTTAGAAAATTACATTGATGCCTATGCACTAATGGGGCATAAGATATGCACCAAAGTTGCATACCCCACTCACGTAACTCTGCAGCCCCAGACATGAGTAGGATGTATGGTATACCTTACTGCCCACACCCATGGGGCATCTGTCCATGTCTCTGCCCTCCCTTGGTGCACAGGACTGTACAGGGTGGCCGGGGTGGAGTAGCGGACCAAGACAGGCATTCAATCAGATGTGTGTCCTGGGTCCCAGAGTTCATCACTTGTGAGGGAAGGCATAGGTCTGGTTGGATCAATAGCTCCAGCATGTACCTGGATCTGAGCTGCCATGCCCTATAGTCCAGTGGTCTCCCCTGCCTGATACCTGCCCCTGTGGGTGCACCCACGTGCATCCACCCCAGCCCTGTTGTTCCAATGCAAACTGACGCCCCAACATATGACTGCCCTATCCAATGTGTGCAGAACATAGAGAATAAAGTATGGGTTGGTGTGTGTAACAACGAAGCTCGAGGGGTTTATTAAAAGCATCTAACCCCAAGGGTGTGTGTAACCTTCGCATTTACACACACCAACCCCATACTTTATTTTATATAATTACTGTGTAGCGTTTTTTTCTCTGGAGCAATTATGACAAATGCAGCAGATCGGATCAAGATGAAAATGATCATCATGAAGCTTACGTCATTTCGGTGAATTTTTATTGTAGACACATATAGGCAGATTGTAACAGAACTATTGAATACTATTTAATAAGTTAATAATCAAGAATTAATCAAATTCAGCAACAAATGTTATATTTAAGCACTCTGTTTTCCAGGAAGTATGGTGTGGTTGCTAGGCAATGCCAATTGGTCAGGAAGTGGTATGACGTGTTCTGCAGAGGGAGGGGAGAAAGAGAACAAGAGAAAGAGACGTTAGGGACCGTAGTGTGTAAGTTGTGGCGTACATTTTATAAAAACACTTAATTCGAGTTCTGTGAAGCTGTTACCATTTCTGTTATGCTTTCTGAGGTGAGTCTGTGACATGTGCTGTTTACCTAACTGCTGCACTGTGTGAGTGTTCATGAGGAAGATGGTCTTGTGGAATTTCTCATGGGGAAATGGCGTGTGTTTGCCATTATAAACGCTCCTTTATAACGGGCAAATTACAAATGCCTTTCCCTATGAGAAAAAATGCTACCCAGTTATTATAACCCCCCAACACATGATTGCCCCATCCTGGTATGTGCAGAACAAGCCCCCCCACCACACGACTTCTTGGTCCTAGCATGTACAGAACAAACCCCGACCCTGGTGTAGAACATGTCATCCCCACCATACACACAAAAGTGCCCTGGTCCACACTACCCTGATACCCAAACCCAGTACCCTGGCTGCAGCTTTGGTGACCTGTGACCACCCAACCCCCATGGAACTGATTTCACCACCCCTGGTGCACATACCTGCCAGTAGGTGCCATGGCTCAGGATGGCAAGCAGCACTGCCTTCCACCACACACCTCCATGGCTGCTAGCCATCCAACTGATGCTGGGAGAACACTTCTATATACAGTATAGATGATGCACTCCCTGCATCAGCCAGATGGCCAACAGTTGAGGAGGTGTGTGTAGGATTGTGCCACTGTCTGTCCTGAGCCATGGCACTGACTGGCAGGTACATGGACCTGGGGTGGTGATGTCGGTGCCATGGGGGTGGAGGTGGCCACTGGCCGACAATGCTGCAGCCAGGGTACTGGGTTCAGGAGTCAGGGTAGTGTAGTCTGGGGCACCTCTGTGTGGGGGGGATGACATGGTCTACACTGGGGACAGGGCAGACATGTGTTGGGGCATTGTTCTGTACATACCAGGATGGTGCTGTCATGTGTTTGTGGAAGGGTGTTGCTTTGCTACTACAGGGACAGGGCTGCAATGTATTGGAGGGTATGCTTTCAATATACAGGGACAGGGCAGATATGTGTTGGGAGGTTCACTTGGAATAAACAGGGATGTGTGGAAGTGTGGGGTTGTGTTCGGGGTGTTTGAACATCTTGCCAGGGTCCATGTTTTTTTTTTGTTGTGTGTGTGTGTGTGTGGAGACTGCCATACTGCTGCTGGGGCCTTGTGAATGTCCTGTGTGTACAGGGCTGGGTGTGTACAGCAGTTATGGCAAGGTCCCCCCTGGTGTAACTGGTACCCTCCTATGCCCCCGGTGCACAGCACTGCACACCTTAGTGAATGGCATGAAGTGCCGGCTCGCCCCTGCATACCTGCCCCAGCATGTTGCTGTCCATGCTGCCCAGTGATCTAGTGTGTAACTGACTTGCACACCATTTATGAATGCCGCCGGGGATCCATGAGGCCCCCACGGTGCAGCATCCATGCATATCTATGCCTATGTGCCTGGTTTCCATGGTGTATAGTCATTGTGCTTACAGCCCAATATATATAAATTCTGTGCTCCCAGAATTTATTTCAGCTATAAGAATAAATATCTCATGCTGCTCCTTTCTGCTACAAGGTGGACTGCTTTGATTCAGTTCCCAACACCACAGTTCTTGTTACGCACTTCAGGGGAAATTGTGATAACAGCACCATATACATAAATTCTGTGCTCCCAAAATTTTTCTCAACTGCAACAATAAATATGTCAGTCTGCTACAGGTAGTGCTACATGGTACTGCACTGTGTGTTCTTACTATCCCAACACTGTTGTTGTGACTCATTTATTGATAACTGCATAAACCACAATTTACATAAATTATTTTCTCTCAGACTTTTTCTTGAGTGCACCAAAAAAATTGACAAGCTGCTGCATGCTGCCATACAGTAGTTCACAGTGAGTACTTGCACAAAACACTTTTGAAAAGAAATGTGCCTCCAGGACGCATCTGGAATCGACAACACTGCTCAGTATGCCTTCCTGGTTAAACTCTTAAATAAATAAATAAATCTTATGGGTGGGGGGTGGGGTGGTGGTTGAGAGTGTTAGGATTGGAAACCCAAATGCCTCATTTCCCTACTTTTGTTGCTTCAACCCTAACTGTTGCATTAACAAAGTTTTTTGCAATGAAGTTCCTTACTTTTTGAGAAAGTGTAATCTTACCCTAATATATCTGTGGGGTTGCACAGGGCCCCAAGTGCAGAGCTGTCCTATGTAAGGAGTGTTTCCAACCATGGAAGATTAGTAATTTTGTTTTCCTTTTTTTCTTTAGTATTATCCGTATCAGTATGTCACTGTAAAACTGTTGTCTGTTCCTATTTCTCTCATTTCAGATATTCTTCCAGTATGTGACAAATTGTACAATGATACAAAAACATCGTTTGGAGGACTACTGTAAATGCTTGATACAGGGGATGTGCTGACTTTAATAAATCAGCATACTGTGGTCCAGAAGCTGGAGGAGGAGGTCCGGGCATTACTCAGGAAGGTTGATCACATCAACTATTCAGTGGAGAATAGAAGATGGCAATGGCTTGCATGCTGTAGGAGGGCAGGAATTAATCTTGATGGCAGAATGTAAACAGACCTGATGTGAGCACAAGATAGAAATTAGACTGCAGCACGGTCCATATTTGGTTAAAGTACACTTGTGAAGGAAAACCAAATTTAAAAAAATTAAATGAAAAAAGAACTTTGGTTCACACTGGTGAAGGCCAAGCTTTAAAATGGAATGATGGTGCCCTAGACAGAGGAGGCAGAGGAGGAGGAGAAAGCTTGCTTTTGGGATGAGAAGAGAGCAGTAATGGAGATCTGTGAAGGCAAGGGAAAATTATGTAGACCTTACCAAAGTAGCCACTGTGGGTGACTGACCACATGGATAGTATATACATTGTCCACTCCACGACTTACTGTATGTGTCTGTGTCACCTGTGAAGAAAAAAATTCATTTAACCTGACTTTTCCACCATTGTGGCTGTACAATAGATCCATTGTCCAACCCCACTCTTTCCATACCTGTCACCTGTGAAGAAAAAAAAAGTCATTTAGCCTGATTTCACCATCATTGTGGCTGTATGGTATATCTGTTGCACATTCCCAGCTGTCACTTGTGAGACAGGAAACACATTAATTTTCCTCAGTTGGCCACCACAGTGGCTACACAGTATATCCACTGTCAGCCTTATAGTCTTACTGTCACTGCTGCCATCTGTGAAGGCAAGACTGAAATTATTTTTCCTCTCCTCAGTTGGCAACCCATGGCATGTACTCATGGTGTAGCTATGAAAGGAAAACTGAAAAGAAGAAAGAAAGAAAATCCTGGAATGATACTTGCATTCATATTACTGATGGCCAGGCCATGTAATGGCAGAATGGTGCACCAGAACAGCATGAAGCAGCTTGCTGGCTGCTGAGGGTGAGGCAGCAGAAGAGGAGACCTGTGAACACAAAAGTGAAATTATTTAGAGTCTAGCCCACTCCTTGTCTTTTCTACCTGTAAAAGGAAAAGGAAAATACAAAAGTAAAAAACAAAAAAATGGAATGATACATACCATCACATTAGTGATGACAATGATGTTTAATGCCACAACGATGCCCCATTGGGATGGGAGGAGGAGTAGGCATCTTGCAGGCTGGAGGAGGCAGCATGGTAACAAAAGCAGGTTCACACAGTAGTAAGTATGTCTGGCATTTACACTGAGCTAAGTATTCACATTTATCTGGAGGCATGGGATGAAGAAGGAGGAGGTGGCGGTGCATTTCCCAGGTGAGAAAGACTGGAGCAGGCCATAGTGCGGAGCATCATCAAAGGTGGCAAGCATGGCAGCAGGTTTACATTAGTCTGGGGTCTGGCATTTTACATTGTGCCAAGGGGGGCCTGGGTTTATCTACAGGCATGAGAGGGAGGAGGAAGAAGAGGAGGAGGAGGAGACGGTGCATGTTATTCTTGGGTGAGGAGGAACAGAGGAGGCCATAGTGCAGAACATCGTCAGTGGTGACAGACATGGCAGCCAGTTTAACATTAGCCTGGTGTCTGGTATTTATGCTGGGCTAAGAGTCTGGAAATGTGTGGTGCAGCACAGACCTAGTGGGGGGGCCCTGTACGTGCATGGTTGTGGCAGGTGGTGCAGGTGAGGGTGCAGGTGGGGCAGGAGCAGGACTATCATTTAGCAGTGGTGGCACACTTACACTGTCTGTTGAGTTATACTAATTAGTATCACTGTCTTCTCCAATTTCAATTTTGGCTTAATAGTTGTACCAATGTCTCCTTCTTTCAATGTGTTGCTCACAGTAGGAGAGCAAGGAGGTGGAGCACATGTGTTGCGACTCCAGGCCCAGAAATTATGACTGGCTGGCAACTGTGCTTCTGGGAAGAATAGCAGGTGCAGCACCTTTATTGCACCTCCAATTACAAAAATTATATCACTCATCACAGAGTGGGAAGTGACATTCAACGGCCACAGAGCAGCACAGTCAGGTACTTGTTTGGGGCAACAACATCAACACTGATAGAAGGAGATGAGGTACAGCGATGCAGCAGCAGCAGAGTATAGTCAGGTACTTGTTTGGCCTACCTCTCAAACTCCTGACTCACAATTCAGGGATAAGACTAAATACAATCAGAACAGGTATATGTGCACTGAAAGTATTAATCCAAATGATAAAATATTAAAAAAATTAGAACATTTGGGTTCCAAATGTGCCCCACACACCACATAGCAACAGCCCTAAAGAAATTACATTTTTCACATGACATCACATCCCGCAGCCCCCATAAGTGGTAAAGAGTACCCTGATTCCCTAGGCGTCTAGTGGCCCCCACCCAGCAGAGGCAGACCTCCCCACTCCCCCTCCACCCCTACCCGGCCGGGGACTGGCACAGATTCTACTCTCAAAACCATGGCCAGCCACCAACTGAGCTCTGTATGAGCACGTACTATTATAAATAATACATGCTCAATGAATGAACTGTCATTCGCTGAGCTGCATACTATTTGCAGTAGTACGTGCTCATACGGAGCCTCAGTCGCGGCTGGGCCACGGTGGTGAGAAAAGGTCAGGCCAGCCACAGACTGGGACAGGGTGGGGGAGGTGGCTGGCACTGACAGGTGGGGGATGGGGCCACTAGACTACCAGGGATAAGAGGGTATGATTATATATTTTACAGTACACAGTACAGCAAGGACTTGGGTCAGGGCTTGGGGGTTGGGGGGCCGCTAGCCCAGTGGGGCATCTACCATGATGATCAGGTATGGGGGGATAGACAGCCCTGTGGTGCTGTTATGACTGTTAGGGGATCAGGGCATGGGGACTGCATAGCCCTGCGGAACATTAGTACTGGCTGTTGGGGGGTCAGGCATGGTGGAATGCATAGCCCTGTGGGGCTTTATTACTGTATTCGGGGGATCAAGGCATGGGTGGCTACATGTACTGGGAGTCAGGGAGGTAGGTACAGTGGCATAACCCCTGGAAGGTGTAAGTACAGTTATACCAGCTAAAAGCTGGTGTAACTCTACTTTGATGGATGTCCTCCAGGGGCTGTTTGAGAATAGCACTCTGGGGGACTTTGTTGCTGCCCTTCTAGAATAGGGCTCAACTGCTTCCGTAAACCCCCCAGTGCCATGTCTCAGGGGGTTAAGGGTATAACTGAGGGCATAAGGCCACTTGGGCGCAAGCAGCCTGTGGCATGTTGCAGGCTGCTTTGCAGAATAGCATTTGTTGCAACTGCTGGCATAATTTGCTACTTGCACCATTTTTTTTGGCGTAAGTCAAGTTACACCAGGCATAAGCCTTTGACAGTCGGGGCCCATTATCTTTAGGACCGACAGACAGACATACAAGAGGGGGAGGATAGCAATTTACATTTGAGACCGTTTCTCTGCCTCTATAGTAGACTCTTCCTCCATGCCCAAGGAATTTGAATGTCTCACCTTAAAGGTCCAGCTCTCACATATGGTTTTCTTATGTGTTATCAGATACTATAGGCCTCCTTCCACTGGGCTCAAGATTCTAGAGCACTTACAAGATATGCTAGACCACCAACCCTCTGAGGTTATTATCCTGAGTGATATTACTCTCGACTGGTTATCTGCTCCATCCAAGTCTCTAAAAGACTTTTGTGATGCCTTTGGGTTTACTCAGCTAATTTTAGAAGCTACTCAGCCTAACACAAAGATCCCATTGCATAGCACATTACTTGATTTAATTCTTGTGAACAAGTCCCACCTCTTTATTCACTCTGGTGTCTTCTTCAGTTATCTCAGTGGCCACTGCACTATAGCCTGCATGAAGTCCTCCCCAAAACATACTTCTAGAACTAAATATAGTTTCAAGAGAAGTCGGAGGAACTTTGATCCCATTGCATTCCTGCATGATCTCCAACAAGCTAACTGGCAAAACTTCTACCTTGCATCTACAGTTGTTGAGGCCTACGAGTTATTCCAAACCATTATCCTCGTTACCATCAACAGACATGCACCCCTAGTTAAAGTCTGCACAAAAAAGAAGTCCTGCTCCTGGTTCACAGCCAACTTAAAAGCTACTCTATTAAGGAGTGACTCCCTATGGAGGAAAGCCCATAAAACCAAGCACCCAGCTGACTGGGAAGCATTTAGAGCTGCTAGAAATCAATGCACAAAGCTAATCAGAGCTGAAAAGGCCAGCTATTTCCACACTGAGTTTGAGTTTGCTGCCAACTGCTCATCCAAATTTTGGAGGACTCTCAAAGACCTAGAAGGTCACAGCCCAGCTAGGTCACTCCCTCAGAAGATAACTCTCGATGGCTCCTCAATCACAGATAAACAAAAAATACTGGATCTCCTCAGTAATCATTTTGCCACAGCGGGGTTAGCATTTGACACCTCCCCGGTTCACAGCCTTCGGGCACAACTGTGCAATCAGGACCTTGCTTGCCTATCACAGGCCAATCCTACACAGGAAGTTGTCTTCTCTTTCGACCCTATCACCATAAAACAGGTGAAGGTTCTATTGTTAAAGCTGTACACCAGAAAAAGCACCGGTGCAGATCTGATTGAGCCATAATACTTAAAATTGGGTTACTATGTCCTGTCTGCTCCAATTACCCACCTTTTTAATTTCTCCCTGTGGCAGGGTGTCATCCCTTTAACTTAGAAGACAGCACATGTCATACCATTGTTTAAGACTGGTGAACCTAGTGACCTAAAAAATTATTGCCCTATTTCTGTGCCCCCCACTCTGTCCAAATTGTTAGAAAAGGTGGTCAACTCACAACTCAGGCAGTATCTTGAAAGACATAATCGTCTCAAGCTGGTTCAGTCTGGAGTCAAACCATGTCATAGCACTACTTCTGCACTTGCCAAAGTCACTAATGACTGGCAAAAGGCCCTGGATGTGAAAAACCATGTTTGTGTGCTCTGTTTCTTGACCTAAGCAAAGCATTTGATACAGTTGGCCATGGTCTGTTACTGACCATCCTTTGAAATCTTGGGCTGGATTCCATGGCCTTGAATTGGTTTTCTAACTACCTTGTAGGGCAATACCAGAGAATTAAGGTGGAAGGGGACCTTCCCCCTTAAAACCGCTTCTAAGAGGTGTTCCACAAGGGTCTATCATTGGCCCCTTACTGTTTGCTCTGTACATTAACAATGTCAATGCAGGAATTAATTATGCAAATATACATCTATTTGCAGACAATATGGTTCTGTACATTGACAGACCCACCCCTGAGCTTGCTTGTAAGGATCTCCAAATGGACTTCAACATCTTACAGAGAAATCTTTTGCATTTAAAGTTACTCCTGAATGCCAAGAAAACAAAGGCCATGCTCTTTTTCATCTTTGTTCAACAACTCTAAGCCTTCTATAATGGGTAAGGTACAATTGGTAACCACACTCCTAGGTTAGTCCCCGGAATTCATAACAAAATTCAAATACCTGGGTCTTTGGATAGACCACAAACTGTTCTTTGTGGACCACATTGATGAGCTCTAAAAAAAATCAAAACAGAGGCTTGGCATCATTTACTGGCTTAAACATATCCTTACAATCGAAATTAAAACTAGACTGGTCCAATCCACGTTTATGCTGTTGCTGGATTATGCCAACTTCCTTTATGGGCAAGGCCAGAGCTTTGCCTTGTCCAAACTTGACACTCTGTATCATCGTGCACTTAGGTTTATTACTGGAGCTCCATATTCAACCCACCGTTGCTCGCTATATACCAGGGTTGGGTGGAGCTCTCTCAGTTTCCGACACCACAACAATGCTGTATTCTGGACATACAGAGCCATCACCAGTAAGCTCCCACAGTATATTTCTGACTGTTTGCCTATCACAACTGCTGGATACTGCTCCCTAAGAAGCCTTACCTACATTTCTCTGATAGTCCCTAAAGTCTGGATGCATTTTGGTGCAACAGCTATAAGTCATACCCTCCCTGTTGCTTGGAATACTATGCAAAAAACCTTGAAGCTCACAGTCCCCATAAAACTGTCTTGCTTCAAATCCCTGTTCCTAAATGTTTTCAAGGAGACATGTAAATTCTTCCATTTAGTGTCTACTACCTCTGACCACTGACCAACCCCCCTAAGTTTTTTTCTTCTTTCCAACCGCTGTTAATAATATCATTCTTACTTCATCTCCTCTGGCCTTCCTCTTCCACCCTTATCCCTCTGTTCGCTTATTCCTGCATATCGCCTGGATTTAGTAAATACTGTATATATTGTTGATGTGTACCGAGTATTCAGTATGTATGACATTTGCCTTTGTTACTTCTTGTACTATATATTGCATTGTTCTGATGACCTTGTGGGCTCTTACGTATATTTTCCTAAATGTATTATCCACTTGTACCTTGCCCAGGTCTACCTTGCAAATGAGTCTTCCTCAATGGTGATTCACCTGGTAAAATAAAGATTGATTGATTTAGTTGATGTTAGCATGCTGTTGAAGTGTTTGTTGTGGTCCAGGACCTCCAGCAACTGCTCAACCAGTGACTCACTGAGTATATCACCAGACACCTCAAATTGCCTCTGCATATTCACAATGGTCTGCCGCAGCAGACGGTGGAGAGGTCTGGCCTGGCATAGGGAGGCATTATCCACACTCACTACCCATGTCACATAATTGAACAGACACAACATTACAATTAAGCCATCCATAATCCTTCACTGATCGATGGTTAATGACATGGAAGCTCCTGAACTGTCCCTTCTTGTATGCAGCAGCAGGTACTTGGACAAGGCCATATATTGCTTGTACATCCTTTCCAAGACATGTATAATGCTGAGTTCTGTCTTGTTATAACTTTTTGCTTCATTGAGCGCTGAGGCAGGCCCATAGCACCCACAGCTGATCCCTGGCCTTTCTGGACCTTGCATAATGTGTGCAGATTCACCTGCCCACAATCAATAGTTCTTTAACATCCACCTAGGACACAAACTCTGCAACCACTAGGTTAATATAGTGTGCCAAACAAGACACCCTGAAATAAAACATTGTTAGGGGTCTTAACAATGTTTAACCCATTGTCACTTGCAATAAACCCTGTCTTTAGCAAGATCAGGTGCAGCCAGGTGTCTACCTCCTCCAAAAGTAAAGGCAAAATGTTGCCTGCACTGTGTGACACAACCATGCTTTTCATGGCAAGCAAAGCATGCTAATAGAGAACAGAAGATTGTCTGCTGCTTCAGCCTGTGTTGGTGCCAGTTCCACACATACATTTGTTATGCTGCATTTGGTAAAAAACTCATGAATCACCCCTGGAAGCTCTACCCAGTATACAGTTGTACACATGTACAGTATGTGCTTCCAGCCACTGGACCACTACTCCACATGTCAGTGGATATAGCAACCTGAGGAATGCTGCTACATTTTCCACATCATTCCTCATTTCTGAGCAGCCCTCTGTAAATTAAAAAATAACTCCTGGAAGGAACCTGCCATTTTGGGCATGCTTTTCCATAAGCCAGTGGAGTCCCTCATTTTCAATTAATAAGAATGGCAACTGATCCATGGTAAGCATCTCTGCTGTTGCTGCATTCAGTTCCCTGGCCACAACATCACTTGGGGGTATTTGCATTGCCAGGACAGAATGCTGGTGGTTGTGGGCTGTAATTTTTGGTGTGGTGTTTGGTGGAAAAGTTTCACACTGGTACTGTGTTGCTCAGGGGTGTCTTCTGATCACCAAGGGTTAAAAGCCAGTGATTTTTGGTGTGCTGATTTTTGTCACAGAGAATGGTGGTTTTGTCATGGTATAGATGACACTGCTGCTGCTGCTGCTAGTACTACTGATGAATCAACTGTTGCTAGTAGGGATATACTTAATATTGTCCTCAGGTAAAATATCCTTCTCTAAATTAACCTCCTGCCTCTCTCTTTTCCATGTGTAGGTTCTGTTGTCCTACCTCACACTCTACTGCTGCTAGACATTGATGATGCTGCCACTTACCCAGGTGCTTTATTTTTAAATGGGTGTGTTGCCACCAATGCCCAAACAGGATGCTTTTTTGCCACAACTTACTTTCACCTGGCATACCTAGCAAATTGTAACTGACTCATTGTGGGGGTCAATTATAAAGAAGTCTCAAACAAGGGATTTGGAGGGAATAGGACATTTTATGGAAAGACAAGTGAAGATGATGACAATGATGTGGCAGGTGATGCCAGGGGCATGAGGAGTGATATAGTTATGGTAGGCAGACATTTCCCAGCAACAGTCTTTTTTGGGGGGTGAGGAGCTCACCAATTGTTTTTTTGTTCTTTTTCCCTTAACATCATCCAATTTAATTTTTTTAATTTCTAGCTCCCAGGAAGGCTCAACTACCAGATCATCATCATTGCCTTCCTCTTCAGTCACCTCTTCCTCCTCACTGTCCTCCACTTCTGCCACCCCCAATCCTCTTGCCAGTCTTCCTTCAGCTCCTCGCCAACTTTTTCCATAGGCTTCACTTCCATAGGCTTCAGTTTTTCCTCCACCTAAGGGTTCAACCCCATCCATTATATTTTCCAGTTCCTCAAACTCAGATTTCTCACATTTCCTTTGCAAATGGCAAATTGGGGCATGATGCAACTTCTTGGCTCTCAGTCTTACTACCTCCAGTCCCCCTACACATTTCCATATCAAGAAGAATGTTGGCTACATCATCAGCTGCTCTTATTTTTTTCCCACCACGTGCTGCTTCTGCCTGCTGCCTTCTAGCTGCTTGTCCATTTCCTGCTGCTGCCTTGCCACCACAAGCCTTTCCCTTAACTTTGCTGCACATTTTACTGCTGTGATAAGGAAATATTGTCTGGGGATCCCTTTCCCAAAATAAGCACATCACACACAAAACCTTGCTGGGTGCTCAGTTGGCCATATTTTCAAATATTAACCCATAATTCCATACCCATTTTATTTACATAACCAAAATCATCAAATCCTTTTCCATATATACAGTATATATTAAATATGTTAATTGTTCTTTCATCCATTTACAGCATTCTAGACTCATGTGCATACCTGGTGCCCACCTTTGGCCCTCTGGGATGCAAACCCTACAAATTCCAAACACAGTCAGGTGGACACTCAGCCCATGTCCTGGTTTCTCCTGCCCAGTACCCCCTGGACTCTGTATATCCTTCTCCTGTGTCTTTTATTTCTACCTTATCCCCTCCCCACTTTCTATTCTTCCTTCCTCCCATCCTTCCTGATCCTCACATCACCTATCTTCCACAACCCCTTTAACCCTATCCATACCATACCCAAACATGTACCTGGTCACTCCCATTACTGTCCAGCTTCAGCAGCCCATGTGGCCTCACATTTCCTTTTTTTCCTTGGTCCCCACTGCTATTCACCTTTAGAAGTCCTTGGTCAACTAACTGCTGCCCACCTTTAGCAGTCCATGTGGCCACCTGCTTCCATCCAATCCTGGTCACCACTTCTGTCCACCTTCAGCAGCTGACCCCAAACTCCCTTCACTTACTTACACTTTCCTACCTTGCTGAATTAAAGGTGGTGGGAGGGTGGGCAAACTGCTCTCTAACAAGAAAGAAGAAGGATAATCCTAGTCTTGCTTCCCCTTAAATACCTTTTTCCTGCAGTCCTTCTTCCTGCTTATCTCCATCTATCCATGACCTAGCTCCTTGAACCCTCTGCCTTTTGTTCCATCCTTCCTTCAATGGTTCCTCTCCTCTCCTGCCCTGCCCTTCCTCCCACAACTTCCCCCTTCTTTTCCTTTCCCCTCCCTCTTCCCTACCCTGCCCCACCTATACTAGCTATATCTGTACACTCTCCCATATTATTTTGGTCAGAAGGCCCCTCACTACAGGGGTTGCCCTTTAAGCTGGCCACCCACCTTGTCTGGGGATCCCCTTTCCAAAATAACCACACCAGTTCAGTTCAGTTCAGTTTCAGTTTATTGATCGGTCATTTAATCTTTTCAATATAAAAGCAATAGAAAATACATATAAATACAGATATTTAAAATACAGCATAGTACATACATGTTAAGTACAAGTAGACAGGATTATTGCACATGCAAACCAGAACTCTTCCTTTGGAAAGACAATAATATGCAGAAACAGCATCTTAGAACATATTATAGACACAGGATGATTTTTGGGAATTTCACAATCATTGTCCTTTAGCACCTTTGTGTTTGAGATGAATTCTTGAGATACACACTAGGTATTGGGCTACTGTCCTGATTATTATATCATCATTAGTGGTAAAATAAATCTTCAAAAGATGATCTTGATCAGAACTTTGAATCATGTTACAAAGTGATGTTATCCATTTCCGCCGAGAGAACTTGTACCAGGGGCACTCAAACATAACATGATTTAAATTTTCTAAAGAGGAAAAAGTGGTACAGGAACATAGCCTAGCCTGACTGGAAAAATCGTTTCTATATATTGCATCTAGTAGGTTACTCGGAAATAACTCCAACTTATACTTGGTGTACTGAATTATTTGATTCTGATCAACTAAGACTACTAAATAATGCCTATAATATTAACAATTATCATTCAACCTTGTTCATGGTGAGATCTATCTTCAACCTGAGATTATTTTCCATATCTTTAAATTTAAAAATATCCACAATTCTATTGGTGACAAATTTTTGGTATTTTAAGCTTATTGTAACACCTATGTCTCTGTAATTCCTTGGATATTCCAGACCAGTTTCAGATAATATGTGAAAGACTGAAGACAGCCATCCTTATTTTAGGTGGTCAAAATTGATCCATGAATATGTTTCCTTTAAGCAGGGATAGATAAACCTAGTGTGTTTATGCTGAGACACCTTGATCCAATAGTTTACCATCCTGGCCAATAAAAAAGGCTTTAATACAGGAGATACCTAGCTCTGCATGAATTAAGGAGGCTAGAACAGATTTATTTAATCCTAAACAGGTTCTTAAAAATGTGTTTAATGGGATCTCAAGTTTATCTACAAGATGAGAATACCAAATTTCACCATTAAACAGTGCTTGAGCATTATACTTTTATACTTTGCTCTAGCAGCTACTAATAGAGGTTTGATAGAATTGCCTCCATATTACTTATTAAAAATACACAAAGATGTAGCAATCTGTTTTAGCTTTGTCATTAATGTATTAGAATGTTTGAACCATTTACCATCATTAGTTAGTGTCAAACCAAGATAGGTATATTGATTAGTGGATTTGATTTTGTTAGCACCTATCCACCGTGACTTTCTCACAGAATTGGTCCCAAAGATCACAACTTGACTTTTTTGATCATTAATCCTCAAGTTGTATCTCTTAGCATAATCTTCCAATATAGTCAATTTTCTTTTCAACCCAGACTAAGATAAGGATAATAGTTCCAAGTCATCGCCAAAAGCCAACACAGCACACTGTTTACCTAATAAGTTGGGAGAGTTTGACTGGGAATATACCAGCTCTTCCAAAACTTTATCAATGTATATACAGAAGAGAATAGTTGCAAGAACACAACCTTGCCTAACACCCATGTTGGTTGGAAAGATAGTCAAAAGCTGACCAGAAGTAGTTTGATCTGGGCCCACGTATTAGTATAGAGTTCCCTGATAATTGCTGTGATCTGGATCTACCACTGGTTGTCGACAACTTCTAGATTAGCATTCGAGGCATTGTAGTCTCTACTAAAGAATTTGGAGTAATAAAAATTTACCCATATCTCCAAAGCTATATAAGTGTCAATCTGGTATTTTAAATTGTTTGTGCCCTTTGCAACAAGTAAACAATAGGATTGACTATCTTGGTTATTTATTATCCTAAGCATATGGTTCCATTGTTTCATTTGAAATTCCTTCTACTTGTTTCTGAGAAATTGTTTGTATTCTTCTCTAACTTTATTCAAGTCTTTATGTGTAACATCAGAATCCTAATTTTTAACCTGTCTCACTATGTGTTTAAGATTCTATTTAGCCCTACAGCAATCAGCATCAAATCAAGTGGAGCTAGATCTTAGCAAGTCATTGTTGTTGTTTTTATTTTTGTTTGTTAGGAAAGATCTGACTTCCTCAATGCAGGAAGTAACACATTGATTTACCTTAAAATAATCTAAGTTGTCCTCAAGGGCTGGCAGAATGAGTTTTAATAGCAGTTCCCTAATTTGACTAACTGCTGTCACATGCCATCTGATATTTCTATTTCTGAACTCTACATGTTGTGGTAGAGATAAAGCCAACTTCTGTTTAACAATATGTGTAAACTTTAACATCAAAGGGAGATGATCACTTTCAACTTTTAAGGGAATCATGAATGTATCCCACAGCGTCATATCGCTGTTCCAAAAAATATAGTCTATTATTGATAGCCCTCTAGCTGAATAATGTGTATGATTACCAAGCTTGTCCCCTTGTAACCTGCCATTAATAGGGGCCAAATTATATATATCTAAGATCTCCATAAGTTTATGTCCCATTGTATTTACTTTACTAACCTGTGAATATCTAGGGAAATTATAGGCCTTTAGACGGCACCAATTGTGAAAGTCAATATCTGCATAGCCATCATAGAGGCCAATTCTTGTGTTAAAATCACCGCATAAGATTAGTTCTTCATAGGAAGTAACAGCCCAGCTTTTGTGAATAAAATCATCAAGCTGTTCCCATAGAGTTGAGTTATATGATTTAGAATTGGATGGAGGAATATATACATTGGCCAAACAGATTTATTTCCCTTTAGTTTGCATAAAGAGAATAATAGCATTGTTACTAGTAAACAACAAATCAGCTTTAGGGTCTTTTTCAATCTTGACCCAGAATCACAATCCACCAGCCTGCCTTCCCTTATGTGCTGTTTTTAGGCCTGGAATGTGAAAAAGTAAGTATCCATCAAGTGTTATATCAGATTCCTGAGGATGCCATGTCTCTTGTAAACAAATTATGCTAAATTTGGATATAAAATCAATCCATTCCCTGTCTGCAAATTGATTAATCAGCCCTGAAATATTCCAGGAAATTAATTTTGCACTATTAGCATCAGGATGTGATATCTCTGAGTCCTTTAGTCAGTCTTCATGGATTGCTAATGCCTCAAATTTATTAGAAGTTGAGATTTTAAATAACATCAAACCAGAATCCTTCCCTTGAGGGCTGCCCTCATGTTGTACATCTGCATTTTGCAAAACTGGGCTAATTTGGTTGATGGAAAAACTAGATTCAAAAAAATGGGACTAAATAAAGTCCCATAGCATCTATAAGTGCTACGTTATCCAAAATCTTATTATACAGACTCAGAAAACCTATGCTCAAGATGACCATGTCACAATTCAAGTATGACAGGGGTCTATAGACAGATAAAACCTCAGAGTTTTCAATCGAGATGTTTAGTAATTGTTCCAAAAGATCAAGAATAGTGTCCTTAGGTTTAAAGTTATTTTTGTTTGATGAATGACTCGGGCCATATAAAGCCAGTGACTTACTAGTTTTATTTTCCACACGATCTGAACTATTGCTTTCTAATCTAGAAACAGTTTTTTAAATATAGAACTCTCTATTATGTGAACCCTAGCCTCATCCAGCAGCTTAGCTTTTTCCAATATACCTTCTGCTGCATCCTGATTCCATATTAACACATCAACATGATCTGAGTTTGAATCATTCTTCCATCTATAAACTTTCAAGATACCAGAGTCATCTACTGGAATTTTCAATGCGTAGGTAAAAAGATTTCTCAATATATCTTTCAGTTTTCCTTGAGTCTCTCTAGAGGATGCTTTCAACCCAAAAATACACAACTGAAAGGGCTGATTTGAACTGAAGGGTTAAGTTTAAGTAACCTTCTATTGACATAATCAAGTGTACAGCCAAATCTTAACAAACCTTGATGATTGATCCAAACTTGATTAGCAATTCAAGGAGCTGTACAGAAAATAAAGACATTCAGTTCAATCTGCATCCTTATCTTTACAGATTTGTGCTATGTCAGCATTTACAATATCAGCACCAGTGACTGCCCTAAACTGGTGCACAATCTTATCCCTAATGCTACAAGAAGACCACTCATAGTTTACACCATAACCATGCAAACATAGTATGGCACAATCTGAAATATCAACAGGAGTTGTCATAGTACTGGTTACAGGTACATTGGTTGATTCATTAACCAAAGAATTAGGGCCATGATTTTCAATCCTGACTTCATGAACTGAATCCACTGTGTTCTTTTTGCTCCATTTGTTCATCCCTGAATTGATTTAGGGAAGACTCAAATCTGATCAGCTGAGTCACTATATTTCCTATTAGTGGATCTTCTGTTTGAAACTTAGCTAATTTGGTACCACTAGGTTGTTTATATAAGACCACCTGATGGTCAATGCGATTAACACATTCTTTAGTCTGTTTTTGAACATACAGTTCTGAGTCCAGAGTTTGGGTTTTAAAGGGTATATCTGCTCTACCGTCTAATACTTTAGAGACAGCAGCCTTACTGGTCTTTTGTTATTTTCTTTTGTTTTTATTTTCCTTTTTCTTGGGATTCATATTGTTTTCCTTCTTCTTGTCCCTAAGTTTAGTAGAATCCAGGATAACAATTGAAGGAAAATTAGGTTAATTTGGAATAGAGTCTACCATAGTAAAAGATGGAGAGTTCTCAAATGAGGTAACTCTGTTTAATTTTAGAAGGACATCATCCAGCCTGGAGCCGTTTATGGCAATATTTTCTTTGACTACGTCTAGCTCATATTTGAGGTTAATTATATGCACCAGGATCATCAGATGAGCAGTATTTGGATTACTTACAGAGTTTTTAAAGTCCTCACTAAAGGCAAATGGGTGTGAAGTCCCAGACTCATTTGTCTGACGTTGCCCAGACAATTCAGCTCCTGGTGTCATGAATTGCTTGAGCCCAGTTATGGTCTCTTGCAATTCACTGGCTATATTTTTTGAATCATGTTGCCAGGTCAGTCTTGGAGTTGGGTTTGGATTGGACTCATAAAAGTACTCTGGAGAAAATTCTGGGGAATCAAAAGAATAGTTTAAGGTATTGTGGATAAGACTTCCTGAGGCTTTAACAGTAATCAGGGAATCCACTGGATCTATATTTATAACAGGACAAGTTACAATCTCAATGGGCTCATTTAATTGTTTACCAGACTTCATTTTAGAAAAATGTCCTTTACTTCCACTAATTCCATAGACACCACTAATTCCATTGTTTCCACTATAGTCACTAATAAACTGCTGAACATCCTGTCCAACCTGTTCAGAATTAGTGATATTATTTTTAGATAATTACCTCAAATTAGAAGTGCCTGAAATGTTCACAGACTCTGTGGCAGAACATGTATCCTTTGGAAAGACACTTGAAATGAATTGGGGCATAGATGGATTAGCAAGACAGTTAAAATGATCATTTATTTTAGATTGTTTGGAGTTCTTCTCCAATTAGTCCTTAAATAAGGAAGTTCCTGCTTTTTTGATGTTAATAAAGCGTTCACAGATTGCACCTTTATTAGATTTGTCCTGAATATCAGTCATTTTGCCTTTCTTTGGGGCATTCTTTTTTGGGTTCCTAATTTTACCCTTGCCTACAGCTTGCAGGATAGGCATAGAGTGTTCTTCTGCTTTGCTCTGGGCCAAAGGATAGGTGGTTCTATCAACTTGCTGTTCAATTTCTATGTTATTTGATGTATGCAAAGTACCATGAATATCAAATTTGTAAAGAGATATTTATGTGATATTTAGTACATCCACACCTGATCCCAGTTTTTGTTTCCTTGTATGCACCATTTTGCAAACAGGTTAGATTGAGATTAATTAAATAAATCAAATGGCTGTAAGAAGCTAGAATAGACACTTGTGCACTTATACAAACTTGTGCAAACACTTACATAAATTCTTATGGCTAAAATTTACTAGAACTTGCATTTATCATTTTCCAATGTAAAAATGCTGTAACACAGTAATATATACAGTCAATTGTCTGCTAAAAATTACTTCAAGTACAGGTAGCTACTATCACCTACCACATACAACCCATGTAAAATTATAATGACAAGATAAATTATAGGAGGAATTGTAGAAAGTTCAAGTTCAATCAACAGACTTGAGAGTCAGAGTTGCAAAAACCGCTATGTTCAAAGGCAGTTCAGAGGCAGCATAGACTTTTGCACACACTTCTCTTGACTCTTTGAGCTGGCTGTACTATCCCACTTGACCTTTCTTTTCTTTCTTGTCACTAAAAATCAAACCAATCAAAATGTATAGTTTGAAACACACAGGGCCAGATATTCAAAGGTTTGCCCCTGGGCTAAATTTGTACTGCCTGGTGTGCAAACTTAGCCTGGAGCACAGAGCAAGCTATATTCAAACGGAATAGCCCAGGGCAAACAGCTTTTGAATACAGCATGGGAATGAGGCCGTGCAAACTGGGCTGGGAGTGCAGGGCAAACGTAGCCCTGGAATATGACAGCACTAAATGCAGCAACCAGGAAGTGCAAACCACAACAACAACACAGTGCACAGTGACGTGACGGTAGGTAGAGAGGAACTATGTGGCCAATATGTGTTCTGGCAAATGCATGGACCTGGTACAGCTGCAGGCAGCAGCACACATGAAAAACAATGATCAAAACTGTATAATATTCCCGAACCGATGGCCTTGGCAGCTAACACATAAGCGGCTTTAGCCAGGCAAGCAGCTTGCCAGTGCAAACACGTTAGCCTCGGCTAAACTTTGCCATATTCAAAAGTGACATACAAATGAGCCTACTTATATAGTCTCTGGGCAAACAGCCACATTAGCATCTCATCATGCCCTGATTTGCATGTGGTTTGCACAGCGTTACTGCAGGGTCCCACAGCTCCACCTGTAGGTCAGTCTGGAGGTACAGGGGCTGGACAGGTCCAACCACAGCTCCACCTGTAGGTCAGTCAGGCAGTGCATGATGATAGCTGCAGGCTTCATGTAAACAGTGCAGCATAGCATAACATATCGAACCCCAGAGGACAACACAGCATAGGCACAGGTGGTGGTAGTGCTGCTTTCAACCTTCACACTGAAGGTCATGCTACAGTGCACAGCAGACACTACAGTAGCAAGAGGGCTGGTAGTGTGAGGGACAAAACACTGCCCATGGTATGTAGGGCAATGATGGCCACTGCACTGTACACAGTGACAGGCACAGCATGCTGGTAGTTACTGAAAGTGGACAGTACTTTCACACTGTCATGTGATCCACAGATGCTGCACCTGTGACATGGGATGCACAGTGTCATGTACATGGCCAGCAGTGTGTGCTGTGATGTCTGTACAGTTGGGTGGTAGGTGGTTCGGGGGGCATGTAGGATCCGACAGGCACACAGGTGGTGGCGTACTCCCACTACTGGCCCATGTGCACTGAGCGATGTGTCCCAGCCTTGTGGCCACACATGGGCTGTGTTGAGGTCTGGCCACCCCTACACCCTCCCCTCACTGGCCACCATGCCCACAGTGCTGCATGTGTGTGCTGGCATCTGTTGCACACCACAGATATATGGTCTGCAGGTGTATGCTATATGTCCACGCTACCATGCTGTCCCCTGTGGGTCAAATCACCCTTGGTTCCGACAGGTGGCAGCTGATTGTATCATGGTGGTGCCATCAGTGAGCAGCATGTGTCCTCCATGTCTGGCAGTTTCTAAGTGTCATACTCATATGTTGGGGCCGCCAAGCCGCGCTAATGCTGAGATAGCACCGCGCAAAGCTGTTTGCCCACGGTTAAGACCAGCTTTTCCTGGGCGGTAATCTGTACTGCTCTATGGGTCATGTTATGTCGCGCTAAACAACTTAGCTCGGTGCTAGTCGCTGAATATCACGTTGCATCTGTATTCATGTTCACTTTGCCCCTTGCATATAATTATTGTTTGCCTGGTGCTATTGCAGTTTGCCTGCACTATTCAGTCTTTTGAATATAGCAGACCCATGCTAATCCCGCGCTAAACCCGCGCAAATGTTTTTGGCCCCGCGCAAAGCTTTGAATATCTGGCCCACAATCTCTAAAATACTAGATATACAATAATATACAATAAAATTACTGAAAAATTACCAGTGCAAAGACTAGGCTAATAATAAGCTCTACAGGGTTTTCTACCTACTTTTACTTCCCTCTAAGACTGCTCTGTAACCCTTGCAGAAGCTCAGCTGACTCATAGACAGTTACTTAAGGACCCCAGCTAGATTCACCAAGTAGCCTTCTGGAAAATAAAAACAGAACAAAGAAATACTTAATCTTACTAATTCTTAAAAAATATTCTCAGCGATCACACACACTATGAAAACAAACAGCTTACTTGTTATAATGAATCACAATCAGAGTTCAAACTTTGGATGGGACTTGATTTTAAGAGCAAGATAATTCACTGCTCAGTCCAATTCTGCTCACTACTAACTGCTGACTGCTCTCAGTTACACTCCAAAAAATGGCAACTGCACTTCTCAGAATGCCACACATGTGCACTTAAATCAGAACAATAGATCACGTGATCTGAGCAAAAGGCACGAAATTTGAGTCTTGTATTTATATTTTATATTGTATGATTACTAATTTACTATCTTACTAACTTACGCAACCTGCATAACTGACATAAAACCATAGGCATGTCAGAGCATAGAAAGCATAGAAGCACAAAACAAAACAAGAATGCCTCTCTGCATTCTACCTGAACACTGTTTACCCTGTCAACCCTGTCTGTTTAATTTATTTAGTTTAGAGTAGCAGCAGTATTTATATTGATCATACTAGCACTAAAAATCAGTTAAAATTTAATATAGCCACATATAGACATACATGAAACAGAATAAACCAAAGTGTCCAGACTTTTAGCCTTTTTGATAGTCACCCAATAGTTCATACAGTCCTAGGGCTATCAAGCAGTGATCCAGTCATGCTCTTTCATACCTCCGTCTCTCCGTTGATAGACGCTTCAGCTGGAATTCACAGTCACAGCAGGGTGCTCTGACAGAGCAGAGCAGCTACCCTACTACATCAAAAACTTTAGAACTTTTAGAAAATTAAAAATTTAGAATGCAATTTGCAGTTTGTAGTATGTTGCTCTCAAGTCACTGAATACTGCTATTAATCGCTCTACACAAGTGGACCCACTTCTCCTTTTGAATCCTATTTTGTATTCCGGCTGTCTTCAGGATTGAATCCCAAGCTTTCCAGTGGCCTTTCCTTGCTCACCTGGCTCCAGCTGGACACCACTACAAACGGTGTTCCTCCCTACGGCAACAAGAAAGAAGACAGCAGGAGTGGACCACAAACTGGAGCAGGTAAATGGTCTACTGATAAGACCACATTTCAGGCAATGGTGGCATACCTGTTAAAATTAAAAAAAAACTTGCATAGCAGTCCTACATCTGAAAGTTGCTCCTCAATGAACAGACAGTACTCCTCCTCCAGCTTCCAATAACCACACCATACAAGACCTTGCTGTGTGCTGATTTGGCCATATTTAATTTATTAACTCATATCTCCATATCTGTTTTATTTACATAACCAAAATCATCAAATCCTTTTCCATATATACATTATACATTATATACATCCATTGTTCTTTCATCCAATCATAGCATTCTGGACTCAGGTGCATACACAACACTGACCTTCGGCCCTCTAGGATGCAAACCCCACAAGGGCCAAACATGGCCAGGGTGCACACCCAGCCAGTATCCTGGTTTCCCAGCCCAGTACCCCCTGGGCCCCATATATCCTTCTCCTGTGTCTCTTATTCACCCTTCCCCCTTCTTCTCTTCATTCCACTAGCTCATCTCCAGCTACTGTGCAGGATGATGAGCCCCCCCATACCTTCATTCCTACCCCAGTCCTGTAATGACCCTTCCAGCTGCAGACTGAACATATCCAGGGCCATGTCTGTCCAATGTATCCTTTCCTCCCTATACAACCTAGCAAATTCATACGAAATGTCCTTGTGTGTTATGTAAATGCCTTCCACCTCCTTCACCATAGCCACTTCCTTTTTATTCAGCCTCTTCCTGGCCCCCTCCACTGTTTTTATGTCCCACATGTGACACCATACACACCTTGGGATCATTTTGGACCAGGCTGTCACTGTCTCCAGCCACTACCTTTTAATGACCCCCAAATCTCCTTTTATTTCCCTCATAAGGTCCAGCTAAGGTCGTTTCCCCAAATCATTTCCCCCCAAATACAAGATCAGTAAGTCTGGCCTTGGCAACTTCAATTTTAGTTCCTCCAGAAGAGGCAAAAGCTGGGCCTATTGCATGCCCCATATCCATTTCCACTACACTTTTGCTGTTCATCCATCCACAGCTGTCTTCCCTCAGGTCTCACTGCCACTCTTCTTTCCACCCAATGGATGAATGAATGGCCCACAATCCACACGCTCTTCTTATGGTCCGGATCTAGGGGAAGGGACAACCAAATACATTAATTATATAGCTCCCTAACATATGATTTATTAAAATCTTATTTCCATCTACCCACCTTCTTCATCTCTGCAACTGATCACCCTCTAGCTGCCTCTTCCAAGGCTGCCCCAATCCTGAATGAGTAGAATAAAAAGCCAGCCGCATCCTCCTGCCAAAAATCCAGGCCCTTCTTCAGCATTGTTGCCAACTGATAGTTGGTGGCCCGATCTCCATTTCCATGTATAAACAAATTATTCCCCACTGAACCCCTAATTGCCCTGTACATGGTCATGGTTCGCACTTCGCATTCCCCCCCACCTAGTTCCTTTCTATCACCAGCCTCATTCCTTGCCCCTACTGATCCATTTTGGACCTGCTTAACCAGATCTCAATCCTATCCTCCGACCACTGCACCTTCTTTCAGTGGGGTTCATCCTTATATCTCTTGCTCTGTGCCACCACTTTGCTCACCTTGACTGTTCCCTGAAACATGACTAAAAAGAATACTGTGAACAGTCTTGCCTCATAATGTGAGTGACAAAGGCTACACACAATGCCCCCACCGATCTACCTAACAATCCCACTGATATGAGTCGTCTTCTATCTGGGGTCCTTCCTTTTATCCTCTGCCAGCTCTGCATTATCTGCCTGACTACTGGAGACCTGCAGGGTTCCCCCATCCCTTTGGGCTGTATACTAAGCTTACCCCTGCCAAGAGAACCCCCATGGTTGAATGTAATAACTCTTCATCCTACTTTTGGACGATAAACCTCATCACTTGGCCCTCATCACTTGCCCACTTACCTCCATTCCAGTCCTCTCTCAGAACTCTTGAAATACTTTCCAAGAGCCCTCATATGCTTTCAGCATCTTTGCAAACCAAGAGCTCCTGAACAGCAACTGGGCTCTTCCAAGCCAATCTCCCACAAGTGGAGTGGGACCTCTGTTCTCCTGGCTGCTACCCCTGGGGCAAGGCACCTGAACCTGTCCAACTGAAGATAGGAAATGCTGTCAGCCACCATGTTCCTTACCACCTCTATGTGTCTCACCTTAAATGACAAGTTCAGTCTCAAACCCTGTAGCACTAATTACCTCAATACCCTCATTACTGTATCAGTTGTGGCTGTCTGCCTATTCAACACTTCTACCACAGCTTTGTTATCACACCAAAATACTGCATTCTGATTCTGAAGCCATACCCCCCAAATCATTACTTCCACCCATATCTGGAAAATCTCTAATAGCGTAATGTCCCTTGTTAACCCCCTCTCCAGCCATGTGTCTGGCCAGCTTTCTAATAGCCAATCTCCCCCAAAGTATGCCCCTACCCTGAATGCCCCTGCCGCATTCATATATAACTCTAAGTCCATACTGAACAACCAGTCTTCCTGCCAGAACGTGACCCCCTTATACTTTCCCAAGAATTGTTCCCACACTTCCAAGTTTTGCCTCACCCATTTTGATATACCCTCCCAATGATGGGGCCACCTAGTCCCTTTCATTGCCCTTTCCAGCCTGCAGGTGAAGGCCTTGCTTAGGGTCACAGCCCTATCTGCAAAGTTAAGGTTCCCTAGTAACTGTTGAACCACCACCAGGGGCACACCATGCTTTCTCATTACTGCTGCTTTTAATTTTAACAGTTTCTAAACCTTGTCTCCAGGTAACCTGGAAGCCCTCTCCTCTATGTCCACCTCTATCCCTAAGAATTCCAACTTATGGGCTGGGCCTTCAGTCTTCCATTCCACTAGCAGGACCCCTAACCTGTTTTACATTTCCTGAAAGCATTTCTGAGGTCGGCTCTTCCCCTTGCTACATCAGCAGGAAGTCATCCAGGTAGTGTATGACAGCCTTTTACCCATACTGCTTCCCAAGTGCCCACTGCAGCCATGTACGAAACCTCTCAAATGTGGCACACACTATGAAGCATCCCATTGGCATGTCTTTATCAAAATAATATTGCTCATTAAACATAAAGCCTGACAGCTTGCAGTCCTCTGCTCTTACCGGGAGAAGCTTCTATATCTGTCTTCACCAGCCAAGCCCCTCTACCACTCTAATCATTTCCACTGCTTGGTCCAGTGTCATGTATGGCACTGCCCTCTGCTCTTCTCCAGTGAAATCATTAACCAATTACCACTCCAGATATGACAAATGATGTATCAGGCGGAATTCCGCTGGTTGTTTTTTCAGGACCGTACCCAAAGGTGAGACTCTAATGTTCCCAAAAGGGGGGTTCCCTGAATGGGAGTTCTACCCTCCCTGCTCTTAATTCCTTTTCTATTTTCTTCACCACTGTCTCCTCCTTTCCTCTTACTGACCCTAGGTTAGTAGCCCTCATTGCTCTCTGCTGCCCCTCATATTGAAAATTGAATCTCTTTGTGGAATCTTCCTGTAAAATCTCCTGCACCATACCTCTCAAGTGTCCCTGATTTTCAGGGATGTCCCTGATTTTGCCTCAAAATTTTACTCTGTCCCTCCTAACATTTGTGTTTTTGTGGCTAAACCATGGGGACTATAAGCACAAAACAATGTCAAGCATTAAAGTTACAGACTTGTTCTTCTTTAGAAAATGCATTTTGCACTAAGCCCCATATTCTACCAGCTTTCTGGGTGGATATCTCTAATTTTGAAGATGTGTCCCTGATTTTTGTCCTTTGTCCCTGATTTTTTTAAACCTTGTTCCTGATTTGTGAGGCAGGAGGTTGAGAGGTATGCCCTGCACCCTCTTATGTGGATACTCTTGCATCCATATTAGTAATAATTCTTTATTGACTGGCATCCTGACAATCTCAAACCCCATTCCACTACTTGTCCCTGCCCTTTCCTTTTCATCACCCTCCATTGCATGGGCCAAACCCCCACCCACCACTGAATCCCCTGCCTCTCTCCCTTTACCCCACCCCTCCCCCTCTAGCCCCCAAATCCCCCTCGAAATGGCTGCACCCCATATGTCTGCCTCCCAAACTTCTCACCTCTGTTGCTGTAGGGTGATAGTGGGCATGGCCCAGCGCACTTTGAACAGGCATGCTTGAACTTGCAGCTCACCTATGCACACTCGACCTATTATATCACCAGCATAACTTTTGCTGGCTGTCTGCTCTGTTTTGCTCCCTCCCCACCCCACCCACATCTACACTGTCATTGTTTTGGACCAGATGTCCAGGTGCCTGGTATCCCACCGAATGCCCCAATGAGAAGCCATACTTTGAGAGAGCTTCTTGTCATTTAGCAGCCACCCATAACCTCCCTGCATCTTATATGCATTTTGTATAATCTGAGAATATGCCAATAGTGGGATGGCCCACTCTGGCTGTTTTTGCAGCATGACAGCACTAAAATATGTAAACCCTGTAATCCATGCTTCCATGGTCTTACCCTTATATGACTTCTCCTGTGACTTCCCCAATAACACTAGCTGTGTGTTATGTGAAAATGGTGCAGTGGGGGCAGCACAGAATTTAGGTTGATCAGGACTACACTACTACTTGGCCAACAACACAGTAGTCATTAGACACTCACTGCTGAGATCCCTTTCTTCCCTGGTGTCTAAAGAAACATTCAACTTGAGCAGGATGCTACCTGAGGACTGAATGCAGCTATATGCTCTGGTGGTTGGGGAGTAACCACTGGAAGCAGGGTCACACTGCTCATTTCAATTTTTGAACAGGTATGCCATCAGTGCCAGAATGTGTGTGACCTATCCAGATTAACTTTTTGCTCTCTTGGTCTGCTTGATTCTGCCCATTTGTTTTTTTTCCTGCCCACCTAGGAGGAGAGCTGCAGAGGTGGAGGCCTGCAGCAGGAGCTAGGAGAGATGAGAACACCAGTTGGAACGGCCTGAAAAACAATGAAGTGGAGCAAGTCTCAAGAAAAGTGTTTTCTGCAGTGTCCTAACAAGACGTTTTCCCTCAAGAGAAGTTGGAAAAAGTTGGAAGAAGCTAGAAGGAGTTAGAAGGAAGAAAAGGAGATGAAAAAAGAAAGAGAAAGACATCTGTCCCATCTCCTACTTTCCCTTACTTTGTCCATTTGTTTGATCCCCTGTTTGTTCTCCTGTTACACATACTGCAAATGTGATTGCAAACTGCAATCTGTAACTATAAAAGAGCACACAGGGTTTGGAAAATATAAACTCTATGTTCACTTTATGTTAATGGAGTTGTGATATTCAGGCACTTTAGGCACTCCAGTAGATTTGCTAGATCAACTAGATTAGCTAGATCTACCGGATTTGTTGATCCCATTTGACCTGCAGTCAGGCCGATACAGATAGTACCCATTTCTCTTTTTCTTTGTTTATATTTTATGAGTTTCAAGCTTTTTGATATTACAGTTTTAAATGTTTTAATGTTTTTTTTTCATTTTTTCCTTTTTCTGTTCTGCATTTTGTTGGTTTTAATAATTTGATAGTTTTTTGAATTGAAACAGGAGTTTCAGAATTTTGCACCATTCAGTTAGTAGTGACATCATACTGTGTGAAGCCTAGCCTTTTGAACAGCTGCACACACACAGCTGATGCTGAACAAACTTGGAGAGAAGCAGATCACAAATAGCATGCAGCACTCCAAGATCGCTACATAAGTTTTTTTTTGGGAGCAGACACAGATTTTAGAGAAACTTTTTTTTCTTAACTGCTTCAGAGGAGTAGCTACTCTGGTGAACAATTGTAGGAGTTTACCAAATGTGTCTAATAGCCCCAGTATTGTAGTAACTTTGATGGTTTTTTGGGTTTTTTTTGGGGGGGGAAGTGCATTTACAATGTGAATTACAAGCATGGGACCTGCATCCAAGCAGGGAAAAGCAGAGGCCTTAGAAGCACAATTTAAAAAGGACTGGTGTGTTTGGAAGACACTTTTATAAGTGTGAAGTGCCAAGTTTAAACAATTTCCTCTTATTATTACTACATTATATCCAGAGGCAAGTAAGTTGTTATATACTGCTTTGCTAGAATTGTTCCAGAATTGTTTTATTCTGTACCTTGTTTTTTGTTTTTTGTATGCATGCTGTAGATGCATACCATAGATAAAACAAGCTAAAGTAAGCTAGCTAACTAGCTACAGCTACAGATATGACAGCCAAGGGTCTTATAGTTAAGAGACTTACTCTGGTATGCATGTTAAAACACTCTAACACTCAAACATTCAAACATCTGTATAGCAGTTTAAATTGTATTAGCATTTTTAAACTTACATCTATTTGAGATTTTATTCAGACGTGGAATCTGTATTCCTATTTAATTATGTTTTGTATTAAGTATAATCTGTCTGATGTAGTTTTTGTATGTACTGTACATGATTGACCATGGGTCATACCTGTAAAAGGGATTGTATCCCAGTGTGCTTACCCATATACAAATAAAAATCAAATCAAATCAAATTTAAGCATTTAGCACCTAAGCATTTTAAGCTTTTTAAATGAATGGTTAAGCTTTCCAGTGTACTTTTTAAGCAAAAAAGTTGAATAGTAAAATGAGCTAAGTAAGCTTAGGTTTTTAGTTATCAAATCCTATTATAAAGTTATACTTTATACTCATCATTTTACATATCATTTTACTGTTGCTGTTTTTTTCTTAGTGGAAAAATAAAGACAGTTTGATTATGGTACAATATGTGGTTTAATATATGTTTGGAAGTGCTTGAAAGTGTGGAACTTTTTAAATCAAGGTACCCAGAGAGGCTCCTATCAAAAGGAAACCAAAAGACAGAAATATAAATACTTTTTGATACTTGGAACTGTGAGTAGCAAACAAGTGAAAAAAGAGAACATGCAAGTACAAAGACAAGTGAATACAAGTGTAGAGACCTTGAAATTCTGCTTTTACTACCACTGCTGTTACACTGGGACATTTACTTTGGGACTCATTTATCTTTATTGCTTTCTTACAAATGTTTCATTAGCTCTTTTATACTTGCTAGATTAAGATAAAATAGTAGCAATTAGTAATAACTAGCAATTGGTAATTAGTAATCAGTTGCTACTTCTGCTGTATTTAAGTATATAAGCTATTGTATACGGGAGTCATATATGACTGAAAGTGGGCATACTAAGTGTGTTAAGTGCAATACTATTAGAATTATTAGGACTGAATATAATTCAACCATTTTCATTTTTTGCACATACAGAGTGATTATTGGGTATTAGAATATAGTTATTAGACTGAAAGAAATGTAATTAACTAACCAGTCAATTAACAGTTAATAATTGAGATAACTGGGGAAGTATCAAGTATATAAGTCACTTTTAAATAAAAAGAGGAGAATAATACCTAAATAAACATGCCAGTGCACACTAGAAGTAAATCTGTGCCATCAGAGATAAATTGACAACATCCTCCCCTAAAAAATGAGGGGGCAAGGGCACAAGAAAAGGGAAAAAGGACAGAGCAGTATATAAAAGGAGAGAGGACTTAACTATAACATTGATGCCAATTAATAAAGATAAAAAACAAAAAACATACTGAGTTCTGGCAAGCAAATTAAACAAGCCCAGATTCCAACATATTTCAACCACAAGGGTATTCTCAGTAAAACTAGTAACTTGACTAGAACCTCTACACCAAAGAATGAAGGCATTAATCAGTACACAAATGGAACAAATTTGTCTATGACTTCTTATCCACTTGTCGATGGTGAAGTAATAGATAAAGGGCAGAATTTAAGTATTGGATAAAACACTAAGGAACACCAAAGAGAATGTAAAGATAACTTGAACAGAGTTACAAGGAGTGGAATGATGCATCAAAACAAGAATTTAGAGAAAAAGAACTCAGTCAAGTTATTGTCTGATTACAAAGCACTATTTCAGTATTGAAAGAGATAGTCAAGGAAAATACAGAGAGTAAACAAGATATGGGGAAGAGAAAAAAGTTGGGGAAAGAAAGAGTTCACAAAAGGATGGAGACGTCCAGGAGGAAGAAGACCTGTAGGGAAGAAAGAGACCATGGTCCCATTAAGAATGAGCTTTCTATGTGAATCCCAACATTCAGTATACACTCCTGATCATAATTCTTATAACTCTTCATATCAAATGTATGATACAGAATTAATCTCAAAAGATCTAGCAAGATAATTGAAAAATCAATATTTGGCAAATATTTTGATTTTTGAACAACTAACCTTAATAAAGAAAGATTTAAATTTCTTAAAGGGAATTAGTATAGAAAATAAAATCATACAGGATGAAGCTAGAAACCCATTTAGGCAGAAAAAATCAATGATGTATGAGCCTAGTGAATTTGGAGATGATACTATCCCAAGCAGCTCAGAATTAATTATGCTGCCTACACCTGGAAAAGAGAGGATAGTGTAAGTCAGGAATGAAAAAAGGACAACCCAGAAATATGGGCTAAATAAGAAGCCCAAGAGCAAAAGGGCAAGGGAAAAAATCAAAAAAATGTAAAAGTCAAAGAATGACCCCTAGTTACATCACAGAAGTACATCTCTAAAACACCCAAGAGAAAGTAGCTCCCCAAATGAAAAAAAGAGTGAGGATATAATAGACAAAGGAAATTGAACACAAATTGATATGTGACTTTAAAGACCCACCTGAACAGGAGAAACCCCCAAAGAAAAAGAATAAACAGAAGCAAAAGAAAGGGAGAAGAAAGGGAGAAGAAAGTAGTAAAAAGAACAAAAAGAATAAAATAGCTGGTGAGACTAGAGAAGGAGGTAACAAAGGATCCCACCCTGTAGTAATTGTACTAGAGGAAACAACAACCAATATTAGCATAAATGAGGAATTAGGGAAAATCAATCTATAAATAAATCAGTGTAAATATAGGAACAATACCTCAAGTCCAGGAAGGGGAAAAAAGGGTAAAAAGAAAGCCATAGTGAGAAAAAGGAGAGGAATATTTTTGGTGCAGACTTCAAGAGATTTTTGGAAAAAATAAAGGATACAGACTATGCCCTTTCACTACATAATGTGGACTTGACTCCTAGTGAATCTGAAGGCTCACTGGACAAAGATATTAAAATTCTATTAAACGCAATTTTGTAAGAAAGTATCATTAGACCAATTAACCAAGAAAAATAGGTTCTGTTTGTAACTGAACATGATCACATTCTTAAAGCCATAGAATATAATCAAGAGAAATTAGCAAAGATGGGAATACAATGTGGAGAAATAAGTACTGTAGGTAAATTATTCCCAGCATTCCTCAAGAAAGGGAACAACTCTGAAAGAGAACAGATGCAATTATGCATATTTGGACTCAATAAATTCTATAATGAAACAACAACAAACCTGCAGTTTACATTGGGAGACCAAACTGAATCAATATTAACAATTCCATTGATTGGTAAACCAATGCAAAAAGCATTTAGATGGGAGTCAAATGGCCAGATTTTATTCTGGATAGAGGGAGAGGTTTGGTATAGAAAAATATTAAACAAACAAGGTGAGCTAGATTCACTTGGAATCTTTATCCTCAGTACAGCAGATGAGAACGTGGAGAAAGGACATAGTGAAGTGAAACCAGAATGAGTAAAGGTGTTTGAGACTGCAAATAAATTTATAGTATTAGAGGAACAACCAGCAAATTGACAATTGAAGGGAGAATTAAAAAAGAAAGGGTGCCTGGATCTCAGTCCCAATGTACTATCATGGAATGTCTCGGGAATAAAAAAATAAACTAGGAGATGCTGACTTTGTCCAATATATTAAGCAATTTGATTTTATAAAAATTCAAGAAATGTGGATAGAAGAAACAACCCACTTTGATGGACATAGAACATATAATAAACATGCACAAAGAAAGAAAAGATTTGGTAGACTTGCTGGAGGCCTGTGTAAATACTGGGAAAGAATAGCACAAAATATACCACTAAAGAGATCCCAATCAATGATAATAATATATTGGCTATTGAGATCTGCATTCAGAATGGGTCAAATAGGCTGGTAATGCTCAACATATATTTAACACCTAATGGGAAAAATGAAATAGGATCTAAGACCAAGGGAGTCTTGGAGAGATTCCTGGAAGAAGAATTAACTGTACACCAAATAGAGGAATTATTATAGTGGGAGACTTGCAAGAATGAGTCATTGTACCACATTGTGTAATTATGTTGTAGATGTATTAGCAATTAGTACATGTAACCACATGTTGTATGAAAGAAATATGTTGGATAAAAAGTGTAATAATGGGGGAAAATGTATAAGTGATGTGATGCTTAACAAAAATTTCAAGTTACTTAATGGTAGGACAAATAATGATAAGGAAGGGGCATATACATATCAATGCAAAAATGGAAATTCAACCATTGATTTAATCTGGTTGAGTCTGAGTATAATTGACAGCTATGTTGACCAAAAATTGGTAACGGGAGAAAGTGATCACCTACCACTGGAGCTGGAAGTAACCCTATTATATTAACCTAAAGATATGCAGCAAATTTACAATACAAATCATAAGAACCTAACTAAATACAAAAGAGGTATAGGATGGAAAATAGTACACAGTACAGAATTTGGGTAAGTTTTAAGCTATAGGGGTGTTAAAGACAAAATGGGCAATTATATTGAATCAACTAGAGGAGATGACCATATAGCAGAATGTGAGCCTCACATCCATTGTGGGTAAGCTGATGGAGACTATTCTGAAGGAGAGTCTGGTGGCCCTCCTGGAGGCCAAAGGACTACAGGACAGCAGACAGCATGGCTGCATAAGTGGTAGATCCTGCCAAACCAACCTGGTGGAGTTCTATTACTAGGTAACTAGGCAATTGGATGGGGGCCATGCAGTGGATGTCCTATACCTAGACTTCAGTAAGGCATTTGACTCAGTGCTGCATGACAGGCTGGGAAGTAAGTTAGAAGGCACAGGGAAGGGTGCAAGGCTGGTGATATGGGTAGAGAACTGGCTTCAAGGAAGGCAGCAGAGGGTGGTGGTGGGTGGGGAGCTCTCATCTCCAAGGGTAGTGATGAGTGGTGTTCCACAGGGCTTGATGTTGGGACCAGTATTGTTTGGGATATACATTGCAGACATATCATTGAGCATAAAGAGAAAGAGAAAGATCAGTCTGTTTGCTGACAACACCAAGATAGGAGTGGTGGTGGTGGGTGACCTGGGGGGATGGCAGGGGTTGCAGGATGATGTGGCAAAGCTGGAAACCTGGCAGGACACCTGGCAACTGGGATTTAATGCCAAAAAGTGCAAGGTGTTGTATTTTGGGTTGAAAAACCCAAGACGAAGTTACCAGCTGGGGAGCTCAGCTAGCTGGAACAGAAGAGGAGAAGGATCTTGGGTGCTCATTATGGGGTCAATGAACAACTCAGCATAATGTAGGAAGGCAGCTGCAAAGGCCAACAAAATGTTGGGTTACATTGCAAGGGGTATATCCTCGAGGAGGGCGGAGTTTATTCTGCCACTGTATAGATTATTAGGTAGAATGCACCTGGAGTACTGTGTACAGTACTGGCACCCATATCTGAAGAGGGACATTAAGTTACTGGAGGGGGGGGCGCAGTGCAGGGTGACAAGATGATCAAGGGGCTGGAGGACCTATCATATGAGAGGAGGCTGAGGAAGTTGAACATGTACTCGTTGGAGGAGAGGAGGGATGGGGATATGATTGAAACCTTCAAGTACATGAAAGGAATAAGCAAGACAGGTATGGAGTGGCTGTTCAAAGTAAGGAAGGGGAGGGACACCAGGGGCCATGATATGAGACTGGAGGTAGGAAGGTTCAGGAGGGAGATGAGGAGACACTTTTTTACAGAGAGGGTGGTAGCTGGGTGGAATGTATTACCAGCAGAAGTAGTATCTAGTAGAACAGTGGACTGCTTGTGCTTCAAAAGGGTCTGGGATAGGGCAAGGGGGAGGGTCAAGGAAGGGGAATGGTGGGAGGGAAAGGCAGCTGCAGAATAAGGGGTGCTAGCTGCTCATTTGAGCAGATATGATAGACCACTAGGCCTTTATCTGCTGGCAAATTTTGCATGTTCGTATGTTTGTATTTGACATTTTAATAAAAGAGGTATCGGATATAGTAAAGAAAGAAGTAAAAACTTATAATAGAAAACAAGGTGCACCTTGGTATAACAATGAATGCTGGATAGCTAAAAGGAAGTTAAATAGGCAAAAATAACAAGGAAAGATCCAACAAGGGAAAATTAAACTAAATTACAAAAAGCTAGGCAGTTATACACTAGAGTCTCGACAAAATTTAAAGAATAATATAGACAAAAAGCCTGGTGTGAGTTAGAAAAAACAATTTACACCAAGAACAGTACAGAATGTTGGCAAATTGTCAGTAAAGGCTCAATCTATCAAAACACCATCATTGAAAATGTCATAGAACCCTCTCAATGAGTTAAACATTTTAAAGATGTATTTTTCAAGGAAAGATCCATCATGCCATGTAATCTAAACAACCCAAAATGGATAAAATTTGAAGATCAAATAGATTATGCTGAGATAGAAATAGCTGCAATGACCTTTACAAGACATAAGGCACCAGGGCCCGAAGGGGTCCTGATAGATGCTGTTATATATGCTTGGGATAAATGGGTCTTAGTTTTGAAAAAAAAAATTAATTACATCAGTGAAACAGGACATATTCCTGATTCTTGGAGAAAGACAATAATTGTCCCCTCATTTAAAAAATGAAATAGATCAGACCCTTTCGCTATAAACCAATAAGTTTAATCGATACAATACGAACACTTTTTACATGAGTATTGAATATTAGAACTGTACAGTGGATTCAAAATAATCAGCTGATAGATGAAGCGCAGGCTGGATTTTTGCCACAACACTCAAACATAGATCAATGTTTCATTTTGGTTCATTTAATATATAAATATACAAAGATTAAAAAACAGAATTTTTTTTTGTACATTCATTGACCTAAAATCAGCTTTCAATAGTATAAATAGACAACTGTTATGGCAAGTATTGGATAGTACTGGAATGAATAAGGCCATGCTTGGCCATCTGATTATGCTCTATAATAACAATACATCAAGAATCAGATATAATAATCAAGTAGATACGACTGAGGACATCCAAAATAATAGAAATGTAAGGTAAGGCTGCGTACTGTCACCAATACTATTTAATTTATTTAGCAATTCATTCTTAGTTCAACTGTATAAAGAAGAGTATCATATGCCAAAAATTGGAAAAAGAGCAACGCCTTATCTAGCTTTAGCTGATGGAGTCATATTGATGTCTACCAGCATGCTAGGAATCAAAAAACTAATATCTGGATTTCAAAGTAAATGTAAAGAAGCCGATTTAAAAATAAACTATGATAAAACAAAACTCTTAATTTTCAGCCAGAATAATATCAAAAAGAAAATGTATATAATGATACACAGGGAAACAATAGAACAAGTGCCAAAATTTAAGTATTTGGGTATAATAGTAAATAGCAATTTAACATGGAAGGCTCACACTAGGGATATTGAAATAAAATCAAAAAACTCCATTCCAGTCATAATTGGCTTTGCTTATAAACATGGTGGGAGTTCAATAGAAAGTTGTATTTGAGTAATTAATGCAATAATCAGGACACAGATATTATATGGGTGTGATATTTGGGGATCAGCTGGTATAATCAATATAGAAAAATGTATTAACACATTTTATAAAAGGATAATGGGATTACTACAGGGGGTGCCGACAGCATTAGTGCAAGCAGAATTGGGACAACTATAATTAAAAAGTATAACAGAACAAGGGGTGGTCACATACTGGATTAAAGTATACTCACTGGGATCTCAAGAGACTGCCAAGAATGTGTCTTGATGAAGCTTTAGGCTATCAGCTGCAGTATAATTTTTCCTATAATAAAAATAGCTGAAAATATAATAAAACCTTATGGCCTATTTCATTGTATAATGGATGTCCTAATTAAACTTTTGAAGAGCTTCAATACCATATTAAAAATAGGATTAAAGATATAGCACAACAAAGGGACCTATAACTTTGTGTTAAGTATAAAATAAGTAGTTGGTTAGCACAAAACAAAAAGGTATTTGGGTTGGAGGAATACTTATAACTAATTAAACAACCAAAAAGAAGGTGAATGCTATCAAAATATCACTTTGAGTATTACGAGAGTGAAAGTATGGAAAATATAGTTAAGGGTGAAAAAGGCTCCAGTGGTAGGTGTCATTGTAACCTTGTGGAAGATTATATAAAACATTTACTGCTTATATGCCTCTTATATGAGGTTCCTAGAAGGAAAATACTGGGAGAAATATTGGGGAATCTATACATGCCCAAGTATGAAATAGTGACATTTTCTATTGAGTTCCCATTCTGGACAAATACTAGAGAAAGTGATATAATTTCTAAAAGTGGTGGAAATCCAAAAACTGCATGAAAAAAATCAAAAGTTTTGACAAAGAGTATAGGAAGCACATTTTCCAAAAATGTGTATGATAAATAATGTGAAATGAATAATTAATGCATTGTTATATTTTTATTACATAATTTTAAATGCACTTTCTGCAAGCTTTCAGCCTCAGATCGTACCAACATGACAAACTATCGACCAATCAGTTTGACATGTATTCTGGGTAAAATTATGGAATCTATTTTAAAAGACATACTTATCACTGACTTAAAATCTATTGGTTTTGTTGATGATACACAGCATGGCTTTAGGACCCAGAGATCATGCCTTACTGCAAATCTTTGCTTCTATGAGAAAATTAGTAAATTGGATGAAAAAAAAGCAGTGGATGTTATTTTTTTGGACCTTTGTAAAGCTTTTGACAAGGTTCCGCATTTAACACTTCTTAAACAAATGAGAAAACTAGGGATAAACGAATCCATTATAAAATGGGTTCAGGAGTAGTTGATGAATAGAGAACAAATTGTCAGGATTAAGGGTTATACTTCTTATGTGGGTAAGGTCACTAGTGGGGTCCCCCAGGGCTCTGTATTGGGCCCTTTGTTATTCTCAATTTTTGTTTCTGATCTGGATAAACATACTAAAGGAATATCTGTTAAGTTTGCTGATGATACTAAAATTGCATTGGATATTACTAATATGGATGGATATTCTGATCTTACCAGAGATCTGTTAATAATGGAGTCCTGGGCAGTTTCAAATGGTATGTCCTTTAATCTGGTCAAGAGTGTGGTTATGCATTTGGGTAGCAACAATCAGTGTTATAATTATTCTCTATATGGTCATCAATTAAAGTCTGTGGAATATGAGAGAGATTTAGGTGTCCTGATATCAAAGGACTTAAAATTTAGCAGCTATTGTACCGAATTAATTCAAAAGTCTAATAGACTAATAGGCTGTATTAGACGTTCAATCACTTCTAGAGATAGAAATTGTATAATTCCCTTGTATAGGGCCTATGTACGACCTGTCTTGGATTATTGCTCCCCTTTATGGAACCCTCAATTACGTGGTGACATAAAGAGAGTTGAGGGGATACAGAGGAGGGTTACTAAGATGGTTCGGGGCCTTCATGGAGAAGATTATGATACTAGACTGGTCTCTTTGAATCTCTATTCATTGGAACTTAGGAGAAAAAGAGGTGATCTTTTAGTGATCTTTAAAATTACAAGGGATCCTATATTGTTTTTAGACTTGGGCTTTATTCGTAGTCAAAAGTTGTTTTCTTTAAGAAGTCATAGTTATCAACTAGGACTTACATATCCTAAATCTCAGTTAAGAAGAAATTTCTTTACACAGCAGATTATTGTATTATGGAATTCTTTACCAAAAGATATTGTTGAAGTTGATTCTTATAACACATTTAAATTAAAGCTTGATAGATTTTTGTTAAATTAGGAACATGGGAATTATTGCCTGCTAAGGCAGGAGATGTATACTTATGGGCTTCGGCCTTCTGTACATCTATACTTCCTAGTATGACTCCTAGTAGTAAATCCACATCCTGTACAAATACTTGAGAAAAAAACATTATTTTAAAAGTGGTGGAAAGTCAAAAAATTGTACATAAGACCTTAAAAGTTTTCAGAAGAGTGTATAAAATATGCTTACTAAGAAATGTAAGATAAACAATGTAAACCAAATACTAGTGTATTATGATGTTTTTATCATGTAATTATGAATGTATTTATTTATATGTTTATATTTTTGTAATGACATAATTCATCAACATTAAAAAATGTACCTACCAATAACACTAAAGCCACTGCCATCTCCGTCTTCCTATCCTCTACTTTTCCTCATACTTGTTTGCTGCTTCCTTATCTACCAATGCAAAGTTGTCTATGTATTCACTCTTCCATATGTTCTCCTTCAATGCCTGAAGAATGTGATCCCCAACTGTAACCCCCAGTGCTCCATCATCCCCTGTCTTCTTACCCTCATCCCCTCCTGCCTTCACCCTGCCCCTCTCCTTCCATTCCTTTTATTTCCTGCAACACCTTCTCCAGACCATTCTCTTCTAACTCCTCAATGTCCCCCCTCCATAAACTCCCTCATATTCCCCTCTCTGGTGAGACCAAAACCATCATTATTATACTTCTCCCAGTTGCTCCCTTGGCCTCCTTTTTAGGCCATCCTACACCATTGCCTGCACCCCCTTCCAGTGCTTTCCTCTTACTTTCTCTTTTCTTGCTCAACCCCTTGTTCTTCTGAGCCACTTCCAGCATGGCCTGTACTTCCACCATCATTGCCATTGCTTGCTTGACTGGGTCTTGGCTTGGGCTTGCACCTGCCCCACCATTGTTGTTCACCTTTCTCGAAGCCATGCCTGCCAACCAACTCAGAAGAACAACAGCCATCAATACACCATCTTCTTAACTGCTAATGCTAATAAAGCACCTTTATATCATTCTGATTATCTTTTAATTTTTTTCCAATTGTTTAACCAGGTGAGACACACTAAGCTGAAAACAGTTTTACAAATGTAACCTGGGAGCACAGGGAAGTTAAGTGACTTGCTCAGGGTCACACAGTATATGCAAGTGGGGGCTGTGGGATTCAAACCCAGGTCTCCAGATTTGCAGCTCAGAGCTTTAAACCACTGTGCTATACTGCCTGTAATATCTTACATGCAACCATCACCTGTGCTGTTACTGCTAACCAAACCCCCTTATCTTTTTTGCATATCTTATTAATATTTCTTTTGTTTGTTTGTTTGTTTGTTTTTGGATTAATGTGCAGTACTGTGTGACACCTTTGCTATACTTTTATGTGGAACCTATGTAATGAGCTTGTTCTCAAAGATTTAATCCAAGATACATAAATAAATAATAATAAAATAAATAACTTTGCACCAGATGTTATTTAAAATAAAATGTTCCCTCTTCAAAAATTATGTCCAGTTCCTTCTGCTATGTTAAACCATCATAATTCCCTCCCTCTGTTTCATTACAATGAAGGACCTATCCTTGTAACTGGCTCTGTATATTTCCATCCTGTTTCTGGTCTTTGTGCCCACTTCTGGTGTAATACCCTTTTATTATGCCCCTCTGCTTTACCACAGCTCCCTCTGCCCCTTAAAATGTGTTTATTTATTTTATTTATTTATGACTGATAACTGGGTAGGTGCACTGGTCCAGTGGACTGTTTACAGGCATGACCCGGACCACAAGTAACAAGTAGGTACAGTAGCAATTGGTAATCAATTTCAAGATTACATTTAAAAAAGAAATACATAACAATTACATAAGAAATACATAATAATTGCACAATAGTTGGGTACAAGGCAGAGATAATATGTACAGTATTTACATAACTAGGCCTTTAAGCAGGATTAGTACAGGAGTACCAATGATTCTACGGTAGGTAAAAAATTGGGGACACCCCCACTTGATTTAAAGGTACACAAATGAGAACCAACGATGCCCTGAAGAGCTGGGAAAGGGTAGGAGAAAGAAGAAGAAAATAGGAGATGGGAAAAGACAGCAGAGTGGGAGGAGTGTTGGTGAGCAAGGCAACTGCATCGATCCTTGTCCAGAAGCCAGGCTTTTAGTTAAGTTTGAAGTTTTGATGAGTGTTGGAAAAATGCAGAGTGGAGAGGTAGCCCATTCCACAGAGAGGGGGCCGCCACTAGGAGAGCTTTCCCTCCCATATTTGTGGTGGACCTGGGCACCTCAAGGGTGGTGGATGGTGGCCCAATGCTCCTGTTCCCTGAAATGGCTGACACTCCCCTCCCTCACATGTGTGCTGGCCGTCACTTTGCCCAAGATGGCAGCCACCCTTAGTGAACATGCATGGCATGTTCTCCTCTAATCTGTGCCCAATATGGCATCAGCCTTCTGCCTTGCATGCATGCTGGCTCGCTGCCATACCCAAGATGGAGGCCGCTCATGGTGCACAATCATGGTTATGCTAACCATCATCATTACATTGCCTGAGAATTCAAAACCACCGGTGTCTAAAGGAACAATGGAGAGGATGCCTCATTGCCTCTACCATCTTGGGCCACCATTTTTGGGATGCATGCCGAGCTGTAAAGTACACTTTCAGATAACTTACTTTGCCACTTGCTCCTTCCCTTGCTGTATTCCCACCTGACCCAACTACAAATTTTTAACCACCCCTTTTTTACAGAACAGTGTTTGGCCTTAACAGGCTATTTTTTTGTTTCTACAGCTCAGCATCTTTTAAATGTGGCTGGGAGGATATTGACAAACTGCAAACTGAAACTCCTTCCAACTCAATTGCTGGGGGTCACTTCAGGCCCTGACATTGTGCTACAATAAGCAGGTGACCCAACACAATTTACCACTATGCCCTCATTTAAACAACAGAAGCAGTCAGCTTCTCAACAGAGGGGAACAGCATCAATAACCACTTGCTAGGTAACAATAAAAAAATTACTTTTAATGAAAGAATACTTTTAAAAGGTACAAGGCACATCATAAACATGAATAGCAACCCCCTCTCTCACATCAATGGTTGCCAAGAAAGAGGAATGGTTGAACCACAGTGGGCTCAGGCAGAGTGAGGGTGGTGAAATAGAGGCTCATCCCGCCAGTTGTACCTCTCCGCAATTCATGTGCCATTCTGACAGAGTGTGGTTCCTTTATGGAGGCACCCTCAGTGGAAACCAAGAAGGATGCTGGGAACCTCCACAAGGAGACCCACAGGAGGGTGGCATGGGACCCCACAGGAGAAGGAAACAACTCCTGGTGGAGGACTCCATTGTTAGGAGGGTAGAACTGAGGGACGGAGGGGAGAGGGAGGTGAGGTGCCTGCCTGGTGCCATGGCTTGAAGGGACAGGGAGCGAATCCTTAGGACCACGGGAGCAGCTACACAGGGGAGGGAGCTGGATGTCATTGTCCACCTAGGGACAAATGACCTGGCTGGGAATGGGATCAGAGCAGTGCAGGAGGAGTTTGTGGAGTTGGGGATGGGCCTTAGACAAGTAACATGCATGGTAACCTTCTCAGAGGTGCTGTCTGTCTATGGTTTGGGTGAGGCTAGGGTGCTCTGCACCATGGGATTCAATGAGTGGTTGAAAAACTGGCACAGAGCTCAGGGTTTTGGCTTCATTGGGAACTGGGGTCCATCTGGAGGGATGCAGACCTATGCTGGCACGATGGTCTGCATCTGTCCAGGAGGGGAAACATGATCGTAGGTAATAGGTTTAAATGCTTCACTGGCAAGCATTTAAACTAGTCAAGGGGGGAGGCACTGAAAAGGGGAAGGGAAATCCTAGCCCTCCCAAAAAATCAAGATAGTTAGTGAGGTAAACACCAAGATAGAGAAGTTGATAAGGAGAAGGGCAGTGGTAAATGGAGAAAAAGACAAAGGCAGTAAGGACAGGGATGGGGCAAAAAGGGGTAAGGCCATCAAAAATGGAGGGTAATGAGTACCAATGCCCATAGTCTAGGTAACATGCTCCCTGAACTGGTGGCCTTGATGGAAGAGGGATGCCTGGATATCGTGGCTGTCACAGAAACATGGTACACAGAGAACCATGACTGGGATGTCAACATACCAGGGTACACAATTGACAGGAGGGACAGAAAGGATAGATGAGGTGGAAGAGTAGCTCTCTATGTAAAGGAAGGGATCAAAGCAATGGAACTAAAGGGTAAACAGGGAGGAGAGGAGGCACTATGGGTCACCCTGGAGACTAGAAATGGCACTGCAATCCACACAGGGGTTGTATACAGACTCCCATCTCAGGGGGAGGAAATGGACAAGGAAATGATAGAAGGCATCCTTAGTATGGCAGAGAAAGGGGAGATATTGCTGATGAGGGACCTGAATGTGCCAGATGTTCACTGGAGCACCTTTGCTGCAGCCACATCCAAGAGCAGGGCCATTCTCGGTGCCCTACAGAGGGCATGCCTCAGACAGCTAGTGTTGGAACCCACTCAGGAGGGAGCAATCTTAGACCTGGTACTCTCAAATGTGGACAGAGAGAGGATCTCAGATCTAGAAGTGGGTAGCCATCTGGGAACAAGTGACCACCAAACAGTGTGGTTCATGATAAACTCAGCTGTAGAGTCAAGCTTCAGGAAGGCTGATTTTGTCAAAATGGGAGAGTACCTCAGAAAAGCACTAGCAAACAGGTAAGAAAGAGGGGTGGAGCAACAATGGGGAAACATCAAAACTGCCATCACAGAGGCAACATGCCTTTGTGTGAAGCAAATATACAAAATGAAAGAAAAAAACACTATGGTTCTCAAAAGAGGTGGCAGGAAAGGTTAGAGAGAAAAAGACAGCATTCAGAAAGTGTAAGGAAACATAGAAAGAGCAGGACAGAGAACTGTGCCAGTTAAAGGAGAAGGAAGCAGAGAAGGCAGTCAGAATAGCAAAGGCCCAAACTGAGGAAAAGATAGCCAACTCAGTTAAGAAGGGGGATAAAACCTTTTATAGGAACATTAGGGAGCAAAGAAAGACAAAGGGAGAGATATTGAGGCTAAATATAGAGGAGAGTGGGTGGGCAGAGAGGGACAGTGAAAAAGCAGGAATACTGAAAGAAAGCTTCTGCTCAGTATTCAGAAAGGAAGAGGATGGTGAGGTACCTAATCCAGTCAATAGAAGCACTCTGGATGGGGGGTTGATATCAGACCTTTCACAGAAGAAAGTGTTCTGAAAGAACTCCTAAAACTGAAGGTGGACAAAGCAATGGGGCCTGATGGGATTCACCCCAGAATGCTAAAAGAACTAAGGGGAGAACTAGTAACACCATTAACTACCCTTTCTAACAAATCATTTGAAGACAGTGTGGTACCTGAGGACTGGAAGAGGGCAGATGTGACTCCCCTTCACAAAAGTGGGAGCAAGACAGAGGCAGGAAACTATAGACCTGTCAGTTTGACCTCAGTGGTAGGGAAAATTATGGACTCACTTCTGAAGGAAACAATTGTTGAATTCATAGAGGCCAGTAGGGCATAGGACCCAAGGCAGCATGGATTCAGATTGGAAAGGTCATGTCAGATGAATCTAATCAATTTCTTTAACTGGATGACCAAAGAAGTAGACCAGGGAGGGGCTGTGGACATGGCCTACATAGACTTTAGCAAGGCATTTGACACAGTCCCACACAAAAGATTAATAAACAAATTAGCCAGCCTGGGAGTGTGTCCCAGGGTAGTAGCCTGGGTAAAACATTGGCTGGACAACAGGACACAGAGGGTAATAGTAAATGGAGTCCACAGTGAAGAAAGGGGGGTTACTAGAGGTGTATCGCAGGGTTCAGTACTGGGTCCGGTCCTTTTTAATGTCTTTATAAGTGACATTGCAGAGGAACTGGAAGAAAATGTATGTCTTTTTGCGGATGACACAAAGATCTCTAACAGGGTTGTTATACAAGGTGGGGTAGAAAGGATGAGAAGGGACTTAGCAAGGTTGGAGGAATGGTCAAATGTATGGCAGCTTAGATTCAATGCAAAGAAGTGCAAAGTAATGCATCTGGGAAATAAAAACCCAGGGGAGGAGTACAGAATGGGGGGTGAGATACTGACAACAAAAGAACTGGAAAGGGACCGGGGGGTCATTATATCAGATGACCTAAAGGTGGGAAAGCAATGTGAGAAGGCAGCAAGGAAGGCTGGGGGGATACTGGGATGCATAGGGAGAGGCATCACCAGTAGAAAACAGGAAGTTGTCATCCCTCTGTGCAGACAGTTGGTGAGACCCCCATCTGGACTGTGTGCAGTTCTGGAGATCCCATCTCCACAAAGACATAGACAGGGTGGAGGCTGTCCAGAGGAGGGCAACCAAAATGGTGTAGGGTCTGCACCAGAAGACATATGAAGCAAGACTAAAGGAGCTTAATATGTATACCCTTGAGGAAAGGAGGGAGAGGGGGGACATGATAGAAACTTTCAAGTACTTCAAGGGAATCAACAAAGACCAAATAGAATAGCATCTTTCAGAAAAAGATTTTCAAGAAAAAGGGGGCACAATTTGAAGACAGAGGGTGGATGGCTCAGAGGTAATGTGAAGTATTTTTTCATGGAGAGGGTTGTGGATGCATGGAACAGCCTTCCTAAGGAGGTCATGGAGTCAAAAACAGTGGGAGAATTCAAGAATGCATGGTACAGACATAAGGCAATTCTAGTGGGGGGTTAGGAGAAAGTAGGCTGTTAGTTAACTAGGATCTGCAGCTTATCCATTAGGTAGGGAAATCAGCAGACTAGGTGGGCCAAGCGGTCCTTATCTGCCATCAAATTCTATGTTTCCATGTTTCATGGCTTCACTGTTGCTTTATCAAGATGCCCACATCTAGCCTGCTCAAATTCCTCTACCCTGCCAGACACCCAGGAAAACCTTACAAACGCCAACACCTCACAGTCCCCAACCCCCAATACTCACATGTTTGAACTACTTCTATTCTAAGCATTACCAAAAGCACCTTTTACAATTCAGATGCAGTACTTCCCTTCCCACAATTTACCAACTCCCATCACATCACATTTTTACAATTCACATTGCATTCCCGATTATAACAATGCCCCTTAGTGCTCACATGGCTCGTAAGCCTCAGCTCACTTCAATACGTGGCACTAATTGCAGGCCACCTTGATTTGTTTTTTTTTACATCCCCATTTCCTGTCCCTTCACCACTTCTATAACTTTTCCTTACCTGTATCTCACAAATCCATCCAAAAAATCCTTGTCCCGAAACAAACCAATTCCAACTGAAGTGCTAGATGCACGTGTTCAAACTGCTGTCTAGTAAGAAAGAAGGGTCATTCTTGTCTTGCTTTCCCTTAAATATCTTTTTCCTGCAGTCCTTCCCCCTGCCCACATCCACATATCCCTGACCTAGCTCCTTGACCCCTCCCCTTTTGTTTCATCCTTTCTTCCATGATTCCTCACCACTCTGTCCCTTTTCCCACAATTCCCCCTTCTTTTCTTCCCCCCTCCATGTCTCTTCCTCTCCCCCTTTCCCACTCACCTATAATACCTATGCCTGAACACCCACCCATGCTATTTTGGTCAGGAGACCCCTGACAATAGGAGCTGACCTTTACGCTGGCAGCCCACCTTGCCTTACATAATGCTAAACACCTGCCTATTTCTGAAAGGATTAAATCTCAATTTGCTTTAATTTTTTTTTTTTTGGGGGGGGCAAGAAAAAGTACACTGAGCAAAAGCTCCTATCAAGGTGCACACAATCTGACTTGAATTTAAGTGATGTGTTTGCAGTTAATAAACTGTAAGCTTTTCCATAGCACTCACTTTTAAAATAGTCAAAAAAGAGTGTTTGTTTTATTTATTTATTTATTAGATCATCATGGTTTACAGACTTTGAGTCAAAGACTAATTTACAAAGGTACATTGTCAAGACAGCAATACATCACAGCAAACAAAACAGTACAGTACATAACACTTAGATTAAAAAAGCAACCAGTGTTACAGGAATTCATTGGTGGTGCAAGCTTGGTAATAGGTAGATCACAGTTTTCACTGACATTTGTTGCACAATAAGAAAAAATAAGAGAAATAAAAAAGGTCTTTTGACATAAAAATTATCGTTGTGCTTATGCTTGGTAAAAAGGTGTTGTGAAGAATATAACCATAAGAAAAGCATAAAAGTGAGTGCCAATGGAAAAGTTTACAGTTTTTAACTGCAAACACATTGCTTGTTCCTTACCCTGCCATGGTGCTCACTCCTTCAACCAAAAACTAGCTACAGAATCACCAGGGGATCAAAGCCACAATTATTTCGCATCCCCCGCTGCCACACAGCCCATGGCCAGTGATCATTCGCTTACAGGGCACCCACTTGGTTTAACGGACTTGCCAATGATATTATCACTACCAGTGGGCTAGGGGCATTCAAATCCAGGCTCCAAAACACCCTGGTAGCTTCCAGCACCTGCGACTGCCACGGTTAATCAATGCAACATTGCTCATGTACTGCTTGCCCTACCGGGGCTACTTGACCTACGCACTTGCCCTAGTGGGCCTCTGCCCCACATGCTCTTCTGAGTCTTGACAATGCCACCAGTCTGGCTGCCTCTCACCCACCACTCCCTCCCCCCATTACTTATTCCCTCCCTCACCCTTGCCTCTCCTCTCTCCTCCTCCTGACCTCCTATACTCTGTCCCCCCTTTCATCCTACTACCCCCCTTTCTTTACTACCCACACCCTGTCTCTTCCATGCAGCATGTGTCCTTGTAACCTTTTATGTGAAACAATTTTTTTTTTATCTTATGTGATACCGATGTCTTGACATGGAACCTTTGTAAAAGAGCCCTGGGCTCAAAGGTAACTTGTAATCCTAGAATTGAAATAAATAAATAATAAAATACCCCTCTAGCTCACAATAAGAGGTTTGAGCTGCACTGACATCTTTTTTAGTTCTTGAATTTTAGTGACTTGCTCAGATTCACATAATATTAAAGTGGTAGCTGTGAGATCTAAAACCAAGCTCCAGAAAGACTATCTCATTGTTCTAACATGAGCCACACAGAATAACACACATAGATGCTGTTGTTGATGATTCTAAAATGGATAAGAATGAGAAAAGATTTGTAGGTACAGTAGACTGGCAAAAGGAATTAGAAAAATAATGTTAATTGCCCTTCCCCTACAGCAGCTACTGTGCTGATGAGTAAGAAGAGACTACATAGCAACACAGACAGAGCACACTGTAACAATAGTATAGAACTACAAAAAAAAAATTCACAAATATCTCCAGAAGAAGCTTAATTAATGAAATATATATATGTTTTTTTAAACCTTTGTTTTTGAGGTTTTTACAAGAAATAAGGTCTCTGTCAGAGAACTCAGACTGATCTTTTCTCCTCACACACAGTGCCAGTACTGCACAGAGTACAGCTTCTCTAGTCAAGTTTCCTTTTGCTGAGACACTATGTAATCTTCTCACATGGTACTGCATGCACTCTGAGAACTTCACCTAAAGCAAACTTTGCAAAGACTCACACTTCACGATGTCCTATAGGAGTGTATTGGCTGTGAAGTTTGAATTTGCATATTCAAAGAACTTCATGAGGTTTGGTTGAATCATGGTTTCTTAAGCTTTGCACACTCCTACAGCATTTACAACATGGATTTAAAACAGGAACATCATGTGTTACTAACTTAGTGACATTGTATGAGAAGGTGAGCAAAGAACTAGATGAAGGAAATGCAATAGATGTGATATTCTTGTACTTTAGCAAAGCATTCAGTGTGGTGTCAGATGAAAAACTCATCAGAAATATGTTGTAGTTTGGACTAAATAAAATCTTTGTAAAATGGATAGCAAAATGGTTGGAAGATTGTAAACAAAAGGTCAGAGTACAGGGACACTTATCAGTAGAGGGGAGAATGACTAGTGGGTACCATAAGGTTCAGTCTTGGGTCCAGTACTGTTTGATATTTTTACAAGTGAATTAGGAAAAGATATCAGCAAATTCTCCAATAAATTTGCAGGTGACATGAAGCTGGGTGGAAAGATGAACACAACAGATGAATCAAATACAGTGCAAGAAGATCTACATAAAAATAGAAAACTGGACAAAAAAGAGTGGGGTATGTCCTTTAACTGCAACAAATGTAAAGTAATGCATTTAGGAAGGAATAATAAGGAACAAACCTGCTACATATATGGGGTGAAATTAAAAACAACTGATTTTGAAAAAGATTCAGATATTTATATTACCAAAGGTCTCCAGAACAAAAAACAAGTTAATGCAATATTTGGAAAAGCAAATCAGCTGGGTGGAGTTATATTTACCTGTTATTGTGTCACTAAAACTGTCACCATTTATTTGTATCACCCATGCCATATGTAACTCTCCCAGGTCATACCTGAAAATAGGAAATGTCTTTGTCTAGCACACCTACCCATAAACAAAAACAAAATAAACAATAAGGAGGCACTTAAACCACAGGTCCAAGGATGTACTTTTAACATTATACAGTTCTTATGTTACACCATTAATCAAGTATGGGTCGCAATCTTGGGGTGGACTAACAATTGGTGAGAACATAAAAATTGAAAGGACACAACATAAAGCAACTAAAATGGTTCAAGGGCTTGAAAATGCAGCATATGAGGAAAGATTTAAAAAATTAGGTCTACATAGTTTCGAGCGCTGATGCATCAGAGGTGATTTACTAACCTTATTCATGACATACAAAGATCAGGAGCTAATGAATGATCTAAATTTCACTGAGGGTCAAGAACATTGCACATTAAGATGTTACAATAGGCAACTAAGGGCAGCACACTTTAGGACAAACACAAGGGTGCATTTTTTTTAAACAGAGAATAGTGCAGTTTTAACCTAGTAAAAAGTAATAGTTTGACACCTTTAAAAAAGGTTTGGACATCTGGATGGAAAATGGAAAATACCAAAACAAAAGATACCTGCACTCAAGAGTCAGAATAGAAATGTTTTATTTAAACTGCAAATGTGCAGCCTTCCATGCAAAAAGCCCCACTAGCATTTGGAATCACTACTTCTTCTTCAGGGGATGAAGCCCTGTGTGTAATCCAAGCAATTTACAGGACCCTAGATTAGCAGCACCAGAATTAATTTATATATATGAATATTAACTCACAATACTTAAAGATAGCACATTCTCAATAAGGATCAGTGGAGTCTTATTACATGAATAATTTAACACTTACTGAAATCAGTGCTTATAACAAGCACAATAAATGACCTGTGAGATACAGTAAGTGAAATAAACATAAGTGTCTACCTAAATTAAAAACAGCATCATACATATAAAGTTAGGCTATGAAGTTAAATATCATAATATTCTAGAACTGTTCAGTAGGTAATACATTAATATGAAAACTACACAGCTAAATATATTTATGGACAAGTAAAATGTTTCAAGACAACAAAAATGTCCAATTTCAAAAAGAGTCAAAGGGTCAGTCCAGAGAGTATCACTGATACCTGTAGCAAAAGGAGAAATAAATTGTCAAGTTAATGATTCTAACATTATTTTATACTTACAAAAAATGTTTTAAATCCAAAATGTCATTGAATCCATTGGGTGACAAGGTATACAAGTGGAAAATTGACTAATATTCTCTTTTAAACAAATTTTGCAACCTGTCAACCCCTCTGATAGGTCTCAGCACATATCCCAGTGCTATAAATCTATGACATGAGGGTTCCCTGTTGAGATGTTTTCTATAATGTGCCCCTAAAGCACATTTATCTGAAGTCTTGCATATAGCCCTTACAAGTTCCAGAATTCTCACTTTGAGCTACCAGGAGGTCTTGCCAACATAAATTTGTAGCAGAAGCACCAGGCAGCATGTACAATATACTCAGAGAAAAAGCTCGCAAACTGACAAACCTCCACTTACTTTCACATCCTCCAACAACTGGCCACCTACCATTCACAGCAAATTTAGAAGCTGTACAACTTTTGTAGCCATAAGAGTCAAAGGTTTGTTTTGAAGCCAATTTTCAGCTTTAGGCTCTGAATAGTGGCTTTATGTGAAAATATCACGCAAACAGGGACCACTGAAAGAAGTTATTCTAGATCTCTGGTCAACATTTTTCATCAAATTGGGATCTGATAACAGGACTGGCCAGTGCTTCAATATTGTTGCCCTGATTTTAAATGCCAGCATATTAAATCTAGGTAGAGCATAAAAGTTAAAGGAGGTTTCCATTCAGTTTCAGTGGTTCTGGGCACTAGCAGTGATGCCCCTATCAGTTTCCTCAGGCCTTTTATAGCCTTTATTGATCACTTTGTTTGAGTACCCACTGTCCCTGAAGTGTTCCTATCACTGATCCTCAAATGCTTCTTCTGTAGCACTGTTTCTCTTAATCCAAAGGAACTGCCCCACATGGAAGCTAATAATTAAGTCAGGAAGCTACAATGCAGGTTCCAAGTCATGAAATACCAACACCAAACAAAAGATGCCTGCACTCAACAGTCAGCACAGAACTGTAGTTTTATTTAAATTGCAAATGTGAAACCCTCCATGCAAAGAGCCCCATGCACATTCAGAGCCACTGTTCCATACTATGGTCGTGAAGCCCTGGTGTGCAATCCAAGCAATTTATAGGACCATAGATTAGCAGCAGCAGAATAAATTAACATATGTGACTATTAAACCACAATGCTTAAAGGCAGCACATTCTTAATAAGGAAAAATGCTGTGCTAATAAATACACAAATGATTTAATACTTACTGAAAGCAATACCTATAAAAGCATGGTCCCATGTGATATGAGCAAATGCAAAATAGTGATTGTCATATCAGTGAGTGCACATCAGCAAAACCACAAATGGTGACATGCACTACACCAATAACAAAAACAGCGCCCATCGGCACCAGACTCGAAACGTGCGACAGCAACCTTTTCTTTTTTAAACAGGGGGCTAGGCCCCCCTGTTATTAACATTATCAACTCTGAGAGGGGGGCCTGACACTGGGTTACATGGTCATCTTTGGGAGGGATCAATTCAGATCGGGACACACAAGGTAATACTAAGTCCCAAATACAACCAGCAAAAAAAAAAAAAATTTAGCGCACACAGCAAGCTCCAAACCTGGAAGCACTCACAACACAGGCACACACACCTGCCACTACACCAAATGGCCAGCTGGGATCTGCTTGTCCACACTTCCTCTCATATGCTGTTTCCCTATACCTCCCTGTCATAGTTGCCATATCTCCATTTCATGATTCTTCTCAATTTCAGTCACTGTTCCCCCTCCTTGCTATCCTTTCTTACTCACTCAGGCAGTCAAATTGATTTGCCCATATCACTGGATACCAAAAGCATAATAAATGACATGTGAGATAAGTGAATAAACACACATGTCTACCCAATTTAAAACCAGTGTAATACATATAAAGAATAAGGTTAGGCTATGATATTAAATGTCACAATACACTAGAACTGCCCAGTAGGGAATATTTGTAGCTGCCCTGGCGGGAGGAACAGGTGATGTTCACTGCAGAGTGTAATAGATAGTCAGATGGCACCACTTTATTGATGACATCTTACTTATCTCTTCAAGCCCCAGTGAGGATGTAGAAAACTTTGTTTCTTGATTAAAGGAGATAGGAAATGATTTACTGGCATTTGTAACTGTTGCATAAATCATAAACAAAAAGCAGTGGCCTCTGTGTGTTGTTTGTCATTACGGAGGATGTTTAAAATGCGTATTAACATGTTATTCCCTAATGTTCAAACCTTGGTAAGTTTTAACAGCCTTTTTTTTTAATTGGGAGTCAGCACGTGCCAAGCTATGAAAGACTTTTGTCACTGACTCCTATTTCAGATTGTTGAAGCCTGCTGCATGAATACAGAACCATTTGAACAGCAGTTCCCGGCAGCAACTTGACAAAAGGATGATGACACACTCCTTGTACATTCATAGAATACCAGGCTCAAAACGAGTATCATTTGTGGTGACTGGCTCAGTCCATGCTGCTCCCCCCCCCCCACACACACACACACTTGGCTGGTCAGCTTACTAATATAAAAAAAGTCTGATTATTTATAGCGATGGGCTCAAAACAAATAACTATCCTGTAGGTAGGGAAATGGGCAGACTAGATGGGCCTAGCAGTCGTTATCTGCCGTCAAAGTCGATGTTTCTATGTTTCTATGTTTCTATCATTTTTTGGTGCCGCAATCGGTTCACTCAGCTCCCTCCACCCACACACAAACACACATACCCTTTGCCAGTCACTTTACAAATACCAGACAAGTCAGATTATTAGTAAAACCTCCTATTTTGTTTACTGGTGCCCTCATGTCCACATCCCTACTCTCCTTCTGTTTGAAATCCCTACCTAGGATGGGAGATTAGCCTACCTTGACCCATATGTCGCAGATGCATCTCCAGTCTTCTCCACTGAAATAGTACCTTTAGTGACTGGCAACCGCCTGTGTCTTTGCTCCCCTGGCCCTCTGCTGAACTGCATTTGAGATGTAGAACACATGAAAAGCCCTAAGGCACGTATTTCATCTGTGGCAGGCTGGGCAAGCCATTCAAGGAAGCCCATCCTTTTGGTTGCCCCCTCCCACCCCACCCAAACTCTGCAAATTGAGGCGGGTGTCTCAATGCAACCATATGCCGCCTCTTTTGGCAGCCAGAAAAAATGCACATTTTCTCATTCCCCTCGAGTCATTCCACAGGTCGCTTGCCAGCCACTAAAGGTTCTATTTCAGTGGAGGAGTGTGACAGGGCTCATATTAGGCCCTGTCCCATGTGTGTTATATAGAAGGAAACCAGAAGCAAGGATCCTATTACTATTTCTATCTAACTTTTCTAACTTTCTATTAGACTGCACAGTCATAAGACTAATGTAATTTTTTTTTTTTTTTTAGTTGTTTAACCAGGAACAGCACACTAAGCTGAAAGCTTTTTTTACAGGAGCAACCTGGGAGTACACGGAAGTTAAGTGACTTGCTCAGGCTCACACAGTATGCAAGTGGAAGCTGTGGGATTCAAACCCAGGTCTGGTCTGCTGAATGTCACCACATTTGCAGCTCACAGCCTTAGCCACCTATGGGTTGTATCACAGTGGTTGGCCTAGCAACAAAACTGGTCACATGCCTGGCAACTAGCAGCTGTGGCTGTAATAATGCTGGTTGTGATGTCATACTAATTGAGACATCATATTGTCTGTATAATTTGATGTCCTGAACTGAATTCATCAGTCTGTGCCTGAGTCTGTCACAGTCTGTGCCTGAGTTTGTGTCTGTGTGCAGACTCACCTGCAGCCAGTGAGGAGAAGGAGAGAGAGAGAGAGAGATTTTCAGCAAAGGACAAGCTGCTTATTTCCTACTGGAGAGGTTCATCTGGAGACACTAGATGAGAGATGCTGATATTTTTGAATTAGTTTATTTGTTTTTGTTTTGTGTACAATAAATCACCACTTGTGGCTTTTCTACAACTTCTCCTGGACTGCTCATGCCTCCTGACCTATAAGCCTCCAAAATATTTTGTGTTAGAGGTATCTGGTTTAGTCACAACTGGTGTTATTCTGAGTCAGAAGCCACACCACATCCAGAAACCTCACCACAAGGAGGCTGAAGGTACATCTGGGACGTCCCTTACAGAAATAATTACATGAAATGTTTTCATGCTGCACACACAAAACTACCCATGTGATATGTGTGCTGTAAGCATGATTTAAATGTCAGATTGGAACTGATTACATGCATGTGGCATGTGTGCAGTAAGCAAGTGTGGAAAGCATGCTTTTTATGTTAAATTGGAACATACTGCATGGACGTGGCATGTGTGCAAAAAGCAAGTGGTCACTAATAACTGCACACATAAAAGTTAAGTGACTAGCTCAAGATCACAACATATACAAGTGGGGGCTGATGAGATTCAAACCCAGGTCTTCAGGTCTTCAGGTCTCCAAGTCTCCTGGTTTGCAGTTATTTATTTATTTACTGAAATGTTTCATGAGGAAGGCACACTGAGCAACAAGTCGCTCATCTCCCAGTGCAACCTGGGGGGAAGGGGTACAATAAGAATGAGACATTAAACATTCAAGTTACAAGATCAACATTAACATACAGTTATAAGGCAGGTATTATAAACAGTGTTATGCATAATAGGTAGAAAGAGTGGACACTGATAAGTGCCAGATTAATAAGTAAACAAGTGCTTACATGAAAGAAAAGGGGGAAGGAGAGGGAGGGGTTAGGTGGGGGAAGGGGGGGAAGAGTCATGTCCCTGGAGACCCCTTCAGGATACAAAGAACCCTGCAAGGGGACTGGGGAGACTGGAGTGAAGGGGATAAGAAAGTATCCCAGAGAGACCCCTTTGGGATGTGGGGAACCCTGCAAGGGGCTGTGGGGCTCAATAGAAAGGGGGATAAAGCTGTAGGGATTTAAAGAGGGAGGAGAAAGAAGGAGGAGGTGTGACTTAAATGCTAGAAGGGGGAATATGACCTAACCCAAGAGAGGACCCTTCAGGATGCAGGATACCCTGCAAGGGAGTTGGGAAAGGTGAGTAGATAGGGACTTAAGAGAGTGATAGGAGAGGGAGAGAGTGAGAATTGAATCCTTGAGTATAAGAGAAGTTGTACCTTTGGAGGGGGATGGGGCCTAAACAATAGTCCATCAGGATGCAATAGGACCCTGCTAGTAATAGTCAAGGAAAGCCAAGATAGTATCTAGATAAAATAGGAGAGATATGCTAAGGCTTTGTTGGACCCCTTCAGGATGTTGAGAACCCTGCAAGGGGACTGCGATGGCCAGGAAGAAAGGAAGATGGGTAGGGGAAGGAGTGGAGACAAGACTAGGTGCAGTAGAACCCCCTCAGGATGCTGAGAATCCTGCAAGGGAGACTGTGAAAACTAGGGAGAAAGGTAGATGGGGGAGGGAAGCAGTGGAGACAAGTCTAGGCCCAGTAGGACCCCTTCAGGGTGCTGAGAACCCTGCAAGGGCACTGCGAAGGCTAAAGAGAAAAGATAGAATGGGAATGGAGGAGAGGAAGGAGAGAATACATGCCTAGATGCAGCAGGCCCCCTTCAGGATGCTGAGAACCCTGCTAGGGGACTGCAAAGGCTAAGCGGGACAGGTAGATAGTGGAGAGGGAAGGAGAAAAGACAAGCCTAGATGCAGTAGGACCCTTTCAGAATGCTAAGAACCCTGCAAGAGGACTGCAGGTCAAGGGAGATAGGAGGGATGGTGGGGGAAGGGAGTAGATGAGAGATACAAGCCCCTTGGGGTATAGGAGAGGGACCCATGGAGTGCATTCATGGTCCTTTACATTCTGTGAGAGATCAAGGGAGGCCAGTAAGGGGGAGCAGTTTGGGAGAGGGGGAGGAGAGCTAGAAATTTTGGGGGTGGGGGTGCACAGGGTAAAATGAAGGCAACGGTAGAGGTGTAGTTCAGTGCCTTTAACCACTAAGCTATACTGCCTGCACACATATGGCTTGCTTGTACTTCAGTACAAATCTGCATGCATGTGGCATGCTTATAGCCTCTTCTGTACTTTTTAGTTTTCTTGTCCCCCCATCTCAGCTGCACAGCTGAACTGTAGCACACATACCAATGGAAACACATGTGGTTCTTCCCACCCCCAATACACACCAGCCACCTTCCTTTTCAGCACTTATTCTGGCATCCTTGCTCTGTTTATTCTAATGTGCACTACTTGTTTAATTGTTCACTCTCTACAGTTAGTTTTTGAAATCTGTTGTAATTTATTATTTACATGATATCACTCAGTTTGCTGTACCATGTTCCAACTTATTGTGATATGTCGGCACTAGAACCCTTTTTATAATATGTTCCATGTATGTTACAGTTCTATACCTTGTATGTTTGTTTCTTATTATCCTTGACATGGAACCTTTGTAAATGAGCTATTTGCTCAAAGGTACTTTGTAATTCCAAATTATAATAAATAAATAAAATAAAAATACACACTTACCCACAAAACTACTTAATTGCTTCTGTCTGGCCTGTTCTCCTACTATTTTCTCTCCATAGCTTTGAATTCTTCCATGCAAACAGACTTTAAAGAGCAAACAGAAAAGTAGCAATAACTTGACACCCCACCCACACGGCAAGTCCCCCCCCCCATGCACACACACTGTAGTGGGTACACCATGCTGCCACAGACAATCCACTAAGTATAGATATAAGTTGAGAGTCTCTTACCTGAGTGCTAGGGAGTCAGAGGCAGCAGTCTTTAAGAGATGATGTCCATGGGTCAGAGTGCTGGGGCATACCCCCTTGAAATGAATGGAGTTATTTTTTATTACTATTTAATACACTATGATGGTGAGTTGGAGAATAATGAAGGCCACTGTTCTACTAACAAGGCCCTTGTTAGTCGAGCGATGGCCTTCATTAATCTACAACTCTCCATTAATAATGTATAAAATAGTAATAAAAAATGCCCCCATTCATTTCAATGGTGCACGCCCCTGCAGTCCCCCTTGTCCTATGTCTTAATGTGTCTCAGCATAGGAATGAGGAGGTCAGCTTCACCAGGGGAGGCATAAGCCTGACTACAGTGGGGCTCCAGTAGTCTGTGCATACCATACTGCTCAGCTGTCCCTGAATGCAATAGAGACACCCTCATTTTACCCCTGAAAACTGCTTGCTCCTCATCCATCCCTCATGGAAAACATGCTGCTCACATAGAGGATGTCCTATAAGTTTAGACTTTATGGCAGGGGTGCCATTGCAGATTTCAGCAGGGGGAGCCAACAACAAGTGGAGGCCAGGTGCTAGTTAGCCCCTAGATGTCAGGCTCTAGAATCTCTGGATCATCTCTAAAAGGTAAAACGTATTTGTTGTGACTTGAAGGTGATATGCAAATCAGAAAAAATTAAAATGTAGAAGATTCATCTGTCTACCCACTGGAGCAGTGAATCAGATTTTGGCTTAAGCCCACCCAATTACTAACCAATTTCTGCCCCCCCCCCAAAAAAAAAGAAAATTGTCCTGTTTTCTCTTCCCAGCTCCATTCCACTCAATACCATTCCACTTGGGTCTTGAAGCCACCCAAAGGCATAGTAACATGAAAAACACATCAATAGTTCAGTTCTTCCTCTTTCCCCAATCCCCCTGGAAAAAATTATTTTCTTATACTTACCCTGCCATCTGGCCAGAATCTGTGGCCTGGCCCAGTGTGTCACCAGCCCAGTTTTCAGTCTGCTCTTCTTCTGTCCTTCTGCCAGAAGCTGGATGCTAGAACTGACCATCCCAGGTCCCCAACGTGGTCTGCAACCAAGTCACCTCACCAACCCGAAACCACACAACCTGTGTTGCTTGCTTCTTGCTTGGCTGCTGCTGCACTGCACTGATCAAGGCCTATGAAGGCCACCCACACCACTGTCACCACTGCTGCTAGATCTAGCTTGCTGCCACAGGGGGCCTGCACTTTTATATTTTTTTTTTTGTGAGGCGCACCTAGTAAAGTAAGTAGATGGCCTAGTCTCAAGTTAGCTTATAGCTCACCCTCTGCCCCTTCAGCCACCGGGGGGAGAGACACTCACTGAGAGTAGTCCAATAAAAACATGCCACCACAACACTGCTATTGAGAGTTCAGTACTCACCAATTCCTCCAAGCTGTAGTGCACAGTTTATCTACTCTGTGGTGGGAAAGACAGTGTTGCACTCACATGACTCATGTCCTTTTGCTTGGCTGGAGCTCCTCAAAGTCACATGATATGGCACCCCTGCTAATAGGTGGAGAGAGTGGACAACACAGACACAGTCGAGTCAGGAGTGCACCTGCAGTGTGAGTGCACACAGACCAGGGGGCACTTACTGTGCAAAAGATTAAATCTAAATTTAATGCCATTATTGCCACACCATAAGAACAACCTAGGCACAAATGCAGGGATGGGGCGGGGGCAACTGCCCCCCTCCTCCCAACCTAAATGGCACCACTGCTTTATGGTAGAAATTCATTCTCAGGTGCTAATATCGGTACAAGTAAATGCAATGGTTTCCACTGTTTTTTGAGGTACTGTATCTCCATGTTTCAGGATGTGTCCTGATCATCATGAGTGTTAGTTTCCCTCATTGTCCCTCACTTTGAGTGTTCATGTCCCTCATTTTGATGAAAAAATGTGAGGTATCATCCATGCTCTCAAGACCCTACTCAGCACAAAGAGTGCTGAGAATGGCCATACTGTATATGCTTCATACAGAATGACAAAGGGAAAGAAAGTGAGCCATAACAGTCATGGTGAAACACATTTGTAGCACTAAATATGCATAAGGGGATTTGCATGGCAGAAAATAAAAAAGGTCAGGCTTCACAACACAGAGGCTCCTCATGCCCCTCCCTTTGCACATCTGGAATAGAGGATGTTGGCTGACTATATCCTAAGCATTTAATTCAGTAAGCAAACAATACTTTACAAATTAATGGCAATTTAATGACAAAAATCAAAAACCATGAAACAACTTGCAAAAGGGTCAGAATTAATGAATTTACCTAATTTTAATGGAAATCAATGAAAATTTACTTTTAATGGCTCTATTTGCTAGCAGTTGTATAAGCAATAGAAACAGATGTGTGTTTTTTAGATTAAATTTCCACTAGCTTAGTTGCTGGTCACATGGCAAGCATGCAACATGTGAACCTGATGTGATTTTTAAATAATGTGTACACCAGCTTAACTGATGTACTCATATCACGCATGCAACATGCAAACCTGATGTGATTTTTAGAAGATGTTTGCACCAGCTTACCTGCTGCACACATGCCAAGCTTCCAGCATGCAAAACCTGATTTTCTTTCTAGACCTGTCTCACTTAGGTTCACTTTGTGTATGCGAACCACATGCAAACATTGCACAATTAAGCATGTGGCAATCATTCTGCATGTACACAGCACACTTATATTGTTGTAAGGGATATGGGTCAAGGTAGGCTAAGCTCCCATTCTGGAAAGGGTTTTCATGCACCAGGAGAGTAGGGATGCAGACATGGAGCACACCAGTAAACAAAATAGGAGGTTTTCCTAATAATCTGACTTGTCTGGTATTTGTAAGGTGACTGGTCAAGAATGTGTATGCGCTGAAGGGAAGCTAAGACAACCAACTGTGTCACCAAAAAATGATAGCTAAGTTGTTTTAAGCTGGTCACTATAAATAATCTGACTTTTTTGATATTAGTAAGCTGACTGATCAAGTGTGTGTGTATGTATGTTTAGGGGGGCAGCACGGAGTGAGTCAGTCACCATAAATGATATTCATTTTGAGCCTGGCATTCTTTGCATATATTAGGAGTGTGTCATCATCTGTTTGTGAAGCTGCTGCAGGGAGATGCTGTTCAAATGGTTCTGTATTCATGCAACAGATTTCAACAGTCTAAAATCAGAGTCAGTGATGAAAGCTTTTCACAGCTTGGCATACGCTGACTCCCGATTTTAAGAAGAAAAGGCTATTAAAACTGACAGAGGTTTGAACATTAAGGAACAGCATGTAAATATGCATTTTAAATATCCCCAGTAAAGATAAACAACACACAGAGGCCTTAGCTTGTTGTTATTGCTTTATTCATCAGTTACTAAGATCAGTAAATCATGTCATATCTCATTTAGATAACAGTTTTAACCTGCACTTCAGTCACACAGTGAGGAAATCCAACACTGAGTTTTTGGATATCAAATGCTATGTTAATGCTTCAAGTTCAGTACAGAGTGACACATTTAGAAACAAAAACAGCAGGCATAAGTTTACTCCATGCTGAGAGTGGTCATCCTGCTGACTTAATTAATAGTATCCTGTGAGACAGTTCCTCAGGATTAGGAGGAATGAAGCTATGTAAAAATGTAAGGAGTTGTGCCGGGTACTTAGAAATTGCTTTAGTAACAGGGGCTTCTCAAACAAAATGCTCAATAAAGACTATAAAAGGACTAAGGAAACAATAGGGCATCATTGCTAGTGCCTAGAACCACTGAAACTGAGAGGGAACCCCCTTTGACTTTTGAAACTGCATTTACTACCGTGGCATTTAAAATCAAGGAAACAATATACTAGACAGTCGGACCCCAATTTGACTTAAATTGTTGGCCAGAGAACCAGAATATTTTTTTCCAGGGGTCCCAGTTTGGGTGATATTTTGACACAAAGCCACTAGCTGGAGCCTAAAGATGAAAATTGGCTTCAAAACAAACCTATTGACTTTTACACCTGTAAAAGTTGCACAATTTGTAAATTTGCTGTGAATGGTATGTGAGCAGCAGTTGGGGAACATGCAAAGTCAGTAAAGGTCCATCAGTTTGCCAGCTTTTTCTTTGAGTATTGTTGTGTGTGCTGCCTGGTATTCCTGCAACCAAATGTATGTTGGCACCACCAGGCAGCTCAAAGTGAGAATTCTGGAACATGTAGGTACTATATGACATGGTTCAGATAAAATAGATTTAGGGCCACATTTTTAAGAACATCACAACAGGTACTAATCATGTCTCTGATTTGTGACACTGAAATACTGTGTGTTTCAAGACCTATCAGACGGGATGACAGGTTGCAAAAATTGCTTCAAACAGAACATTGGTGGACTTCCCACTTGAATACTATTGTCACCCGATTGATTCAATGACATTTTGGATATAAAGCCATTTTTGTAAATATAAAATAATGTCATAATGATTAACTTGACAGTTTCTTTCTCTTTTTGCTATAGGTATCAGTGATACTCTCTGGACTGAACCTTTGACTCTTTTTTTGAAATTGGATGCTTTTGTTGTCTTGAAAAATTCTACTTGCCCATAAATTTATCTGTGGAGTTTTCATAATAATTTACTCCCTACTGAACAGTTCTAGTGTATTGTGATATTTAACTTTATAGCCTAACCATATCCTTTATATGTGTGAGTCTGTTTTTAAAAGTAGGTAGACACTTGTGTTTATTTCACTTACTCATATGTCATTTATTGTGCTTGTTATTGGCATTGATTACAGAAAGTATTCAGTTATTCATGTATTTATTAGGACAGCAGAGAGCCTTATTGAGAACTTGTCTTTAAGCATTCTGATTTAATATTAATATATGTTAATTTATTCTGCTGCTGCTAATCTAGGGTCCTATAAATTGCTTGGATTACACAAAGGGTTCTACACCCTGATGAAGGAGCAGTGGCTCTGAATGCAAGTAGGGCTTTTTGCATGGAAGGATGCAAGTTAGCAGTTTAAAATAAAACTACATTTCTATGCTGACTCTTAAGGGCAGATATATTTTCTTTTGTTTCAGTATTTCATGATTTGGAATCTGTGCCATAGAATATTGCTGTGCATGAAGGCTTGCTGTTCTTGTTGGAAAATGGAACATACAAGGGATATTGTAACCAATCAGGAGATAGACAAAGCATGGACAAATATGTCTAAATTCTATCTCTGATACCACAGTATAAACCATAGTAAATAAATTGCCCACAATAACTTAATAGCTGCAGAAGATATGTATCATTTATACAATGCAGACATCTTGTCTAGGCCTTGTGACATGCTGCACTGAACTCCATAACTCAGATAGGTTATGGTAATCTGTTAGTTTACTTGACTGTCTGATCCAGTGGCTAGGTGACACTGAATCAATGGTGCCATTCATTTTATTAATATTTGTTTTTGTGAAAATTTCAATAGCATATGTTACAAATAGAAAATATTCAGTCCAAGCATAAGCAAGTAATAAAATGTAATGCACTACTTCAATAAAATATACAATGTTTATATAGCTGATGAAGCATAGGGTTCACCCATATCTCAGCACAGCAAAACCCCACTTGGACAAAGAGTACACTGCGTGGAGACCCCAAATGCAAATGGTCAAAAACTAAGCTAGAATTAAATAAACTTCAAATCACGCATTCTGTTTTGACCACCTGTATATTTCTTCATGATCTTGATGGCATACCTTTGAAAAGAGGTATTGGGACTAGAGATTGTATTTTTTAAAGTCCTTCTGAAGACCCAGCTATATATGGACAATAGAAAATGTAAGGGTCTGAGAACCTACTTTCTTGCCTTGGTTAGGGAAGTTAAGTGAGAATGTACTCTTGGGCCCAAATATTCAAAAGGGTTGCGATATTTAAAAGGGAAAAGTGCGCCGCACAAATCCCGATGCACCAGAGCACATCCATAATGATGCAGGCACAGGTAGGGGGGGCATGCCCATGCATAAACTGCACAGCCCCATATTCAGCCCGGGCCATGCAGAGTTATGCAGGCACAACCCCTACGTGTGCCTGTACAAAGTTACGCTGAAAAAAAAGGAACAAGTCGAGGGCCACACACAGGTGAGCTGCCACATTGCAGGGCACAACACAGCAGCTGCCACCTGTGGGTGGTCCTCGACTTGTTCCCGCTGCACCTGGCGGTGCCCTCCATGCCCCGATCATAGGTATCAGTATCCCCCCCCAAGTCCAATATCTCTGGTGGGCCAGTGGACCGCAAGTAGCCCGATCGCGGGCATAACAGTATTCTCCCCAGTAGCCCGATCGTGGGCATAACTGTAACTTTCCCCAATATCCCAATCACGGGCATCAGTATCCCCCCAAAGTCCAATATCCCTGGTGGTCCAGTGGACCGAATGGAACCCGATCGCCAGGCGGCATTCTCACCCAAGTCTGAAATCCCTGGTGATCTAGTGGACCCCCACCCCACCACAGCACGGACCCCCACCACCCCGGCTCCCTCTCAGCTGGCAGGCGGTAGCACCCCACCCGCCTGCCACCCCACCGCCTGCCGACTGACAGCTCAGTATGGCTGCATGCCCATTGGTTCAGAGCATGAGCCAATGGGCATGCAGCCCATGCCGCATAGTCAGTCCAGATATGGAATGAATTGATTCATTGACTGGGAGGGTGAGGAATGCCGCCGCGATCGGGCTCCGCTCAGTTCACTGGACCACCAGGGATATTGGACTTTGTGGGGGGATACTGATCCCGCAATCAGGTTAATGGAGGGAGTTACAATTATGCCCGTGATACCGAACTTCGAGGGATGATTATGCCCATGATCGGGCTACTGGAGAGTTACATTATGCCCATGATCAGGCTATGGGGAGTACAGTTATGCCCGCCATTGACTACTGGGGGAGTTACAGTTATGCCCATGATCAGGCTAATCGCGTCCACTGGACCACCAGGATTGAGACGCTCATTGTCCCTTATGGGACGCCCCACGACCGGGCTGCAGGGGGCGCTGTCCTCGATGGCTGCTGTTCGGGCAGGCGCCAGCGCAAGTCATCGGGATCGGGCGCACTTCCATGCTAATGGCATGCAAATGGGGCCATAATCAGATGCAAATGCCCCCCCGTGCACCTTGCATAAATTATGGCCCCATTTGCATGTCACCCTTTGAATATCGCAGGTGCTGTGCATGGCGCAATGGAACTTGCGCCAACGCATCTCAATGCTCCACTCTGACCACTTGCGCTGGCGCAGTTACACTGCGCCATGCACAGTGGGGGTGGCCGGGGGTGATATTCAAAGAAGTTGCACCATAGCACAACTCCATTGACTATCGCCCTGGCCACACCCCTGCGCAACTATTTTGAGCGGCGCACAGGCTTGCATCACAAACTGGCGCAGTTTGAATATCTGGGCCTTGGTATTTAAGTTGTGTGTAGTAGTAAGAATGAGATCATAAATATAAGAAGGTTATTTTTACTTACTGTTTGATATACAAAACCATACCAATAAATTAAACTTCTAGAAGAAGGAGGAAGGCACCCCGCAGCATCATACACCTGACATTAAGGAGTCTGATAAGGATGGGCTGTACTATAATGCTACAAACTACGATAATGAGAATCTAGGGTTGACAGCAAGATAACAGATGTGGGGCCAGATATTCAAAACGTTGCCATGGGGCTAAATTAGCACTGCTTGGTGGGCAAACTTAGCCCAGAGCACAAGACTACCAGGGAAATAACATTTAATTTTTATTACAATGGATCGGGTTTTGTGTGGGGGTGGGGAGACCACTAGACTACCAGGGAAATAACATTTACTTTTAACTAAAATGGATTGGGACTCATGCAGGGGGGTGGGGGAACCACTAGTCTACCAGGGAAATAACATTTAATTTGTATTAAAATGGATCAGGAGTCATGCAGGGGGTGGGGGACCACTAGACTACAGGAAATAACATTTAATTTGTATTAAAATGGATTGGGAGTCATGCAGGGTAGTGGGGGGACCAATAGACTACTGGGGAAATAACATTTTATTTTTATTAAAATGGATCGGGAGTTGTGCAGGGGGGTGGGAGGGAGTACCACTGGACTACCAGGGAGTTTACTGTACTACCGCAGTTACGGGGGTCCACGATGTGAGGGGGCACTGCCTCATTACTGCCAGATTTTGTTCAGCGGTATCTAGCGCTGCGCTACAGGTTGTGCTAATGCCTGTAGCGTGGCACTAGACCTTTGAATATGCCGCGCTGCTGGCATTCATGGGCAGTCTCCTAATCCTACCCCTGCAGACTATTTTCTATTAGTGCTGGCACTACCACACAGCACTGGCACTAATAGAGCTTTTGAATATTGCAGCGTCGCGCAAATCCAGCGCTATTCCAGCGCTATGGTTTTGCGCTAGCCGCAATTGTTTGAATATCTGGCCCATGGTGTGATAGGCACAATCATCACAGTCCAGAGAAGACAGGAATAAAGAGGAAACAAGTTGTTCTATTTTTTACAAAAGTAGAAAATAGGGGTTTATTTCTGCAGAAGTCCAATGGACATTTTAACTTTCATTCATTTTGGGAATGATAAATATAAAGAGAAAGTAAACAACCCAATATTATTCCCAGATGTTTATAGAAATGTACCAGTATCAAGTTAACATAAGAGTTTTAAAAGAAAAATTCTTCAAGCCTGGTACAACAAATTTAGAAGAGAAAACTATCCACTGCATCTTTTTGAATTTAAATAGAAGATACATGCTAAACAAAGCTTGGTTCATACTATTAAAATGTGTTTGTAATCATTGAATTGCAGTGCTAAAATTGTTATCAAAAGTATACAATATCATCATTCACGTACAATAAATGTTAAGATGAGGTAGAAGGAACTTCACTGAATCATTAATATTTAACAAAATAAGAGGGGGTCCAGTACCAACCCTTGTGGTGCCCCCTATTAATTAAAAAAGCAGAGAACAACTTGGACAATCTACACTCACCATTGCAAATATTTTATATCTGCCACTTATATAAAAAAAAATCAGTCAGTTCATGAATTATTTCACTAGAGGCACACTTTGTGACCAGCCTCCCCTGGATGACCCATCACTGTACCCTCTATGCCTCCCTCAACTGGCTCAACCTTGAAGGCAGGTTCCAGCTTAAAGTGCTTTCTTTCCTACACAAAGTTCACTGTAACCTTCTGCCAATCAGCGTTAACTCCCTTTTCCCCTTACTGGTTCCCAAGCGAGTACTAGATGGGCCACCTGTCATATCTTCGACACCCCTTTTTACTGCACCAAGCATGCGTAGAACTCTATCACATACAAGGGCCCTACTTTTTACAATAAACTGCCCTCTGAACTTGAGGTGTGTACTTCAATTGGCTCTTTCACCTCCTCCCTCAAGGACCACCTCCGCCAATCCACCACCTGTGTCTGCCCCTGTAAGTAACCCCACTGAATGTCCACCAACCTTCGAGTTACCTTAGAGTTTAAAAGTATCTGTATATTGGCTCTGTTGTTGTGTGCTCTGTATTTTTTTTCCTATTCTAGATGATCCTGTCATATACACTGTTTCTATTGTAAATACCATAACATTCTGCAAATATTGTTTTTACCTTTTTCTCTGTATGTCGAATTTTTGTACCACTGGACGTTTGTGAAAATGGGCATTCTTGCTCACATACTTTCTAGTATAAAAATAAAATTGAACTGAATTGAACAGAAGCAGTAATAATAAATAATACAGAAATATAAATATGTATTTTTACTTAAATGTGTTTAATAAATTAATTTTAACAATGAAACTCATACCTCTTTCAGTAAGAGTTAAAGTTAACACAACTCATTCAATAGGATCATACAGTTTCTAATCTTCAATAAATATAAATTATGAATTAATATAGAATTAGTAATAAGCTGCCTTAGTGCTTAAACCAGTGCTGCACCTTTTTATTATTGTATTTAGAAAACTGCTTGCTTGCTGATAGAGTAAATCCAGTGCTGCACCTTTTTATTATTGCATGTTGGAACCTGCTTGCTGATAGTGTAAATCCAGAGTTTCCCCTTCTGTTGACTAGCCTTGCTCTCACAACTTTTAGCCTATACTGTAGCTACTTTCTTCCCAGTTTCTGCTAAATCCGCCATTGTGCTGCTCCTCCTTGCCACAAATCTATATTTGCTGTTTTCTCTACCCTGCACCCTCCACTACTCTTAGTTAGCTATTCCCTGCTCCCTGTAACACTACTCCCTCATGAAATTCTAATCACCCTTGGCTACCCACTCCCCTATCTATTATTCTCCCCCAACATCACTTCCCATCTGTACTCTGCATCTTCTCTGCCTTTGTCTACCTTTAAATCACCCCCCCAACTGAAGAACTGCCCCCAGACACCCACCCTTCTGTCTCAGATATTATAATTCCCTGTGTTTTCTCCCTCTTCCTCCCCAGGGTCCTGTGCCTGAAGTGGCACACCACAGCCAAAAGGCGGCATCAACGGCCGAATCCATGGCTGCCGCCCGACCACTCTTCTCTTTCTCTGGCTGACCTTGTGGTTCTCCTCTTCAAATCACTACCCCAAGTACTGCCGCCAGCAGGTCTAATGGAGCTGACACTTCCGATTGATGTGGTAACTTTCAGGCAAATCCTGATTGGACAGCCTCCTCTCAGTGTCACCACCGATTGGAGCACCTTTTGTATTGACTTTTGCATAGGACTTTGGGCACCTCAGCTTGTTCTGTCTGCCGCTAAAGCACAGGTATTTTTCTCCCGCCTCCCAGGCCTCCTTTAAATATGCTTTTACTCCTCACACTAAGTTCTCTACCACTCCTCTTCTCTGCATCCCTGCCCATCTGAGTAATTCACCAAAAGCAGGCACTGCCCCTTAAAGTCAAACAGTATCCTATCTGACTGGGTGCACCACCTACAGATCATATACACACAGGGTGGCTCTGCACCCAGCAGTCCCAGGAACATATGTATTATCTCTGGAGAATGAGCATTGCCCAGGATCCAATCCCCATCTAACCTGTAAAGTATATGCACCCCACTCAACCCAGTGAGCTGCTAAAGACGCACCAAGACAAAAAAAAAACTGCCACTGTCTGAACCGCATTCAAACTCCCATAGTGCACCCACACCAACCAGCAATGCCTGATGCTATAAAACCAGCAATGCTGCCACGTGCAGTCTGGCTAGTAACATCTCACATGGCCTTTCTGCTACTTCCTACTGCCTTGCTGCATGCCTGCTGTAATACAGCTCTGGGATCACTTCCTATATACAGGGATGGGATCCCTAACTCCACAACAGGGCCTGGTATCCCAATGACTGAAGCCCCCCTGATGTTAGGGTCACTGTGTCCATTAACCGCTGACCACCACTACCCTATCCCGCCGCCTACTACACTATCAAGCCACTTTGCCTACAACACTAGTAATCAACCCCGGTCCAAATGCACTCCACCTCGCTCAGTCAAGCAACTCAAACTCCTTGCGATCAGAGTAGCCTGGCTGCTCTTAATGCTCTCGGGCAATATTCATCCTAACCCTGGCCCCGGTTACAATGCCTCAGGGCAAACCAGGAAAAGTCATCTGATCACCATAGCATCCCTTAATATCTGCAGTCTGCTGCCAAAACTTGACCTGTTGCAAGCCTGGGTAGTACAAAACAACCCAGACATTCTGGCCTTAACTGAAACATGGCTTACTCCCAGGACCAAGGACAGCCAAGTCCAGCTCCATGGGTACACCCCCTTCCACGACGATCAGCTAGGAAAGAGGGGTGGTGACTGCATAATCTATATAAAAGACTACCTGCAGGGGATAGTTCTCTCACATTGAAGTACGTGAAAAAACGTTCAGTTACTCTTTGTGCTCTTAACCCTGGGCAGCCAGGGCAAGAGCCTTACTCTTGTCTCAGCCTACTTACCCCCTAGGTAAGTAGCTGAGGGATTTAGAGTTCTGCATGACCATCTAGCCGACATCCACTCTAGTAGTGAAGTCACAGTGCTGGGGATTTCAATATCAATTGGTTGTCTCAGGACTCTGCCACTTATAAGGATGCAATCTCCTCAATCAACTTCGTTCACCTCGTGGAACAACCCACCCGTACAAGCTACAGATCAGGCACCAGTACCTTGTTAGACTGGGTACTAACTAACCACCCAGAATGTATCTCCGGCCTAAAAGTACTCCCAGACTCCCTAAGTGAACATTCACCCATCATCTTCACTTGGTCCAACAAGGCTCCCAAACCACCAGCCAAGGCGATAACATCCCACATACTAAAAAAGGGCATATTAGGACTCTTCAAGCAACACCTCCTGCAACTGAGCTGGGCACCTATCCTAAATGCCAAAGATGTTGACACAGCTCTGAGTAAATTTATAGCTAGCTTCAATACTGCTTGTGATATATGTGCCCCATTATCTGAAAGGAAAATCAGTGGCTCACAAAAAACATGAATGACCCCTCACCTCATTGCCCTGATGAGCTCCAGGGACCGCCTATGGTATAAGTACAAAAATATTCTCTCTGACTAGGATATGCAAAACTACAAGACTGTACGGAATCAATGCACCATCGGAATCCGTCGGGCTAAAGCTATCTTCCACAGACTCGAGCTTAACTCCACTGGGGGGACAGCCGCCGCTTCTGGGATAGCATTAATGCAATCATTGGGAAACAAGATACCTCAGAACCCACAATGTTGAGCCACAATGGATCCCTTACACAAGACCCCAGATCCATCGCAGACATCTTCAACAAAGCCTTTACTGACCTCAGTAAAGTGCTCCCCTCCAGTTTCCAAGACCAAGCTGGTACCAACCAGCCCAGCCCCCAAAGTTCCTCCCAATGTTCCAAGAACCCCATTCTACCTCAGAGTACTAGAGGTAATGTGAGGAAATATTTCTTCACAGAGAGGGTTGTAGATGCATAAAACAGCCTTTCTGAGGAGGTTGTACAGTCAAAAACAGTGGGGGAATTCAAGAATGCATGGGACAGACATAAGGCAATTCTAGTGGGGGGTAGGAGGAAGTAGGCTGTTGGTTAACTAGGATCTGCAGCTTATCCATTAAGTAGAGAAATGGGCAGACTAGGTGGGCCAAGTGGTCCTTATCTGCCATCAAATTCTATGTTTCTATGTTAAAGATGAGGTAAAAAAATATCTCTCCAAAGTCCTTGGGAAGTCCAGATACAGCTCCAAAGGTCTGGATCTAAAATGAATCTCTCTTACCTTTCATGAACTGCTAATCCCATAGACCTGTGTCATAAATCTGTCCCTCACCACAGGTACCTTCCCAAAAATCTGACAGCCACAATCGTAACCCCAGTCCATAAAGCACGCAATAAGTCTGACCATGCCAACTACCGCCCAACTTTAATCCTCCCACCTATCTCAAAAGTCCTCAATCATATAGTCTACGATCAGCTGGTGGAACATCTTGACGAATACCAACTACAATGCCAGCAGCAGTATGGCTTCCGTCAACACCACAGCACTACCACAGCACTTCTTGAGTTCATGAGTTACCTTCACAGCACCTTCGACCAGGGGCACTTGTTGGGGGCAACCTTTATCGATCTCGCCAAGGCCTTTGACATGGTCAACCATGACCTCCTCCTGGCCCAATTTGAGGTAATTGGGCTCTCCTCTGACTCATTGTGCTGGTTCTGGAGCTACCTTTCTGGATGTGCTCAGCAGGTAAAAATATGCAATGTACTTTCTGACCCCCTTCAAGTGTCCATCGGAGTTCCCCAAGGATCCATTCTGGGCCCCCTCCTCTTTAGCCTCTTTCTAAACAACCTACTACTGGCCTGTCAACAAAAAATCCTTCTATACGCTGATGATGTGGTGATCTACTCCAGTCATTCTGATCCTATCGCACTGGAGCAGCATCTTCAACAGGACTTTTACAATGTGGAAGACTGGTTTAACAAAGCTAAACGCCTAGTCAACCATAAAAAGATGAAGTCCATGCTCTTTGCCCTCGTGCACAGCCGCCACAGGGCTACAACCCCGAACATCCAGAATTTACAAAAGATTGCCATTGAAATGGTCCTCAAATTCAAATACCTGGGCCTCACCCTTGATAGATCCCTCTCATACGCCGCACATATCGATCATGTGGCCACTACAGTTAATAGGAAGCTCGGCCTGCTATATAACCACCAAAGTTGCCTCTCTGATAAAGACCTCCAGCTTGCCATAACCAGCTCGGTCTTCTCAACTATTGATTATGGCCTTGTTATCTACAGTGCAGCCTTTGACAGCACCCTCAGGTGACTCACCACCATGCTCAACAAAGCCTGCAGACTTGCACTTGGAGCCCCACACCTGACCCATACCTGCCACCTCTACCAGCAAACCGGTTGGCTAAATCTGAATGAAAGGGCCCGCTATCAAACCTGTCTCCTTGCCAAAAAAGCAACTCTGGGCCTACTGCCTCCAGGGCCCAGCTCCCTCATACACCAGGTCACACCAACAAGGACCACAAGGACATCCAATAAGATCTCCATCAAGATCCCCTACCATCGCACCACCCAAGGTCAGTGATCCTTTGAATACCAGGCCTCGCTATGGCTTACCTCACTCCCACCAGAACTAGCCACTATTAACAAAATCGGCTTGTTCAAATCTGCACTTAGATCCCACCTGTCCAGCCAAGGGAAATGCACCTGCCCTACCTGACCAACCCACCTGGATACAAATTCTGACTACCCCACCAATGCGCATTTAAGCAATCACCCAATCTGCTACTTCCCACTCCTACCCTCCTCCACCAACCCCTGGCCCCCCCAACCTCAGCCCAAATCCCACCCCCTCTTTTCCCCAGGGGTCCATGCCCCTACCTATCTCCCAACCCCTGTCCTTCCACTCCCCACCCTTTCCCAACAAAGCAACCTAGCCAGTGGTACCACAAGCTGAACGCCTCCCAATTCCCCTTTCACTCTGAACCTCCCTCCCTCCTCCTCCCCCCCACTCTCTTGCTAATTACTGCTGCAGCTCTGACTGTGTCTGTTTGTTAAGGCACAATACCTATCCCATATACTACGTCAGTCATATTACCATTGACAATTGTTTAATGTTCATTGTAACCCTGTGTTTTACTATTGTACGTTCGCATTTTCTTCCTGATATGGAACCTTTGTAAATGAGCTTGTAGCTCAAAGGTTATAATCTGAGAATTCAATAAATAAAATTAAAAATTAATTGTAATAACACCAAGGGCCTTATATTCTTATGATTTAAAAAGTAACTTTTGACTTGTAATTTCATGAAAGCCATACCTTATTGATTATTTTCCTTAATAAAGTACTTTACCTGAAACTATTACAGAGATACTATTTATTTCAAAAAAGATAATATTTTAAGTTACTGGATAATTAAATTTATTTTCTGAGTTTAGTAACTCAATCCTTTTTCAGATTATTTGCTAGCTAAAAATAAATATAGATGTTCATGTATTATACTTTGCTATATAACATTTAAGTTATGGGCCCAGATATGCAGAAATGTGCCAAAGGCCAGCGCAAGTCCAGCGCAGTGCAAATCCGATACATGGTGGCACAAGAGCCCTATTCAGAGGCTGCACCTGCCGCACTGTGCCAGTGCAACCCGGCTGAATATGGCACAGTTGCGCCATGGCACAACCAGGCTTGCACTATAGAGCAACCAGAGTTGTGCAATGGTGCAAGCACAGTTGTGCCATGGCACAGAAAGAGAAGCTCCAGCAACTGTGGGTGCATGTGTGTGTGTGTGGGGGGCGGCTGTAAGTGGTGCTATGTGTGGTTGTGTGTGGATGTGTGCCCCTTTCTCTCCTACCCCTGCTTCACAACTGTGTGTGTGCATGCCCAATGCCGTGCATGCCCCTGAATGTGTGCTGTACCTGTTTGTGTGGCCCATGCATGTGTATCACACCACCTACCTGTGTGCACCATAGTGCTCCTGCACAATGGTGTCCCGGTGTTATCTCACCTGCTGTAGCAGCCAGGGATCCCTCTGCCCAGGGGATGGCTGTCCATCTCCCTCCAACCCATTGCCTCCATCGTCCCCACTACTGTCACCCTCATCAGCCATGACAGCTATCCCACGGTCAATGGCCATGTTGTGCAGTGTGCAGCAGGCCAGGAATAGGCCACAGTCTTTCAAGGGGCTGTACCATAGGACACCACCTGACCTGTCTAGACAATGGAAAAATGCTTTCAGAATACCAAAGAATCACTTGATGATGTTGTGCATGCTGGCAAGTGCCTCATGGTAGCGTTCCTCTGCTGGGGATGACGGGCACTGGTAGGGGGTGAGCAGTCAGGTCCACAGTGGATAGGCACTGTCCCCTGTGTGGAAAATGACATGGTTAGCCCTCTGCTATTCTATGTTGTTCCCCTTGTATGTCCGTGGCACCCACACCAAAATGCACACCCTGCCCTCCCCATCCCAAGGTATGCTCTGCCCATCACCCCTTGCCCATGCCATACTCACCCACTAGGTGGCCTGTGAGGATGTCTCCAGGTTTGAACCTGTGGCACAGCATAGAGCTGTGCGAGATGAATGCATCATGTGCACTCACTGGGTGTTTGACACAGACATTGGTTATGCACCCCGAGGCATCGCACACCACCTGGCAGTTGACACTTGGGCTCCTCTTCCTGTTGATGTACACCACACCCTTAGGGCCAGGTGGCATGCAGATGCTCATGTGGGTGCAGTCAATGACCCCAATAATGCCAGGCATATGTGCTACCCTGTGGAAGTCCTGCATGGTTGCTGTATGCTCCACCTGTGTGTTGGGGAAATGGATGTATTCTGACACATGTGGCAGCAGAGTGTTGAGGAACTGTGTGAGAAGGCAGGACATGGCCGACTGGGTTATGCCTGTGGTGTCCCCTGTTGGTCTCTGGAAGATGCCCATAGTAAGCAGGCACATGACAGCTGTCACCTTCATCTCCACGGACTGGCGTGGCTCCATTTGGTGGGTTCCTGCATCTCCTCACTACACAGCTTGCAGAGCTGCCTCAGAATGGCCCTGTTCAAGCGGTACTGGCCCATAATCTCTGTGTCACTGTACTGCTCAAAGGTGATGTGGGTGCAGTACCACCTGTGTTGGGCATACCACCGATGTACCCTTCCACAGTCACGTCACTGTTCCTCCTGCCCTCTCACACCCCTCATTATGGCCTCCATCATGAAGGGTGCACTATCCATGGCCCTTGCTGTCACTTCCCCCCTGGGCGGTTGGCTCCTGCAGGCTGTGTGCCACCCTGGTGCACTGCCTGGCAGTGTGTGTGTCTATCTGTCTCTCACACTCTCTCTGCCCCTGTCTCCCTCTTCACTGCCACCTCTGCCCCTCTCCCTCTGTGTCTGCCTTGGTCGGTCTGTCTGTCTCTCTTTCTCTCTCTGTCTCTGCCTTTCTTTTCTTCTTTCTTTCTCTCTCTCACTCTCTCTCTCTCTCTCACTCCCTCTTGCCTGGTGCAAGTGCTGTCTGTGGGCTTGCGCCCTGTATTTATAAGAACAAGTTTGCTCAAGGGTGGTAAAGGGAGGGGGAGGGGAAGACTTAGATATATCCAATGTCTTATGTATCCTATGTCTGTATATTTACATCTGCCTTTGTTGTAATTTTGTAAAAGATGTTAATAAACTTTAAATTAAAAAAAAGAACAAGTCTGCTCAGCACATCTTTGATTTCCTCCGCACTTGCGCCATGGTTTCACAGTTGAATATCCCACTGCACTGAATATTAATAGGAACACCCCCTGCACTTGTGCCTGTATTCATTATAGTTGTGCACTCGTACAATGCAATTTGCGCTGCACACTGGCTCCCGCTGAACGTGGCTGCTTGGCACAAGTCTGCACTTGCACCGATGCAACTCAGTTGCGCCATGCACAACTGCTTTGAATATATGGGCCATGATGTAAAACATTCTATTATAAACTGTTTCAGATTCTTATTAAAGAAAGAAAAGCTGTAAGTCCTCTATCTGAACACCCACATTTTGAGTTCTTCTAGTGTAAATAAACAGATCTTTATTTTAAAAGTTTAAAGAGCTTGTATGTTATAGCTACCTCTGGAAAAAACATAATATTTTCAAGTTACTGGACAATTACATTTATTTTATGAGTTTAGTAACTCAGTCCTTTTTCATTATATTTGTTAGTTTAAAAAGTAATAAATATAGATGCTTATTTATTAGGCTTTGCAATATACTATAACATTTGTCATGATAAAAATATTCTTTTATAAACTTTCAAAGATTCTTATTTAAAGAAAGAAAAGTTGTAGGTCTTCCTATCTGAACACTTGAATTTTGAGCTACTCTGTTTTAAATAAGTGGATCTCTGTTTTAAAGGTTTAAAGAGTTTGTGTGTTATATTTACCTCTGTACCTTTCTGAATACTTAAAATGTGAGCGATGCCTTCACATAATGATTGCTTAAACTTCTTAAAATTAATACCTGTATACTAGAAACATTTGGAGTCAGTGCTTTGATTATATGAAGTTAATGCTCTATTTAAATCACAATAATGTACTTCCTGTGTGCCACAAAGAAGCACATGTTTACCCTCTATGATAAGGATACAACAGTGAATGTACTGTAAACCATCATTTAAATTGCATCAGTGTTTCTGACCACCATTCTGCCTGCATGCCAAGTGCCTTTACTCTCTGTCCTTTGAGGAAGGTGGCTCCAGTTGTGCACACCAAGCAACCCCAAATCATTTGTCATGATGACATCAGACATCAGTGCCACACCTCCCAGCAGTAGAAAGTAATGTAGTTTCTTGCTCAGTCCCCATAGGAACAAGGAGAACAGTTCAGAAAATGGCCACCAAAGTTCTGACACTCCATGTGACAATGAAAGGCTACACAAAATTCTGAATAAAATATCCCACTGGGGATGATATTTGGGAACCATAATCAGTGGGATTCACTATATTCTACATAAAATTTAGAGACCTCCATCTTTGATCTAGATGGCAGGAGTTTTCTGCTTCATACACTCTGCCTGTTACCTAAGTACTGTAGCTGGATGTCTGAAAAGTGTTCAAACAAATGAATTGGTTTCATTAAAAAATAAATTTGAGAATCAAATTTCTGAAACCCTAAAGTATGTTTTACAAAACAGTACTTCAAACATGTATATCAAATTGCAGAGTGACAAGCAGTAGGGAGGTGAGAGATGTCTGAAGGTGAGGGATATAAGGGAGGAACAAACATGGATAAAGTGGGGATAAGGCTGATGGCATTGCTCCAGCATCAAGTAAATCCTTTGCTGAGTGGGGAATGTATTGTTTGTATTTTGCTAACTTAACCTGAACATTGCAACAAATCTTTATATAGATAGCACTGCCCCTCCATCTTCCTTGCCAGACTGGACACCCTCTGCAATACGTTCTGTCTCTGCTACCAACTCACCTTCTCATACTCACAACTGTTCCCTTTACGACTCCCATTCATCCTCCCTTTTTCCTCATATTGCCATTCTCACTGTTCTTCTTTCATCTCTAAATACTGATTTGGGTCACTCCCCTCATACCCATCCAAGCTCCTCTTCCCCATCCCCTACTCCTCCTTCTCTGTACACTCAAGAGACCCACACATATTCTCCTTCCCCAACCACAGTCCTCAGCTGGAAAATCTTCTTTCTCATACCACCTCCCCTCCCTCTGGAAGCAGCTACTTGTATTGTAGTAGAAAAAGTCTGTGCTAAGGCCACCACAGCTTGTAAGAAAACCACACTGTTGGTTTTCTGATTCAGAAAAAGGACACTAATTTATTGTTAAACACAAATAAAAAATTGTGTGTATGTACTGCACTTGGTAACATGTTTTATTAACAATAAATTAGTGTCCTTTTTTTAATCAGACAACCAAGAGTGTGTGTGTTTTTTTGGGGTTTGCAAGCTGTGGTGGCCTTAGCACAGACTTTTCTACTACAATACAAGTAAGCCTTTGATAAAAACATTATTAAAATGTTAAAATCAATAGTGCTGTAAGTTAGAAAATTGATCCATAGTAGAATGTTATCTGGTTAAGAATCTGCTTTGTAACTGATGTCAGGCATTCAAGGACTGTACCAAACAAGTTAGAATAATAAGCAGAAGCTATGAATCAGTGAACTGGCCAATAAATTGGGTAAACCAAACCACAAACCATTAAATAAAATAAATGTTTATAACAGCCTCCCACCAAGAACTCCCACTCTCTCTTCAGGTTCATTCTGCTATGGGCTGCTCCACAGGAGACCACTGATTGTATTATTTTTTTTTTATTTGCAAAGAAATGGAGTGCCACAGGAAATCACACTAGGGAATAATTCTCTTAGACAGAGCTGGTCATGGATATAGTAATTGCCAGAGAAGGTTCTTAGACCACACACTTGATTTTGAAAAGACCAACAAGCAGCTTGTTTCACTACACAAACATTTTATCTCAATCCAGCCTCACATTTCACCTCTATGGCTTCCTCTGGGATCTTAATAATAAATGATAAAATATAGAAATGAGTCTTCATACAGAACATACTCAGTATAAGTTTATTATTTTATCAGCACTGTACATCCTGTGAATACATACCTTATAGAAACATAACCATAGAAACATAGATTATGACAGCAGAAAAAGACCAGAGGTCAATCCAATCTAACCATATTCCCTATAATCCATGGAACCATCCTGGGAACCTAGTTTTCCTCCAGGGTATTAACCTTCTCCATCCTATCCCCATTCTCCTCCCTGGTCTAGTTGACCCAGGCAACCACTATTCCCTTCATTATATCCCATGTCTGCTTGAATCCCCTGATTGTGTTTTCAGCCACCACCTCAACTGACAGTCTGTTCCAAGGTTCCACCACACTTTCCATAATGAAGTAGTTCCTCATGTCTCTTCTGAACCTCCCTCCTGATAATTTCCATTCATGACCACGAGACCTCAAATTGGTATTCAGGGTAAATAATTCCCCACAGTTTACCTTGTTAATTCCTTTAAGGAACTTGAAGGTCTCTATAATATCACCCCTCTCCCTTCTGGTTACCAGTGAGTACATATTTAGTGCCTTGAGGTGTTCCTCATAGGCTCTGCCCTGTTGGCCCTGAATCATTTATGTTACTTTGCACTGCACTGTTTCCAACCTGTCCCTGTCCTTTCTGAAGTGAGGACTCCAGAACTGGATGTGGTGTTCCAGTACTTATGTTTAATCATACTTTATCATAATTACATATCTCTGCTATCCATTCTTATTCATGGCTGCCTGTGTAAAGTATTAGAAAACATATTTAATTTATTACATTGCTTTACAAATATGTTGATTTACAAGTCAACACCAACACCAGGCACCTATATTAGTTACTTTTATTAAACCCATTATAAAGCATTCAGACCCTGATAATGCACCTGTCCTGCCTCCCAACTTTGCACAGATGGTTCTAGTAGTATTTAGCCTTGTTCAGTCTTTTGTTTGATAGCTAATGAACAAAATGAGGCAAACATTACTCTAAATATATCTGTAACAAGACACATTGGTTCATTTATGCCTAATCTCAATTACATTTTTATATTTCAAAATGATACTAGTGAAACTGCAGACATCCTCAAACTATTACTTTTTTGTGCACCATCTCTGCTGTGACCCACCACCTTTTAGTAGTTATATTATATAGCAAAACATATATGTGCTCCATACTGTACTTCCTGCATGACCAGTGCAATTTTTAAAACTGTCTTTATACTCACTACTTGTCTGAATTTAAACCACTTAAAATGTGGTTGTTAAGGTCCTCACTCTGGCCTAACATTGGCTCAGTAAAAACACCTTTCGTTCAATTTGTGGTTTATAAAATATGTCCCTTTTGTGAGATAGCCAAAAGCAGATTAATTGGCTTATTAACAATATAGATGCTCACTGAAGAGTTGAGACAGAAGGCAACAAGAGGCTGAGACCAGTATTGCCTCTTTTACCTGCAAATCCTGGATACGCTGACACCACAATGACATCAGCATCAACCAGATCCACATGCTTTGTTGCCTTGGCAACAGCCCTCAATGGAGATGCATAATCTTTAAATTTCACATCACATGGTACTGATCGAGCAGTCAGGGTCCATGATTTTTGACACTCATTTTATAAAGCACATGCATGATATGAAAATCCTGACCAGTTAATCGCCTTACTGATATTGGATTTTGTTTTTATTCTATTTTTTAGAGGCTTTACTGATCATTATTAATTGCACATTTTCATTTCAAAAGCACCTTTTAATAGAATGTATGAGCAGAGATACAGGAAAAGTAAACAAACCAAGTAGTAGAGGTGGTGTAGGAAAGAGGTCATAAATTCAAAATAAGTCAATGGGAGAATATATGTCTAAACTGGGGGGGGAGGGGCATTCAAGACATAAATCATATCATATATCATATCATATCAAGTCTTTATTTAACCAGGCGTTCATCGTTGAGCAGAAGCTCATTTGCAAGATGGACCTGGGTGGAGCATGAACAAATGTATATACAGGTCAACACAGGTATTTACAAGGCAATACAGATAATACTCTTTACAGAGAGGAAGAAAAAGAAGTTCATATGTACATAGAATTATACAGATATTGTACAGATTACACGGTATTTACATACATAGAAGTGTCTATAGGAAGATAAAGCAGGTTATCTAAGGTTGCAGGAGGAAGTAACGGAAGAAAAAATAAAAATAAAAAATATACACCAGGTAGAGGTGAAGGTAGGGGAAGAGAGGGAGGAAGTAGGGAGAAAGGCTAGGAGGGCACGGTGCACAGAAAGGAGTTGGTAAAGCTGGATGTAGAGAAGGTGGATGGAGAAAAAGATGCGATGTGAGCTCGGATTGAATGCTATAAAGTACGGGGCATGGTAGGATGTCACAACCCAGGGTAGTGAGCTCCTATCCGAGGTTGGGAAAGGAAGAATAAGGGGATGGATGGGCCTAGTGTTGATAAGACAGGGGGATAAGAGAGAGAACAATTAGGCTGGTGAGGAGCAAGCTGGGGGGGTCAGTACTTAAAACTGGGTCTAGGCATGGCTATATACCAGTGCAGACACCGGTACTGGGTCTGAGTGGGTGAAGCAGTCACATACTTCTCTAAAGCATCTTGAAAGCAGTTATACCAATTAGAGTGCTTAATTTGAAGGTTTTTTGTAGATTATTCCATAAGGCAGGTAGCACAAAGCTTATGGCTGCCCTGCTGAAGCGGGATTTTGCTTTGGGTACTTTAAGTGTAATAGCTGAGTAACTTCTTAATGCGTATTTCCCAATTATACTCAGGGGAAGACAGCAGGAGATATAGTAAGGCAGCTTATTAGAGATGGCTCTATAGGTCCAGAGAGCGGCGTTTCTGTGGCGCCTGAACTTTAGTGATGTCCATCCCACTACCGCATATAGGGTGCAGTGATGTGTGTCGAAGGGGAGTCCCGTTATAAACCTCAGTGCTCGATGGTAGAGTGTGTCCAGTTTAGCCATGTAAGAGTTGGGGCATTGGCTGTAGAGGAAGTCAGCGTAATCAACCAATGACAGGAAAATGGATTGGACCAGTTGTTTCTTGGCATCTCTGGTGAGAAATTGGCTGATTCTAAAAAACAGTCCAAGCCTTTGCCAAAGTCGTTTTAGCAAGTCCTCGATATGTTCAATGAAGGAGAGTCTTTGGTCTATCCAAACTCCCAGATACTTGAATTTTGTAACAAATTCTAGTTTTCACCTAGAACTGTGGTAATTTGGGAACTGTCCCACTGGACACAGGGTTAGCTATGCGGATAAAAGGAGAGTTGACCATCGCATTAGTTTTTTGGCATTAAGGAGTAGCTTTTTTGAGGAGTTGGCTTTGCAAAGGTTGAATTCTGACTGTAGGTCATTGCAGGCAGCTTCAGGTGTTAGGCGACTCACGTGAGAGAACTGTATCATCTGCAAACAGATGGATGTTGGCTTCTTTATACAGTAGTCGATGTTATTAATGTAGATTGCAAAAAGTAAGGGCCCTAATATAGAACCTTGAGGTACCCCTCTTTGCAGAGTTTTTAAGGGGGACAGGCCTCCTTCGGCTTTAACTTGTTGAAGGCGCCCTGTAAGATAGTCAGTGAACCAACGCAGAGAGGAGGGGTCCACACCCATGGTTTGAAGGGCTGAGAGGAGCAGACTATGGTCGACGGTGTCGAAGCCTTGCTTAGATCAAGGAAAACAGCACAAATAAAGTTTTTGCTCTCAAGATTACGCTGCCAGTCATTAGTAACTTTGGCGAGGGCTGAGATAGTGCTATGTTTAGCTCTGAATCTGGACTGCATAGGATTTAGCAGTTCCCTAGACTCAAGGTGAGTCCTCAGCTGTGCATTTACAATTTTCTCTAGGAGCTTGGACAGGACCGGAAGGAGGGAAATTGGCCTGTAGTTATTGAGATCGCTACAGTCACCTGATTTGAACAGTGGTATGACATGTGCTGTCTTCCATATAGGTGGTAAGGTGCCCTGAGACAGGGATAAGTTAAAAGGTGGGTGACGGGTATTGCTGGTGCATTGGTAGGCAATTTTTAGGAAGTAAGGGTCAAGGGAGTCGGCCCCAGCACTTTTCTAGTATCCAACTGAAGCAAGAGGTCCTCTACCCTTTCAGTGTGGCAGGTTGAAGTGAGAAAGGCGGCGAAGCTATCGGAGTTTCAGGTAGTTGGCTGGCAGTCTGGGGAGCGAAGTATGTTTGCAGGGAGTTATCAAATGCCATGCCTGGTAGTAAAGTGGTTATTGAATGCGTCAAGTATATCCATCTTTTGGTTATAGTCAAGTTGCTGGAGGTAATCTTGGTCGGGAGTGAATTTCCTGGGGAGGGCCTAGCAGATCACTGATTGTGTTCCAGAGCTTGATTGGGCTCTCGTGGCAGAGTCGAGTTCGGATTTGAAGAAGGTGGCCTTCGATTCTCTGATTGTTTTGGTACATAAATTTTGTAGTCTCCTGAACTGGTTCCAGTCCTCTGCAGTGTTCAGTCTCGTGCTTTTTTTCCAGAGCTTATCTCTTTCTGGAAGCAAGGACTTGATCTGAGGGTGAACCATTTACAGGTTTTGGTCCTAGTTTGAACTTTAATAAGGGGGCATACTTATTAAGGCCCTTGATAGAATGTTGTGGAAGATATTGTAAGCTGGCGTAGTCGTTTGGCCAGGCAGAAATCTTGACACTCAGGGAGTACTTTAAGCTTCGTTTAGGTAGGCATGTTCATTGAAGTTGCGCTGGATCTCTTCATAGAGAACTTGCTGATGGGTGCTGGGTTGTTGGTGGATCTTACTCCCGCAATAAAACAATGGTCGCTGGTGTCTGAGAAGAAGACATCAGCGTGGGAGAAGAGATGAGGTTTGCTCACCATTAGCACATCCAAAAGTGTACTTTTACTGGGGTTCTTCACATTTGGGTGTGTTGGTTCAGTAATAAGTTGCATCAGCCCATGTTCATCACAGAAGGATGCAAGGGGGGCAGCTGTGTTAGAGAGCCAGTCAAAGTTGAGGTCTCCTAAAATAATAGTTTCTGGCAGCCCCTGTCCCAACTTGTCACTTAGATATGACACAAGCTGTAGGCCAGCAGACGGTAGTCTGTAGCATCCTATTATGCAGAGTGCAGTAGTCTGTGTAATTTCCACTTTGAGAATTAGGCATTCTGAATTGCCGGGCATAGATGCCGAGGATAAGCAGGAGGCAGAACATTTTCTTTAACATAGATAGCTACCCTCCTCCTCTGGCATGCCTATCAGCTCTGAACAAGGCATAGTTGGGTATGTTTACTTCTCTATCAGTGGTGCTGGGTCTAAGCCAAGTTTCGGAAATCACAAGTATGTCAGGAGAGGTATGATTTACCCAGGTTTGTATTAAGGTTATCTTTTAAGGAGGCTACATACGTTAATATGCAAGAAGCTTATTCCTTTTAAATTTGTTAGTTCTGCTGGCAAAGCAATAGCTTCAGGGGCCAGGGTTGAGTCTTCTCTGCTCTGAGCAAAGCAGGAGGATAAGTAGGATTTTCTAAGAGCGCTAATTATAAGCTTGTAATTCCTGCCTTTCTCCCATCTAGTAGATCTGATGTTTTTAGGGACTGGAAAGTAGCCACCATAGAAGAGCTGATCTGTTGTAGCAAGAGCTAGTACCCCTACCACAATAGGCGGGAGGAGATAGAAGTCTGCGTGGTGGGAGGTGGGCCTTGTGGTGGGGAGTGTTATAAGTACTATTGCATGTGGTCCAAGAGCAAGGTTCGAGGTATTGGTACATTTGAATCACAGAGAGCAATTAAAGGATAAGTTGCATGTGGTATACAGCACAAGGTGCCGTTGTAGACCAAACATGATGGTAGTTCAGGTGTCCAATGCTGGGCAGCTGGTATCAGCAGAAGAAGGGGCAGTAAAAGGAGCCATATAGGGCCCAACATGATGGTACCTCAAAAAGGAGCCACTCAATTAGCCCAGGGGCCAGTGGGGTTGCTGGATTAATGCAGCTTATCAGTAGCTTTCCAATCCAGGTCGACCCAAATTTGATAGCATTAAAGATATTTAGTGGTGAAGGCACAGCCAAGGATAGCCTATGAGTTTTAGTAAGGCGAGGCCCTGAGAGTTGGATCCCGTAGGCTGGATAGAGAAGAGGGGATCACGAGCTAAGCTTCTATTGGTGGGGCACTCGCAGGGACATGGACTAATATTTTGGCAGGAGCTACTGTATTTAATAATCAGAGGTGGGAGAGGGGCGGTCGAAAAGTTGCGGCAGTTGCCGTCACTTTTGTAGGGCCTTGGGTCCGTGTCTTCGGTCTCGAGCATCGGCTAGAGGGGCGCCGACCACCCGGTAGCCGGGAATCCCGCGGCTTAGGAGCTGGGAGCCTGGGCGACAGTTTCTCGGCTGAGGGAGAGAAGGAGAGTGAGGGTTAATAAAGTGGATTCACATAAAGGGTTAGACAGAACAGCGGGGAGTCCAAAATTTGCAGAATAAAACATGTTATTTTTGACTTGAAGCTTAAAATACATATGACAATTGTGCTAATGTATCCTGTAGTGGAAGGCAGCATTGAACAAAGTTATAAAATGGTGATGACATCCTAGTCTTTAAGAGTTTGATCCCATTTTGAGTACTGTTTATTCTTCTAGTTAATTGTGTTGTTGACAAATGGATTATGGCAAATGGTGCCCAGATTTTTTCCATTCTTTCAGAGGTCTCCTATAACGATAATGAGTCTTTTCTGTGTTAGTTGAGTTGCCCATTAAACCTGTCCATTGATAAACATCTGGTGATAGTTCATCTTTCCAATTCAGCAGAGAAATTCTATTAGTGGTAATAAGTGCAAGATGCAGGAATTTTGTTTGTGGGGTTGAAAGTTCACTGACCATGTACAGTATGTTCAAAAAAAGAATAATTTCTGCATTGATGGTTGGGTTTATTCTAGCAGTTTTGGGCTGAAGATCTCATGCCACTATTGATGGATATCAGGGGACGTGAACATATAGTATGAGTTAGGGTGCCTGAACAGTTTTTACATCTGGGGCATTAATCAATGATACCTGGGTTTTATTTTTATTTAGTTTAGCCTTAATATGTATGGTGTAGGATGTTGTATTGTATTTGCTGTAACTTGGATGAAAATAGGTCTTTAAATGTAGCATTCAGAATATCATCCTATCTCTTGTATGACATCTTGATTTTCAAGTCCCAGTCCCATTTTGTTTTCAGATGGTTAAATGTTTTCATGATGAGGAGAGTAAAGTGTATTCAATTTGAGATATTATTTTTTCTATGGTGAACCAGGGGCCAAAAGGGCTAAGATGGGGGAACTGTTTGTCACATTGAATCCTTCATTGTTTTTGTGAAACTATTTTATTTTATTTTATTTATTTATTTATTTGAATCTCAGAAGTACCATTTCAGCTAGGAGCTCATTACATAGGTTCCATGTCAAGTACAGTACAATACAAATGAGACAAGGCAAGTCAGACAAGATAAGCAGTTATACAGAGTTACATTGCTTAGGTACAAAGGTACCACGTCAGGTGCAGTACAAATCAGACAAGACAAAGTAGACAGTTATACAGGGTTCCATTGCTTATACGGGATATACAATAGGACATGTTAGCAAAAAGCACAGCAAGCATAACATAATAAGGAGAGGTTGGGATACTACAGTCTAATCAGGTCCAGATCAGAAGAAGTGAAGTAAGCAGAGTGACATTTAGAGATTAAGTGCTTAGCAGCAGGCAGTCACTTATTAAGTGCTCAGTGGGACCATGGTCAGGAGTGTAGGATGACATTTAAGTGGGCCAGAAGTTGGGGAAAGTGTGAGTGAAGTCCTTAATTTACAAGAAGAAAAAAATTGCTGTTTAGGAATATTATATTTTGTCTGGATTTGTTGGAAAGACATGAGAAGCCCATGACTGTAACATTGGCTCAGTGGGTCAGGCCCAGTGTTGCCCATTGCTGAATATCAGCAGATTTGATGGATAAGAAAAAGTTATATTTACCAGTTGTTGGTGAATATATAAAGATATTGCTTTTCCAACCAATCCAATGATGGTGTTTGTTTCAAATATGACATGAGGAGGCAGTAGAAGGCAGAATTGTGATGAGTTTTTGACTGAATATGCTGCGAAGAGGATGTGTGGCAATATGGTGAATGGAGTTTTCAGCAATTCAAGTTGGTAGCTAGGTATTCCTGGATGCTTGAACCAGTTTTGTAATTGACTTATTCAGCCAGCATAGTAGGACTGTTTGAGGTTTGGTAGAGTTAATCCTTCTTGTACTTTAGAGAGGGTCAGTCTGTGCATGGCAATTTGCCGTTTCTTATTGTTACACAAAAGTCTAGTTATAGCTTTACTGAGCAAGTCGAAAAAAGGAGTCCAGTAATGTAGTAGGCATGGAATGAAATAGAAATAAACATATTGGTAGTACTGCCATTTTAATAATCTTGACTCTTCCAACAAGGCTCCAAGAAAGAGAAGTCCATTTTTCTAAATCTTTCCAGAAAAAAAGGGGGAATCAGTCCCTGGATGCTGCTGCCTTATAATGGGGCTATCATAATATTAGTCAGAGGAATTTCTTGAAGAAAAACAGAACACAAAAAAGAATAAATTTGAGACTTCCACTTCTATGTAATTTTAATGTTAATCACCTTATTTATGTCAATTCCTCCTAAAATCAGTTGCATCACTTAGCAATGTTTTGTGAAATGAAACACTTTATTAAGGTGCAGTCATATCCTATTAAATAAAAAGCTAAGTAAAAATCAGATGTACAATATCTTATTTACTTTACAACCCTAATACCATCTTTCACCCAAATTTCCTCGTATCAGTGTGTCCCAAAACACCCATAAAAACATAACAGTGATCGCTAGTCAACACCTCTCTTACACAGTGCATTAATAATAACTATTTGTATCTATCTTTTATAACATCTAAAAAGTTAATGCTATTCAAAGCACAAGGCCTAGGACCCATTACACAGAAACAACTATCCAGTTCATTTATGCCTAGAGATCTAAATTCCATACAATTTGCACCAGGGGGTAAGCATACTCACTGTATTTTATGTATACTATTAACAGTGGTAGTCATACTATATTGTGGATAAGTATACGAAAACAGAAGTAAAAGTGTACCAATAAGCAAGGTTTGATGAGAAATCATTTCACAAGGTTCATTTCCTAGAACCAATTATTTTTCTGAGCAGGAGTTATAATACCACACTCGTTCTGCTATCCAGCTCTGACTATATCTATCAATTATTAATTCTGTCCCATTTACTTTCCAGTAGAGCATTATAACAAACCTTTATCATTATTCCAGCTTTAAAAAACATTTTTAAACAAACCGTGCCATGCATAAATTTCAGACAAAAACACTTCCTGTCATTTGACATATTGTGACTCAGACGTCAGCTCTCTGTAGTGCAAAATTATTTATGTATTTTATTTATTTGTTTACCAGGTAAAGGCTCTGGACCTAGGATCCTTCTTCTGGCTTGACCCGGGCAAAGAGTTTGTAGTGGAAGAAAAAAACCTACAGCAATACAAATACAGATTACAATGCAACATTAGACAAAGTTGCAATTACATAAACATTGACTACATAAATATTGTTTAAAATTAGTATTAACATCATAAAATGAAGATGAAAATTGTAATGAATCAGGTGAACCATTCAAAAGTGAGGTGTAGCAGCAAACAAAAACATTTGACCCAACCTTAGATTTACAAAACTATTCAACCAAAACAATTCATTTAGCAAACCTCAAACTGGGCAGTACATTACTATTAGAAACTAAAACTGATACAGCCCCAGTAGCAAGTGAACATGCAGTTTTATAAATCAAACAGCCGAAACATACTAAATATGTAGAAACAGTGACAACCAACCAAGCTTAGAATACAGAATACAGTGATGAGTATGTGATGGAGCCAACAAAACAAACATTATAGTATTTATAACATTGTTCTGCTAAACATCATTAGAATGTTGGCCTCTAAATTTATATAGCATATTATAAGCCATAAAAGAGGAACACAAATTCATAACCACAGTAAAATTAAGTTTATAACCCTCTAGTGAATGCTTTTTCATGCTTACTTATGCCCCCCCCCCCCCCCCCCTTCATGAAAACACCTGTTCTAAAAGAACACATGCTTGGGATGCCTGATGCTCTAATATGCCATTTCTTAACTTTCCGCTCTACCACTCCAAAGAGACATGCTAACAGTGTTTCAATCACTGACTCTGGTGTCCCCTCACCTACCATGATTCTGACCTCTGTAGTCAGCCCCCCGCCCCCATCGAGACATCATCCTCCAGGATGGCAATAGTGGTTATTACAGCAGTACTAGTAGCTGGCTTGATGCAATCATTCTCCCTTTCTAATATTGATAATCTATCAGTATTCAGCATTTCTGGAGTGAGAGTAATAGTAAAGATCATTGCCGAGAGCCACAAAAAAGGCCAGAATCGAGGACAGATCAGAGCTGGTGCCTCATTTGATAGAGGAGGCATTGCTACAAATGCTATTAGCTTCATTAAAGTTATTGCCAGAAGCATTATGCAGATTGTGTGATGTACAGTACCAGGCAAAGTGTTATACAGTATGTTATGTAGTTCTGTGAAAGAGCTACAGTTTGTATCTGTTGCAAGGGCTTATCAGTAGGAGAGATAGTACCAGAAGAGTTTAATTCTTTTTTTGGCTGTTCTGAGGAATTGCCTATGTCTGTAGTGGTTTTGCCACTAGTGTTGTTTGAACCCTACATAACTGTTGGCTCCACAAATACTGTGGAAATCTTATTTACTTTACCACAGTTGTGTCAGCGACCACAGTTAGACAGCATCAAGAAAGAAATCACCACAATGTTGCTTTTGTTTTGATATACTGTAGGTTAGAATCTTAGAGGATTTTCCTTCCCAAATTTATTTCTTTTAAGTTGTATGACATTTCTTCTATTTTTTTAGCTTTTTGTATATTGAGTCATAGTGAAACATGCATAAGAAATGTAAATGTTATATATGTATCATGCATCTCTTAAGTATATGATATATAACTGTCCTTTTGAACAGTGTACACATTTGTGTGATATTCTTCTTATGTAACTGTGTAATAAGAACCCCACTGAAAATGAGTTCAGTTGGCTTATCCATTTTCAAATCATGGATAAAATATATTACTATTACTACTAAACCTTGTCAGGCAGCTACAGTGGTAGCAGTGGATTTTCCCATAAGTTTGAAGGTGGCTGCAGCAGCAGGAGGTTTGGGTGTTGGCTGCATGTCAAAGGGAGGGTTTTTTCTTCCTGTAACTTATTGTCTTCTACCTGTAAGAGCTCTACAATTTCTCAGGCTCTGTGGATCATTTTGGACATCACTCAGATGGGTTTTTACCCTTGTGCACTGCAATCTATTAGTAGGGAAATCTGGCATATCAAAAGGTTTTTAATATTAAAGCATCATGGAGCTGCTAACTCCATTACAGAACAATGTCAGCCACCTTGGATTTTTTTATATTTTTACTTTTTTCCAGTTTCCTCATCCTTTTGCTTTAACCACACAAATGGCATGCAGGTAGCAATAATTAAAGACAAGTAGGCCCAGATATTCAAAAGGGTTGCGCCATGCATAATAGGGTTGCTCCACGCAAGTCAGAAAATGCACCATTCTGCGATATTCAGCGGGCTGCAGATGCGCCCCCCCCAAATCACACTGTTCAAGAGTGCAATGATAATGAAAGCATGCGCAACTGAAGGGGGAGGAACCACGCATAAATGGTGCAGTGCGATATTCAACAACATGCACCATGCGCAATAAGGGAGCAAGCGGAAGTTGTGCAATAGCAGAAATGAGCCAAAATAAAAAGGAACAAGGGAGAGGCGCAAGAATGCTACAGGGAAGGCACATGTTGCTGAACTATAGCCAGACACACAGGGCAGGACAGACACACAGGACAGGGCAGAGAAAGGGCACCCTGAACCCACAGGCACAGGGAAGGTGTGGGGAGCCACAGCCACAGTGCAGAAGGGGAAAGTGCCACACAGCACTGAGGCCACCAGAGGAAGGTGTTCCCAGTGCAGGGGAAGTAGCAGCCAGGACAGTGGGGGGAACACAGAAACAGCTGCTGGGGGGGACACAAACCAGGTACATGGCCAGTGCCACCATCCAGATGGAGGCAGTAATGAGGGGGGTGAGAAGGCAGGCAGCAGGGGGGGCGTGGCCATGGAAGGGCCCATCGGCGGTATGCCCCCAACAGTCAGTACCGAGCCCACACCAGCTTCGAGCTGTACACAGAAACTGAGATTGTTGGCCGGTACTGCCTGAATCGGGCAATCCTGAGGCGGCTCTGTGAGCTGTGCAGTGATGTGATCCAGGCACCCACACGACGGAGCCATGCTCTGTCAGTGGAGACAAAAGTGACAGCTTACATGTGCTTCCTTGCCACGGGTTCCTTCCAGAGACCAACAGGGGACACCACAGGCATAACCCAGTCGGCTGCGTCACGCCACCTCACCCAATTCCTCAGTGCACTGCTGCCACATGCTGCGGAGTACATCCATTTCCCCAGCACACCGGTGGAGTGCACAGCAAACATACAGGAGTTCCACGGGGTAGCATGTATGCCTGGCATGCTAGGGACAACAGACTGCACCCATGTGGCCATCCGCACACCACCTGGCCCTAAAGGGGCCGCATATATCAATTGGAAGGGCTATGCAAGCATCAACTGCCAGGTGGCGTGCGATGCCAGGGGGCACATAATCAATGTCTGTGCCATGCACCCTGGGGGAGCACATGATGCCTTCATCTGGCACCAGTCAGCACTGTGCCACAGATTAGAGAGTGGGAGACATCCCCACTGGCCACTTAGTGGGTGAGTATGCAGACCACATGGAAAAACATAGAGCTTGGGAGGGGCATGGCCAGAGGTGACATGGGTATTGACCTAGATGGCCCAAGGCAGGGCGACGCTGATCACCAAACTAACCTCCACCCTCTACACACAGGTGACAGTGGATACCCACTCTGTCCCTGGCTGCTCACACCATACTGGTGGCCCACGACCCCATCGCAGCAATGCTACAGTGAGGCACATGCCACCACACACAATATCATTGAGTGGGTGTTCGGGATGCTGAAGGCACGTTTCCGTTGCCTGGACATGTCTGGCGGTGCCCTACAGTATAGCCCCTCAAAGGCCTATGGGCTATTCCTGGCCTGTTGCATCCTGCACAACATGGCCAATGACTGTGGGATAGCCGTACGGGTTGAAGAGGGGGACAGCGATGGGGACGATGAAGATGCTGGTGAAGATGGTGATGGGCAGCCCCTCCTTGGGTGACAGGACCCCCGGCTGATCCAGCTGGCACAGCTGCACCAGGGCACCATCACAGAGGAGCACTTCAGCTAACCCAGGTAAGTCATGGGGCCATGTGCAACCACCAGTGGCAAAGGCACAACCCACAAACACTCATGGACAAACACTAGGGGTGCATGCTGTCAAGGTAAGTGGCCGAGCATGGAACCGCACACACCGCCAGGGATGGGCACGGTCTAACATGGCATGCGGTCACACACACACACACACACACACACACACACACACACAAGACATGCACAAAGGGTAGGAGGCATGCCGACCCAGACCACCACCCCTAGCCACAGACACATCCACAGACCATCACGCCCACTGCCTGTCATTGTGCGTGTGTCAGACGCTGGGCACCATTGCACAATGGTGGACAGTGCAACGCAGGCATCATCATGCACACGCCACAGCAGACAGCAGCCGGAAGGGTGTACAGATGGAACGTGTGTGTGCATGCAGGGCCGGGTACCCCACCCGTGCATTGCACGCTGAACAACACAATGCACACAGGGCAGCATCAGACAGTAGCCATGCTGGGAGACAGGTCACTCACACGCCATAGTGCCACGGCTGACACGGATGCATGGGCGGCCCCGCAAAGACCCACCAGCAGTGACAGGCTGACCAATGGCCTCATGGGGTGGCACCAACAGTCCCCCAGGGGTTCCACTGCATGAACGTGACTGTGCTCATGCAGGGGTCTGCAGCACACTGAACATGCCTGCACCAGGCATGCTCAGGATGCCCACAGCTGAACCCGGTGTCGACAAGGAGGGTGTCGCATGATGCCAGGAATGGGGGGTGGACATTGCACTGCACAGTGTCTGTGACGCATGGGCAAATTACTGTGTGGCCATGACAGCTGTGAATGCCTGTGTCTGCCTGTCAATGGCAGCGGTCACATCCTCCCGCAACTGGTCCATCCCTGCCAGGAGCAGAGCTGTGTCTCTGCTGCGCCGCTCCTCTGCCTTGCGCAGAGCCGCACTCAGTGCATTCACCACCGTCACAAGCTACATCTGCTGATTGACTGATGCTTGGAGTATGCAAGTGTGCTCATCTAAGAGGTCATCTGCCTGATCGGCATGCTGCCCCTCATGGTGTTCGCGGCCCTGATGGTCATCACCCCTTGAGGGTGGGTGCTGCACACCAGGGCCAGGCCTGGGCATGTCCACAGGCGGTGCACTGATGCCGCCCCCTGACACTGTACCCCCATGGCCATTGGCTGGCTGCTGATACTGCCCCTCAGGCTGCCGCTCTCCAGGGCTCAATGGTGCCACCGCAGTGGCCGCAACAGCCCCACTGTCCTGGACACACACCAGTGCTGCTCCACTGGTGCAGACAGGCACAGGCTGGGACTGTGATGTCACGCAGGCCTCCTCAGTGGCACCACCCACAGCCATGGCCGCGATGTCACCTGCTGTGTGGCCATCCTGTGGCCCACACGTCTCACTGCCCATGACATTAGCTCCATCATCATCGGTGATGGATCCAGAACCTGCCCAAGTCTCAGTATTCTGGCATCCATGGATGCTGGCATGCTAGGACAAGGGCAGGGCCTCCTCCACACCTGCTCCACCATCATCAGTCCGGACATCCAGGTGAGCCCACTGTCGCCCTGACCCCCGTATGCCTGTGGAGGTAGACAGGCCCTCCTCCTTCTCCATGATACTGCCCTCAGTGGAGAAGCCCACCACCACTGACCCATGTAGATGCTCAGGAGCTGTAAGGAAAAAACAGTAGCATTAATGTATGTGACCTACCCTGTCCCCCCCCCCCATTGACAGACCAGGACCTACCATGCAGTGACAGGCTACCACTCATCTGGAATCCACCACCCGGGACATACTCAATGGCGCAATGCTGCATGCTGCCAGAAACCTGCTCTTCTTGTTGGATCCTGCATTGCCCCTCTGGCTGTCCCCCAGCGGTCGCAAACTGTGCTGCCCTGATGGCAGCCACCTTCTCTTTAATTCTCTGCCTGTCCATGCCCATCTTCTTTTTGCATTCCTGCACCGAGCGCTGGTGGCTGCCATGCAGGTTGACAGCATATGCCACCTCCTCCCATGCAGCAGCACAGGCCTGTGGTGTTCCCTGGCATCTGCTGAGCAGCTCCTCCTGGTCAAGGTAGGCCTCAAACAGGGCATCTGTCTCTGCCTTTGTGAAGTTCAGCCTCCTCTTCCTCCCACGTCTCTGTTCCTCTTCCTCCACCTCATGATGGGTCATGATTCCTCCTGTGAGAATGACAGGTGTTACCTGTGACTGTGCAGTCCCATGCATGTCCCAAACACCACAGTCCACACTCCCAAACAGCATGCAACTCACCACAATAGACTGCAGCAACCGACTATGGCCAGTGCAGCCCAATTTCGCATTTTTATTGTGCAATGCATGCAAATGAGGCAAGGCACTTTTTTAAGTGGATGCAAATGCAGTGACTGCGCCATTGAATGGCTGATTAGCTGATTTGCATATGCCGGCTGAATATCGCGCTGTTGCGCTTTGCGCAATTGTGTTAAACGTGCTGAGCCAAGGGCGCAGTTCTGTTACATGCGCAGTACCCACCTAACTGCGCAAGTCAGGGTTGATGACGCAGGCGCCTGCCATGCTGCTGACGTGCTATGTGCGGGAGGCAATGCAGGGCATGCCCACCATTGTGCCAGTGGTGCTACTGTGCTGTTCACATATATGGTGCTGTGGCACTGGGGAGTCATAAAAGCACTGGGGCAACAGCGCCGTAGGCCGCTACAGGAGGTGGCACACAGTCATCCAGTTGCGCTACACGCATTGGGTTCCAATCGCACTGTGGCAGTCCATGCACCAGAGACCCTTGACCCTGTGCCCAACCTTTGCCCCCTAGGCGCCATGCATCAGGCATGGGTGCACCACTATCGCGCTGTTCGGTGACAGCACAATAGGGAATGGCAGCGCTGTACCGTGCAGCATCTGCACATGGCAGGACCGCACTGCCGAGCTCCATTTTGAATCCACCACATTGCTGAGATGGCGTGGAGAAGGGCAGTCATGTGGAGCCAGGTGGAGCTTGCCAACCTGGTGGCAATTGTAGAGCCCCATGCTGGGGCTTTGTATGGTGATGCACCCCTGGACAGGGCCAGGAGTGCAGTGTGGCAGGAGGTGTCTGACACTCTTGAGGAGGCCACTGGTATGGGGCGCACAGTGGAGCAGTGTCACCACCATTATGGGGACCTCAGGCGCAGGGACTCGGACCTGCTTGCCACCTGCAGGCACGTGACAGGAGGGGCACGGTGCCACAGCCAGGTAGGTGCCACATCCATACACTGTTATTGTCCATACAGGTATCATGGTTGCATGTGTCCGGCACATGGGGGGGGCCATCCAGTGTTGGCCCTGGTGGTGGTATCGGGGTGTGGGGTGGATGGGAATGGCTGTGTGGGATTGCACACACATGGGGTGGGGGAACTTTAACACCAGATTGTACTGATGTTCCTCTCTCCATGTTTGCACCTTAGGGCCTGAAGAACACAGACTGGCGAGGGAGCGGAGGTGCCGCCTGGAGGAGCAGGGCAGGAGGGCTAAAGGTATGCAGTGGCGCGTGGACCAGCCTGATGATGGTGAATGCCTTACATCCATGATTACTACTGCATGCTGTATAACTGGGCGGGCAGCGGGGCATGGCCACCATCCATTGACACCACTGCCATGCAGGCAACTTGTTACAGTCAGCACTGTCCAGTGGCACTGCATGTCTGGGAGTGTGTCAGTGGTGGTCCATGCGTGCACCGGGCACATGGCTGTGGCACTGCCTTCACACCGCATAGCCAAGTCACTGTATGGCCACGGTGGTGCTGTGAGGGACATGGGCGGTGGGTGTGTGCAGTGGTCTACATGGCTGTGGCTGCCTGGGTAGGCAGGTCTTGTGGACACGGTCACTGTGGGTGGTCACACACCATTACAGGGGCATGGCACATGGCTGCATGCCATGCACAGTGGGTGGGCTGCAGGGGGCTGGACAGTCACACTTACTGACTCTGCTCCCTTGTCCTAGGTGGACAGCAACTCCAGGTGCTGGAGAGAGGTGTGCAGGAGCTGCTCCAGGTGGCAAGGGTGACCCTGGAGCTCTTGCAGAGGATTGACTGCCACGGGATGAGGAGGAGGAGGAGAAGACGTAGGCACCATGTGGAGGAGGACCGGGGCACACGTTGAAAACTCCATACCTCTGCTAACACCTTCCCCCTCTGGACCCACCCTCACACCCCTTCTTCCCTCTCTCATATGTTCACCCCAGCCCTTGCCCACCCCACCTTGTATGTGGCCCTTCCCTTGTAAATACTTGTAAATAGTTTTTGTTACTTCTTTTGAATATATGCATTTTGTTATGACAACCGTGGTGGTCTCTGATTTGCAGTGGCCTACAGGTGCTCAGCTGCAGTGGTGGGCATGGCATCAGGGTTGGTGCACGCATGGGTGTGTGTGTGTGTGTGTGTGTGTGTGTGTGTGTGTGTGTGCAGAGGTGAACCGCCTATGGTGTGGGCAGGGGGATCAGTCACTGTCTGTGGTTTGTGTGTTGTACTCTGTGCACTGGATGCGTGTGTGCAGTGGTCCACGGGGCCTGCACTGTGTGCATGGCACCCCTGTCAGACCATCCATGGCCTGTGCAGCTGACACCCTTGCATGTCTGCGATATGCACGGTCTGCTGGCGTGTCAGTGGTGGCTGTCCATGCTGGATAAAAACTGTACCCGGCACAATGCCAGGTGCCTTCCATCACCAGTATGGTGCACGTCTGCTTCCGGTGGCACTGTGACCTCTGCTGTTGTTGTCCCCCCTCCATGCTGTCGCTTGTGTCTGTTGCAGGGGATGTGCTCCAGTGTCTGTCACCTGTGCTCCGGCATCATACTGGTGGCATACAGCTTCATGGTGCCTGCGCAGGGTGGCTGACACACCTCTGAAATGTAGGGGTGCTGCCCGTGTGTACACATCAGCCATGGCCACATGCCAGTGGCTTGGTTGACCCACTACTGTGTCCCTGTGTTGGTGTGCCCTTTGGTATGGGTGGGTGTTTGTCCATGCACTGTGTTGCATCCTGTATGGTGCATGCTTCCATGCAACACTGTGCGTGTCTTTGCTGGCTATTGTGGCCACTGCTGGCATGGGATGTGTCCTTGGGAGGGTGTGCAGGGTGCTGTACCGCTGGTGGTGGGGTCCAGGGCATGTCCTGTCGCATGTGGGGTACCTTGTGTGGTGACGCATGGTCAGTCTCTCAGCTGTACCTCAGGGGGACATGCAGGGTGGCACTGTGTATGCTGTTGTTGCATTGCTCTCTGTTGCCACCCACAGCAGGGTGCACATGGTGGGGCTGCCTTGCATGGCTCCATGGTGCACAGGGTTGCGTTGTCACAGTGGGGGTGGTGGCATGCATAGGGTGTCCTGCATTGTTGGGCACTACACCTGGAAAGGGTATATGGTGATTGTGGTGCAGGGTGTGCTCTGCATTGGTGGGATGGTGTGGCACAGGGTGGTCTGCCCTCCTTGTGTGCCAGTCACAGCTTGCCAGGGGGTGTGCTGGGGCACCATGGCGCGGCTGTGGGTTGGTTGCTGGTATCCATGGGCCAGTGGTTATTTCAACTCTCCCCCGGTTGTGCAGTGCATGGGGTGTGGGGACGATGTCTGTTCTGCTGTGTGCTCCTCTGCCCATCTGTGGCATGGGTGGTGGGCCCCTGCATCCCTGGTTGTGCTGCTGCATTGCTGCCATGCTGCAGGGGGCATCTCTGGTTGCGCTATAGCACATCTGGACTGCTCCAGTGAGCATTCCTTGTTGCTCTGTGGTGCATCAGATATGCGCAACTTCACATCCCTGGTTGTGCTATGGCGCAGGTGGTGCAATATTCAGTCATCTGCCGTAGGCGCATCTTGGCCTGCACAGTTTTTGAATATCACGCTTCTTGCGCATGGGCGCAGTGGACTTGCACTTGCTCCTGCTGTTGCGCACTTTTTGGGTGCAGTTTGAATATCTGGGCCATAGTATGCAGTTCAATATGTACTTTCATTACCTTAATATTTAAAGAACAACTGATAGCTCTTTTATTCACAGGGCTACTAACTCATACCAAAGAGCTGCCTTTCCATGAGATTAAATTAATCAGGTTAAAAAATGTTTGCAAATGGCTTAATGAAATATATAGCCTTCAGAGAGGTGTTCATAATGCCAGAGGGTTAAGGCACTAACACCTTACCTCCTGCCGTGCCAGTGACCCAGGTTCAGGAATGGACTGGTGTTATCATAGTCAGCTGGGGTGGAAGAGGATTAAGTGTCTAACGGACAGCGTTCCTCTTCCTGGGTTGGGAAGACAGGTTTGCCAAGCATTAGACTGCCACCAGGTGGAGGCCAGGTAGCAGTGCAGCACTCATGGCAACATAAGGACGGCACTGTTGGGAACATTGAATAGTGGCATCTCCACACACAAGTCTCACACTCTGCTGTGAGGGGTGGGGACAAAATGGAAAATGGAATGTTGGGGGGCTTAATGAAGCCAACCCACCTGTCTCTGAGCCTGCACTCTCACCCAGCTCACAAGATGGTTTGCCTTGGATTATTCTCTGGGGTGAGGATGATCCTCTCTCCTCTGGCCCATCCATGGGGGGAAAATTTGTGGGGAGAACCAGACCATGGGTTGGTACTGAGGAAGGTGGGTTCTGGCTTGAGGAGGTGGGGAGTGGGCTGATAAGCTGCCCCCCCCAGGCACAAGAGGGAAAAATGTATAAGGAAAAAAAGAGGTGCTCCCAACTTCACATTTCATGTCTCTTCTGGAGTTGACATCTGCAGCTCTGAAGCCAAAACACCTTTTTAATTATGCTAAAAAGGGAATGAGGCTACAGTGTACCTAATGCATCAGAATGGGATGGGGGGGGCTACAGAATCACACATTTAGTAAACATTGCAGGCCACTGTACTGTACATGTTTGGAAGTGCAAAGAAATGCAGTCAGAGCTGCTGCCCAGAATGTGGCTTTCAACAGTAAAGCATTTCCAGAAACAAACAATAAACAGTAGCATTCACGCACACTTAGGAAATAAATGCATCTAAAAGTCTTAAAGATGCTTGATTCATTTTATTCAATAATTCAGCAAACTGACAGCAACATCACAGCCTCATCAACCCAGCACAAGGACAAGAACAAGCTTGTGCTTGGTTGGTGAGGCTGTGATGTTGCTGTCAGTTTGATGAATTATTGAATAAAAGGAATTAAGCATCTTTAGGATTTTTTGATGCATTTATTTGGTTCAATGTCATTTTAGCATGTACTGAAAAAGCACAAGTAATTTCAACGCATACATGTAAGTGCTCATACACATTAGCATATGTATTTATACGCGTTTGCACTAAATAGTGTTTTAATCTAACTTAGTAAACTTTTTTTACTTACACTCAGAGAAGTATGTATCTGTGCATTTATTAAGCAGACAAAAGGAAGGTCCTGTCAAACTAATCTCATAGATTTCTTTGACTGGGTAACCAGAGTGGTGGACCAAGGGGGAGCAGCTGATGTCACCTACCTTGACTTCAGCAAAAGCTTTCGATACCGTTCCACATAGAAGATTTATTAATAAGCTGGGTAGGCTTGGGGTGGGTCAGAAGTTGGTCAGCTGGGTAGCAAACCAGTTGACTGGCAGAAAACAGAGTGGTGGTAAATGGTATACAGTCAGAAGAGATGCAAGTCACAAGTGGGGTACCTCAGGGATCAGTCTTGGGGCCAGTCCTCTTCAATATCTTCATCAGTGACATTGCAGATGGACTGGAGGGCAAGATTTGTCTGTTTGCAGATGACACCAAGATCTGCAACAGAGTAGATGATCCAGATGGGGTGGACAGAATGAGAAGAGATCTGGATAAACTAGCAGAATGGTCGGGAGAGTGGCAACAGGGGTTTAATGCAAAGAAGTGCAAGATCATGCACATAGGGAAGAGAAACCCTGAAGCCACCTATAGACTGGGAGGGGAGTTGTTGGCAGTCACACGGGAAGAAAGAGACTTGGGCATCATCATCACCAATGACCTGAAATCATCCAAGCAGACCATTAAAGCAGTAGGTAAGGCTAGGGGGAATATTAGGGTGTATTAGTAGGGGGTATCACAAGTCGGAAAAGGGAGGTAATAATCCCTCTTTACAAGACACTGGTTAGGCCCCATCTGGAGTACTGCATGCAGTACTGGAGGCCACACCTTCACAAGGACATTAACCAAATTGAGGCAGTCCAGAGAAGGGCAGCCAAAATGGTGCAGGGACTGCATCAAAAAACCTATGAGGACAGATTAACAGAGCTTAATATGTATACCCTAAAGCAAAGGATTAGAGAGGTGATATGATCGAAACATTCAAACACCTTAAGGGCATTAACAAGGTGAAAGAGTCTAACGTTTCAATATAAGAAAAATAGCAGGACAAGAGGACACAGCATGAGATTAGAGGGAGGCCAATTAAGAGGTAATGTGAGGAAGTTCTTTTTCACAGAAAGGGTGGTGGATGCATGGAACGGCCTACCTCAGAAAGTGGTAGATATGAATACAATGCAGGGTTTCAAACAGGCATGGGACAGGCATAAGGGAGCAATACAGATGACTATGAATAAATAGGCCATTGACAGAGCAAAGGCCGATGGCACATTTATAAGGTAGAAAAAGAAATGGGCAGACTGGATGGGCCTTGCGGTACTTATCTGCCATCAACTTCTATGTTTCTATGTTGTTGTGTACACCACCTCGAGGGGACCATATACAGTGGTGCATAAGATTGTGCTGTTCAGTAATTATCCCCTGCAAAACATTAGTTCCCATCTAAGCCTGTTGACATAATACAAGAGTGGGACACAGCGTTCAGCAAACAAAGGTATAATTTATTAGCAAACATACAAAAAAAGGATATTCTTTATTATCAAACAGTCACAAAAAAAAGTTTCAATGTTAAAATGTCCGCATAAGTGTGAGTATGGATGTGGGGAGGCACATAAATTAACTGGAATGCACTTCATTCATAACATTATGCCTGGAGTTGAAAATTATATGCAATTCCTCAGAGATACTCAATCTTCTGGCACAGTTCATACTCCAAAACTATAGCGGCAATGCGCTTTGCTGTATAATTGAACTTTTTCCACCCTTCAGCAACAGCAGCGCCAGCAACCAGTTGCTCAATGACAGTGGTATTATAATGTTGTTCTGCTTTAAGGAATTCAAAGAACCACCATATGGAGGGGTGATGGACTCCTATGAAGTGGTTGAACTTCCTATGCCAAGCCTCTACAGAATTTGTTGTTCTTGGTAAATCATACTGAACAGTATCATAACAATTCCACAGTGGTGTGCCAAACATGGGTCACCTGTGCTCACCTCTGGTTAACAGGCATCCCAGTCAAGTATCTTCAAAATATTCAATCAGTTTAGATAGAGTGTCACCATTTGATTGAAAAAATTCAGTTGTCATAATCTCTTCAAAAGCTGGTATTACATCAGTAATAGACACATAGGCAAGAGCTGTTAGAAGGTGCACGTGCAATTAGAAGTTGGGGTCAGACATCTATGGACCACAGACGTCAGGCAACTCTTGAATTTTCTGCCAGAGTGCCTGACAGAGATGAAAAAAGCAACCCCTCATTTGCACTGTTGGAAATGCTTGTTTGAAAGCTTTTATGGCAGCCAATTCAAAATCTATTAGTATTATCTCTGGGCTTAAATTTCCACAAAGTCTGTGAAGCTCAGGGAATACTTTGGTGTATGTTGCTGCAGCGTGGTTTCTTATGAGTATATACACGAGAGGGACAACTGTGCCATACTGTATTCCATGTATGGTGTATTGTGGTGGAAAAATTGTGGGGCAGCATTTAAAAGCACCATCTGTGAACCAGTGGCTGCAGGACTTTAAGTACTCCAATCCTGGGTTGTTGAAAAAATGAGTATTCTATCCTGTCATGGCCCAGAATCAAACTGCAGAAAAGTCTCTTTTTACTTTGAGGCACATCTCCTCTAGAGACGATGCATCTGCAGGCTGAGGTGGAGGGCAGGAAGTGGCCCTTTGGTTTCTCCTAATTGTCTGCTTTAAAAAGGACATTTGTGGCAGCTATGAAGACACAGAGGGAGACAGTTGTGATGCATCAGCTGCAACAATCTGGTGTGTACTTTTGCAAGTGGAGGCTGCCTGATCTTTTGTGCATGCAACAGCCTCTTTTACTGCCACAACAGCAGGGTTGGGGACATGGTTGTGCTCACCAAGTTTTTTTAAGAACAGTCTCCCCATTAAGATGAAGTCATGCAGTGCAGTGGCCCTTGCCATATTCCAGATACCTATAGTAGGCTTTAGTAGGAGTCACATGCTTGTGAAGGTAAAAATATCCATCCAGAAGTTCAAGCTCTCCTGCCTTCTGACTTTTTACAAAACGAACTGTCATTGTGAAGGCTATCTACATAATTAATACTGTGGCAGTGTTATTTAGTAAGCACAGGTGCCCAAATTGCTGGAGAATTGATTAGTCTGCTGTGATTGGTACAGAATACATGGTATTAAAAGTGGTACAGGTTACCATAGGTCATCTCCAGTAGAGTTTTACTGGATAATTGATTAGTGTGCTGTGACTGGTATAGAATATATGGTATTAAAGGTGCTACAGGTTACCATAGGTTATCTCCAATATAGTTTTACTGTTTCTGAGTCCAAGAGGCATCATCAGATGGCAGATCTTGAAAGAGAACATTGTATATTAAATGCAGGGATATGCGCTTAATAGTGACCTATTACAGGAGAAGGTTTAGTAAAAGCAGGCTGGGTGCCTTTATTCTGGTTGGAAACACAGCAGCTAGCAGGTAATCACCATGACACAGTGAGAAGATACTCCTTTCTTCTATTTTGTTGATGTTCTGAGGTTTGCAGTTACTATATCAGTTCCTGCTTCTGACCACCACTTGTGTTTCTGTGTACTATCCATGTGTGCTGGTGATGTCTATCTGGTCCTGTGCTTGGTGTCTGATGCTAAATGGTATCATACTATTGTGTTCCTTCGCGGTGATGTGCAAGCGCTACTAAAGTACCCACTATTTTGACAGCGCTGTTTTTACTTGCACTATTTCAGACATGTGATTATCACTGGATACCCATTTATTTCTTAAGTGAGAGTGAGTGCCATCATTTATTGTATGTTTGGGAAGTGTTATATAAACAAGTATAATGCCACCCTCAAACATAAGGGGTATGTGAGAACCTTCAGTGAATCCTCTGTAAGAACTGATACTTGATGTGACGACCCCATGTACCCAGAATTTGTGATTGGTTACTTGTCCCAGCATTAAAGAAAACACTCTCTACCCCTTTCCAGATGGCCAAAACTAGTCCTTTGGCTATCCCCTCCCCACACCTGGTCATCTCCTCCCTCTACATCTACCCCATCCTCCCACAGAGTTCTTGATGCCAGGAGCTGGCTGTGTCTTTTTAATGTATCCTTCTCCCTAGCCCAACCAAACCAGGCTCCAAAGGCTCACTTATTACAAAATTATAACAGTATTTGTGAAGTCAGGTGAGGACAGTCAGATGGTTCCTGAAAGCCACACAGAAATAGGCACTGCACTGTCTGAAATATTTAGTTCATTAGTAACAGGAGACAGCTAAACACCAATATAACAGTAACATTCAACAAACATTATTACTGTAACCGTTTTAAGACTGTTTAATGTTACAAGCTGTCTTCTCTTTATGGTTAAATCAATACAGTAGAACAGACAACTCTAGGAGGTCATTCAAATGAGCTATTATGTCTGGGTTTCTGTGTGTGGGGAAGGGTCAATCTTTTAAATTATTTTTCCACTGATTTTGCCTTTGCACTGCTAGAAACAAGACACTCTTTTAGGTTATTGGGTGGAAATAAGGCCAACATTTTTCCTGTTTGAATCTTGGATGAGGTACAGTAACAGACTGAGAGTCCTTTTGCGCTGATTCTACCTAAGAATTTAATAGCTAAGAACCTACTCTGCTGACTGAAAAAGGAAAAAAAGCCTGCACCCATGGCACTGATGGTGGGATGTTGGAGACCCAGGTTTGGGTTAGGAACTTGATTCCAAGCCCTGAGCTGATGTAGTGTCTTTTGCATGCTGTATGCATTCAGACTCAGGGGGAAGATTTTAGCACATCCTGTTACTTAAGAGTGTGTGTCATACTAGGATAGCATCATGCCTCAAATTAGTTGTGTGGCACAAGGCCACTTACAGAGTGCCTTTAATCCCATGAGAAGTGACTTTTTCCCAGTTGCACACACCCTGAAGGGGGCCATAGAACAACTGTGGGGGGGGCTGGGGTTAACTCTTCCAGCCTTTCTCATTTGGGATCATCACAGTTGAGTCAACTGATGTCCTCTGGCCTCTGCCTTATGATGCTGAATAGCAATTGTTGATATCTATCACATCTGGTGGTAATGGTCTTTACTTTTCCTTCTCTTTATCCTTAAACCGAGTCCCATGCCTAGTCTTCACCCTCCTCTACCCTTTCCTTGATCCTTTTTGATCTTACACCACTGTCATAAGTGGCACAAACACTGAGATACACAAAAGGACTGCTGCTTCACAGCCCTTCACAAATAACTGACTTGCCTCACACAGGAAAAATATGTATTATTTCTGTAATATTTCTGATTTCTTCTTTGACTAAAATGTGTGCTACCTAAGCACTGAGCTGCACAAGAGGACCATTGCTTTACAGCCGTATACAACTGACTCTTGTCTTACTCAGCCCAAAATATTTTTCTGCAATAGTTCTGATTTCTTACTTGTTAAAAAATGTCTGATGCTCAAGCACTGAGCTGCACAATAAGACTGTTAGTTTATATCATTGCACATACATCTAATTTTGCATGACCACCAGGAAGTCAGCTTATAAAAGCCCTTCTGCACCCTGTGTTCTGACTTCCTGTTAGTTGATAAACAGGATGCCAAAAGACTGCCTGCCAAGAGTGGGGTAAGTACAGTGCAAGTTTTTTTTTAAAAAAGTACTTGGTAAACAGTAACAGTAAAAGGTACAGCTGCAGCTTCTGGAACCCCCACTAAGTAGCGCATGTTTATGTCTTTCACTTTTTAGAAAGATATTTGTCAGAGGTGTTTTACCCTCAGAATATGTCAACAAAGCAACAGACTTAAATATTAAGGTAGGTTACACTGAGTTTTAATTCATATGTTGTTTTACACAGTCTTGTTTAGAGTGACTGTCTGAGTACTTTTTGAATGCTCATACCAAAGCTCATAATTTATTAGCCAGCTAAAAGAAATATATATTCATTAAAGATGTGATAATACAGAATTGTAGATATTATGTGCTGAAACAGATTGCTGTTTGAATTTCATATCATAGTGTATAGTGTCCTGCAGTGGGATGAAAATAGGGAGGCATACCAAACTTCCCTAAGAGAAGCAGGTAAGGCAGTAAGGCAGGCTAAGGTAAAACCGAGGAAACACTAGCACAAACAGTAAAAGAAGGGGACAAGACTTTCTAGACACATTAGTGAGAGGAAAAAGTCCAAAGGGGGTATTGCTAAGATCAAAGGGGATAAGGGGGAGTGTGTGGAGGAATACTAAGGTAAAGCATCTATCCTAACTAGATACTTCTGCTCAGTATTTACTGAGGAGAAGGTAGGGCAGGGACCACAGCTCAGCACCATGGGCACGGGGGGAGGGAGGTGTGCACAAGTCCCATCACAAAAGAAAGGGTCCTACAAGAGCTCACTAAGCTCAGGGTGGACAAGGCAATAGGACCTGATGGCATACATCCCATGGTACTAAAGGAGCTAAGGATGGAACTAGCAGAGCCATAAGTAGAACTGTTTAGTGAGTCTCTGAGCACAGAAGAGATCCCAGAAGACCAGAGAAGGGTTTATGTGATCCTGCTCCACATGAGTGGCAGCTGGGAGGAGGCAAGGAACTACAAACCAGTCAGTCAGTCTTATCTCAGTAGTGGGCAAGATTATGGAGGCATTCCTTAAGGAAAGGATAGTGCAACACCTGGAATCCATAGGAGCACAGGATCCAAGATAGTACGGTTTAGAACAGAAAGGTCCTGTCAAACTCATTTCATAGATTTTTTTGACTGGGTAACCAGAGTGGTGGATCAAGGGGGAGCAGTTGATGTCACCTACCTTGACTTCAGCAAAGCTTTCGATACTGTTCCACATAGAAGATTGATTAATAAGCTGGGTAGGCTCAGGGTGGGTCAGAGGTTGGTCAACTGGGTGGCAAACTGGTTGGCGGGCAGAAAACAGAGTGGTGGTAAATGGTGTACAGTCAGAAGAGATGTAAGTCACAAGTGGGGTACCTCAGGGATCAGTCATGGGGCCACTCCTCTTCAATATCTTCATCAGTGACATTGTAGATGGACAGGGGGGTAACGTTTGTCTGTTTGCAGATCTGGATAAACTGACTAAATAGTTGGAAGAGTGGCAACTGGGGTTTAATGCAAAGAAGTACAAGATCATACACATAGTGAAGAGAAACCCTGAAGCCACCTATAGGTTGGGAGGGAAGTTGCTGGCAATCACAAAGGAAGGAAGAAAGAGGCTTGGGAATCATCATCATCACAGATGACCTGAAATCATCCAAGCAGACCACTAAAGTAGTAGGTAAGGCTAGATGGATGTTGGGGTGTATTAGTAGGGGTATCACAAGTCGTAAGAGGGTGGTATTAATCCCTCTTTACAAGACACTGGTTAGGCCCCCCTCTGGAGTACTGTGTGCAGTACTGAAGGCTGCACCTGCACAAGGACATTAACAAAATGGAGGCAGTCCAGAGAAAGGCAACCAAAATGGTGCAGGGACTGCATCAGAAAACATATGAGGACAGATTAACAGAACTCAATATGTATACCCTAGAGCAAAGGAGGGAGAGAGGTGATATGATCGAAAAATTCAAACATCTTAAGGGCATTAACAAAGTGAAAGAGTCTAACATGTTTCAATATAAGAAAAATAGCAGGACAAGAGGACACAGCATGAGATTAGAGAAAGGCCAATTAAGGGGTAATGTGAGGAAGTTCTTTTTCACAGAAAGGGTGGTGGATGCATGGAACAGCCTACCTCAGGAAGTGGTGGATATAAATACAGTGCAGGGCTTCAAATTAGCATGGGATAGGCGTAAGGGAGCAATACAGATGAGTATGAATAGATAGGCCATTGACAGAGTAAAGGCCTATGACACATTCAAAAGGTAGGAAAAAAGGGGCAGACAGGTTGGGCCTTGTGGTCCTTATCTGCCATCAACTTCTATGTTTCTATGTTTCTATATTTGTAGCAGCTGTAGTTCACTCGTCTCTGCCTTAGCCAAGCAACCCCTGGGGTCGAGCGGGCTTTGCCCTGGGAAAGCACCCTCCCTGCACCTGGCTACCAATGCCCTGAACTACCTGCCACAGACTTTTCACCTAGATCATCTCTGGGAATCTGAGGCAGACGTGAAGTAGCCACCAATCAGATTCTAAGCTGCAAATCCTTTCCCTCCTGGTGACCAATCCTTGCTGTCTGCCAAAGCCTGCTTTGTCCTGGGCTCCCTTTAAAGAGGTTGCACTGCTCCAGCTCTCTGAAGCTGCAATTTACTAATCTCTGCTGCTGCTAAGCATCCCCTGGGGTCAAGGGGGCTTTGCCCTGGGAAAGTGCCCTCTCCCTGTACCTGCCTGCCAATGACTTGAACTACCTGCCATTGAGATTTTGCTGAGATCATGACTGAAAATCCTAAGTGGGAGACTTGAGGTGGCTATCAATCAGATTCCAAGCCACACCTACTCTCTTCTTCTTGGTGACCAATCCCTGCTGCCTTCCAAAACCTGCTTTATCTTGGGCTCCCTTTGAAGATGCTGCAGCTCTCTGCAGCTGAAATTAACTCCTCTTTGCAACTGCCAAGCAACCCCTGAGGTCAAGAGGGCTTTCTCTTGGGAAAGTGCTCTGCCCTGCACCTGTCTGCAGACACCCTGAACTATCTGCCACCAAGTTTTTGCCAAGATCATCTCTGAGAAGCCTATGAGGGAGACTTAAAGTGGCCACAAATCAGATTTCAAGTCATGCCCCCTCTCCCTTCTTTGATGATCAATCACTGATGCCTGCCAAAGCCTGCTTTTTCCTGGACCCCATTAAATTCCAGTCTTCCCCAGTGGTCCAGAGTGCTGCGGTCCAGAGCATGAAGTACTGTAGTGCAAAGGACATCATTTCTAAGGGGTCTGGCTGGAGTCTGCCTGGTGAAAGCTGTTGGCCAGCCATGCTGCTCTCCCACAGCACCTACTGACTCAACTTCCCACTCCAACTGACCATTTCCGAAGCTCCCGAGATTGTAAGTTATGCTCTTCTGTATTCTGCTGAAGTGTAATTTTTCCACTTTATCACTAAAACAGTAGTTCCCTCTAGCACCCCATCTGGGTCGCTCAGAGCTCCACATTCTTACCCTGCCATTAGTGGCTGTCCATAGTAATGTCTCAGTTTGTTTTTGCAGCTGCACTACTTAGATCATATGTTTAGCTCAGATTTTAAGCTAGACTGCCTTTGCTTGTACTGCCACAGTTTTTGCTGCTTTGTCTTAACCTACTATATATTACAGTGCTATAGTTTTACCTGCCTGCCTGTCCTACCTTTATTGGTGCTGGTTTTCTTGCTGCATTTATTTGTTTTAGCCACTGTCTACCTATCTTGCCTTAGTTTTAGTCACATTAAAGTTATCAAGACTACATTGTTCTATTTTCATAGTTTTGTTGCTGCATTCCCTATCATTTGTTTAGTTCTGTAGTTCTCCTAGCTTGCCCTGGATTGTTTCTAGTAATTGCTGCCACATCTTGGCCAACTTCCAGCTCTGAAGTTTTGCAAGACTGCCTTTGCCTTATTCTTGATACCTTTGCTGCTGTATTGTTTAAAGTATGTGCATATAGTCTGAGCTTTAGTCAGCTTGCCCTAGCTTTACTGTCTCGGTTATAGCATCAGACAGTTCTCATACGGTTCTTTAGTTACCTTTCTAGTTTGTGGCTTTGCCTGAATTAGCCAATTTTCACCTGCTTGCCTACATTTTGTCCATTGTTAGAGTATAGCTGCTAATTTATCCAAGTAACGTAACCCATCACTTATCCCTACCTAAAATCATGTTGCCATCCCTCTTCCTCTGCATCACCCTTCCCCCATCTCTGTCCCCTCTATCTCCCCTTCCTCCCCTCCTCTGTCATCAATCTCCCCCTTTTCCCTGACCCTACTCCCGTTCCTCTCCTCAGTCCTCACCTTTCCCTTCTCCTCCACATTTGCTCTCTATCTAACCTCTCTGTACTCCTATACTTCTGCTATTATGCAGTCTGGTCTCCTCTCCTCCCCTCCCATTCTTTTAACCTCAAACTCCTTCACCACGCATTTCCCTCCCTTCCCCCCACCTTACTCTGCTCTCACCCACCATGCTGGAGGGAGGAAGTCCCACTCCATCCTCCTACTCCTCTTTCTTCTCCTCCTCCTAGCTAATGATGCTGAATCCAACTCTAGCCCCCCCATGGCTTCTATACCCTCCTCCCCTAAGTCCTTAGCATCCTCCATCTTAATGCTAGGAGCCTCCTTACTAAACTTGATCCCCACAAAATCTGGATCTCACAGCACTCTCCTGCCCTCTTGTGTATCACTGATTCTTGGCTGTCTTCCAGGATACCCAATACTAGCTTGGCACTCCCTGACTATCATCTCTTCTGGCAGGACCATGATAAACAGGGTTGTGGTGTTGCCCTTTATGGCTGTCAGAACCTATCCTGTTCCATAAAACTCAGAGAATCTTTGCCCTCCTCTCATGAGTACCTCCTAGCCAAGCTCACTCTCACCTCTACACTTTTTGTTGGTGTTCACTATGACTCTCATAAATATCTCCCGCCTCTGTGGTTGACTCCCTGTCAGCTATTACTTCTCTTGCCTCCTCCGGTGAGCGCCTCCTCTATGGGGACTTTTATATCAACTGGCTCTCCCCAGCATCTAGGCCCACCACTCACGTGACTGAGTCTCTAAACCTTGCCCAAATTATCACTGAAATCACCCAGCTCAGTCCTTATTCTCCTTACCAACCCTTCTGGACTGGGTGCTCTCCTCTCGTCCCCCACTGCATCACTGCAGCAGGAACTCTGCCAGACACCTTCAAGGACCATTGCATGACTACTGTATCAGGACGTCTAGGTCCCCTCCATCTGCTCCTAAGTACATTGGTTTCATGTCCCTCTGGTCACTTGACATTAGTGCCCTCCTAAACTACTTTGCTGCCACTGATTGGTCCCCCATCTACTCTGCCCCCAACATTGACATGGCCCTCTCCCTTTTCCACTACAAACTTATTCACATTTGGGATAAGCATGTCCTCTTAGAAAATCCAGGGTTTAAAGTTTCCAACCACCCCTGAATTTTGCCAGATCTCAACAACCTGTGCAAGTCCCAGGATCAACCTTGGGCATGTTCAAATTCTCCCACTCCCAGCCTAACATTTTATCCTACTTATCACTCAGGAATTAATGTACAAAAGCTGTACATCCTGCTACGGTTCAATACTTCAGATCCAACCTCCAGTCTAACCTTAATTTCTCAGCAAAATTCTGAAAGGTTATCCATTGTCTCTGCCCTGTCCATCCCCTTCCTCCTGGTTGATGGCTTACTGGTCTCAGACACCTCCTCTATTGCTGCCCACTTTAATTTTTTTTCCATTTGTTTACTGCCCTCTCCTTCCCCCCCAGGTCCCTCTCCCCTCTCTATCTCTCTCACCCACTCATCTGAGGTCTTCTAGTTCCCTCCAATCTCTCTTCAGGAAACTTTGTGCATCCTTATCTCATTTAACCCTGTTAAGTCCAGCCCTGATGGGCTGGAACCTAAACTCCTCCACTACTCAGCTTATGCCATTGCCTTTTCACTCTCTCACCTTCTGAGCCTCTCCTTCTCACTCAGTGCTGTCCCCCGGATTGGAACATTGAAAAGGTTCTGCCTCTGCATAAAGGGGGTGAATCTTCCTCCCCCAGCAACTTCTGGCCAATCTCCCTCCTATCTTTCCTTGCAAAGCTGCAGAAGAAAATCATCTACTCTAGGCTTGCTGACTTCCTACAATCCTTCAGCTTCCTCTCTCCCTTCTAGTCTTGTTTTCAGAAGCATCATTCCACCTTCTCCTCCTTGACATGTGTCACTGTCTCCATCCTCACTGGGATGGATCATGGACACATCACTGCAGCTATACTCATTGATCTGGCCAAAGCATTTGACTTGTTGCCTCGCCCACTCTTCCTTGACAGGTTCAGCTCTGCCAGCCTCTCAGCTCTTGCTGTTGACTGGTTCTGTTCCTATTTCGCAGGCTGCAAACAGTCAGTACAGGTGGGAGGTACCCAGTCCCCTCCCTTTTCCATCCTAGCTGGAGTCCAACAAAGCTCCATCCTGTGTCCTATGCTTTTCTCAATTTTCCTTAATGACCTGCCCTCTACCTATGTCACCTCACATATTTGCATGTATATAGATGGCACAGTCATTTACACTTCTGTCCCCTGGCCTTAGCTGTGGAAGCTTTCCTCCAGCAAGACTTCTACAACATATTGTGTTGATTCCACATCAGTCAATTCCAGGTCAACACTAAGAAAACAGTGTCCATAACCTTTGGCACCAGGCAGAAAATGACCAGGCTCTCACCCTTCCCCTTCTTCTCCATGCTGGATTGCTGCTTGAAATAGTCCCTACCTTCTAGTACCTCCATGTGTGGTTCAACTGTAAGCTGGATGTTTTTGTCCACATTGATGCCATCCATGCGTGCTAAGCTCTGAATCAAATTTAGTGCCCTGTACTGCAACAAGGACTGTCTTTTCCTCTAGGTCCATTGGGAGCTGGTCATTAAAATGGTTCCCCTGGTCTTCAACTATGCTGTTGTAGTCTATGGCACTGCTCCCTCCTTTTACTGCTCCAGATTGGGTATCCTTTGCAATGCTTTCTGCCACCCTCTTCTACTCAGCATTGCTCCCTCTAAATCCCCCCTCTCCCTTCATATTATGAGGCCTACTGCACCTCCTTCATCTCGAGATACTGGTTTGGGTTCCTCCCTCCCTTCCTACCTGTCTTCTCTCCTTTCTCATCCCCTCTTCCTCCTACTCTCAACACTCCAGGGACTCCCACACCTTGTCTCTCCCTCACATCATTCCTCTGCCTGGCAAGCTGCTTCTCCTACCACCTCCCTTCCCTCTGTAACCTGCTTCCCTCCTCCTCCACCTCTCCTCCTCATTTCCAGTCCTTAGATACCATCTAAGGTGCCTCCCTGCTCCTTCATGCCCCTACCAACCTCCTATTGTCCTCCTCATCTTTGCCTTTTTACCTTGTTACTCTCCTCCACCCCATTGTTATGATTTTTGCTCTACTCATGCACTGAATCAGCCTGTTGTTATTTGTAGTATTTAATATTTTTCACTCTCTCCAACAGGCAGTAAGCACTTTATATAAGTTGGTATTGTTGCAGCCCTACAAGCTAACTTCATAATCCCTTCATTTTGTCATGGTGTTGTCACCTGCTTGCTCTGCATTACATTATTGCACTTTGTAATTTTGTAATTTTAACCATTTTCTATGATTTGATATAATTTTGTCATTCTATACTTTCCCTTCACCAAGATGACACCAGGAAATGAGCCACAGCTCAATGTGCCATTCCTGATTACCAATTTTTTTTAAATAAGTAAATAAAAATAAATATATAGCATAAGGCAAAAAGGTTCTCAAATTATCTTAAACGCAGTATGTTTTTTTTTTTAAATTATATTTTTATATTTGTTATGTTTGCTTGCACGTAATTCAAGAAACATAGTGCCACCATACGAGTTTTCGTAGGTGTGCCTCCCCCACTTCCAATGCCCTGCTCCCTTTTGCAGGCACAGCTGCACTATGCCAATGAATGTCAGAGCTGTCTATGACAGCCATTCAGATGCAGTGGTGTACAGTTGAAAGCAAGAAAACGCTGCAATCAGCGGTGGTAACATGTATGCAATTTGCATACTGCCATTGGCAGGTAATTTAAACACTGCTGTCAGCAGTTTGCAAAGTGCCTACACTCTGCACTGCATCTGTATAGCTGTCATAGACAGCTACATTTTTGTCTACTCTCCCCCCACGTAGCATACTGGGAGCCCACCACAGCATGCTCATGTGCCCCCCCGCACACCGTATGTCCAAAGGCGGTGCCCAATCCCCCATCGGCTTTACAGTCCCCACCAACAGATTTCCCGGTGCCATGCTGGGAGCCCACCCCAGTGTGGCAAAAGTCTGTATGGCTGACTGGGGGTGGCCAATCCCCCATGGACTCTACTGTATGGTTTGTACCCCTCAAAACCAAAGTTCCACATGCTATGCTGGGAGCCCAAACCAGCATGGCAGAAGTCTGATGGCCAATGGGGGTGCCCACTTCCCCATCGGCTCCACTGGCCCCCCCCAAAAAAACTTCCAGCTGCCATGCTGGGAGCCCACTGCAGCATGGTAAAAGTCCTACATAGTCTAAACAAACATAGAAACACCAGTAAAAAAAAAGTTCCCTCATTGACTGTCTCGCCCCCTCCCCCAACCCGCACCCAACCTCTGTGCACCCACCTCACCACAGCACCCCAACCCCATACTTACCTCTGGAGGCTGGCACAACAATCTTCCGGTGGACTGGGAACACGTCTGCACTTTTCAAAGCCAAATGCAAACTGAAGAAATGCCAGTAAGCTGTATAATGTAATAAATGATTTTATTTTTAACTTTGGTGCATATCTCAGCCAAGTTTGGGAATTTTTTCACCAAATTTTCAATATGGGGTTCTTGGGGACCCACCTCATGAACTCAGTCACTGTCATTTTGTTATTCAGTCCAAAAACGTGATTTCGCAGTCACTGCAGGAAACCACCTTTCAGGACCGAGTAACAAAACGAGAGTGTCACAGTTCATGAGGTAGGCCACCAAAAAACCCTATGTTGAAAATTTGGTGAAACAATTCCCCAAAATGACTGTTTTACTAGGTTGCATTGTGCAGTTCCTATGCATGCTCATAACTTTTGAGAATTTTTAATATTTCCAGTCCGAATTTTCAACATTGCCATTTTACCACACCACCTTATCAACAGTATAGCTGTCATTTTTCATATCATGCCCAAAATGTGTTTTCGCACATTAGCGTGGTCGTTGTGCAAAATCAATGTTTGTTACACATTAAGAAAATCACAGTGACACTGGTCATGAGCAGATGTGGTAAAATGGCTATGTTGAAAAATTGGTGACAAACGTTCATAAAATGACTCTGTCACGAGCATGCATTGCGCAATTTTCACTCACCCTCATAAGTTCACGAATTTGTAATATTTTCAGTTCAGATTTTCAGCATTGACATTTTTCCACACCTCCTTATGAACAGTACAGCTGTCATTTTTCACACCCTGGCCAAAATGTGTTTTCACACTTCCAGTGCAGAATAGCGCGGTCACTGTGGGAATTTAGTGTTTGGGATAGATTACGAAAATCACAGTGACACTGTTCATGAGCAGCGGTGCAAAACTGCCTATGTTGAAATCTGCTGTAAAAAATCTCCAAACTACTTACATTACGGCTGTACATTGCGCAGTTCTTACACACACTCATGACTTCGCCAGTTTTTGTATATTTTCACTGCAGATTTTCAACAAGGCCATTTTTCAAACCTCTTCATGAACAGTACACCTGTCACTTTTCACATCCTGTTTGAAATGTGTTTTTGCACCTGTGGTATCAAATGGCGCAGTTGCTCTGAAAAATCACCTTTCATGTAACAAACTGATAGTGTCACTGTTCATACAGTGGGGTCACAAAAACCCATGTGGAAAACTTGGAGTACAAATACCAAGAAACTCCCAGGGCATTATGGTTTTTGACCATAGCGCCCTACCTTGTAGGCACTGACAGGTGTCAGAGGTGTGACTTGGGATTGTCGACAGAAATGCTCATGCCATTTCACCCCATCCCCACCCTGCAGCCAGTTACAGGCATCAAGGTGCACCTTGGACCCTTTGCCCCCAGAGTTCACCCCATTCTCCTATACTGTGCCCATTTCAGCATATTTCCTTATGGAATAAGGTGAATGTAAAGGCAAAACACCCCAAGGCACAACTCAACACTTGTCAGTGTCTGAAGGGTAGGGTGAGGTGAAATGTCGTGACTGTCATGGGTGATGACCCAAAGGCACACCCCAATGCCTGTCCATCTCTGCAGAGTGAGGGTGGAGTTGGCGTCAGTTCAATACTTTAGTGCCATTCCTATACTGCATCTGTCTAACTCCTGCACTTCCACTGCTAATGCCAGCAAGCAAACATTCAGCATTGACAAATGCTTGTTTATAAGATGCATACATGCATACATATATACATAGTATACATATAGTATATAATTAGTCCACATAATTGGAAAGGGACAAGATTTTCAATTTAGTTAATCAATTATGGTTCACCATTGCAAGCAGTCCAAGTATATTTATCTTCTAGGCCTTATTAATCACTATTGACATAAAGAAATTCCAACTCAAATAAACAAACTGTACCAGATTTAGTTTAAATTATTCCAACTTAATGTAATTTAAGGCAAAAATCAGATTAACAGAATTTATTCCATAAATTAAATGTTCATTAAGTACTTTTCACAGTCAATTTGTAGTTTTTGCTTTAACATATTCTAAATATTTAACACTTTTTCAATTTCTTCAGCAGCACAAGAAAGTTCTCTGTTGGAGCCTGCAGAGGATTTGCCTTCCATATGAACCCTTTTCATATTGAGAGTGCAAGAAAGCTAATAGTTTTTCCACTTCAAAAAAATTATATTGCTTTTCTTGATGGTTAATCCTTACTTTGGCAGGTGCGAACAGCTGAAAAGAGGCACCACATTCTAAAATATCCTGCAAATAAGTAAGGAAGTGCCTTTTATGATGTGTCGAATAAGCAAAATCTGAGTAGACATAAACTCTATATCCCTTGTGCATCAAAACTGCTTAAGATGGGAGAGATGAACTATTAAGCCTCTATTGGACTCCAAAGCAAAGGAAATGAAGATTGTTGTTTTTATGTCAGAGTCAGTCTCTGTCTGTGGTTTGGTAATAGGAGTTGAGTTTTAATCGATAAACCCCTTCTTTGGCATATGGAAAGCTTTAATGAGGAAGGGTGGGTTATCTGCTGGTAATTCATAAATGGTTATAAATATATCTTTTATCATGTCTCTTACAGTTTGAAATTCTGTGTCCGATTTCACTGGGATACCCACGATTCTCAAGTTCTTGTATCTATTTTGATTTTCAAACTTCTTTACTTTTCTCTGCAAAGTATGCTTTTCTTTCACTATAGCCACTGTGGTAGCCTCCATTGCTTTGATTCTATTATTTAAAGTTTGTGTTATTTCCACATTTTGTTTTAGGTCTGTAGTCAAAGTACTGTATCTATCTTTTCTTTATTTTGATTGACTTCTTTTTGAATAAATTCAGTTTTTTTTTATTAAGGGCATTATAGCTTCAATCTTGTTTTTCCAGCAATAGTAATTTATGATCGATAGAATGACTCAATGAATCCATATTATAACGTTTTCCCTCTTGCTCATGCATTTCTCTCCATTTCTGATGACTCCATTACCACACTAGAAGAAGTCTGTGCCACTTGTTCTGGCTGCCTCTGATTTTGGGATGTGTGCAATTCAGCTTCCTTCTCACTCACTGGAGTGTAGGTATGGTGACTAACCTCCACCTGCTCCTTTACTTATTTATTTATGTCTGTTTGAGTTATCTCAGTATTAGCAAATGTATTAGTTTCTTGAGAGTAAGAAACAGACTGTTCAGTTTAAAAACTTGCCGGTATGATAGTAAAGCAATCTGGTTGCGGCATTTGCTTGGAGGTCACTGAGTGTAGAGCTGACCCAGGAAACAACCTAGATTTCAAACTTCCACCATGGCTCATAGCTGGCCGAAAATATTTTTCAAGTGATCGGATCCTCGGAGAGGAATAATCATCAGATGATGAGGTAGATATGTTTGTCCTCTTTTCTGTCATATTGTAGTCCCAAAAGATACAAAATACCAGATGAATATCAATGATTATTGATTGTATTTTTCAGTAAGATGCTGAGACAGCAGCTCTTTATGGACTGCTACAGTGTCGGCCATCTTGTCCCAGATCTGCAGTATGTTTTTTAGGTTATAAGTTATAATTTTTTAACTCATTTTATTTTATTAAGAACAACAGCATAATGCAAAACATACAGGGTATCAACCACAACAAAAAAGAGAGTATCAACAGTAGAAAAACATGTCTACAGGGAAAATGATCAGATGCTAGGACCTAATCAGCAGTTGTCCAAGCAAGTCTTGCAACATTCAAAAAGAATAAAAGCTTTAAAGACTACACAATGATGCCATGTGGATCCATCTCATCATAACAACTAAGAGATGGGTATGAACATTTTATAATTCCATGACAGCATTACATATAAGACAGGTAAAGAAACAAAAATCAAATCACAGTGAAGTACAGTATAAAACCATACATAATACATTGTGATACTGTATATTGATCCACGTATCACACTTCATATAAAAAACAATAGAAGGGTGTGTAGATTCTCCCAGCTCTGCCGATATCCTTTTAAAGCATGTCTAAGGCTAGCTATGGATTTCTCCAGTCATAAAACTGAAAGCATTTCCTCATGCCTCTCCTTATATGAGGGGGTTGTTAATCCCACCAGTGGTACAAAATAACTAACTTTGCCACAGCAGTAATAAGGGCTATTTGCTAGTGCTGAGGGCCCAACAGGGAGTCTACACCTATACTGAGGTGACAAGGTTCAGGGGAAAATGCTCCATCTAATTCTAATAAGGGATCCAAATGTGCCTTGATCTGATGACAGAAGGATTGAGAAACAGAACAATCCCACAAAATATGGTGAAGAGAGCCTTCATTAGAATTACATCTACCACAATTAGGTCTAGGAAGTCGGAATAGCTTATGCAGTTTTTGTGGAGACATGTATAAGTTGTGCACTATTTTATATTGCAATGAGACACAATTTATCCAGTTTGAAGTATTGGTGTTTGTAATCCCAAGGAGAGAATGTCTCAAAAAAGTAACAAGGGTAAGAAATTCCTTCTCCCAGTAAATGCATTTAGGTTGCAGTTTCTCACCTACAAGGTCCCTCAGAGCTTTATACTGTACAATACAGAAATAGTGTCATCTGCAGAGACACCTGCCAAAGTGCAGTAGGAAGTACCATCAGTAAAGTGCCAAGAGTGAGAGCCCAGGGTGATTTGTAACATGTGGGTTAGTTGGAGAAAAAAGAAGATAGATTTTTGAGTGAGGTTATGAATTTGTTGAAACTTATTACAGGAGATGAAGTGGTCATTCCAAATTAGATGGGCAACTTGATCTAAATTAGCTTGAGATAAGAAGGAAATGGGAATTGGTTTGTGGCCATGTTTAAAGATGGGGTTAAGACAGAGTGGTTGGAAAGGATTCTCCTCAGGGATATAATCCAAAACTTTTCTGAGTTGCAGATTAATCTGAACTAAGCTGCCTATAAGGTTATGATGTAAATTGGGGGAAGTTTGCACCAAGACAAATGAGGTAAGGCCTGAGGAGTAATGCCATTCATTTTAGACAGATATATTTCAATATCTTTCCAGGGTGGATAGCATTGCATTGGAGAGGTCCCCAGGTCATGCAGGCTCCAAATTAAAAATGTACTGGCCTGAGCAACCAGATAGCACCAGCATATATGTGGAAATGGAGATCACCAAGCTTTTTCGCTAAGGTCACTTTTAGATATTATATATGGGGCTTCTTACCCTTCCACAAGAAGCTGAAGAAACCATGTTTGTGGGAGGGGAATCCCAATCATACTGAGACAGTATAACACTCTAGGTAGTACATTCATGTGGATGACTAAAATCTTCCCCCACAAAGATAGCAGTAATGTTTGCCAAAGCCAGAGATCTGCCCATAGCATACAGAGTAAAGGAGAGATGTTCTGCACTATTAAGGAAGGGACACTAGTAGCAAGTTGTATCCCTAAATATGTGATGTTAGAGGGGTAGCAGCATTCAGCCACTTCTGGAGGAAGATCATGTTTAAGTGGTAGCATTACCCTGAAGTGCTGAGGCTGGATGGGGTTGTGAAAGCCTTGAAATTGATGTACTGAGATTTTGTGTACTTTTTGCATACATTTTGTAAGTATACTAACATACTAACATGCTATTTGCCAGCAGATTAGGACTTACGGTCTATCAAGTCTGCTTGAGCCTAGATCCTTAGTTGGGTGACGAGACCCTCCCATCCCTTGTGCTCCAGAAACTCTATCATCCATCCCCACCCCCGGACAGGTCATCATCTGATACATCCACTTTCTGTGTCTGTCCCATCCTCTCTGAAGCCCTCCACTGTGGATCTCTGAACCAGCTCACCAGGCAGTGCATTCCAAGGGTCCACCACCCTCTCAGTGAAAACCTCCTCCTTTTCCCCTCACCCTTCCACCTTCCAACTTCAAACCATGCCCTCTGGTGATACCTCCCTGCTTTAGTCTAAAGATCCCTCCACGTTTACCTATTTATTCCCTTGAGGTACTTTAAGACCTCAATCATGTCCCCCCGTCTCCTCTCTCTCTCCTCCAATGAAAACAGGCAGAGCTCCTCAAGTCTGTCCTCATAAGTCAAATCCCTAGCCCTCGTATCATCTTTGTTGCCCTCCTCTGTACCTCCAGGAGCTGTATGTCCCTCTTCAAGTGTGGTCTCCAGTACTGTACACAGTACTCAAGGTGTGGTCTAACCAGTCCATTGTACAGCGGCAGAATCACTTCCTTGCTCCTAGAGGTGATCCCCCTTACGATGCATCCCAACATCCTGTTTGCCTTGCTAGCTGCTCATCTACATCATTTTCATCATTATTTATTTTTAATAAAAATATTCTCCCTGAATTTTTCCTAGAGTACTGGATGTTATTTTTAAGCTATTAAGGAAAGGACACTAGTAGCATGTTGTATCCCTAAATATGTGAAGTTAGAGGGGGACCAACATCCAGCCAATGCTGGTGGAAGATCATGTTTAAAGGTTTTGTGGTTAAGGGGAATAATCATGGTTTAAGATAGATAAGGGAACTGGGGGAGCATAGTGACAAAGGGAGCACAGTGGTTGTGGGGGACTTTAATCTACCTGTGGTGGATTGGAGCATCCCAGTAACCAATTGTGCCAGGGAACAGATCCTCCTGGAAGCATTCTAGGATGGCTTCCTTACCCAGAGGGTTATGGAGCCAAAGAGGGAGGGGAATATGCTAGACCTGGTACTGGAAGACAGGAAACAGGTCAGGGATGTAAGGGTGGAGGAACCTCTGGCAAGCAGTGACCACTGCACAGTGTGGTTTTCAATCAACCTGGGTAGATAAGTAGCCAATACAAAAACTAAGGTCCTGGACTTCAAAAGGGTGGACTTTGGTAGGATGAGAAACACACTGCAAAGTCATATGTCAGTCATCCGTCCAGAAATGGACACAGAACAAAAATAGGAAGTCATCAAGACAGGACTGGCTGAAGCCACTAAAACTTGTGTCAAAAGCCAGAGCAAGAAAGCCAGGACAAAGAAACCCAGTTGGATGAGTAGAGAGGTAGTGGAAAAGGTGAGGTAAAAGAGGAATGCATTTTGGACCTACAAGTGATCCAACAGGGCAGAAGACAAAGAAGAATACATGAAGACATCCAGAGAAGTGAGCAGAGTGGTAAGGGCAGCAAAGGCAACTAGGAAACGAAGGTTAGCACAGGGGATCAAAGGAGGGGAAAATGATTTCTTCAGATACATCAGAGAGAAGAGGAAGAGTAAGAATCAAATTGTTAGGATCAGGAGGGGAAGTGGGTGGGTAGAGAAAGGAGCTGAGCAAGCAGAAGTACTTAATGAATACTTCTGTTCAGTCTTCACCAAGAAGAGGGATGGGCCCATACCTGAGAGGAAGGATGAGGTGGGAGAGGGTGGGGAGAAGCAACCATGGATGGGGAAATCATGGTGGAATGGGTGAGGGAGGGCCCTGAGGTCCCTGAACCTGGTTAAGAAGGGGGATAAAACCTTCTATAGGTACATCAGGGAGCGTAGAAAGACAAAGGGAGGGATAGTGAGGCTGAATAGAATGAACAGCTGGTGGGCAGAGGGGGATATTGAAAAAGCAGGGATACTGAATGAATATTTCTGCTCAGTATTCACAAAAGAGGAGGGGGAGGTGCCTAATCCAATTAACAGAAGCACTCTGGATGGGGGGTTGATCCCAGTCCTTTCACAGAAGAAAGGGTTCTGAAAGAACTCCTGAAACTGAAGGTGGACAAAGCAATGGGGCTTGATGGAATTCACCCCAGAATTCTAAAAGAATTAAGGGGAGAACTAGTGAAACCACTGACTACCCTTTTTAACAAATCATGGGAGGATGGTGTGGTACCTGAGGACTGGAGGAAGGCGGATGTGATTGCTCTTCACAAAAGTGGGACCAAGACAGAGGCAGGAAACTACAGACCTGTCAGTTTGACCTCTGTTGTAGGGAAAGTGATGGAATCACTTCTGAAGGAAAGAATTGTTGAGTACCTAGAGGCCAGTGGGGCACAGGACCCAAGGCAGCATGGCTTCACAGTGGGAAGGTCATGTCAGATGAATCTAATTGATTTCTTTGACTGGGTGACCAAAGTAGTAGACCAGGTAGGGGCTGTGGACATGGCCTACCTAGAATTTAGCAAGGCATTTGACACAGTCCCACACAAAAGATTAATAGTCAAATTAACCAGCCTGGGAGTGGGTCCCAAGGTGGTTGCCTGTGTAAAACATTGGCTGGACAACAGGACACAGAAGGTAATTGTACGGAGTCCACCTGGAAGACAGAGGGGTTACTAGTGGGCTACCGCAGGGTTCAGTACTGGGTCCAGTACTTTTTAATGTCTTTATAAGTGACATTGCAGAGGGACTGGAAGGAAAAGTATGCCTCTTTGCAGATGACACAAAGATCTGCAACAGGGTTGATACACAAGGAGGTGTGGAAAGGATGAGAAGGGACTTGGCAAGGTTGGAGGAATGGTCGGAAGTATGGCAGCTAGGATTCAATGCAAAGAAGTGCAAAATAATGCACCTGGGTAAACAAAAACCCAGGGGAAGACTACACAGCGGGGGAGAGGTAGTAACAAAACCAAAAAAGGAAAGGGACCTGGGGGTAATCATATCAGATGACCTTAAGGTTAGCAAGCAATGTGAGAAGGCAGTAGGGAGAGCTGGGGGTATACTGGGATGCATAGGGAGAGGCATCACCAGCAGAAAACAGGAAGTTGTTTTCCCTCTGTACAGACAGTTGGTGAGATCCCATCTGGAGTACTGCGTCCAGTTCTGGAGACCACATCTCTGCAAGGACATAGACAGGATAGAGGCAGTCCAGAGGAGGGCAGCTAGAATGGTGTAGGGTCTGCAAGAGAAGCCATACGAGAAGAGACTAAAAGAGCTTAATATGTATACCCTTGAGGAAAGGGGGGGGCATGATAGAAATGTTTAAGTACCTCAGTGGAATCAACAAAGTCCAAGAGGGTAGCATCTTTCAGAAAAAGAGACATGCAAGAACAAGAGGACACAATTTAAAGATGGGGGGCAGTTCAGGGGCAATGTGAGGAAGTATTTTTTCACAGAGAGGGTAGTAGATGCATGCAACAGCCTTCCTGAGGAGGTTGTGGGGTCTAAAACTGTGGGAGAATTCAAGAATACATGGGACAGACATACAGTAAGGCAATTCTTGTGGGGGGGGTAGGAAGAACTAGGCTGTTGGTTAACTAGGATCTGCTGCTTATCCTGTAGGTAGGGAAATGGGCAGACTAGGTGGGCCAAGCGGTCCTTATCTGCCATCAAAGTCTATGTTTCTATGTTTCTGAAGGTGGACAAGGCACCTGGCCCAGACAGAGTCCACCCCAGGGTGCTGAGAGAGTTGGCATAGGTATTTGGCAGGGCCACTGGTGAACCTGTTCAATACCTCTCTGAACTTGGGGTGTGTGCCCAGGGACTGGAGGGAAGCACACATGGTACCTCTCCATAAGAGTGGGCCTAAAGATGAACTGGGGAACTTCAGACCGGTGAGCCTTACTGCAATTGTGGGAAAACTGATGGAGGCAATCCCAAATTTCTTGAGGATAACAACCTCCAGGACAGCAGGCAGCATGGGTTTGTCTCAGGTAGATCCTGCCAGATGAACATGGTTGATTTTTATGACTGGATTATGAGGGTACTGGAAAGGGAACATGCAGTGGATGTCCTCTACCTGAATTTCAGAAAGGCCTTTGACTCAGTGCCACACAGTAGGCTGACCTGCAAGTTGAAGCGTCTGGTAGCAGGTAAGAAACTGGTCAGATGGGTTGAGAACAGGCTGCAGAGTAGACAGCAGAAGGTAGTAGTGAGGGGGGGAGACATCTGAACCCAGGGCAGTAACAAGTGTTGTACCACAGGGCTCATTGCTGGGACCAGTTCTGTTTAACATTTTCCTAGCTGACTTTGCAGTAGGGATTAAGAGCAAGATCAGTCTCTTCACAGATGACGCAAAGATTTGAGCCGAGGTAGATGGGGGGAGGGAGCAAAAGTACTTCAGGTGGATTTGGCAAAACTGGAGGAATGGTCTCCCACTTGGCAACTTGGTTTCAATGCCATGAAGTGCAAAGTGATGCATTTAGGAGGCAAGAACTCAGGACACAATTACTGACTGGAGGGTGTCCCGTTAACAAAATCCAAGGAGGATAAGGATCTGGGAGTGCTGGTAACTGGGAAGGTGAACCACTCTGCTCAGTGCAGGAAGGCAGCAGCAAAGGCAAACAGGATGCTAGGTTGCATAGCAAGGGTAATTACTTCCAGGAGTGGGGAGGTTATCTTGCCCCTGTACAGGTCCCTGGTGGAGACCGCACCTAGAGTACTGCATGCAATTCTGGCACCTCTACTTGAAAAGGGACATCACACTACTGGAGTTGGTACAGCGTAGTGCAACAAAAATAATCCTGGGGTTGGGGGACAGACCATATGAGGAGAGACTGAGAGAGCTCAATATGTATACACTGGAGGAAAGAAGGGAGAGAGGGGATATGATTTAGACCTTATAAGTACCTGAAGGGTTTGAACAGAGTAGACACCAGATGTATGATCAGTCTGAAGGGCAGAAGGGTAACCAGAGGACACTCTATGAAATTGGAAAAGGGCAGGTTCAAGAGGGAACAGAAGAGGCACTATTTCACAGAAAGGGAAGTGGCAGAGTGGAACGCTCTGCCAGAGGAAGTCATATCACTGCAGAGTGTTGGGGGCTTCACAAGGGAGTGGGACAGATTTAAGGGAAGGGTACAAACAGGGAGGGGGTGCAAGATGGGAGGGCATATGAGGGAGGGGAGCAGCTGCAGTCTAATGGACTGAAGTGCAGCACATTTGAGCAGACTAGATAGACCGAATGGCCTGTATCTGCTGGCAATTTCATATATTGGTATGTTCATGAATTCGGCTTATAACCTGACAGAGATCCAAAATCCATTAAGGCCTGGAGAACAGCGGGTAGGGACTGGGCTGGATGGATCAGACGGAGCAGACTATCATCTGCATATGTGGAGATTTTAAAAGAAAGAGGTAAAGTAGAAATACCACGAATGTGAGGATGGTGAAGAATATGTCTTGTAAGGGATTCGAGATACAAATTAAAAAGATAAGAAGATGAGAGGCATCCCTAGCATGTGCCTTTACACAAGGAGAAGAGCTTCAATAAAACCCCATTGGAGGTGATCCAGGCTGAAGGACATGAATATAGCAATCTAATCCATTTAATAAATTTGTCCGGGAATCCAATGGCAGAAAGAGTACTGAAAAGAAAGGGCCAGGAAACCTGATCCAGTGCTTTCTTGGCATCCAGGGAAACTAGCACCACTGGTGTGTTGGAATCCCAGGATGTCTAGATTAAATAGAACATTTTCCACATGTGGTCCAAAACAAGAAAACCCCACAATAAAGCCAATTTGTTCATGACCTATTAAGGATTCCCGGATTTTACTAATATGGGAAGTTAAGATTTTAGAGAGGATTTTAGCATCAACATTTAGAAGTGATATACAGTAGGTCTGTAATTACCAATGTCAGAGTGGTCCTTCCCAGGCTTGGGGGAAGTTAAAAGAGTATCATCCATCCTGGATCCAATTGCCTTGATCAGGTGAACGGTTTCATGCTGTTTGAGGCTCGCTACGAGAAGGCAACTGGCTTTCTCACTGTGCATCTTGTATTTAAGTTTGGTTTTAAATAGGGCATGTTCTGACTGTTCTCTATTATGCTCAGCATATTTAGCTCTTTCCTGATTAAGTATGACCCAGTTATGATTGGGAGATGAAAAGTTAATAGTTTTCTCCAGCTGTCATATAGAAAGTAAAATATAATGTAACTGCATTTGTTTGCGGTGCTTCCGGATGGTAGCTAATTGAATAAACTTCCCATGGACCATACATTTGTAGGCATTCTGGGAAGTTTCAGCAGACTGGGCGGTAGATTTATTAAGGGTAAAGGATTTAGTTGTCAACTGCTTCAATCTATTAAGAACCAATCGTCCTTTAAAAGATGATTATTGAGTTTCCAGTATTTATCTGTGTCCATGGAGGGTCGCAAATAAAAAGAGAGAGCAACTGGGGCATGGTCAGAAATGACCTTGATGCAAATTTCACAGTACCAGACCATAAGGATAAAAGAAGAGCTAATGAGAGGATAATCCAATCTGATTGGGTACCATGAGTAGAAGAATAAATTAATCCCTTTCTATAGGATGAAGAACCTTCCATATGTCCACAATGCTTCAGTTATTGAGTAGTTCTTGAAGAGCTTGTTGCGCCACAGAAAGATCTTTATGGGCCACACCTGATCTGGCTAAGGTATCATCCAAAGTAAGATTCCAGTCCCCCATTATTATTTTTGGTAGGGGGGCTGTGAAAGGAAAAAAATGTGCAAAAGGCAAGTGAAGAAGGATGGGGTGTCCATATTTGGCCCTAAATGCAACCCAATAATGTTTCTTGTGTGTCTACTAAGGTACAAAGAGTTATACTATCAAGTGGTGACTTCTCCTGCACTGACATCCCTGACAGCGACAGACACAATGGCGAGTGTCGGCACTGTAGTGTTGGGGATGTCGGCGTATTTTCTTTGGGGGGCTGTGCCTCAAACTTCTCATGTGGGGGGCTCTGCCCCCACACCAACCAGTTTCTATATATGCAACTCTGACTCAGAGTTGTCTCAGGAAGGGGGTGAAACACTGGGAGATGCATCGCCGATGTCACCAGGGATTCTCACAGCGACCCGACACTTTCAGGCAAATTCTGTTACTGTGATGGTCTTCACTGTGGTGGTGTCACTCTACGGTCAGTATAACGGTAAAAAGGATGAGAAAATGCCCTTCATTGTTAGCATACTCTTGTAATACCTAGAAGGGGAAGATCTCCTACCCAATATTAGGGCACTGCCTCTACAGGTACTATGACCAGCGCCGTATGCCTGGCCAATCCATAGTCTATGAAAAAGGAGTACCTCTGCTGTTAAAATATTCATTTCTTGACCCATCGCAAGATCTGACTGGAGAGTAGCAAGATGTTTAAAAATGTACTATCATTTCATTTTTGATTCCCCCTCCCTTAATCTTCAAGTTATACATATTTATTTATTTATTTATTTATTTAGTTATTTAAAATGTGATAACTGGGAAAGGCACACTGAGCAGAGGCTCTTTTCCAGGTACAACCAAGGGGGAGGGATACAAACAAGTAGAGGGAGCCTTACAGTACAAAGAAATTACATTTGAGATGTAAAATACAATTTAGTGGTAAAGGAGTAATGACAAGTTATAAATATGGAATATGCAAATGCAGGGCATGGGCAAATTGCAGTAGCACATAAGCAAGTAGCAGCAAGCTAAAGTACAAAACTAGTAAAGTGCTATAAATAGGGAACATAGAGTAAACTGGATCTAGTTAGGGCAGGGTGGGCTTGCAGGAGTTGTGGAGGTGAGACCAGAGCAAAAGGAGCAGGAGATGGTAAAAAGAGGAATAAGGACAGTGGCCAGTAGTTCACGGTGACAGCTTGAGTAGATGCTTGAGGGAGGGGAGCAAAGGAGTGAGACAAACACAGGGGGAGAAGGTTTGGGAAGCAAAGGAGAGCAGGGGGTAGGGGGAGCCAAGGAGAGAGAGGAGAGAAAGGAGAGATAGGAAGGAAGGGAGTTGAACCAGAATTTAGAGATGAAGGTGAGGTTGTGAGCAAAATGTTGATCATGAAGGGAGGGAAGAGAGAGGGAGGAGTGGAGGACACAGTGATGTTTATGAAAGGAGGAGTTGGAGGCAAAGCAACAGAAGGCATTAAAAAGAGTGTCAAGTCTAGAGAAGAGGGTGACAGGAGCAGAACCAAAGACAGTGCTGATATAGCCATAGACTGGTATGATCCATTTTGTCAGGAAGTCACAACAAAGCTGAAGGGAGAGGCTTTCCTTATTTCTGTATAGCATGCCAAGCTTGGGGTGGAGTTTTTAGTGTATGGTGTCGAAATGGGCCAAGATGTCGAGAGACAGGTCAAGCTATATCCCAAAGTATTTGTAAGTGGGAACCACCTCAAGGGCAGTCCCATCCAAGGTGGTGAACATGGGGAAGGGGGAAGGGAGCCTGGCCAATCTTTGCCTAGTGCAGAAAGTCATAGCCACTGTTTTTTTTTATGTTTACCTTGAGTTGAAGTGCTTAAAACCAGTTCAACACTGCTTGAAAGTCATTCTGCAGAGGGGCCTGGACATCAGAAGAGGAGGGACCTGACAGTTAAGGGACAGTATCATCAGCATACATGTGTATGCATGAGTAGGAGCAGACAGAGGGAAGGTTGTTGATAAAGAGTGAAAAAAGGATAGAGCTGAGTACAGAGTTCTGGGGGACACCAGAGAGGACTGGAGGAGAATGACATTACCCACCTGCACAGTCTGTTGTCTGCCCAAGAGTTAGGAATTAAACCAGTGTACAGTATGGACTGACAACCCTATGGCATGCAGTTTACTGAAGAGAAGGTGATGAGAGACACAATCAAAGGATTTGGCAAGATCTATAAAGATTGCAGAAGTGATATGACCACGTTCCATCCCACATAAAACGAAATCAGTGAATCAGAGTAGAGAGGAGGTAATGGAGTGGGATTCCCGAAAACAATATTGGACAGGGGAGAGGATGTTGAAGGAGGTGAGGAAGTTGTCAAGCCTGGAGCAGACAATAGATTCCTGGAGCTTGGCAAGGGATGGGAGGTATGAGACAGGCTATTAATTCCAGGGGAGGAAGGGTTGCCACCTTTGTGCAGGGGGATGACTTTAGTAAGCTTCCAAGCCAGAGGGATGGTACTGCAGGACAAGGAGAGATTAAGTAGGTGCAAAAGAGAGAGGACGATTAATGGGGTGTAAATTCAGAGGAGTTGGGGTCAAGACCATTCAACCTTGATTTAGCAGGGTTGAGGGGCATCAACAACCTGTAGATTTCCTGGAGAGAGAGACAGGGAAATGTCAAATGAGTCAGTCATATAAACCAACATGAGAAAATCATGAAATGTGGCCTAGGTAACAGGTAATAATAACTTTATTTATAAAGCACCTTTCTAATTGCCAAGGTGCCGTACATAAATAACAGATTAAAACAACAAAAATCATTAAAAAATACAGCTGGATCAAAACAGTTATTTCAATCACTATTCTAAAAATGCAGTTTCCCACAAAAAAGTCTTCAAACCTCTCTTGAAGCCCTCCACAGAAGTGCACTCCCGCAACCAATGGGGTAGAGAGTTCCAAAGGGTGGGGGCCACATACACAAAACCCAGAGCCCAAAGATTTCAAATTCAGCCTTGGAACCTCTAGAAACCCCTCGTCGGCTGAGCAGAGTGATCAATTAGGGTGATAAGGAACCAGAAGTTCTTTCAGATAAACTGAGCCCAGATCGTGTAGAGCTTTGAAAGTCAGCAATGCGACTTTAAAGGTGATCCGCCACCGAATTAGCAGCCAGTGCAGTTTGCGCAGCACCAGAGTAATGTGACAGGATCTACTAGAACCTGTCAAAAGCCGGGCTGCAGCATTCTGCACTAGCTACAGGTGACGGATTTCAACCCCAGAAAGCCCTAGATAAAGGGAGTTGCAATAATCCAAGCGCAAAGACACGAAGGCATGGACTAACGTTGGCAGGTCGGCATATGGAACAAGATGCCGAATCCTGGCAATGTTTCTAAGATGGTAAAGGGAAGTCTTGATGACTGTCGACACCTGCGAATGCAGTGTCAGCCCGTCATCAAGAACTACTATCAGGATCCGCACCCATTCAGAAGTCGAGAGAAACGCCCCCAAGAAAAATTCCGAAAGACGCACCAGCACCCGACACCCCTATCTGTTGACCTAGGTCCACAACCAGTACCTCAGTCTTATCAGAGTTCAACCTCAGCCAGCTAGAATTCATCCACTCCTGGATTTCTTTTAGACAGCTATTAAAGACCGAGAAAGCACCCTCCTGGTCAGGGCCAAAAGAAAGGTAGAGCTGGGTATCATCTGCATAACAGTGAAACCTCAGCCCGTACCTCCTTACAATGTCTCCGATGGGTAGCATATACACCGCAAATAGCATGGGTGACAGTACTGAGCCCTGAGGCACCCCACATGACAAAGCCGCTGAATCCGAGAAAAAAACCCCGGACACAACTCTTTGTGATCTCCCAGTGAGAAATAATGTGAACCATCTTAAGACACTTCCAGATATTCCTCAAAACAGCTTCAGGCATTCTATCAACACCATGTGATATACGGTGTCAAAAGCTGAAGAAAGGTCGAGGAGAACCAAAATGGAACTACTCTTCCGATCTCGAGCCATCAAGAGATCATTGAGCACCCGAACCAGCGCTGTCTCAGTACTATGTCCTTTATGAAAACCGGACTGAAGGGGGTTCATAGACATCATGGATGGTCAAATGGTCTTCCAGTTGTGCAGCCACTACATTCTCAATCACCTTCCCAACAAAGGGAAGGTTAGAGATGGGTCTGTAGTTTTCAAGACAGTCAGGGTCCGCGGTAGCTTTCTTCAAGAGGGGTGTCGCCACTGCCTCTTTCAGGGAGCTGGGAAACTCATCAGATTCCAGGGAGCACCTGACTACCTGCATAAGGACTGGACCAATTATGTTAATACAACCCAAAACTAGGGAGGTTGATCCGGGGTCCAAACTACAGCACGTAGGGCACATGTGCTGGATGATCCTCATGACATCAATGAACTCCAGCTGACTGAAGCAACTCCAGAAAAACCGAGGCACCGTGATCTCACACCGGTTCACGGCAACCCCCATAGAGTGTGATGGCAGCAGCTCAGCCCTAATGTCAGCCACCTTATTTACGAAGAACTGAGCAAGCTCATCGCACTCCAATTGTGAAAAGACTTTCCAAACTTGCAGACAGGCTGGGTTGCACAGTCTGTCCACAGTTCGAAACAGCTGAGCTGGTCCATTCCGAGCAACTGCAATCTCCCCGGACAGGAACTCTGCCTTCTTATGGGTGATTGCAGATTGATAGACCAAATACTGATCCATCAATCTAAGGTGGTCGGCATCAAGGGCGGACTTTTGCCAGCAACGTTCTAAACTTCGCCCCTGTCTCCATATCTCCCTCAACGTCCCATCAAACCAAGGGGACTTGGGGTGAAGGGAGAGGGGGCGAACATGAACTGGAGCAATGAAATCCAGAGCCCCCACAACGGCTGTGTTATAGGCTGACACAAGGGTCTCTGGATCACTACTTGCCAACATGGTGAACGAGAGGTCACACACTGCAGCAATGCCTTGGGGATCTATATCCCTCAAAGGACGGACCTAACCAACTCTGTAGGGGCAGGCCTTCTAGATGGGAAGCAAAAACTAAACCCCACAGTGTAATGATCTGACCACCCGACGGGTTCCACCCCCACATCGGATGCCTTGACCCCTAGAAGGAAGATTAGGTCCAAAGAGTGTCCATATTTATGTGTAGCACAGAAAACCACCTGTGTAAGGCCCAGTGTTGTCATTAACTGGAGGAAGTGTTGACCAAATTGTGAGAGTTCATCCTCGACCCAGGCATTGAAGTCGCCCAGAACCATCAATCTGGGTGACTCGAACACCATATCGACGACGAAATCCATCACTTCCTGAAGGCATCGCTTCTCATCTCCAGGTGGACGCTAAATGAGGGCGATTCGAAAGCCTACACCTGCTACAACTATACACTCAACAGACTCAACCCTCCCCACTAGTACCTCTGTCAGGCTGAGTTCGGTCTTGAAACAGAACGCAACCCCTTCCCCCATGATCCAATCTTGGGCAGTGTAGCACCGAGTACCCGGCTGGAGTCATAGCCTCCAAATTGGGGCCAGAATTATCATCCAACCAGGTCTCAGTAATGCAAGCCAGGTCCACCGTACCAACAAGCTCAGCAATAATTGCGGTCTTGTTTTTAAAGAACCTGGCATTGCGCAACACCGCTCGAGCTGGACGAACCTCATGGGCCGCACAGGCCATCTGCCCACCATAATCGGTGGTGCCCTTGCGTATGGGCACAAGACATGGAGAACCATGATCAGGATGCCATTTCACCCCAGGGCGCCTTCTGGTATTAACCACCCCAATACAATGACCCCCCTCGATTATCCTCCCCTGTTCGGAACCCCACACCCTTCGCCCCCTCCTACACACAATACCCAGCACTCTAAAATGCTGGTAGATCTCGAACTGAAAAGGGGGATAGTAAAAAGGGCAAAGGGCATGAAGAGAGGAAGATGAGTAGCACACAACTGTGGGGGCTGAAGACCAACACATGCTGTAAACTAGACTGCAAAATAAAGATACAATAAACAAAACCTAAAACAAAACTAACAAACTAATAATACCCCTCTAAAAACAAAAAATGGTTTAAAAAAACCCACCCAACTCCCAGGTTAGCTAACATCAATTCAGAGCATAAAATTAGAGCCCTGACACCTCCCCCCCCAGTACAAAATAATCCACAAGACAAATAAACAACAAATAAAGCTTAGGGACTCTCACCCCCTAGCCCAACACATAATATAACAAGAAGCAATTAATAATTTATCCCCCTCCAGTCCTCTCACCACTGGGGAAAGAGGATAGAAAAGCACTCTCACTGCCAAACAGTTAAACCAAATTTAAATAATATAACAGCAAATAAAAAACAAACTTACATTTTTCCAGTCCAAGTATGCAAGAAATAAAACTATAAACCCCCCCCCCCCCGATCTCTCACAAACGGTGAGAGGGAAAATTACAGTCTTCTTCACTGACCAGGAAAGGAACTATAACTTTCAACAAAATAAAAATAAATAAATAAAATACGTGGACACAGGGTCCTTTCACCACCCCATCGTCCAGGCAGAAAAACAAAATAATCCACAAAAAAGGAGGAAGTCAGCAGTCTCTTTTAATCCAGGCCCAGAATTAAATACAGTCGAAACCAGGAACCACCAGAAGTCCAAAGGCTGAATCGGGATACAGTGTTACCAATTGTTGCAGACAGAGAAAGTCCAAGGAAAGTCCAGCCCAGCCGTAGGTTCAGCAAATGGACAATTTTGCACCCTAAGTTCCAAAATTCCATAAAATCAGTGAGATCATCCAATCGGCCCGAAAGTTCCAGAAGAATTCCAGTCTCAAACTTCAGCCCCCCGAATCCCAAGAAAGCCGTCCATCACACTACAGGATCCTGCCAGAAAATCAAGAGATGACTACTTAGATTATACTAGCGACCCACCACCTCGACTCCAGGTTCAATCCGCACTCCAGCTGACTAAATCGGGAGTCTAGGGGAATAGGATCACCGGGCTAGCCCTCCAGCAAGCCCCGCTCCCAACCCCTGAGTGGGACACTAACCCAGGGACACCTCAAGAGACCAGCAGGTCCCAGCTACACAAGAATCAGTTCCTTAATTAGCACAGGTCACTCGATCAGCACTCCAAAGCCAGACACTGCAAGATCCTTTACTAGCTCCACGGTCTTTAAAAATCCCAAAGGTAGTACAAACAAACTCCTTAGTGGACTTGTCCCCAGCAAATTCCTCCTCCTCCTTCTAATCCTGTTTGATGTGTAGCCAGACCACCAGAATACCAGGGAAAGACACACTCAGGGGGTAAAACACTGCCAAGACCCCACACTAAAAGGCAGCCATTGAGCCACAGGGCTGTCTAGCCACAGGACCCCTTGAATTCATACAGCAGTCCAGTACAAAAGACCTAGGAGTGCCCAAAAGATGCTCAATATTAGATAATGTTAAGTGTTGCTAGAATCCCAGCCAAATAATCCAGCCAAGCGACCTCAGCTCACAATACCGGCACAATCAAATAAAACAAAACACCGAAAAACTCAAAAGCCAGAAAACTCAAATGCAATCAGCATTAGCGTTAGTGTTTAAGCACTCAGCAACTAAAACTCACAGCAAAAAAGTGCTTTTTTCTTTTCCCTAAATCAATACCACGGCTCATGATACGGAAAACAGTCAAATCATGAACATTACATGCAGCAGTCCGACGGCTAGCCCAGCGTGCCTGCCATCTTTCAACGTAGGTAATGATAGAGGGAGAAGCACACACCAATGTATAAACAAAGTGTAATAAAACCAAATAGGTCCAAAGCCAGTACATTGCATACATGATCTTAAATGGAGAATAACAATCAAAAAATATAACAACATGAATGAAAATACAAAAACCAAATAGAACTAACATGCAAAAACAAACAACAGTACAAAGACCAATGAACAAAACAAACAGAAAATCCCCATGTTCGCCCCATCCAAAAGTGGAGGGAGGATGTAAGGATAAAACCCCAAGAAGTGGCTCGAGGCCACTGTTGTCTAGAAGGACCGTGATGTCACAGTGGACTTACATTTCCCCTGGCAACCATGCCCCAGCTGAATTAATTTATAACTAAAGACAATGAGCAGCATATAGAGGACAACGGAAGATAAAGCCAGGAGCCCGAGTATAGACAGAGTATAAGAAGAAGAGGAAACCCAAGAAAGCAAAGAACATGAAAGGAAATGAAGAAGGAGAGAAGGATTGCACCCAGCATAAATGATCTCAGAAAGAAGAAGAAGAAAAGAGTGCTATGTAAGGCCAAAAAGGAAGAGGGACTTGGAGGTGGAATGAAGCCAAGGAGAGCAGAACAGGCTGTAAAGGAAACCAATAGATAAAAATTACAAGGCAGTGGGAGTGAAAGGAGAAGAACAAAAGGGAGTGGGAAAAGAAAAAAGTAACAGTCACTAAAAAAGAAAACCTGGAAGCAAGCAGCAGAGTGGAAGAACAATGAGAACTAGGGCAGGGTCAAACAAGCATTTGTCAATGCCGAATGTTGTCGCGCTGGCATTGATTTTGGTAGTGCAGTACGGAAACACATTTTGGGCAGGATGTGAAAAATGACAGCTGTACTGTTGATAAGGAGGTGTAAAAAAATGGCAGTGGTGAAAATGTGGCATGTAAATACTACAAATTTACGAAGTTACAAAGATGCGTGGGAAATGTGCAATGCATGCTTGTAACACAGTCATTTTATGGATTTTTGGCCCCAAATTTTCAACATAGGCACTTTAGCACCTCTGCTCATGTACAGTGTCACTGTCATTTCCTCAAACTGTCCTAAAAAGTGATTTCATACAGTGACCACGCTATTCTGCGCCGGATGTGCAAAAACACATTTTAGGTTGGATGTGTAAAATGACAGCTATATTGTTCATCAAGAGGTGTGGAAAAATGACAATGGCAAAAATCCAGAGTGAAAATATTACAAATGCACAACGGTACAAGTGTGTGTGTAAACTGTGCAATGCACACTTGTAACACAGTCATTTTATGGAGTATCTCGCCAAATTTTCAACATAGGCATTTTAGGACCATGCTATTGTGCGCCAGAAGTGCCAGAAGTGCGGAAATACATTTTGGCCAGGATGTGAAAAATGACAGCTGTACTGTTCACAAGGAGGTGTAGAAAAATGACAATGTTGAAAATCTGGTGTGAAAATATTGTGAATTAGCGAAGTTACGTGCTTGCGTAGCAACTGCGCAATGCACGCTGGTAACACAGTCATTTTATGCAGTATCATCACCAAATTGTCAACATAGGCATTTTAGGACCTCTGCTCATGAACAGTGTCACTGTCATTTTCGTAATCTCCCCTGAACACTGATTTCCCACAGCGACCACACAATTGTGCACCAGAAGTGCGGAAACACATTTCGTCCAGGATGTGAAAAATGACAGCTCTACTGTTCACAAAAAGGTGTAGGAAAATATTGCGAATTCGCAAAGTTATGAGCGTGCATAGCAACTGCGCAACGCATGCTCATAAAACAGTAATTTTTTCAGATTTTTTCCACCAAATTTGCAACATAGGCTTTTTGAGAGCCTGCCTCATGAACACTGCCACTGTCCTTGTGTTAATCCGTCCCGAAAGGTGATTCCACACAGTGACTGCGAAATCACCTTTTGGGACTGATTAACATCATAACAGTGCCAGATTTCATGAGGAGGGGTCCCAAAAAACCCATGTTGAAAATTTGGAGCTAAAATTACAAAAAATGCCCGAGATATGCATCAAAGTTGAAAATACCCTATTTATTCCATTATGCAGCTTACCAGCATTTCCTCAGTTCGTGGTTGGCTTTGAAGAGTGCAGACGTGTTCCAGGTTCCCTGAAGATTGTTGCGCCGAACTCCAGAGGTAAGAATGGGGTGAGGGGGATGTGGGGAGGCAGGGTGCTATGTGGGTGGGTGCGGGTGGTGGGTAGGGAGACTACGAGGGACCATTTTCTGTTTACAGGTGTTAAAAAAAAACATCGCGGACAGTTTTCTTTCTTTACAGGTGTTTTTTTGGGTGGGGATACAGTGCACAATGGGGGATTGGGCACCCCTGTCTGCACATAGCGAGTGGGGGACACTAGCTGAGGGGGATTGGGCACCCCCTCAGCACAGAAGAAGGGGGGGCATCATGCCAATGGGGAGTGGGCTCCCATCGCACATATATGAGGGCAGATCAGCCAACTGGGATTGGTTGGGCACCTTTAAGTCTGCAGTTTTAGTGGCCACTGTGCCGCTTATGTTTGTAGCTGGTGAAGATGAAAGGTCTGCTGCATGTGATGAGCTTTGCTCGCATTGCAGCAGACCTTTTCTTTGATGTGATCACCACATTAGTATGCATGGTGTGGTGCCAGCATGCAGGCTGATTGGGGAATGAGGGACACATCTACTGGTGCGTGCCCCGCATTTGCCCAACAGCAACCGCACCTCCAAATCTCCACTACCACAAGATGTTGTCTGTGCAAGCGCACCAACATAAAAATAGGAAACAAACTTATGTATACCTTAAGAACATCTAGGGAATGGCAGAGTTGCTAAGGAGAGAGCCACAAAGACAAACTATCAGTAAGGGGGAGAGGGAGAGAGAAGAAAAAATAGGGGTGGGAGAGGAGAGGAGGGACAGGGAGTAAAATATCAGTGATATAAGCACCATGCACCAAAGAGTGTTGTTTCTGTGCTCCCACAACAATCGTCTTCTGCCAGAGATGCAATAATATCAGACTAAATAAAGGTTCATCATCATAGCCATGACAACCATGTAAACAAAACAGGGAGTAAAGTTCAGGGAAAAAACTCACCAAAAATTGCAGCCATGGAAAATCTGCCACCAAGAACAGTTCTGCTAAGGAGAGGCATCAGCATTTGTTCAACAAAACTAAGAAGACAAAAACAGTAGAAAGCGAAGACCGTAGAGCTAAGGTTGTATATGATAAGAATTAAAGAAGGCAATAGGAAGGTGAAAACTATGTAGTCCGTCATTATGAGCAAGCACTGTCCAGATCTAATTATAGAGCAGAAGAAAGTCGTGCACACCAATATTGGACAGAGGAATGTCAAACAATTATGATAGTCATCTCTGAACAGTTAAGTTAAGCACTGAATACAAGGAATCCTTTGTGACCAAAAGAAAAATATTGGGGAAGTGCTTAGGGAGCTCCAGACAGGCTTGTTCAGCAGATCAAAATTCCAGGGTGCCAGTTGTGGTAGAAACAAAGTGCCGGGCTGGCTACCACATATAGAATTTGACTTCAGCTTTGTAGAGCTCCTTCTTGATAGTTTTGTAGGCTAGCCGCCATTCTCAGATGTGAAGAGTGTTACTAAATATATAGTAGCACTGACCATTCCACATAACGGGCTGCTTGTCATGGGCTTGGCGCTGGATAAGGATGCTGTCATGGAAATGTAAGCAGCACAGGATAAAAACCCATGGCTTACCAGTCAGAGGAGGTTGAGGCCAAATTGAGTAGTAGGCACGCTCGATGACAAACTGGGAACCATGCCGGGGGGGCGGGGACCTGCAACCTCCTGCAAAAGGCCCTGTAAAAATGCCATTATATCAGCACCTTCAGTTCACTCAGGAATACTGACTATGATAAGATTATTCTTGCGGCTGCATACCTCTTGATAACCCATGTGGGATTCCAATTTAGTGACCCACCTTTTAAGTTCTTGAATTACTTTCTGGTCTCTGGCTTGGGAGTCCTCAATTGAACTTATGCGCACTTCAGCAACTCCGAGACAGTGATGGAAAACTTCTAGAGTCAGTTTAAAGAATTGGAAGTCCTCCACCACGTTAGTAAGGGTAAGTTTAATACTGGCCATCTCTGACAGAAGTAGATATAATTTAGCAGGTTTGGCTTTTTTGCCAGAAGGAGAGTCAGGAGGAGAACGTTTTTCTAGGAGGTCGCAGCCTAGGACATAAGGCTGGAGCATCATTCAGTCCTGATACTTCTGTGTCATCCTGCAGTTCCTTGGCAAAGTTCAATCAAATGTAGTGTACTGTCGGCCCGGTGGTGCTGAGTGTTGAGGCGTTGGACACCACACCTCATGCCATGCTGGCAACCCGTGTTTGGGAATGAGCACAGGTTGCCATTGGTCGACAGGGAAGGAGATGGATTGAGCATCTGATGGACTGCTGTCCATCTCTGGGGGAGTCCAGAGGCCAGTGCATGCCTGGCCTCTAGCAGAGGCTGGGGCTCGACGACATGTATCTGCATGAATGTGGGGCAGGGATGTGGCGGACACTTGATGTGGGCATGCACAGGAGCATGCACAAATCCCGTCGCTGGCATCCTTGCACGCCGCATTCTCACAAGGGGAAAAAAAGGAAACAGTGGCTCCAGGTCACGTGGCTTGATGGCTGTCTGCTGGCATGCACTGTCTCCTTGGGCACCACCTGATCTGGATCCATGCTAGATGGGGGATTGGGGGTCCCTCACCTCCCTGCCATGTGGTGTAAGCTGTGGGCGACTACAAGGTGGTAGCCCATGAGGAGATCGGAGAGGGTGAATGGCAGCCGGAGGAAGAGAGCTAACTGGGGCCACATCAGGAAAAAAGTAAAACAAAAAAATAACCGGGTGTCCTGAACATGAGGGAAGGCTCAACTGGTGATGTTTTTGAAAGCTGAAACTGTAAAATTATAAACATGTGTTGTTTATCAGCTAGGGCCGTGGAGCTGAGAAACTTGTGACTGATCGGCCCAAGCGTATCACGAGACTCATGTTATAATAATTTATTTATGGCAGCATATTTGTATGAGTTATTTGTGAGCACTTTTTTTTATTTTCAGAAACTTACAAAGACAACCAATCTCGAATATCATGTGTCTGGATTAATATGAGGTTTACTCAATAGGAAGAGATACTGTTTTGTTTTGTCTAACCAGAGATAAGGGTAGTATTGTCTTAATGGTGATTTTCCTATATTTCACAATGATGTATTATGGGGAACTTTCAATAGTGGTATGACTTAAATGCGTTTTATGTTAATACATTTAGAATGTATGTAGATTTACAGAGAATTAGTAATGCATATATACATGTTGCTCTAAGATGGATTTCTGCAAAAGGGAGCTTTTAGAAATTGCCATAGATAAATAAATAAATACTGATGGAGTGTTGAAATATATAAAAATGAATACTAAGTAATTATTATTATAATTATTGTAGTTCTGATGAAGAAGACATTCTCCTCAAAATTCTGGTTAGACTTGTTGGTTAGTGCAATACTGGCTCCTTACACAGAAACATAGAATTTGATGGCAGATAAGGACTGCTTGGCCCACCCAGTCTGACCATTTCCCTACTTAATGGATAAGCCACAGATCCTAGCTAACCAACAGCCTACTTCTTCCTACCTCCACCGCTTAGAACTGCCTTATGCCTGTCCCATGTATTCTTGAATTCCACCACTGTTTTTCACTCCACAACCTCCTCAGGAAGGGTGTTCCATGCATCCACAACCCTCTCCATGAAAAAATACTTCCTCACATTACCTCTGAGCCGTTCCCCTTCCAGCTTCAAATTGTGCCTCCTTGTTCTTGTACACCTCTTTTTCTGAAAGATGCTACCCTCTTGGACTTTGTTGATTCCCTTGAGGTACTTGAAAGTTTCTATCGTGTCCCCCCTCTCCCTCCTTTCCTCGAGGCTATACACATTAAGTTCCTTAAGTCTGTCTTGATATACCTTCTGGTGCAGACCCAGCACCATTTTAGTTGCCCTCCTATGGACTGCCTCCATCCTGCCTATGTCTGCGGAGATTGTGTCTCCAGAACTGCATGCAGTACTCAAAATGGGGTCTCGCCAGCTGTCAGTACAGAGGGATAACAACTTCCTGTTTTCTACTGGTGATGTCTCTCCCTATGCATTACAGTATCCTCCCAGCCCTCCTTATTGACCTCTTACATTGTTTGCTCACCTTTAGGTCATCTGATATGACTACCCGCAGGTCCCTTTCCATTTTTGTTGTTGTTAGTATCTCACCTTCCATTGTGTACTCTTTCCCTGGGTTTTTGTTTCCCAGGTGCATTATTTTGCACTTCTTTGTATTGACTCTAAGCTGCCATACATTTGACCATTCCTCCAGCCTTGCCAAGTCCCTTCTCATCCTTTCCACCCCACCTTGTGTATCAACTCTGTTGCAGATCTTTGTGTCGTCTGCAAAGAGATATACTTTTCCTTCCAATCCCTCTGCAATGTCGCTTATAAAGACATTAAAGAGGACTGGTCCTAGTACTGAACCCTGCGGTACCCCACTAGTAACCCCTCTTTCTTCAGAGTGGACTCCGTTTACTATTACCCTCTGTGTCCTGTTCTCCAGCCAACTGTTTACATTGGCTACAATCTTGGGACCCACTCCCAAGCTGGCGAACTTGTATATTAATCTTTTGTGTGGGACTGTGTCAAATGACTTGCTAAAGTCTAAGTAGGCCATGTCCACAGCTCCTCCCTGATCTACAACTTTGGTCACCCAGTCAAAGAAATCTATTAGATTCGTCTGACATGACCTTCCCACTGTGAATCCATGCTGCCTTGGGTCCTGTGCTCCTCTGGCCTCTAGGTATTCAACAATTCTTTCCTTCAGAGGAAATTCCATCATTTTCCCAATCATTGAGGTTAAACTAACAGGTCTGTAGTTTCCTACTTCTGCCTTGCTCCCACTCATGTGAAATGAAATAACATCCGCCCTCCTCCAGTCCTCAGGTACCACCCCATCCTCCCATGATTTATCAAAGAGGGTAGTCAGTGGTGTCACTAGTTCCACCTTAGTTCTTTTAGAATTCTGGAATGAATCCCATCAGGCCCCATTGCTTTGTCACCTTCAGTGGGCAATAAACTTAACTGAATGAAATAACCTGGTGAGTGAGTCTGTTTCCAATTGGTGTTCTGTACAGTATATTTAATGAACTGTTTCACCCTGTTCTCCATAAGGAACTATTGCGGGGAGGGGGGTGAACAACAAGAAAAGGTGCTTTCCATTCTCATATCACTGGGTGTACTGATTAACTGTGCTTACCATGCCATGTGACTGACAGTCAGGCCTGCCACTTACTCTAAGGGACCTATGAACTTGTCATGCACTAACTAGATGCAGTTGTCCAAAGCCACCTTCATAGGACCAAAGTAAAGTTAAAAAAAAGTGATGCCATGCTTTACCCTTGCACACAGACACAACAGGTATCAGGGTCAAAGGCACTGAACACTGTGCCTATGATCAGGGAGCCAATCACAAGGGTAGGAGCCCTGAAGTCCTAACAGACACACCAAAAAGGGAAATCTGGCTGTAAGTACAAGCAGAAAAGCTTTAAAATTGCTTTCCCAATGAGTGGTCTTTCTTATTGCATCAGCTCACCCCTCAGAAGGACTGAATCAGTTAGGGCCTGTGTCAGTCTCCTGGGAGTCAGCTGCAATAGCAGATGGGATAAGATCTCTTCTGGGTAATCTGGTAAAGAAGCCACCTGGTGGGCATGAAAGTGGATATGGGATATGGGGGTGGACCAAAGATGGTCCATCATTAAGGAAGGAATACTGATTGCCACAGATGAGTGCGTTTAGCTCAGGGGTAAGAACACAAGGGCTAAAGTGCCCAGCTGGTTTGGTATCCTGTGATGTGGGCTAGCTGCAAGTGGGTGCCTACCAAAATGGTGACCCACCTGCAGTACAGGAAGGATGGGATGAGGATGTGAGGAAGGCGACAGGATGGGAGAGACTCATGCATATTACGACTGGACGACACTATATGTATACGTGCACGGGGGAAGTGAGCATGACAGAAGGGAGGGTTGGCCTGGTGTGGTTGGAGTGGGGCTGCTGAGCTGGCCCTACAGCATGGTCAGTGGGTGGCAGCCTAAAGCTGTGAGGGTCCTGAGTTCGGGTCTGGGCATGTCTACACTTTTATGCGCCAGGCCCAAAAAATTTTTCCCCCAGAATTTGCACCCACCCCAGATCTGCTTCCTCTAAAGTTAAGAATCCTTTAGTAGGGGGGTGCAGGGGGGGAAGCCCCCCACAGAAACATTGAAATTCTAAGTCCTTGGCATCATTTTCCTGTGCGCCGGGGATGTACAACTCCAAAATTGATTTTCGGCAATGTACCCTCGCCATAATGACAGTCGCATTTTGGCATTCGCCATAATGACATGGAACCACTGGTTCAGTTCTGGGGTTGCCCAGGCTGTAAGGGAAAAGAGGTTGGCCTATAGAAAATTCAGGAAGACCAAAAGAGGGGTGGATAGGAAAAATTACATAAGGTTGGCTAGTGAGGCAAGTAAGGAAGTCAGTGAGCAAAAGCACAGAAGGAGCTACAGATAGTTGAAGGAATTAAGAAGGAGGAGAAGGCTTTCATTTGCCGTATAAGTGAGAAAAGGAACAAGAAGGAAAGGATTGTTAGGCTTAAGAAAGGGATGGAGGGTGGAGGATAATTGGGGAAAAGCAGAGATACTAATTGAATACTTCTGTTCTGTCTTCACCAGGGAGAAGGATGGACCAGTGCCTTCAGGAGGGAAAAGAGGAGCAGGGACAGAGGGGAACACAGATGTAGTGATAGAGAAGGTTAGAGTTAGGGAGGGGCTGCTGGCATTGAAGGTGGACAAATCACCAGGCCCTGACAGAGTACATCCAAGGGTACTAACAGAACTGGCTGAAGAGCTGGCAGGGCTACTGGCAGACCTATTTAATAGTTCACTAGAGTCAGGCATGATACCGCAGGACTGGAGAACAGCATATGTAGTGCCCCTCCACACAGGTGGTCCCAATGATAACCCAGGGAATTACAGACCAGTCAGTCTGACCTCCATTGTGGGCAAGCTCATGGAGACCATACTAAGGGAAAGGTTGGTGGAAAATAGAGGAGCATGATCTCCAGGATGCGAGGCAGCATGGGTTCATGGGGGGGATTGTGTCAAACAAATCGGATTGACTTCTTTGACTGTGTCACCAAGACAGTAGACAGGGGCCAAGTGGTAGACATCCTCTATCTTGATTTTAGCAAGGCCTTTGACTCTGTGATCCACAAAAGATTGATCAGGACGTTGGTGAATGTTGGGGAAAAGATGACCAGATGGGTGGAAAACTGGTTAAGGGACAAAACCCAGAGCGTGGTTTTGGGGGAAGAGTTATCTGGTACCAGAGTGGTAACCAGTGGGGTCCCACAGGACTTTTTGATGAGGCCAGTGTTGTTCAATATCTTCATCAATGACATTGGGGGTGGCATTAAGGGCAAAATGTGCCTATTCACAGATGATACCAAGCTCTACGGGAGAGTGGACACAGCTGAAGGGATACAGGACCTACAGGAAGATATGAAAAAGCTGAAGAGGTGGTCCAGGATCTGGCAGCTTGGCTTCAATGCCAAGTAAATGCAAAGTTATGCATACTGGAGCCAAGAATCCCTAGAGAGAGTACTACCTGGGTTAAGTCCGAGTATCTGCTTCAGAGGAGGAGAAGGACCTGGGAGTGATAATCACTAGTGACCTGAAGCACGCCATGCAATGCAAGAAAGCAGCAGCAAAGGCAAACAAGATGCTGGGATGCATATCTAGGGGGATCAGTAGTAGGAAAGAGGAGGTTATACTACCTTTGTACTGGTCACTGGTAAGGCCATATCTAGAGTATGGAGTTCAGTACTGGGGCCCACACCTCAGAAAGGACATTAAATGACTGGAGACGGTCCAGAGGAGGGCTACAAAGATGATAGTGGATCAGTAGCATAAGGCATACAAGGAGAGGTTGAGGGCACCTAACGTACTCCCTGGAAGACAGGAGAGAGAGAAGGGGCATAATTGGGAGCTTTAAGTACTTGAAAGGGATAAATAAGATTGATAAGTAGAGTCTCTTTAAGCTGAGTGGCAATAATAACACTAGGGGTCACAGTCTTAAGCTGGAGGGTGGGAGGTTTTGGAGGGAGGTCAGGAAGCACTTCTTCACCGAGAGGGTAGTGGACACTTGAAATGCACTGCTGGAAGAGGTAATCTCATTGAAGACAGTGGACAGCTTTAAGAGAGGCTGGGATAGGCATAGAAGGAAAGTAAAGATCACGGGTAGAGAGGATGAGTGGAGTGGGGAGGGAGGGCAGAGACATTAGCTCAAGTTGTGGACCCTGCAATACAAGCAGACTTGATAGACCAAATGGCCTTCTTCTGCTGGCTTCTTTGAATGTATGTTCATATATTGGTAAAGGAAAAGATCAGTTCCTGAAATGACTTGCAGCTCAGTATACAGGCCAGTATGGTTTGAAGACTTGAGCAAATGCCCTATCAGCATTGTTCTGTAATGAAGCCTTCTGTTATAGCCCCATTACTTCAGGCACACACCTGAAAAAGAGTGTTCCTGCCAAAGCTGAAGCTGGTTTGTTGAGCAGATCCAGAATGCATATCAGAAAACAATAGCCCCCAAGTCTGTCATCTAAGAAGTCCCAATGTGGGGTGGAAGAGGAAAAAAAAGTGCATTCCAAAAGTTGAAGACAGCAAAGCCCTCATGTGGTGAAGGCCAGTGAGGCTGACCTCAGCTTCATGGCTTAGTCCATCATATTATGGAGGTGCAGCAGTAACCACTCTGCCACCATAATCCAGTTCCTATATCTGATGGCTGCATACCACAGTGAATGGCCTTTAGCATTCCTGATGTCTGTCAAAACATATTAGTTTGCAGAACTGTGCGTAATTTATTAGGACTGCAACTGTTTCTTGAATTCTGTTAGGTTGCTAGGGTGTTAGGCATTGGCTGTACAGAACTGTGATTGGAAGACAGCCCAGGCTAAAGTACTGCATGTACTGTAGGCCATCTGGCCTGGAATAACAATTTGTATGTCGCTGATTATTCTTTGAATCCACCTAAAGGTTTATTTCCACCATCTACCCAGCATCAGACTGTAATTTGTTATTGTCATAGCTGCATGGCACCACTACAATTAAAGGGAGATCCCAGGAACTGTGGGATTTACTGGTCCACCAATTTAGTGAAGGACTGTGTGGGACTACTGTGGAGAGTTCTGAGGGGACTGTATATTGTCATACTGTTTATTTTGACTATTTAACCTATACACTTCCTTCGCTAATGACATTTTCCCATTTTCCCACAATAAACCTATCAGTTTGATACACTATTTCTCATGTACCATTGCTTTATATACTTGTGTGCTTTGTATATTGCATAGTGGACTTGCTGGTTATTGTCATCATTAGTTTCCTTGGCAACATCATCCTTCATGCATACGTACTGCAGAGGGCTTCCCCAGGTGATGGCTGTGCATCAACTCAAATCCTCAACCAGACTGACACTGGATCCAGGGCCATCTGTATGAAGGTCTAAAGCCAAAGCTCCCCAATCCACAAAATGGCTTCACCACATGTCTAACAGGCTAGGATTACAAACATACTGTATACAGATTTGATTGAACAATTGTAGGGTCAGAAATGTATTAAAGTTATATTTGACACATGCAGTAGATGTTGAATTCATTTTATTTATATGAATGTCTGTGTTGCCTTTGTGTCTATGCTACTGTCATTTATCTGCTAACCTGAACATGCAGGAAATGAGATTGTAGACATTGGGCAATGTACCTGTCTTGGGCATAAGTATTGTAATAAATCAAAACACATTTATTAAGGAAAAAGGTCAGGGAATTTGACAGATCAAAAATCCCTGTGTATATAAATCTGCCAGAGTTGTTTGAGTTCTAAAGCAATAAAACATATCATGGGCATGCCTATTCAGAGGGGATTTCAGGATTTTTATAATTTTGGGCTATCAAATTATTATGAAGGCTTCTAATGTACCAAGATGGCCTTCTGACATCTGGTCCCCACAAGAAAAATGAGTTAATCTCTGCCTCAATAGGTTATGTTTTGACAATGGATTGAAGATACATGCCACGGAACTGGTATTTAAAAGTATTCTGATTAAAGAATTGGTATAAAATATATATGTCTATTTATGTAGAATTGTATTAATGATTTATAAAAATACTAGTGGCTTGTTTACAATAAAGGATATTTACTAACATAAAGGTTGCAGCTACTTGTTATTTTGTAAGAAACCAGTACAAAATCCTAAAACTTCAGTGAAGGGGCAAATATAGCTTCACACCATCAAAATGGACTGCTCAGCCCTTAGTACCTGTCATTTCTATTGGAAGGCAATTCAACTTATTCAGTCTCTATTACACTGAGCTATGGCATTTGCTCATGTAAGGAGACTCTACAAACAAACACTAAGCAAATAGGTAAGATAAAACCAAACAACAGAAGAATAAGTGAAATAACATATTCAGGATTATCAGGAGACTGACACCACCACCCCTCCTCAACAAACAACACTCTGAATGTTAATACAGTATCTAAGGTATATATGTATACTATTTATATGTACAACAGCTGTTCAGTAAAATTTCACCAGATAAGTAAGCAATAAGACATAACAGGGTGTGGACTGTGTACTGCCTTAATGGCACATCCCAGGGCTTGACACAAGAGACGCTTGTGCTGAATGCATTCGACCCCTCACTTAACCCCTGAAAGTGCAGTAATACAGTACAGCCTACACTCTGGAGTGTCTCAAAGTGCTTATGAAATCAATACAAAACAAAAATAAGTATATAAAAAAATGAGACAAAATACTGCAATTTAAAAATTAAAACTGAACAATCGATTTAAAATATTTTGTGTCTGCTACATTAAAGACCTCTTACTGTATGTATGTATGCCTCCACTGAGCAGAATCATTCAGGGGTTCCTCGCATGCACTTAAAAAAATTCAGGAACAGTTGCTGCAAATCTCCCACCCCCCAACTGTGGGACTCCCTTCCTCGGTTTTTGCACTCTATCTCCTCTGTGGAGGTCTTTCGAAAGGCACTGAAAACTCACCCTTTCTTTGTGGCATTCTTTGACCCATAATGATTTAAGTTATGTTTACTTAGTCTGTCTCTCCTGTTCTGTGTTTTATACTATAAATACACTTTAGTTTGTCCTTCATTACTGTTTTGCCCTTGAGCCTATGGTATAAGGCCCTATAGAAATAACAAACTGAGTGATTGATTGATAACAACATTCCTTAAACTACTGGGATGGACAAAACAAAATAAATGCAACTAACCCAGTGCTGCAATTTCAAACTGGTGGAGGGTAAAACAACAGAATTTCTCTTTTTTTATTTCTAAAGCTTGATACATTCAACCTTTATAGAGAAAGAACACCTCACCAGACTGGATGACATTTCTGCAGCTTTGGGAATTGGACTGTAGGTGATAGTGGACTGCTGCCAGAGGAGACTGCAGTTTTAGGAGTGTTTTTATTATTTTCCTTGAGGGCTAAGATGAAGTTCCACTCAGTCTACTGTGGATGGTGACCAATAAAATCGCGATAAGTCTACGAATGATGACCAGTTACAGACAGATGTACCTTACTTGGAGTCTTGCATCTGACAGGAGCTGCTTTGCTTTTGGTGTATCATCTGGATAAAGAAAATTTCCTCTCTGAACCTGTGCTTCATGCCAGATAGGTAATGCCCTGGGCCTTTTTGTATATCACACAGGTTGCTGTGCATGTATAATACTACAGTTTCTGGAAGTATTTCTGAAGGTACTTTTGAAATACTGTACAATAGGATACAGAGTTTATTTTTTATTTTATTTATTTGGCAATTCGGATACAACCTTTGAGTATATACTCTTTTACAAGGGTTTCACGTCAGGATGTAAAACAGCAGAGACATAAAAACTTGACAGTTAGCACAAAATATAACATTTCTATGTAATACAGAATATAGGTAAATAATACATTTGAGTAACCTAGACAACTGAAATTAAACAGCAAGAAGAGATTCCCAATTAGCAACATATAGCATAGTTGCCCCAGGGGGGGCCTGTCAAGGTAGAGTATCAGAAAGGGTAGGAGAAAGAAAGTGGGGAGAGTGCAAATGAGGGGCAGATTAGAGAGAGAGAGAGAGAGAGAGAGAGAGAGAGAGACTGAAAGGGATTGGGAGAGCTAGAATATTTAGGGGGAGAGTGGGTAGAAAGGAGAAGTGTTGGGGGTTACGGAGGGTTAGGAGTTGGAGGGAGTTTGGGAGGAGGGGTCCAGGGTAGGTAAAACAGTAGGGAAGCTCAGACAGACAATGGGGGGGGTATACGGGTTGAGGTTAAGGGAGTCAGAGGTGTTTAAGAGCAGGTATCCAGGTTGAAGATATGGATTCAGGTAAGGCAGTCACATGCATCTGAGTTCAGCAGGTATTGCTTCAGCTCTTTTTTTAAAGGACCAAACATTTGTTGTATTAAGAGCTGCAGCAGGGATCTCATTTAGCCATAGTGGAGCTTGGCACATGAAGGATCTTTGTCCTAGGGAAGTTCTATGAAGTGGAACACCAAGCTGTGTTGTCACTGTTCTTTATGTGTTGTATTTGGAGCTTCCTTCCTTTACCAGGTGTGCAATGCAGGTAGGGGTTAGGGATAGCATGGCCTTTCTACTTAGCAGGCAAGTTTGGTATCTGATTCTGGATTGCCTCGGTAGTATGGAGGCCAGACCATACAAGGTACAAGTGTGTGTGAAGCAATCAGCATTTAGCAATAGTCTGCAAGCCTTGTTAAGGACAGTGGCAATCGTTTTGAGGGCCATATCAGTGGCAGCGCCATAGACCACCAGTCCGTAGTCAACCAGGGAGAGGACAGAGCTGGAGACTGACAGCCAGAGAGCTTCAGCAGTTAGGCTTTTCTTGTGCCTAAACAGGATCCCTAATTTAGTGTTCACAGCTTTCACCACCATGTCATTGTGCTGAACATACGAGAGGGTATCATCCACAATGACACTCAGGTACTTGAAGGAGTGAACCTGTTCCAGTGGGGCAGTCAGGTGAGTTGTGATTGTTAGTTCTGGGCATCTCCTTTTTAGTTGGGGGCTAGACAGGAGCATTGTCTGGTTTTTTTTGTAGTTTAGTAGCAATCTTTGGGAGTAGAACCAGGTCTCCAGTTGCTGGAAGGATGATTGTAGCTCAGCCTGTAGGTGCTCTATACGAGAGCGACAGCTAAGTAGGACAGTATCATCGGTGTATAGAATGACTTTGCTAGCGCAGGCATCGGGTAGGTCATTCAGGAACATGCTGAAGAGCAGTGGGCCCAGGATAGACCCTTGAGGCACCCCTTGTGAGACTTCCTTGGATGCAGATATGGAGTAACCTATCTTGACCCTTTGAGACTGGGAGGTTAGGTAGTCCTGGAACCATAGAGTGGCATTTGGGGAAACACCAAGGGCATGCAGTGGAGACAAGAGGAGTGGGTGGCAGACTGTGTCGAATGCCTTTGTTAGGTCAATGAAGATGGAGCCAATCAGTTTTCCCTCATCCAATGCCTTATGGACATACTCAGTAACATCCACCAGTGCAGTGTCCGTGCTGTGGAGTTTCCTAAAGCCATGCTGCTGGGGACATTGCAGCTGGTATTTGTGAATATAGTCAGTAATCTGGTCTGCCACAATTCTTTCCAGTGCTTTAGAGAGTGGGGAGAGGAAAGAGATGGTCCTGTAGTTTGCGTTCAGTGACCTATCATCTCACTTATGCACTGAGGTCACCAATGCTTGCTTCCAAGGAGAAGAGAATTTGGCAAGCTGGAAGGATTTATTGAAAATCATAGTAATGGAAGTGATGACTTCATTGATTGCCAGCGCCAGCAGTTTCATGTCAATGTTGTCAGACCCCATTCTGGTTTTCCCCAGGATCTTTTTAACGTAACCCAGTGCTTCTTTGACAGTGACTCTCTTGAAGTAAAATTGAGGGTGCGAGTTAATGTCTGGTGGGTGCCTATTATCAGCTTTGATAGGCTTGAGGTATTCAGCCAGTAGAACAGAGCTAAGATCTGTGAAGGTGGAGTTGAACTCTTCGACAATGGTATGGGGGTCCATGGTATTTGTGCTCAAGAGTGTTCAAGAACTGCATACATAAACTCCTGAACTGTTGTTTATTATTCTCTAAATGATGTGCGTGGTTTCTTGTGTGCTCATTATACACTGGTAGCCATAAATACTGTAAATCCCAGTATGTCTATTCATAAAGTGTACAGCTGTATACTGCATATACAGTATTTAGATGTATAATATCAGAATTTAGCACTTACGATCGAGTTACTGCTCCCCCGCTACTCGAAAAGCCTCGTGAGCTGAACTGTTTTAATTTAACACAAATCTAGTTTTGAGAGTTGTTTGACTTAAGAAACCTAAAGAGTGCCAGCCTTACTTCAAATTATTATAGCAGGTCAATATGAAAAACACACTGGGATGTGGTTCATCAAGAGTTACTTTGTCATTGGCAGCAATGTTTGCCCACACAGGAGTCTAGAATCTGAAAACTAAACTCTCCCATTTAAACTTGGTTAAGATCAAACAGAAAACATGTTTTTTTAAGGAAAAGCAGGCCCATTTTGGGCAATAGCGACTCGAGGAGTGTGTAATTATGATTTTATTGATTAGTCATTTTGTACGCACCCTTGTAAACTAAAATTTTTCTAAGGGGGCCCTGGTTTGAGCATGTTAGAATCTGTGATATAGATATAGATATAGATATAGATATAGATATAGATATAGATATAGATATAGATATAGATGCAAATACAGATTCAGATACAGAAACAATAAAGATACAGATACAGATACGTATATTTCATCTGAGAGAATTATGGGAAAACAAATTCTAAAAACCTTTTCAGACCTAGTCTTAGTCTTCCCATCTATGTTGAGGGGCTATACTAGTAGTCAAAATCTGGGGAACATACTCAGAGTAGCAGCACTGAAATGTATTATCATAAACTGGTTATCCCCCACACCACTCTCACTACAGCAGTGGAGACAAAAAGTTCAAGGCATAGATGGAATGGATTATAAGTGACCACAGACTACAAAGGGTGAAATTCCTTGAGATCTGGAATCCTTGGTACGGATTCCTAATACCCCTGGAGGCCCCAGATGAGGAAGTCTCTTCAGATTGAGGGTCTGAATGAATTCTATTTGATCCCAAAGAGTCATGGGATTATGGAAGTGGCAAGCTTAGGCACTGGAAATCAAATCTGAGAGACTGCATTAATTTCTCTCTATACCCTTATAGGACACTTACTGCATGGGACATCTGAGATCCTACACAACTAATAGGCTTTAAAACTTGACTGGAATATAAGGTAAATGTATTTATTTTTTTTTTTGGGGGGGGAGGAATTGGAGAGGCATGCTAGTTAACTATTAAAAGTTAAAGTTTACTGTTAGATGGTTGAAAAGCTATAAAGCCTTTTAATACAAATTATCATATGTGCAACATTTAGGAACATATTGTAACCCAAGTCCATTTGAAACATCTGCATGAACGCTGAATTTGATTTCTTTTTGTCTCTGTATGTTTTCCTTTTTACTCAATAAAAGCATATGAAGTAAAAACAAGCATTTGTCAATGCCGAACGTTCGCTTGCAGGTATTTGCAGTGGTGAGTGGCATGTATGGTGCTTTACCCTAATGCCCTGTGTGATTGCTGGTATTTGCACAATAAATTGACAGCATGACCTTTTTGTTACCCCCATTGTGCGCTACATAGGCGGAAACACGTTTTGGGCAGGATGTGAAAAATGACAGCTGTACTGCTCATAAGGAAGTGTGGTAAAATGGCAATGTTGAAAATCTGGAGTGGAAATATTGAAAATTCATAAAGCTAGGAGCGTGCATGGAACTGTGCAATGCACGCTCATAAAGAGAGTCATTGTTAGAATTTTTTCACCAAATTGTCAACATTGGCATTTTAAAACCTCTGCTAATGAACAGTGTCACTGTGATTGTCTTACTGTGTGCCATACATTGATTTTGCACACCGAGTGCGCCATTGTGCACTACATGGGCGGAAATACGTCTTCGGCAGGATGTGAAAAATGACAGCTGTACTGCTCATTAGGAGGTGTGGTAAAATGGCAATGTTGAAAATGTGGAGTGAAAATATTGAAAATTCGCAGACTTACGAGCGTGCATAGGAACTGCACAATGAACACTCGTAGAACAGTCATTTCTAGGAATTTTGTCACCAAATTTTCAGCACAGCCATTTTAAGACCTCTGCTCATGAACAGTGTCACTGTGATTTTCTTAATGTGTCCCATACATTAAGTTCGCACACGGACTGTGCCTTTGTGTGCTACATGGGTGGAAACACGTTTTGGGCAGGATGTGAAAAATGACAGCTGTACTGCTCATGAGGAGGTGTGGTAAAATGCCAATGTTGAAAATCTGGAGTGGAAATATTGCAATTCGCAAACCTACGAGCATCGTGGGAAATTAACAACACTGCGCTAAATAAACAGTCATTTTAGATTTTTCACCAAATTTTCAACATTGCCATTTTAAACCTCTGCTAATGAACAGTGTCACTGTGATTTTCTTAATGTTCCCATACACTGAGTTCGCACACCAACTGTGCCATTGTGCGCTACATGGGGAAACACATTTTGGGCAAAGATGTGAAAATGACGCTGCAGTGCTCATAAGGAGGTATGGTAAAATGGCAATGTTGAAAATCTGGAGTGAAAATATTGAAAATTTGCAGAACCTACGAGCGTGTGTAGGAACCGCGCAACACACGCCGTAAACAGTTATTTTAGGAATGTGTTCACGAATTTTCAACATTGCCATTTTAAGACCTCTGCTAATGAACAGTGTCACTGTGATTTTCTTAATGTGTCCCATACATTGAGTTCACATACTACCGTATGTCGCCATTTGAACAGTGTCACTGTGATTTTCTTAATGTGTCCCATACATTGAGTTCACACACAGACTGTGCCATTGTGCGCTACATGGGCGGAAACACGTTTTGGGCAAGATGTGAAAAATGACAGCTGTACTGCTCATGAGGAGGTGTGGTAAAATGGCAATGTTGAAAATCTGGAGTGAAAATATTGAAAATTCACAAACTTACGAGCGTGCATAGGAACTGCGCAATGCAGACTCATAAAACAGTCATTTTTAGGAATTTTTTCACCAAATTTTCAACATCAGCCATTTTAAGACCTCTGCTCATGAACAGTGTCACTGTGATTTTCTTAATGTGTCCCATACATTGAGTTCGCACACTGACTGTGCCATTGTGCGCTACATGGGCGGAAACACGTTTTGGGCAGGATGTGAAAAATGACAGCTGTACTGCTCATGAGGAGGTGTGGTAAAATGGCAATGTTGAAAATCTGGAGTGGAAATATTGAAAATTCGCGAACTACGAGCATGCGTGGGAACTGTGCAACACCTCGTAAAAACAGTCATTTTAGGAATTTTTCACCAAATTTTCAACATTGCCATTTTAAAACCTCTGCTAATGAACAGTGTCACTGTGATTTTCTTAATGTGTCCCATACATTGAGTTCGCACACCAACTGTGCCATTGTGCGCTACATGGGCGGAAACACATTTTGGGCAGATGAAAAATGACAGCTGCAGTGCTCATAAGAGGTATGGTAAAATGGCAATGTTGAAAATCTGGAGTGAAAATATTGAAAATTTGCAAACTTACGAGTGCGTAGGAACTGTGCAATGCACGCTCGTAAAACAGTCATTTTTAGGAATTTTTTCACCAAATTTTCAACATAGCCATTTTAAGACCTCTGCTAATGAACAGTGTCACTGTGATTTTCTTAATGTGTGCCATACATTGATTTTGCACACCGACTGCGCCATTGTGCACTACATGGGCGGAAATACGTTTTGGGCAGGATGTGAAAAATGACAGCTGTACTGCTCATAAGGAGGTGTGGTAAAATGGCAATGTTGAAAATGTGGAGTGAAAATATTGAAAATTCGCAGACTTACTAGCGTGCATAGGAACTGCGCAATGAACACTCGTAAAACAGTCATTTCTAGGAATTTTGTCACCAAATTTTCAACACAGCCATTTTAAGACCTCTGCTCATGAACAGTGTCACTGTGATTTTCTTAATGTGTCCCATACATTGAGTTCGCACACCGACTGCGCCATTGTGCGCTACATGGGCGGAAACACGTTTTGGGCAGGATGTGAAAAATAACAGCTTTACTGCTCATGAGGAGGTGTGGGAAAATGCCAATGTTGAAAATCTGGAGTGGAAATATTGAATTACAAAACCCACGAGGCATGCGTGGAAGTGTGCAACACACTACAGTAAAACAGTCATTTTAGGAATTTTTCACCAAATTTTCAACATTGCCATTTTAAAACCTCTGCTAATGAACAGTGTCACTGTGATTTTCTTAATGTGTCCCATACACTGAGTTCGCACACCAACTGTGCCATTGTACGCTACATGGGCGGAAACACATTTTGGGCAAGATGTGAAAAATGACAGCTGCAGTGCTCATAAGGAGGTATGGTAAAATGGCAATGTTGAAAATCTGGAGTGAAAATATTGAAAATTTGCAAACTTACGAGCGTGTGTAGGAACTGCGCAACACACGCTCGTAAAACAGTTATTTTTAGGAATGTGTTCACCGAATTTTCAACATAGATAATTTTAAGATCTCTGCACATGAACAGTGACACTGTGATTTTCTTAATGTGTCCCATACACTGAGTTCACACAGCGACTGTGCCATTGTGCGCTACATGGGCGGAAACACGTTTTGGGCAAGATGGGAAAAATGACAGCTGCAGCGCTCATAAGGAGGTGTGGTAAAATGGCAATGTTGAAAATGTGGAGGAAATAATTGAAAATTCGCAGACTTACTGACGAGCATAAAGGAACTGCACAATGAACACTCGTAAAACAGTCATTTCTAGGAATTTTGTCACCAAATTTTCAACACAGCCATTTTAAGACCTCTGCTCATGAACAGTGTCACTGTGATTTTCTTAATGTGTCCCATACATTAAGTTCACACACAGACTGCGCCATTGTGTGCTACATGGACGGAAACATGTTTTGGGCAAGATGTGAAAAATGACAGCTGTACTGCTCATGAGGAGGTGTGGTAAAATAGCAATGGTGAAAATGTGGAGTGAAAATATTGAAAATTCACAAAGCTAGGAGCGTGCGTGGGAACTGTGCAATGCACGCTCATAAAAGAGTCATTGTTAGGAATTTTTTCACCAAATTGTCAACATTGGCATTTTAAAACCTCTGCTAATGAACAGTGTCACTGTGATTGTCTTACTGTGTGCCATACATTGATTTTGCACACCGAGTGCGCCATTGTGCACTACATGGGTGGAAACACGTCTTGGGCAGGATGTGAAAAATGACAGCTGTACTACTCATAAGGAGGTGTGGTAAAATGGCAATGTTGAAAATGTGGAGTGAAAATATTGAAAATTCACAAACTTACGAGCGTGCGTAGGAACTGCACAATGCACGCTCGTAAAACAGTTATTTTTAGGAATGTGTTCACCAAATTTTCAACATAGCCATTTTAAGATCTCTGCTCATGAACAGTGACACTGTGATTTTCTTAATGTGTCCCATACACTGAGTTCGCACACCGACTGTGCCATTTTGCGCTACATGGGCGGAAACTCATTTTGGGCAAGATGTGAAAAATGACAGCTGCAGTGCTCATAAGGAGGTGTGGTAAAGTGGCAATGTTGAAAATCTGGAGTGAAAATATTGAAAATTTGCAAACTCACGAGCGTGTGTAGGAACTGCGCAATGCAGACTCTAAAACAGTCAATTTTAGGAATTTTGCACTGAATTTTCAGCACAGCCATTTAAGACCTCTGCTCATGATCAGTGTCACTGTGATTTTCTTAATGTGTCCCATACATTGAGTTCATGACGCTAACTACGCCATTGCACGCTACATGGGCAGAAACACATTTTGGGCAGGATGTGAAAAATAACAGCTGTACTGCTCATGAGGAGGTGTGATAAAATGGCAATGTTGAAAATCTGGAGTGCAAATATTGAAAATTCGCAAATGTCTGACGATGCGCGTAAGAACTGCGCAATGCACGCTTGTAAAACAGTCATTTTTAGGAATTTTTTCACCAAATTTTCAACATAACCATTTTAAGACCTCTGCTCATGAACAGTGTCACTATGATTTTCTTAATGTGTTCCACACCTTGATTTCGCACACCGACTGCGCCATTGTGCGCTACATAGGCGGAAACATGTTTTGGGTGAGATATGAAAAATGACAGCTATACAGCTCATAAGAAGGTGTGATAAAATGGCAATGTTGAAAATCTGAGTGAAAATATTAAAATTAAGCAAACTTACGAGCCTGCGTAGGAACTGCACAAGCATACGCTCATAAAACAGTCATTTTAATTTTTGCACAAATTTCTCACATTTTGGGACCTTCTCATGATGATGTCACTGTCATGGCATTATTCAGTCTGAAGGTGATTTTAGCAGTGCCTGCAAAATCACCCTTCCGCCTGAGTAGCCATGACAGTGACATCATTCATGAGAAGGGTCCCAAAATCCCATGTTGAAAATTGCAAAATTCCAAAAATGACTGAGATATGCAATAAAGTTGAAACCCCCCCTATCTAGCCCATTATACAGCTTACCGGCATTTCCTCAGTTCGCAGTCGGCTTTGAAGAGTGCAGACGTGTTCCTGGTCCACCGAAGATCATCACGCCAGAGTCCGGACGTAAGTATAGGTGAGGGGAGGGGGAGGCTGGGTGCACAGTGGGTGGGTGCGGGTTGTGGAGGGGGGAGGGAGACGCGCCATGGGGACCGCTTTTTCTTTACAGGAAAAAAAAATGACGATGTGGATGTTTTGCCATGCTAGGGTGGGCTCCCAGCATGGCAGAAGATGTGTGGGGGGGCCGAGGGAGTTGACGGATAGACCCCTGCTGGCAAACCACGCTGGGGCGGCGAGCCGACGTGGGGATTGGGCACCCCGCCAGCAAAACACAGTGGAGGTTTGCCACACTGGGGTGGGCTCCCAGCATGGCAGCAGGATGGCTTTGGGGCGGAGCCGATAGGGGATTGGGCACCTGGCCGGCAAACAAAGTTTAAGCTTTGGGGGCGGCAGACACGCTGGGGAGTGTGTGGACGCTAGGAGGAGGTTTGAGGCGGTGTTTATATGGCAGTGGTGTTCTGCCTTAAGCAGAGGAACACCGCTGTCATACAGAGCTCCTGCACCCATTGGTGCAGGACCGCCATGCCTGCTCAAGGGAGCAGTGCATTGGGTGGGAGAGGCACACCTCCAAGTGTGCTACTTTCCCAAAACATTCCTTGCGCATGTGCGCAAGCGAACGTAAAAATCTATCTCTCTATCTATCTAGCTATCGATCTATCTATCTATCTATCCATCTGTCTATAACTATCTATCCATACATACTGTATATACATACATACATTATATTATAGGGGCACGGTCATGCCACTATAGTTAGGGTTAAGTAGCATGTTTAATGTCCTACTGGCCAGTCTTACATCCCTTGGCTTCTCGCAAAAATACATTGCTTGGATCGATAGCTACAGTACCAATCAAATCGCTATCAGGTTGTTAAATTTAACTCTGCAATAACTGGTAAATCCACTACCAAAGTTGGCATTCCTCAGGGCTCCATACTGGGCCCTCTTCTCTTTTCTGTTTTCATAAACAGGATTGCACCAAACATTCCTTCTTGCTCGACCATCCTCTATGCGTATGATCTTGTTTCATGTTATAGTTCCAGTACTGTACAGGACATCAGACTCAAGCTATCTTCCACTTTTCTCCTGGGCCAGTCCTGGATCACAAGCAATAACCTTCTTCTCAATGTCTCTAACACATAGGCTACGCTCTTTGGCTCTGCCACCAAACTGGAAACCTGTCATGGTTGGCTAAAAATACCTAGTCCAGCTGGCTCTTTCTGGGACACTGTGAGCACATTTAAATACCTAGGAGTCCTACTCGATGAAACTCTGGACCTTAACCAGAACATCCAGACCACCTGCAAATCGATAAACAGCAAACTTGGGATTCCTTACAAAACAAGGCATGCACTTACTCCCTCTGCTAGGCTGGCCACTGCATGTAGCATTCTATTATCATCACTTGCCTATGGTGCCATCACCTACATCAATACCTTCAAGGCCACACTTCACAAATGGGACACCACCTAGAGTAACATCTGCCAATATGCCTCTGCTTCCCCTCGGTTAAAGTACCACTGCCAACTTTATGCCGATCTAAACTAGCCTTCCCTCTCAGCCCATCAGCTCCTCTCCCTCTGCTCCTTGGCTAACACAATAATCAGGTTTAATACCCAATGTTCACTTAGCACTCTCCTAACGCCTCAGTTCTCCATGCATGGCTTACAGACTGCTGACCTCTCCCTTCTACACATGCCCAGGTGTAAAACCTCTAAGGGTGGTACTGCCTTCTTCCATGCAGCCCTGAAACACTCAAATCCCTTACCCCTAGATGTTCATCTTGCACCCACATATGCCATCTTCAAACACAAGCTTTGAAATGACCTTGTTAACCCTGAACCTTGCACTTGCTTCAGACCCCCTTAGTAGACTGGACACCCCTTCAATTTCAACCATGGTATTTTATCATCTCCCTCTCTGACTCATCCTGCCTTCCTTTCTTCTTTTACATAGTCTCCCCCTCCACCATTTGCCTTTTTCTCTTCCCTTCGACTGGAAACCTCCACCTGACCAGCATGTGCATTACAGTCTTATGATGCTATCTTTCAAAACTGATTTTTATGTTACAGTAATTGTTTGCTCTACCCAGGTAGAGTCCAAGATTATAGTGCAAATGTCTAGATGCTGTACAAATGGACTACTAATGAAAGTGATAAATAGCACTTACCTGTTATCCCATTTTATATTATCACTGTCTGAAATTGCATTGTACTGTTTTGGTCTTCCCTACAATTTGTGCTGTATTTATGTCTTTTGACTAATTTGTTAATTTGTATACCTCACTTTGTTTTTCTGCTTTGGTACTGTTAGTGCTGCTTCTAACTAAAACTGCACTGTTTTGATTGAAACTTTGTAACCTCCTGGGTCGTGTCAGAAAATAGTCACAATTTGTGTCTAGTACACCTAACCCAGTAATCAAAAACTAAATAAATAAATAAATGTTAAACCTCAAATTTTGCACTTTAAAGGAAAGCTGTTTTAATCAGTGATATCCCACCCCCAGAGCTTTGCCCCCCTCCCCCAGTTAGGCATTTCCGATATACAATAAAAAGTGTTTTTGATGATAACTTACTTATTTTATTTCATTAAACAGATCTCACGGCGGATGGTGCTTTGCTCGGTTTAATGAAAGTGCTGCACCACACCGCTTGGCTCAATGAATTGAGCCAAGAGGTGTGGCACCACACTTTCTCACTAAATGGAGTCATGCACCATCCACCATGTTTGGGGTCACAGACTTTTGTGAAGTAAAATTAAGTAACTTGCCTTTGGAAAAAAAATATTCTTTTATATCAGAAAGCCTTAATGGGAGTAAAGCTTTAGGGGGGCATTACTGATTAAGACAGTTTTCCTTTAATAACTTTGCAAGTGATTAATGGTTTTGCACAAACTTTTGCATGCACTGTCCCATGGGGTGGATCTCTTGAAGTGGCAAGTTTCTTTCTAGCTGGATGTGCGGATTCTGAGATCCAAATAATGCAATAAACTTAAAAAGTCACCACATTTTGCAGTTTTTTCCTCATCACCTTGTGCCCAGATGGTGTGGAATTCTGGTGAGAATTTTTTATGGTAGAAACAGCTTGGGTCACAGAACTTCCTTGCATTTGTTTTGGTGAAAAAATATTAATCTGTTGCAAAGTTATTCAATTTTTAAGTTCCCATTATTTCCAATGGGAAGATCACTCTCCAGGATAGAGGTATAAAGTTTGACAAAGGGTATTGGAATCATGGACAATGACTCTTTTTTCATGAGGGGCCAATCCTTTTTCACCAGAAAAAAAAATCATTTTTCATGAGACACCATCTTGTTTTCCATTTTTTATTTATTTATTTTTTTATTTGAGAACCCATGAAAATGAGGTGCTGTAAGGACACCAGGAAATTGATCTTGCTCATTGGAACTCTGTTAGCTGGATTCTGCAGTTGTCTGCTACCAAAATGATCCTAGAATTATTTTTTACATTTTAAATCCTTTTTCATCACTCACTAAGATCCTTTTTCATGAATCCTTTTTCGTTCAAATGACAAAGGATTATGAGTGATAAAAAAGGGATTTGAGACACACAGAAAAAAGCCTTTTTGCAGCCCTTCCCCTTAATTTTCTATTTCCATAGTGTACTAATCCCTTCTCTGGTCACAGGTCCCCTATAAAATATATGTTTTTCATTGTGTAGTGGTCCCTCCCCCATCCTGGTCACTGATCCCAAATTAAACATTAGTTTTCCAAAGTGAAGTGGTCCCTTCCCAGACACCGATCCCATATGAAATATTCATTTTCCATAGTGTAATGACCCCTCCCCGGTCACCGATCCCATACAAATTGTTTTCCATAGAGTAACAGTCCCTTCCCCACCCTCTGATCTCTGTTCCCCATTTTCCTGGTGTCTAGAGCACCGCTCACCTGCCAATTGCCGTTCTGGCTTTTCCTGGTGTCTAGTGGCACCCCCCACCCACTGATCACTGTTCTGGCTTTCCCCAGCATCTAGTGGTACCCTAACCCACCAGTTGCTGTCCCCACTGGTGTTTTTGAAATTTCCTGGTACCCAGTGGCACCCCCCACCTGCTGATTGCCATCCCTATTGGCATTTTTGAAATTCCCTGGTGTCTAGAGGCACCCCCACCCTCCCATTGAATCAAAAATCTGAAATAAAGAAAACAGTCCCTCAATGTTTTTTTAAACTGTAAAAAATAAACAGTCCCTCACCAATTAGCCCCACCACCAGAATATCCCACTCAGCACCCACTACCCTACATCCCCAGTATACCCACACACACCCTCACTCACCTGAGCAGGTTGCAGGTTCAAGACACACTCTCTGATCAAAAACACATCTTGCTGCTGGAACCGGTGACTGCAATATGAGAAACTAAGGAAAATGCGTTTCAATGTATTTCAATGGGGGGTTCAACTTTTATGCATAATTTAGCAATTATTTAAGATTTTAACCCCCAAATTTCCAACATGGCCTTTTGGGAACCCCACCTCATGAACAACAGGGCTGTCATTATGCAACTTCTGCCTGAAAGGTGATTTCATGGGACCTTGGTGGCTTCACCTTTTGGGTGGGATTTGGAAATATTGTCTACCCTTGTTCATGAAGTGGGGTCATAAGAAGGCTATGTTGAAAAGTTTGGGTCAAAATATGAAAAAAATGCAAAAGTCATGACCATTTGTTGCTATTTCGCTACACACACTTGTAACTTAGGACATTTTAAATAGTTTGGCCTCAGATTTTCAACATAGCCTTCTTATTACACCACCTCATGTATGTCACAGCTGTCATTTTTCAAATCCTGCCCAAAATGTGCTTTCACAACTGTGTCATGGAATGGCGTTGTAGTTGTGCAGAATTACATTTTAGCAGGGATTCAAAAATTTTCTGTACCAGCAACATGAGGTGGGGTAATAAGATGACTATGTTGACAATTTGGTCATTGCTGTCCTATAAATGAAAGCACAGGGCCTAGAGGACCCTATACTTCCACAGCTACATACATACATGCATCTACAAAGGGATGGGTGCGCAGGGTCCAAAGGACCCTGCGCTCCCACAGTAAAATAAGGGTACTATTATAGTATCCCAAAAAGTAAGTCAATAAGCTGCAAAAAAAACTTTGTTAATCCTCCCATTAGTGTCAAAGACAAAAAAGTTGGGAAATGAGGTGTTAGGGTTTTCCTAACACTCCACCCTCCCAAACAAGGCAGCAGAGCAGGTGTGGAGTGTACCTTGGGCTTCTCAGCCCTGACCCTCATCCCATTCTCATAAATTCTACACATCTGAACTTATTTATATATGGAATGAGGTGAGTGTTAGGCTTGAGAAGCCCAGGGCACATCCCACACCTGCTTTTCTGCCTGGTGAGGGAGAGTGGGGTGTTAGGGAACCCTAATGCCTTATTTCACAACTTTTGTCACTTTGACTCTAACTGGAACATTAACAAAGTTTTTTGCAACTTATATTTATAGCATAGCAAACAACATTTGTTAATGCACTAGTTAGAATTAAACTGGAAAAAGTAGGAAAATGTGGCATTAGGGTTTCCAACACTCACCCTGCAATCAGCAACATGAAAAGCCATTACAGTTTGGCCTCTCCTACATCTTCACAAATCAGGTGTGGGGTGTGCCTTGGGGTTGCAGCCCCAATGCTCACCCCCATCTCATGTACTCTCCACAACTCATCTTCTTTAATGATGGAATGGGGTGAGCGTTAGGGCTGCCAACCCTGAGGCACATCCCACACCTGATTTGCAAAGATGCAGGAGAGGTCAAACTGTAATGGTTTTTCCTATTGTTGCCTGCAGGGTGGGAGGGGGTGTTAGGGTTGGAAATCCAGATGACACATTTTCTTACCTTTGCTGGTTTAATCCTAACTAGGACAAGTGGAACACCCTGCCAGAGGAAGTGGTGGGGGCTGAAACAATCACAGGATTTAAGAATGGGATAGACATGAGGGAATTCTGGAGGTCAGGGGTAAGGGGCAACAGACTTCTAGAAAAACGTAAAGGGAACTTACAAGCTCAAATGGGCAGATTGGGTGGGCCATAGGCCCTTATCTGCCGACAGTGTCTATGTACCTATGTATCTAACTAGTGCATTAAAGTTTTCTGCAATGAATGTCCTTACTTTTTGAGATAGTAAAATAGAATTCTCATTTGCCTGTGGGAGTGCAGGACGTGGATGGCCCTGCACTTGCATTTGTAGCAAAACAGCAACCAAACTGTCAGCATAGCCTTCTTATTATCCCACCTCATTAAGTCAGTAATTGGAATTTTCAAATCCCTGCCGAACCATTATTCTGCACTACAAAAACTTCATTCCACACCATAGGTGCAAAAACAGTTTGACTAGAATTTGAAAAATGACAACTGTCATATTCATGAGGGTATGCAATAAAAATGGTTATGTTGAAAACTGTGGGTCACAATATTTAAAATTATCAAAGTTATAAGCGAGTGTAGTAAAATTTCAACAGATGCACATGACTTTACCATTTTTACATATTTTTACCCCAGATTTTCAACATAGCCTTCTTATGACCCCACCAAGTGAACAAGGGCAGTGCAAATTTTCAAATTCTGCCCAAAAGGTGATTTTGCCAGGTGAAAGTAAAATTGTCTTTCAGGCAATATTTGCATAATTCCACCACATTGTTTATGAGGTGGGGTCCCAAAATGGCCATGTTAAAAATTTGGGCTCAAAATATGCAAAAATGGCACAGTTATGCAACAGAGTGGAAAACCTCATTGAAATACAATGAACCACACTTACCTTAGTTTATCATACTGCAGTCAGCAGTTCCAACAGCAAGATGTGTCTTCAATCGGAGAATGGATCTTTGCCCTGTGACCTGTTCAGGTGAGTGAGGGTGTGTGGGGGTGGTGGTGGTGCTGAGTGAGAGGTGGAGGGGTCAGATAACCAAGGGACCTTATTTTTTGCAGGTTTAAGAAGAAAAAAACATTGAGAGACCATTGTCTTTATTTGAAGTAGTGACAGCCATCTCAGGGTGTGGGGTGCCACTAGACACCAGAAAAAGACACAACATTTATGGGGACAGTAATCTGAGGGTGGAGGATGCCACTAAACACCAGGGAAAGAATAACTTATTATGGGGACAGTGATCAGAGGGTGGGGGTACCACTAGACACCAGGAAAAAACAACTTATTACAGGGATGGCAATTGAAGTGTGGGGGTGCCACTAGACACCAGGGAAAGGACAACAACATTACAGGGACAGTGACTGGAGGGTTGGGGGTGCCTCTAGACACCAGGAAAAGATTGTATAAACATGTCAATTGCAATTGAAGGGTGGGGGTACTAATAGACACCGTGGGAAAAAATAACTTTTTACCGAGATGTCAGGTCACGTGGGTGCCTGGCCAGGATGGTTGCTTAAGCTTTCAGCTCCGGGCTCCCTCCTTTCATCCTCTGTCACCCATTGATTTTCTACAACCTGAGAGGTCCAAAAACTGATTAGTGGACAGGGAGAGATGTATGCCTACAGGGGACATCCATTCTGGAATCTGTAACACAGACAGGAGAGAACATAAGAAGAGCCAACTCAAATCACCACCTACTAATGAGATCCCTGTCTCCAAGATGGTTTTGCTTGAGCCCTCACCAGACCAGCAAAGCTTCCTGTCTAACACTCTGCTGCAATAAATAGCGAACAGTGTTGAATTAATAAAAAAACAGTAACTGAAACTAGCCTGAAAATCAACCAACTAGAAGACAGTGCGACAAGATCAGAAAATCAACTTACCACCACTGCCATCACCCAGGGGCACCATGAGGTGAGACTGCAGAAGACAGACACCAACATCACCTGGATTATGGCAAACTCAAATATTTGGAAGTCCATGGTTGTAGAAACAACTTAAGAGTCAATAACTTTCCAGATGGACTTGAGGGCAATGATCTAGTGAACTACATCAGGAAAATTTCCACATATAGCTTCAATTAGACCCAATCACTTTTGACTTCGAAGTTGAGAGGGCTCACAGAATCTACTGGTACAGGAAGCCATCAAGTTTTGAGATTCCAGGACAAGGAGCATATCCTGAAAAAGGCTTGGGAACTGAAGGACATACTTGTTGGGGGGCAGAAAATTTCCTTCTACACAGATTACCGCCACCCCCCTCTGTTGTCCAACGCAGGCAGGCTTCTGACAGAGTAAAGCAGGAGCTTGTCAACCGAGGAACCACCTATGCCCTGCTATATCCTGCGATATTATCTGTCAACTTCCAGGGACAAAAAATGATGTTCCAGACACCAGTGGAAGCCAACCAATTTTTCTAACACCATTTGGTCCCCTGAAGCCCCCCTTGACGGCTTCTCCCTCAGCTTTGGAGCCTAATGCAGTCTGTGACCCTTCCTCCCAAGCACAAATACCAGCCTCAGCTGAAGAACTGTAGGTACTGATGTCCTGCTATTATACAATAAATTAGCACAACACCTAATGGCCTGAGTCTTTGCTCTAGTTGACAGACTATGAGGGCAAACTGTAAATGCTTCTGCTAGGTGCCAGTGACTGCATGGAATAGTTCTCGATTTGTGTCTGGGAATTGCTAATCTTTGAGTCTTGCACTGGTTGTGTCCTACAATGTTTTAAAAAGTTAAATTACTAAAGCACCAGTTAGATTGTAATCCTCTATTACAAATAAGCCAGTTACAATTTAATTAAGTTGATGGAGGACTGAGTTACAAGTGGCACAGACTGTTACCTGCAAGACTGGGACTTGAACTTAAATGTAATGTTTTGTTACTTGTGATCCCCACCACATGAATCCTCCCTGTAATTTACAATGATTTGCAATCCACTACTTGACAGGACTGTTGGAACTATCAGAAGTCAAACCCTTTTCATGTGTGTGAAACTGACAAGCTGCTCCCCCTGCAATTCTCCAGACCGGCTCCTGCTGATCATTGAAACCAACACAGGTGTTTCACTGCGGCAGATCCAAGGGGCTCTTAGTCAAACATATTGGGACTGTTTGCTTATACGAACACTTTGCTGACGAATGCCTGACCTGTGCCCCAACATACAACTGACCCCCCAGACTCAGTGAGTCTGCATCAAAATACTCAGATAATGGATTGCATGGTCACCACCACCCCCATCCCCGCCCTCCCATGCTCCTGAACACAGATCAGTTGTAAACTGTCTCCAGTTTGTAACTATGGAACACTTCAGTTTTGACTCCTCCGGTGCTACTAGGGGCAGGAGTGAGAGATGGCTGTGTCCCTGCTCCACTGTGAGTCTTCATTAATGGTTGCCACCACATGATTCCTGGAGACCACTTGAAGAGCTCACACTGCTAACTTGACCTGCCATTTTGAGTGCTCTATTGAGGATTTGCAGAGAACTCCTGGACTCTGTGAACTGTGGGGACAGTGCAACTTGTGTGGATTTGGTGTTTGTATTGCAGGCAACACCAGCAATTGCTGTGGGACACAGAAGCGGGTGTCTCTATAAACTAAGACACCACAGACTGCATATGATGATCTAATAATGGTCCTGCCATAAGATTCAACCAGCACTTTATTAATGGGCTTTTTGCAACCCCCCCTCCCCCCATGGTGTGTTAGCACAGATGGGGCGATGCAGCTGCCATAACTTACTGTTCCTGCTTCCTCTAATAAAAGTACTGTCCTCCACTGTGCTCCTTTGCATTAGTCTGGATTCTTTTTCCTCCCTCAGAACCATCATATACAACACCTATGCTTACACCAGGAGACATCGCTGAACTTATGGGACAGGAATTGTCTCACTTGTTACCTATTGCATTTTAAGGTGCAGAAGAGCTGTTTTCACTATAAACTTCACTTGTTGTCCCAATGCATACAAATGGCTTGATGGGGTAATATACGTGAAGCCTACATGGGGCCCTATGGGAATCTATGTTGTCTTTTATGGGGTATCAGCTCATGTGTATATAACAGCTCTTAAAATCCCTGACTCCTTTTAAAACTAAGTAGGGACATACTGTATATAGTTAGGCATCTAAATAATAGCTGCTCCATTATCTGCCTAACCTGCTTATTGTTTTACAGGGTTCCTGTCTACCCTCTCCCTAGTACAACTGAAATAACCCCCAATGTGACCCCCCACCCCATATGGCATGCTGATTAGAAATGAACCTTTAATACTGTGGGAATAATGCTGTGTGTCATGTAAATGGAAGGACCTGAGCCACACCAAATGACATTTTCACTACCCCACCCCACCCCCACCCAGGCTGGCCTGATGAGAACCATGACTGCACACCCTTGGCTCCTTCCATTGATTAAGAGGCTTTTATCTTACTTTGCCTTATGATACTGGCCCTCCCTTCCCCGATCCCCACTTATGATTCAGATCTGGAGATAGGGCATTTTTCTGTCTCACCCCTCTCCGCTCCCTCTTCTCCTATCTCTCCCTCTTGCCAAGATGCATAAATATCCCACCAGCCTATCCACAGGGATTGCCTACTATCAACCCCTACTTACCAGAGGTGTCCCCCCCTTCTTACTGGGAAAGAAAGCCCATAATACTCACCTCCCTCCTTATCTTAACAGTCTCAGAGAAAACCGGAATATTCCCCCATACTTATTTCCAGGGCCAGGGGACTGAGGGCAGCCTGGGTGCAACTTCCCCTAGCCCTCCAGGTTCCATGCAAGCAAGCATGTAAGTGCTCCCTTACCACTAATTAGTAATGGTAACTTATGTGCCTCCACCAGTGGTACTTGCTTTAGAAGTATTTTATTAAGGTAGTATTCTTGTGAAAATCAGATTGATCAGGTGTTACCAACCTTTATAACCATGTTTATAAAAGAGATATGATTGTTGTTCTAATTACACTTGTCTTGATGTTTTTCCTCTGTTTTTCTTGGATCTTATCTACTTTTGTGTAGAGGGGTGCCCCCCCCCCCTTAGGGAGCAGAGACTTGGAGTTCCATTCCCTGTCTTTTCGGTTGCCACTGGTTAATGCTACTATGGCTATCTTTGATAACCTTGATATACTTTCCTGGAATGTCAGGGGCCTTAACTGCCCCAACAAGAGGCACAAAGTACTCCTGAAACTTAGACACATGCACTGTGACGACGCCTTGCTTCAAGAAGCACATCTTACAAAGAGAGAGGCAAATAGAGGCAGTATAGTGCAGTGGTCTAAGGCTCTGAACTGCAAATTTGGTGACATCCAGCAGACCAGACCTGGGTTTGATTCCCACAGCTTCCACTTGCATACTGTGTGACCCTGAGCAAGTCACTTAACCTCCGTGTGCTCCCAGGTCGCTCCTGTAAAAAAGCTTTCAGCTTAGTGTGCTATACCTGGTTAAACAACTAAATAAAAAAAAAAAGAGAGTCATCTTGCCTCTGCTGCTTGTGAGTTGGGGCATCATATGTCAACTCCAACACCTCAATAAGCAGGGGTGTAGCTATCCTTTGCAGAAAAGGTTTACAGTTGGGAATCCACAACTGGATAGTAGACAAGGAAGGATGTTTAATTATCAGTCATGGTACCTATCAAGGGGAAACAATCTACTCCCCCAATATCCCTAACACTAAATTTTTTGATGACTCACTCAGTATGCTGCCTGATGGTCTGGGCAACATTCTACTGGGGGTGACATTAATGCTGCCCTTGACCCATTCCTAGATAGAACTGACCCCATAACTCAGGCAGAGGTATGCATTGCTGCACAAATTATAGCTAGTTTCTGTTCAGTGGGTCTACAGGACGCACGGTGACATACCCACATGGACACTAAAGACTAGACCTATTACTCTTCAGTGCACTGTGCTCTTACAGCAGAATATATGTCATCTTCATGTCTAATGACTTATTACCGAGAATATGGAACGCTTCCTTAGGGAATATATTATTCTCAGACCATGCCCCAGTAATAGTGCCCTTAGGCTGGGACAGACAGATATCCCAGAGAAACAAATGGAGGTTCAACTCCTCCCTACTCCAGGTTCCAACCTTTCTTGGGAAAGACAGTGTTCTTTGCTCACAGTTTTGACCTATCTCACTCATTAATGATGATGCCAATATCTTTGCGAAAATACTTGCTTTATGACTTGAACCTGCCATATGTTCCCTAATTCATCCAGATCAGGTCACATTTGATCTAGTGGATATGAAACTCGTGGGTCTTCTCTTAAATGAATTGGCCGGTCCACTCTCGATGGTGTTTAATGCATCTCTAAGAATGGGTTTTTTTCTAAAACTATGGAAGTTAGCCAATGTTACGCCTGTCTTTAAAGCTGGGGACAAAACTCTAACGTCCAACTACAAACCAATATCCATTCTACCACCCCTCTCTAAAGCACTTAAAAGAATGGTCTCAGAGCAGCTTACAGAGTATCTTGATAAATATAACCTACATTGCCCATAGCACTATGGGTTCCAAAAAAACACTCCACACTTACCGCCCCTGTTGATTACTCTTCCCAGCTTTATGATGCTTTAGATATTGGGGAGGCAGTTGGCTCAATCTTCATTGACCTTACAAAGGCCTTTGACTCTGTTAACCACAAACTACTCCTAAACTGCCTCCGTTCAACATGTCTATCCCCAGACACGGTACTGTGGTTCAGAAACTACCTCACAAACAGGTCACAACTAGTCAAAATTGGAGACACCCTAACATCTGCTAGGGAAGTGTCCCTCAGGATCCCACAGGGCTCTATTATTGGCCCACTGCTTTCCAGCCTCTTCATCAACTCTGCACCATCTGCATGTACAGCACACACTACTCTCTGTGCTGATGATGCAGTGATATCGGTCGCTGGGAAAGATCACAATTACATCACAACTGAATTCCAAGACAGCTTCCTCAAACTTGAATCCTGGTTCACACAAAACAAACTACTACTAAACCATAAAAACACAAAAAGTCTACTCTTCTTTACCTCCCAAAGCAAAAAGAAATACCTGTCTTTGCTCATCCAGAACCATAATGGTGAAACACTGGAACAAGTAACAAAGTTCAAATACTTGGGCATCACCTTTGATGATACACTAACCTTCTCCAGCCATATAGACTCAGTCGTCAAGTCATCGAATACAAAACTTGGGGTCCTCTACCACCATAGGTACTGTATGACACCAGATGCTCTGAAACTTTCCATCAGTAGTTCAGTGATGTCCTTCATAGATTATGGGCTGCCCATCTATGGGGCACTCACTAAAACTGCCCTAAACAAGTTCAGCACACTACTAAATAAGGCCTGTTGACTAGCCATAGGGGCTGCCCAGGACATCCACACCTGAACGCTCTACACCGAAACTGGGTGGCTCCCACTTCATCTTAAAGCACAATACCAAACCTGCCTACTTCTGAAAAAAGTGCTTCTTGGGCTTTCTCCCCCTGCACTGGGCTGCCTCTTTACATTGGCAGTTCCCACCAAATCAACAAGAAGCACGGCTACAGACAGGTTGGTGCTTCCCTTCAAAAGGACAAAACTCGCCCAGAACTCCATCCTGTACTGAGGACCAAAATGGTACAATGAGTTACCTACTAACCTTACAGAATCACCCAAGATTAGTACCTTCAAATCTGGGCACAGATCCCTTCCTGACACAAAAAAGAATTGTGATTTCCTACACTAATATGGCAGAATTTTAGCCACCCAACCCTCTCCCTTTCACCCCAACTTTTTATCTCATCAACCCTCCCATCCCTGAACGAGGCCCACTCGGCTAACAAACCACTTACACCATGACGACGCCATCCCTGGCTGACCTTCTTCCTCCCTTAGGCTAAACTGACCAACTAAATAGTGAACTACAAGGCTGAACCCTATTTACTCTATCCTCTTCAACCTTTAGTTGGATATATAAGATTTCTTTTGTATTTGAATGTCTGTGTAACTGTTTTCTGTTCTCTTTAAACACTGTTATATTTGTAATGTTTGTTCAGCAATGGCCTGGAACCTTTGAAAATGAGTCCTGGACTCAAAGGTATTAATCCTAAACTGAAATACATAAATAAAAAACATTTGTTCCCTTGCCACATGGGATTGGAAATATAAGGCAGACACTTGACCTCATGTGCAGTCTGGGACATCAAATGATCCCGCAGTTATCCTGCTGATCTATGCTGAGAAGGCCTTTGACAGGAGGGAGTGGACATATCTGTTTGATGCTCTTCATTAGTTTAGCATACCTCCACAATTTGTGGATATGATTAATCTCATCTACACAGACCCCTCTGCCACAGTACTTAGTAACTCAACCATTTCCTCTCCCAGGGTACAAGGCAGGGTTGTCCATTGTCCCTATCTCTCTTCCTACTGGCCATAGAGTCTCTAGCTCTTAAAACAAGGGCCACAATGACCTTCCCATGAATCCCCGTTGCTGGGTTGACACACAAGACCTCCTTGTTCGCTGTTGATATTACTCTGTTCCTGACAGACATATAGCCCTCCCTTAAGACACTCCAAGGCATTATAAAGGAATATTCTAGCCCTTCCAGGTGCAAACTGAATGCAGAAAAATCACAAGTCCTACCCCTTAATACATCCTGTTACCCCTCTTTGTTCTCCTTCTACCCATTCAAATGGTCTCCAGATGGAATCACCTGTCTAGGGATAAAACTGAAGCCAACCCTATCTAGCACGGTAGCAGCTAACACTGCTCTTGTCCTAGATAAACTGCTTGCAGACATCAATGCATGGAAGTCCACTCTTCTCTTCCTGTGGGCCAAAGTTAACAAGTTAAAATGATCACCATTCCAATGATTTGCTACATCTTGGGTAACTTGCCACTACCACTCCCTACTTCTTTCTTTAAAACATTGGTGTGCAACATGTCCAGGTTTATTTAGAGTAGGAAACCACCTAAAATCAGAGGACAAATACTAATGAGGCCCTGGAAAGACGGTGGGTTTGGCTGTACCAAATCATAAAAAACAACATGAAACAGTTCTGAGTGTAAGCTCACCAACCTTGTTGGGCTTACCTTGTGTAGTTCCCATTTCTCCACAGTACTGCCATCAGGATCCTCACTGTTACGTGAGGTGGTGGTCCGTGCATGCTCAGCAGTGGGCATTGGTTTTCTTGCCACCGCTGCGGCTACCTTTCAGCCTCTCTGGTACTCCCAACCCCCATAACCTGCAAAGTGGGGTCTGGACACACAGAGGAGGCCCACTGCCAGAGAAGCTTTAAAAGTGTTTATTTTATGAGCACCAGTAGCTCTTGGAAATGGGCTTATGAATATTAATGAGCCAGCCTGGAGAATATTAATGAACCTGCCTGGAGAATATCAATGAACCTGCCTGCCGCCTGAGGGGGACAATGTTTCGGCAGCAGTGACAGGCTGAAAGGTGAATGAAAAGTGTAAACTCAGATTGTGTTCAGAAGGGCAGAGGAGCTATTGTTGGGCAATGGGGGAATAAATGTTCACAGTATTTTGTGTGGCATAAAAAAACTGTGATTGTGGGGATTTTGCTGGGGACTGTTCTATCAGCCACCATATTTGTTGCCCTTTAACCCCTTCCCAGCCAATCCAGAGTCAAGGATTTACCAAAAGGTTTTTGGGATTCAGGAAAGGACCTGTGGGGAAAATACAGGGACTATCCCTGGCTCCCATCCTAAAGACCAATATGGTGCCAAGGCAGTCAAATGGATATTAATTTTCCTTGATGGACAAAGGTGCCAGCCATTGGAAGAGGGCTATTTTCAGAGTTGATAAAAGGAATTGATTTTGCCCTGGAAAGGGAGAACCCGGAGAGGATTTGGAGAGTGAGAGACTGCTGTGGCTCGTCAGCCCAGCAGGCCTGTAGATTTTCCAAAAAGCAATGCCTGGCCACAGTTTGGGACAAGCTGCAGAATGCCTGGAAGAATATCTATTCCCCTAAGAAAAGTCTGGACTGTGATAAAGTTCCCAGGGTGAGAACTGAACCTGCACCTTTTTGCATTTATGTTAAAACATTTGGAGAGTGGCTGCTCAGATTGGAACCCTTGGCTGTGAAAAGGGGAATCAATAGCTTGAGAGAGAGAGAGAGAGAGAGAGATACTTTTGGGATTTGCTGTTTCAAAGTAGTGGAATGGCCTGCAGTGCAGAACAAGACCATTGAGTGTGGCAGCTGAGAAGCAGAGACTGCTAAGTTCACAGCCTAAAGCATTATTTTGCCGCTAGAGAGAAAAGTGTTCTGGAAAGTGATATTTCCCCTCAGTGGGGTCAAAGGCTTAGAGACTGCTGCTGTTCCAAGCTGGAGTAATTGTGTGTACTGGGAAGTGAGACTGAGCAATTTCCCATTCCCCGTGTCATTACATCAGAGGAAGAGTGCACCAGCCAATAGTGAGGGAAACCAGCAGCCTGTTTAGTATCCAGACCAAAGAGGAGACCAGTGGCAAGGAAGAGTAGAAGCCTGCCAGATGAACACCACCTACAAAGGACCCCCAAGGGTGAAGCTTGGAAACATCTGGCAGGTGAATACCAGCATCTTCATCCTTTCTTTAGTTGTCTACAGCTGTGGCTCACCACCAACTACTCCTACAGCATGATACCATAAAATCAAATATATGCACAATCCACTGTGAACCACCAGAACTGCAAGTACACCGGACAGCAGCATTAGAGGGTTCATTATTCAGCTAGCTAGCTATTCAGAGAAATAAGCAGGTTAAGCCCTGAGCTGGACTGTGTTAGAATTCAAGCTGTGCCCAGGCAACAAATGTAAATGATGCATCTGTTTGAAAGTTATTTGGGCTCCAACAAAAGACCTCCTGCATCTGCGGAGTGGTACTCACCTAAAGGACTTTAGAGACATTCTGGGCAGCTGCCAGAGGGAACATGGGTGCACCCATAGGTGGGAGGTAGGATTTTGTGGGGTAGAAGTGTTGTGACAATTGATAAAAGTTGTTATTCTATTTTTTCTGCCTTTTCCTCCTCCCCATAAAATAAAACTGTTTATTGTTAATGTAACCCCCAGGCCACTTTTTCAAATAGTTAGCACACCCCCCATTAAAATTTGCAACACTGGTACCCACATACTGGCATACCATTTTACTTTAAAAAAAGATAGGTACCACCCTTGGTGTTAGGATATATACCTGGTTCATTTTCCAGAGGAAGATATGGGTGGGGTACAGAAACAAAACAATATGAACCTTGTGTAAACATTACAATCCAGATCCTGGGTGGAGGCAGCTAGGCATATGCTAGATCTAACCTGCTTTAGGGGCCCCAATAAATCCACACAACCAGAAGCAATAATCAGAATGTCCAGAACAGTAACTGGGATTGTACAGAATGGCTTTGTTCAACAGATGGAAATTTAAAGCAAAAATGGACCCCCAAGGGTCAGTTTAGGCAGGACAGGTACATTTCATAAACTATCTTTGCATGCAGTACAGATCATGAACACACAAAAGAACATCTTCTTCCCAATTTCCCAAATGATGCATTTAGTGGATGCCTGGCCATGCACCCTAACATTTTTCTTCCATGAGTGTCATTTAGTGAATCTAAGTCACACATTCAGAACTCTTTTATGAATGCAGATGCAATTAAGTAAAACTCAGCCACACAGCTTAACCTGTCGCTTGGCCCTTGCTCAGGTATAACTAGTGCCCTTTACAAAAAAGGAAGCCCTGCCTTTTAAACACTTAGCTGGCATTCCCCCCACCCTTGGCCCCAACTGACAGTCTCTGCCATTCTTCAGGGTTACACCATTGAAACCCCCATTTCCCACTGAAATGCTAGAGGTCCCACACTTTAACTTTGTTGCACACTGGGGTGACCAAAGAACAAACTGCACTCTCCTGGGTGAATAGTTTAACAGAACATTCACTCACTTGGGTGAAATAGGGGCACTGACAGGTGTGATCCAGCCTTATCTTTGGGCACATACACCCCAGACTATGATTCCCCTAAAGTATGCAGAGATCCTGTCGCCTAGAACAGTACTCACAACTGGCTGTCCTGTCCACTGGAGATGGAACAACAAAAAGGCATTCTCCTGGGTAGCAGATCAAACAGTCTCTCAAAGTCCTTTCCAAGGCAACTGAAACACACACAGAACCATCAGGGGATTGCCCCTTAAGTCCATTGGAACAGGCAGTTCCTTCCACTTCACTGGGAGTAGAAATCAGGAAATCCTGTTGTAACACTGGTCTCCACTTCACTGGAAGCTGGAAATGACTCCAATATGGTGAGAAATGTTGGGCCTTCACCTCAGAGACTAAATGGCAGTCCTTCTGCCACTCTCACCTCCTCTCTAAACAACAACTCACTACAGACTGAACATTCTAAGCTCCCCAGAGCAGCTGTCCACACAGTGGGGCTTATGCTGCTGCAAGAGTTCCGAATGACCTAATCATTCTTCCCTCAGGCTAGCTGAGTAAACAATGATGTCATTATGTAGGAAGCCCCTAATGAGCTACCTACCTACCTGCTACCTGCTACCTTCCTAACAATAATACTGATAGGATTCTAGTAACCCCGGGGACTGGGTGGTTACATTAATGTTACATTCTGGTACAGCGGCTTATTGTAGAAGGTGGAAATTGTCAGTTGTTGGGGAAGGTACTGTGGGAGCAGCTACTATAATTTCTTGGGGGGTGTTAGCCTGTACCTTATTTCCAGGTATCCTAAACCACAACCCCATGTGAAGGCACTGAGCATACTAGCTGTTACCATACAAAGGGTGCTCCAAGAATCTAGGGCGGACCCCTTGAGGTGTATCCAGCAAGGACCTGAGGGCACCGGTCACAGGCAAGATGTGTCTGAAAAAACTGTCTGTTACATTGGAGGCACTGCTGTAATTAGTGCCCCCTATTGGCCATCCCCCATAATTTCATTTCTGCAAAACAGAAAGTTGGACTGCCCCCATTTGTTAAAAGTCACTATTGCCCTCCACAATTTGGAAGACTGGTGCAGAAGGGAAGGGTTGGATTGTAAAAAAGCCCTTTTAGTGACTGGTATTTCAGAAAGATTTGACAGATTAAAAATAGTTGATGAGCTATAGACATTGAACTGTTTTGACCACTTAAAGGTACAAGGATTAAGGTATGACTATACCATTAAGTGTATTTGCATTGATAAAAGAGTAATACTGAAACTGATTTTGCCAAGCTGCCCAACATTATCTCCTCATGGGAGGACGGGTCCACCTGGATCATAGTGTTGTATAACAGTGAAAGGCAAATGCCAAGGAGTGTTTTGGCTGAAGATGATTTTAAAGTAAAATTTGAACTGTGGTTGAAATCAGAGTGGAAGACCCCACAAGATGTACATAGGCTATACAAAGCTAACAGTGTCTTGCCCCCTGAGCTACCTCTGACTTGGTTAGCTGCCTGGCTACCGGGGGAAGAACCGGGTCCTACCAAAGACTAAGGCCTTCTCTGAGAGAAAACCAGTACCCCCTACAGAAGATGGTTTTGAAACTTGGATGGGTCAGGCCTCTCCCATGGTGCAAGATCCCCAGTGTCCCAAAGCTGAAAAAAGGTGACAAATGTGGGAGAGTTTGAGAGAGCTGGCCATGGATGGCATTGGAGCTTTGCAAGCTACCCAACCTGATACTACTGCCCAGATGTACCTCAACACCCTAGAAAACATGTTTGGGAGTACTGATAGTGGCACACAAGCATTGAGAAAATTTCAAGGTACAGTACAGTTCAAAGTGATGGGGAAAAGCTATCTGAATATTTGATCTGTCTTGATCAGTTGATACAGAGAGCCTTCCATAAGGGAGCAGTGGCTGTCCAGGTATGAATAGGCTATGTTTATATCAAATTTTGGAGGGAGCTGGGCACTCTGAAATGCTGTTAATGAAATTGAGCTTGGAAGAGTGGCTGGGTAATCCCCTTTCATATGGTGATTTAATGCATGAGGTTCGAGAAAAGGAAGATAGAGTTGCACAGCAAGGGATGATGGTGGTACCTTTGAGAAACATAGAGACTCCAGCAAGTCCTATTGTGCCCAGGCAAGACTAGAGTGATTGTGAGGATTTATGTAAAGAGACAAATAAAAGAACTGACTGAGCAGGTAGCCATGCTATGGACTACTAGTGAACAAAATCAGAGAGGAACTCCTAAGGCCTCCAGGTGTCGAAGGTAGTACCCTGGGTGGCCACCTGTCCTGCCTGAGACAGAACAAGTTAATATTGGCTGTAGAAATGCATTTTTCTGTTGCAGGTGCAGGGAAGATAGGCACCTAAGATGAGATTGCAGCAAGTCTGAGAAATTTAGATTTGGTAATCCAAAAACTATTGAAAGAGAAGCATATGTCAGAGAGGTGTCAGTGGGACTCCAGTAGGGAGAAAACTGGGGTCCTGGAGCAGACCTGCTCTATGAAAAAGACCCAGCTTGTTAATGTCAAAGGCTCCACAATTCCCCCAGGATTAATAGGACCATCTGCAAGGGTCCCAGCCAAGGCTGAAGGGGTGGATTGTACTGTGCCACTGGATAGTGAGGCCCAAGTGACTGTTGTCTTTGAGGATTGGTACCAGAAGTATTTGAGTCATGTGCTGTTGCAGCCCCTGGAAGGACTGGATGTCTGGGGAGTAAGTGAAAAGCCCTACCCATATCAGGGGTACATTGTCATACAAATAGAATTCCCCCAAACTATGGCAGGAGTACAGACTCCCATAGAAGTGATTGCACTGGTATGCCCTAGTTCCAGGATGGAAGGAAAGATTCCAGTGTTGATTGGGACCAACGCCAATATGTTTCAGAAACTGGCACAGCTATGCCAGGAGCCGAAGGGTTCACAGTCCATCCACAGCCAAGGGATGCATCCTCTGATTCCAGATGTCTACTTGAAGGGGACAACTTCTGGGGAGCCAGATGCTGAAGATGATCATGTGGGTGTAATTTGAAGAAAGAATGCCCAGCCTTTGGTGTTGCCCCACAGTGCTCAATGCCAAGTGACTGGGACATAGAGTTTGAAACAACTGCCAGAAGCCATGCTTACATTTAGGACATGCCCACAGATGGAGAGCTACCAAATAGTTTGCTAGTACAAAGAGGTGTGTTGCATCCCCCAGGTATCCCAATTGGGACCAACAAGGTTAGTGTCCGGGTGAAAAATGTAACTGACAAAGAAGTGACTATTCACAAAGGAAGAGCCCTAGCACATCTCTACCAAGCAGAAATGGTACATCTCGCAGTCCTGAACAAAGCAACAGGAAAAAAGATGGATCATAACTAGTTCAGTTTTGGAGTTTCTCCAATACCAGAACCATACAGGAAAAAATGGATGAATAAGTTGGCTGAATGAGCTAATGTTTTTTCTACAAGTGACCTTGATGTTGGATGTGCCCCTGGTGAAGAGCATTGCATACATCTGAGTGAAAACTGACCTTTTCATGAGAGGTCCAGATGGTTAGCCCCAGCTAATGTAGAGGACATCCACAGGCATTTGCAAAATACTAGCAACTGGTATTATAACTAAATCCAGAAGCCCTTATGCATCCCCTGTAGTGTTTGCCTGCAAGAAGAACAGGGCTGTATGCTTGTGCATTAACTACTGGACTCAGAACAAGCATACTATATCAGATCAATATACGGTACCACGCATGGGGAATGCTCTGCCCTGCCTCACTGGCAGTAAATGTTTTTTCATTTTGGACTTACACAGCAGGTACTGTTAAATACCCATGGCTGAAGAAGACAAGGAAAAAACAACTTTTATTTTCCCCCAGGATTTTATCAGTTTGAGCAGATGTCATAGGGTATCTCGGGGGCACCTGCTCTGTTTCAGCAGCTGATGGAAAAAGCCATGGGAGATATGAATCTGCAGCAGGTGATAGTCTGTCTAGACAATCTGATTCTCTTCGGGTGCACCCTGGAAGAACATGAGGAGCAACTGATGACAGTTTTGGACTGACTCAAAGAAACTGGGCTCCAAGAGTCAAAAGATAAGTGTCAATTCTGCCAGCCCTCTGTAAAATACATTGGGCACAATATTTCCACTGAAGGAGTCCAAATTGATCCTTACAAGATTAAGTCACTCACTACTTGGCCTAGACCACATAATCTGAAAATTTAACAATATTTCCTCGGTTTCTGTGGGCATCACCAAAGATTCATACAGGATTTCTATAAAGTGGTCCAGCAGCTTACAAACTTACTTCACGGTTTCCCCACCTATCAATTACAAGAAGTAGAAGGAGAAAGTAGCCCAAAAACAGACCTATTACAAACCTAGGGAACCATCTGGAGGCAGATGGAATCAAGATTGTGAAAATGCCTTTGGAAAGATAATTAAGAGACTAACTGCAGCTCCCGTGCTGGCATTTGCTGACTCCACCAAGCCTTATTTTTTGCACATGAAAGCTAGCATGGATGGGCTTGGAACCATGTAGTATCAAGAATACCCAGAGGGGCTAAGACCCATTGCGTTTGCCAGTTGGAGCCTGACACCCAGTGAAAAGAACTATCCAATGCACAAATTAGAATTTCTAGCTTTAAAATGGGCCATCACAGACTAGTTTCATAATTATGTCTATGGAGCTAAGTTTACAGTGAGGACTGACAACAATCCCCTTACCTACGTCAACACCATGGCTAAGTTGGATGACAATGGTCACTGCTGGTGGTTCACCCTCTGCACTTATGACCTCACCCTGGAGTACTGTAAGGGCATGAATAATACAGATACTGATGCCCTGTCTTGCAGACCTCACCCCCTCAAATAAGCAAGCAAGCAAACTTCATTTATTAAATGCTATTCCAATCAAGATCATAGCATTGTACATAAACTCTAAAAGCAAATATAAACTATAAAACAGTTCAAGAACACTTAAACATAGGAAGCAGTGGACTCAAATGACTTCTGTGGTTGTAAAGACCATATTTACAAAATTGGTGGGCATTGATAATGAAACATTTTATTGTCCCCCAAAAGCTATTGATGCTATAGGAGCCCACTTTGATGCCCTACCTGATGCCTATTGGAACTTGGAGAGCTTGGGCATTAGCCATTTACCAAGGCCAGATAGGAGGAAACAGAGGTGGTCACGGAGACAAGACTATAGGCTTAGAGGAGCCATCTTAATGCTAGAAAAGGGACAAGGCACCGAGAAAGTACCAAATGACCATCCTGATGTACCTATCTTGATAAGAGAATGGAACAAGTTGTCTTTGAGGAATGGCCTTCTGTATAGAACTATGAAAGACCCCCAAATCCTGACAGCCCACCATCAGTTAGTACTGCCATGAAAGTACCATACATCTGTCCTCCGAGCACTTCATGACAATATGGGACACCTTGGGTTCAAGTGTAATTTGAACCTTGTGAGGAGCAGATTTTACTGGCCCAGAATGGTATCTGAAGTGGAGAAGTACTGCAATAACTGTGCCTGGTGTGTTCAAAGGAAGATCTTGTCCAAGAAAGCAGCACCATTGGTAAACATTAAAACTACTGAACCGCTAGAACTGATCTGCATGGACTTTTTGTCATTGGAATCAAAAATATAGGGTATAGCCACATCCTAGTTATTAGCGACCATTGCACCAGGTACCCACAAGCTTACCCAACTAAAAATTAGACTGCCTATACAGTTGTTCAAAAACCTGAAGAATTTGTGATCCATTATGGTGTACCAACAATCATGCACCACACCCTACCATCTGCAAGGGGACCCACAACCTGAAAGACTTAATCGTACCTTGTTAAACATGTTCGGTACTTTGGATTCTGTACAAAAGAGAAACTGGAGCCAGCACATCTCTAAGTTGGTGCATGCTTACAACTGTATTCACAACAGTGCTACAGATGCTTCACCCTTCCTGCTTATGTTTGGTCAAGAAGCCCGGTTGCCAATTGACTTAGCCTTTGGGGTGTCTGCCAACAGAACCTCAACTGAGTCCTACCTTAAGTACACAAAACAATTCAAACAACAGCTGAAAGAGGCTTATACATTGGCTGAAGAAGCTGCTGTAAGAGGCTTATAAATTGGCTGAAGAAGATGCTGGGAATGTAAGCACTGCAAATAAACTTTGTTATAACCAGAAAGTGCAAAATCAAGTTTTGCAAGTTGAAGATAGAGTTCTCCCCAGAAATCTGGGACTTCAAGGAAAGCACAAGCCAGCTGATCGCTGGTCCTCAGAGCCCTATGCGGTGGTTGAAAAGCTAACTGACTTGCCTGTGTACCGCATTCGACAAGAATGAGGCCATGGAATTGTTAAAACTGTCTACAGAAACAACGTTTTGCCCATTGATCAGTTTGAGCCCAAACTGTACCAGAGCCTGGGCCAAGACCAGCCAGCCAGAAACTAGACCAAAGACAGAGAAAAGGTGACCAGCAATATTCCTGTTTCTGTAGAGAGTGATGAACTAGATATACATTTTGAACTAACTGATAATGCCTATATCTGTGAGGATAAGGAGTGTACTGGTATCAGCCACCTATTGACGTATCACCAGAGATAGTGCCTCCTAGGGAATGGCCACAAGTAAATAATGAAGAGGCAAGCTCCTTGTATGATGTAGACTCTAATTCTAAACTAATAGAAGCTAATGGTACCCAAGTCAAAAATCAAACACCAACATTTGCAGAAAGGGATGAAGAGGCCTTAATGGAGGACCAGTCAATAGAGACTAAAAGGGCCCCTGTTATCTCAGACCAGGTCCCTGCAGTAGATGCATTGCCTGGAGTAGAAAGTGCACAGCCTATCCCTATGGAAAAGGCTGTAGTCCCCCACAGATCTAGTAGAGTGGTGATGCCTCCTCTAAAACTAACCTATGACACCCTAGGTGCTTCTTCTGATAGCTTCCTGTATGTTGTGCATAGACATATTATTGTCAAGGTACCTGTTCTTCCACTTATCCCTAGGTACTGCTCTGAAATATGTTTTCATGTTGGGAACTATGGAATTTTACTGCAAGGGTGACATGGTGATAGATAACCTTTGACGTCTAGTCAGCAACCTACTATTGTCAGTGTCAGTGTCAGTGGCTCAGTAGGTAACAGTGTCAGTGGCTCAGTAGGTAGCACACTTGCCTCTGAGGCCGGGAGATCAGAGGGCTGTGGGTTCAGTTCTCACATCTGGCACCTGGGTTAATATCCCAGTACTAACACTGTAGTGCAGCATGAGAGGGGTGTTGCACTTTTGGGGTGCCGTCTTTCGGATGAGACGTTAAAACCAGGGTCCCATCTGCCTGGATCGGTGGTAGTTCAGGTGGATGTTAAAGATCCCATGACACATCGAAAAGAGTAGGGGAATTTCCCCAGTGTCCTGGCCAAAGTACCCTCATTCACTAAAAATACCACCTACAGCTTAATCTGGTTCAAGGTCAGTTGGCATTCATCTGTATCCCCTTCCCCCAGGTCGTGCCTGAAAATAGGCAGGATCTGTCTAGTGCACTTGCCCGGTCAACAAAAAACTAAATAAAATAAAATAAAATAAAATAAACAAATTGTGACTGCAATAATGTGAATGGCAATATGAAATGTCTTGTTAGACCCAGGGTCATGATATGAGACTGGAGGGAGGAAAATTCAGGAGGGAGATGAGGAAACACTTTTTTATGGAGAAGGTGGTAGCTGGGTGGAATGCATTACTGGCAGAAGTGGTATCCAGTAGAACAGTAGGTTGCTTCAAAAGCGGCTGCAACAGGGCAATGGGGAGGGTCAAGGGAGGGGCATGGTGGAAGGCAGAGGCAGCTGCAGAATAAGGGGTGTTAGTTGCACATTCAAGCAGACTTGATAGACCACTAGGCCTTTATTTGCTGGAAAATTCTGCATGTTTGTATGTTAGACAGGAATTAGGTGTCTAGTGAGAGAATGTATTGATATAATGCATGCCAATGCCTGAACAAAGGGAATAAGAAGATGTATATTTAAAACTATGCTTAGAACCTAAATGGTTTGAACTTTAATGGCTTGTCAAGAAAGCCAAGAATTTTTTTTGAGGGGGTATGTAATCCCACCAACTTTTTGGGGCTTACCTTGTGTAACTCCCATTTCTCCGTGGTACCACCATCAGGATCCTCACTCTTATGCGAGGTGGTGGTCTGCGCATGCTCGGCAGAGCACATTGGTTTTCTTGCCCCCACTGCAGCTACCTTTCAGCCTGTAGAGTGCTCCTGACCCCTGTAACCTGCAAAGCAGGGTCTGAACACATGGAGGAGGTACTAAAGAAGCTTTAAAAGTGTTTATTTTATGAGCGCCAATAGTGCTTGGAAATGGGCTCATGAATATTAATGAGACAGCCCAATAAATATTAATGAGTCTGCCTGCTGTCTGGGGGAATAGTGTTTTGGCAGCAGCGACAGGCTGAAAGGTGAATGAAAAGTGTAAACTCTGCTTGTGTTCAGAAGGACAGAGGGGCTATTGTTGGGCAATGGGGAAATAAATGTTCAAAGTATTTTGTGTGGCTTAAAAAGACTGTGATTGTGGGTACTGTTATATCAGCCACCATATTTGTTGCCCTTTAACCCCTTCCCAGTCAGTCTGGAGCTAAAGATTTACCAAAGGGTTTTTGGGATTGAGGAAAGGACTTGTGGGGAAAACACAGGGACTATTCTTGGTGCCCATCCTAAAGACCAATATGGTGTCAAGGCAGCCTAATGAATATTAATTTTCCTTGATGGACAAGGGTGCCAGCCATTGGAAGAGGGCTGTTTTCAGAGTTGATAAAAGGGACTGATTTTGCCTGGGAAAGGGAGAACCTAGAGAGGATTTGGAGAGTGAGAGACTGCTGTGGGTTTGCCACCCCAGCAGGCCTGTAGATTTTCCAAAAGGCCTTGCCTGGCCGCAGTTTGGGACAAGCTGCAGAATGCCTAGAAGAATATTCCCTTGGGGAAAAGTCTGAACTGTGAGAAAGTTTCCAGGGTGAGTCATATGATGCAGCTGACTGAATAAGACATGCTCCGTCTGTGCTTCGCTCATCTGTCTAGCTTTTCTGGCTTTTTTACTCTATTTCTGCAAAAATCTGCCTGAAATTTGTCTTCCACTGACTCAAGGAGGCTACCCTGCTCTCAGAAAGTGGACTTTGGTTTAAAATGGAAGTGGAGATGTGACAGGTGGCTCCTCAGCATACACTGCCTGTCACACTAGAGAAAATGTAGAAGAAACCCAGAGCACACCCTCCTACTACAGACCACTTGCAAACAGCCTCAGCATCTCACCTTACGGCTACAGAACTGACTCAGCTTACCTTGGAATGACGTGTTCCTGAGTTCCAACCTTTTAAAGATGAGATCTGCTCCCTAGTATCAGATGTGAAACCAATCTCAGATGCTTCAGAAGACACCACCTAGTGCACTTTGGATAATGAGGCCCGCATTATCTCGGTGGAGAAGTGGGCAGATGAAATGGACTTACGCATCACTATAAATTGCCAGACTCTCAAGGAATTAGAAAACAAAATCGAGGATCTAGAAGGCAGAAGCCGACACAATAATGTTGTAGTAATTGGGTTACCAGAAAGAGACGAGGGTTCGGATACTATTTTATTCATACAAAAACTGCTGAACAAACTAGCAGGGCCCTCTCCCTTTAGGCCTACCTACATTCTCGAGAGAGCACATCGAGTGCTTAGAACCATGCCTCCACCTAATGCCCAACCTAGACCCTTGATATTTCAATTTCTCAATTTCCAGGAGAAACAGCATGTCTTGTAGAAGCTCAGGGAAATACAAACGTTCTAGGGAAGGGTAGAAGATCTGTGTAACACAGGACCTGCCAGCAACAGTTCACCACGCCAGACATCATTCCACCCGATAGTATACAAATGTATTGCTTTGGGAATAACATTTTGTATGGTCCACCCTGCAAAACTACAAGTTCAACTGGATGGATCTTGGTCCTCGTTCAGAAAGGTGGACCCTGCATTGGAATTCTTCAAACAAAAGTGACCCACCCTATTTACTGACCGCTGAGAGAGCCTGGAAGTCTGCAGGCATTATTTTTTGGTGATGTATAGAAGATTTAATGTGGCTGAGTCATTGACTTACCATTCCATTTAATTTTACATAATTATCTAACCTGTTCACTAATTTACATGACTCCATCCCACGGGGGCGCCTTCATCAAGCTATAGCATGGCTGACACAGGGAACCTTGCTTTGAAGGGGACTTTGGCTAAACATATTCTTTAAGTTAAATGGTTAACCATGAACACTTTCGACAAGTGAACATTTTACTTTGTTATTGGACAGACCATGGGAATTTTACCCTTGATTTATTTTTGTATATTGTCTCCCACAGCCACTTTAGCATCTGACTGTTGTTGCTATTTCTACGATGTGGTAGATATAATCGCTATTTTGAGTGCCAAGCTTTTATTGGAAATCAAGACTTTTCAGTTACTTTCCAATTTGTTTTTGCAAAGTCTAAGAGATTACATTGGGCCAATTGAGTCTCTCTCTGTTTACAGGCTTTAAGATACCATATTGGCATGATTTCTGTCTAGGGATTCATACTTTACCAACTTCTCCACAGCTCGGGGGGTTACCCTCGGTCAGAGACACTGGAACATCACCTTTACAAATGTGGGGACCAAACAATAGAAATTCATACTCCCTTGGTCCACCACGGCTTCTGCCTGAAATGGTTTATTTCTTTATAGCTCTTTTGATTGTTTACAGGGGGCTTCCGCTGTCTCGCTTAAGTTCTCTGACATTAAAGTGATTAAGATATTTTATTATACCAAACGAGACCAAATCTGTTAATGTGTTTTGATGAATTTCGGTTTCTCTCATGTCTCTATTTTTTGAGGCTGGTTGTCCTTTTTAGCATAAGCCTGATTGTTATTTACTGGGATATCCTCAATTAAGCCCAGAAAGCTAATACTATTTCCTGAAAGGGGATGCTTTATTTTTTTTTTATTACTACTCATGATTTAAAACATAACTAGTGTTGTTGTAGTTGGGTGAGCGGGGGAAGGGAGGGCCTTCAGTCTCCTGATTGTCATGGGCCAGTGCTCTGAGGGGAAGGGTGGTACTTACTATTGCCTTACAGGCTCCAGGTTGCAAAATGGAAGGTTTAATAAGCAGTATAGTTTAATCTTTAATTTTATTTTGTTACAGAGTTAATACTGGCAGGTGGGAATTTGGGCATAACTGAGGGAATAAAAGGGAGGGGGCTTTTATCCTTATTCCTAAATCAGTGGGTAGGATGGTGCCAATTTAGAAATCAAATGAGGTACACAAGCTGGTTATTCTTTTTAGGAACACAGGTGTTGGTCTTAGAAAGTGCATTATGTGCAGATTGCGCAATCTTTAAAATTTTGTATGTGGAACATAAGAGGGACACGACACCCTCTCAAGCATATGAAGCTGCTAAAACACCTAGGATTCTTGCATTGTGATGTGATATTGTTACAAGAAATCCACCTACTAGAAGCTGAAGGTACCCTATTGAGGAGACAGCAGGTAGGACAGGTCTTCGCCACAGGTGACTGTTGAAACAGCAGAGGGGTGGCTATTCTGCTCCAAAGGGCTTTTCCCTCCAATTGCAAACACTGTATAAGAGATAAAAAAGGCAGATATGTGCTGATTAAAGGCAAACTCCAGTCATTCAACATACTGTTAGGCAGTGTCTACGGTCCCAACTCTGACTCTCCCTCCTTTTTCATGGAACTTCTCTCAGTACTGACACCCTTTTTAGATACTACAATGCTTCTAGGGGGAAGATTGGAATATTCCTTTTGACCCCCTCCTAGACAGATCTATGGGATTCAGAACTGGAGGTCTTTCCCCTGCCCAAAGAGATGTCAGATACCTAGTAGACCATATGGAATTTTGTGACCCATGGAGGGTATTACATCCTAAAGATAGAGAGTTTAAGTTCCATTCCACTGTCCATGGCTCAGCATCTCAAATCAACTATTTCTGGCAAAGTAAATCTCTTTTACAAGGGCTAATGGACAGCAGAATGGAGCCGGGTGTAGGATTGGATCACTCTATAGTGACCTGTCATCTCTCCCTCTCTCTCAATTGGGGATCAGATAAATAATGGAGATTAAATAACCAACTTTTGAAGGATAAAAAGGTCATGGAGAGCATATTAGCTTCTCTGGAATATTTTAAAACAACTAATTGGAGCACTACCCACTCCCCATCTGTGGAATGGGGAGCACTGAAATGCTTTCTTCAGGGGGAATTTATTAAAATATCAATAATTAAAAAGCAGAGAGAAGCCCAGGAGACTCAGTCCCTTCTGGATCAAATCAGAGACAAGGAGAAATATTTATCTACTAGAAACTCAGACTCTGAAAAGGAGGCATTAATAAAGTTACAGGATAGATACTCTGAATTACTCAGAGAAAAGGCTGAATGAGCAATTCTAAAGTTGCAGACCACTTATACTAAACAAGGGGGAAAGGCCTGGTGGCTTTTGGCCCTCCGCCTCAAAAAAACTAGAATCTTCAAAATGCATCACTGCAATACAAAGCGACCCCCAAGGACCTCTTCTAATTCAGGCTAAAGATATTGCTAATGAATTTGAGCAATACTACAAGAAGTTGTATGCCCAAATGCCCAATTGCCCATCACAGGTTGTGGTAGATCATTAGATAACCTTCCCCTTCCCACACTCACCCCTACACAAGTTGAGGGACTAGTCACACCTTTGGGCAAAGGCCCAAACCGAGGAAAAGATAGCCAACTCAGTTAAGAAGGGGGTTAAAACCTTTTATAGGTACATCAGGGAGTGAAGGAAGACCAAGGGAGGGATAGTGAGGCTTAATAAAGGGAGCCAGGGTGGGCAGAGGGAGACTGTGAAAAGGCAGAGATACTAAACAAATATTTTTGCTCAGTATTTACAAATGAAGAGGGGGAGGTACATAAAACAAACAGTAGAAACACTCTGGATACAGAAGTTGATACCAGCCCATTTACAGAAGAAAGGGTTCTGAAAGAACTCTTAAAACTGAAGGTGGACAAAGCAATGGGCCTGATGGGATTCATCCCAGAATTCTAAAAGAACTAAGGGTAGAACTAGTGACACCACTGATTACTGTTTTTAACAAATCATGGGAGGATGGGGTGGTACCCGAGGACTGGAGGAGGGCAGATGTGATTCCTTCACAAAGTGGGAGCAAGGCAGAAGCAGGAAACTACAGACCTGTTAGTTTAACCTCAGTGATAGGGAAAATGATGGAATCACTTCTGAAGGAAAGAATTGTCGAGTATCTAGAGGCCAGAGGTAACAGGACCCTAGGCAGCATGGATTCACAGTGGGAAGGTCATGCCAGATGAATCTGATAGATTTCTTGACTGGGTGACCAAAGTAGTAGATCAGGAAGGGGCTGTGGACATGGCCTACCTAGACTTTAGCAAGGCATTTGACACAGTCCCACACAAAAGATTAATATACAAGTTAGCCAGCCTGGGAGTGGGTCCCAAGACGACAGCCTGGGTAAAGAATTGGCTGGAGAATAGGACACAGAGAGTAATAATAAATGGAGTCCACTCAGAAGAAAGGAGGGTTATTAGTGGGGTACCGCAGGGTTCAGTATTAGGACCGGTCCTCTTCAATGTCTTTATAAGCGACATTGCAGAAGGACTGGAAGGAAAAGTATATCTCTTTGCAGATGTCACAAAGATCTGCAACAGAGTTGATGCACAGGGTGGGGTGGAAAGGATGAGAAGGGACTTGGCAAGGTTAGAGGAATGGTCAAATGTATGGCAGCTTAGATTCAATGCTAAGAAGTGCAAGGTAATGCACCTGGGAAACAAAAACCCAGGGGAAGAGTACACAATGGGGGGTGAGATACTAACAACAACAAAAATGGAAAGGGACCTGGGGGTAGTCATATCAGATGACCTAAAGGTGGGCAAGCAATGTGAGAGGGCAGCAAGGAAGGCTGGGGGATACTGGGATGCATAGGGAGAGGCATCACCAGTAGAAAGCAGGAAGTTATTATCCCTCTGTACAGACAGCTGGTGAAACCCCATCTGAGTACTGTGCAGTTCTGGAGACCCAATTCCGCAAAGACATAGACAGGATGGAAGCTGTCCAGAGGAGGGCACTAAAATGGTGCAGGGTCTGCACTGAAGACATATGAAGAGAGATGAAAGGAGCTTAATATGTATGGCCTCGAGGAAAGGAGGGAGAGGGGGGACATGATAGAAACATTCAAGTACCTCAAGGGAATCAACAAAGTCCAAGAGGGTAGCATCTTTCAAAAAAAGAGGTGTGCAAGAACAAGAGGGCACAATTTGAAGATGGGGGCGGCTCAGAGGTAATTTAAGGAAGTATTTTTTCACAGAGAGGGTTGTGGATGCATGGAACGGCCTTCCGGAGGAGGTTGTGGAGTCAAAAACAGTGGTGGAATTCAAGCATGCATGGGACAGTTATAAGGCAATTCTAGGGGTTGGGGGTAGGAAGAAGTAGGCTGCCGGTTAACTAGGATCTGCAGCTTATCCAGTAGGTAGGGAAATGGGCAGACTGAGTGGGCCAAGCGGTCCTTATCTGCCATCAAATTCTGTGTTTCTATGTTTCTATGTTTCACCGGAGAGGGCATAATCCGGGTCTTCAAAGACCTACCCTCAGATAAAGCCCTGAGGCCAGATGGGTACTCGTCTAATTTTTACAAAAAGGTTGCCTCCCAACTGGCCCCATGGCTACTGGCTGTCTTTCAAAACATGTTAAATGTGGAGGATCTGGACCCCAGTATGTTGGAGGGAACCATTGTCATTCTCCCTAAACCTGGTAGGGACCCAACACGAGTTTAAAATTGTAGGCCTATATCTTTCCTTAACTGCAACCTGAAAATCCTTGCCAAACACCTAACCCACAGAGTGGAACAGGTACTCCCCTCACTTATTAGCTCCAATCAAGTCGGCTTCATGAAAGGCAGGTCCTCTGTAGACCACCTACGTCGCTTGTCTCGTGTCTTCTCCACATCCCAGGATGCCCCTCAAGCAATGGCCCTGGTCTCCCTGGATGTGGAGAAGACATTTGATAGAGTTGACTGGCAGCTTCTGCTCAGGACCCTTCACAGATTTTATTTTCCTTCCAGGTTTATTTCATGGTTGCAGATCCTTTATTCTGCTCCTACTGCTCGGATTTTCTGTAATTGAATCATCTCTTCTAACTTCTCTTTAGTGGCAGAAACCAGACAAGGATGCCCCCTATCTCCCCTGCTATTTAACCTATACTTATAGCCCCTTATAGTCTCCATACAGAAATCCCCAGGGATACAGGGAATCAGACTAGGCATGACAATTGAAAAAATTGCGATATATGCAGACGACATCCTGCTACATATCACCCAAATCAATCCCTCTATACGAAAACCTTTACAGTTAATACAAGAGTACAGCTCACTCTCTAATTACAAGCTTAACACAGGGAAAAAAGCTCAGTTTTTCCATTCAACTCTAAAGTCCTCAAACAGGATGTCTTAGATTTGGGGATTATTTGGGCTCCTAAATCTATAAAATACTTAGGTCTACACCTCTCAACCTCAGTTGCGCAAATTGAATCTTGAAGCACAGTTTAAAATAGCGCAGCAAGATTTAAAACGTTGGCAAGATCTTCCCCTAACTTTATGGGGGGGTGTGAATATCATTAAGATGAACGTCCTCCGGGGGCGCTGTGGAGTCTGAGCTTGCTGGCAGCAATAATCATTAGCTCCTCAACTAAATGCTACAAATCCTAATTATTTGCTAATTTGGAGTATTCTGCTGTTAAAAAGGTCTCCTTCATCGAAACTGGGAAGGTCAGAAACCTATAATGGGCAGCCCTTGCAAAGATCGCACTGGTGTAACAGGGGGAAAATCTTCATGTTCCACTCAGCCCATGTGGATAGGCCTAGAGACACTGGCTTCCTCTCAGCCTGATGCTGAAGAAACCATGGCGATGATTGGGCTAAAACTGCAGAGAATAATTGCCTCAGTAGCTGACTTCAATACTAAAATAGACTCATTCAATACCAGAATAACAGTAGTGGAAAAAACTGTGGAAACTATACAATCAGAGAAGTGCGATGTGAAAAGGAATTGCGACTCTACTTCTGTGGCCACTACTTTGATGATAAATGAGAATTCCCACCTTAAAGCCAGATTGGAGACACTAGAAAATCAGACCCAATCGTCTCATGTGCGGATCCTCGGCTTACCCAGGGGGATTGAGGGGGATCACCCCCTCACGTTCTTGCAGGGTTGGTTGGAAAAGAAGCCGGTGCCAGATGGTTAAACAATCCATTTTGATCTTCAAAAAACATACTGAATTACTCCAAGTGGTTATCAGAAGGACTCTGATACCCCACACTCTTTGCTGCTGATTACAGATGGCATCGGAACGAGGGATAAAATTAGCCACCTAGCTAAAGAAGCTGGCTCGACTACATAGGACAACCATTCAGTTTTTCTATTCCTGGACATCAGTTATGCCACTCGGGTGAGACGCAAGTGATCTGATGGGGTGCGCAAAAAACTCCTGGAGGCCACAATCACCCATGCAGTGATATTTCTAGCCCAACTTCGAGTGGTGTATGAAGGTAAAGTTTGTGTGTTTTTGGACTCTTCAGAAGCAGGCAAGTGGGCGTCTCAATTTGTGGACAAGCATAGGAATCATTCTCAAATTCATGGCACAGAAGATAGGGATCTTGATGAGACTGAAGGGGACTGACTTGATTTAAAATAATTGTTGATTAAATTTCTCTAGTTCCTGCATTATGACTATATTAACAATGCTTGGATCTTATTCATGATTGTGACCTAAATCAGGCAAGGGGAAGTTTACTTAATGGATTATGCAAAAGTTAATGTTGGGAAAATAATAACGCAGTAATTACTATAAGTCCAGTCACCGGAATATTGATTTCTAAGCACTCTAATAAAATTAAGTTTAACTGGTTTCAATACAGGGGAATAAAGGGGTTATTTTAAACAATTTCTATTTGTAACTGATGGTAATTCAGACCAGACAAGGTTTTATGATGTGGGAGGTTGTTTTCTTTTTCTCTTTTTGCAAGCTTGTTGTTTGCTGCTTTGCAAAGACAGTCTATGGGATTTATACCTTTAGGGATATAGAGCGATGCTATTTGTCCTATAAGGGATGTGAAATGTTTGATTTCTCATAAAGACTTTAGCACTCAAATTAGTCACTCTGCTCATGGACTCTATGAACAGCTTAGGGCCAGATATTAAAACCATAGCACAGCATGCAAACCATTAGCACGGGAATAGCATGGTGTGACCATACTCAAAGTACCTGTTAGCACACGCAAACCACTTTAGCACAGGGAAAACCAATAACGTATGCAAGGGGCATAGAGGGGACCTGCATACATGTGCAACAGGATATTCAAAGCTATAGCGTGACACCTAGTGCGGCACTAGCTACCAGCTATAAAAAGCTGGTCTTGACCCAGAGGAAATCACCTAGGGGCAGAGACCACAACAGGAAGTGGGAATGAGTGCTGTACCACTAGCAGTGATGCTGCCCTTCATGTTAGCTGTAGTGGAGGAGGAGGAGAAGGACAGAGAGCATGCCCAACATGGGCCACAAAGCAGGCCAAGGAGACGGTATGCTGCAAACAGGTGGTACTGGTCTAGGGGTCTCCTTTGAGACCCTGCCAGATGAGCACATCACTGGCTGGTACAGGATGAACAGGGGAATGTTGAGGCAGCTATATGAACTCCTCCATGAGCAGCTGCACCCCAACACCAGATGCAGCCATGCGATGACAGTAGAGGAGAAGGTGACAGCAGCGATGTGCTTCCTAGCCACAGGGACGTTCCAACAACCATTGGGGGACACCATTGGGGTATCGCAGTCTGAAACCTCATGCCTCCTGACCCGGTTCCTAGAGGCTTTCCTGCCACATGCTAGGGAGTTCATAGTATTTCCCAGCACAGCAGCAGAGCGCAGAGAAACAATGCAGCAATGCCATCGAGTTGTGCACCTACTAGCAGTACTGGGTGCCATTGACTGCACCCATGTCCCCATCCACACACCTCCTGGTGATGGCAGTGATGTCTACATAAACAGGAAGGAGTACCACTCCATCAATTGCCAGGTGGTGTGCGATGTGACTGGGTGCATCAGCAATGTCTATGTGCAGTACCTCAGTAATGCCCACAACGCCTTCATCTGGCACCAGTCCCAGCTGTGCCAGGCATTTGAGGAAGGCAGGATACCCAGTGGACACCTAGCCAGTGAGTAGCAGCTGACAAGGCACAAATGACAACAGCATGGATGGGGACAGGCATGGGAGGCCAGGAAGGGTCTTGGGAGGGCAACACAGGGATGCATGACGGCAACAGGCAGACAGCAGTTCAACACTAACGGGTGCATATCTCCTGACAGGGGACAGTGCCTATCCCCTGTGACCCTGGCTGCTGACACCGGTACCCTGGCCAGCCACAGTAGCCAAAGACCAGTACAATGAGGCACATGCCAGCACCAGGAACATCATAGAGAGGGTGTTTGGCATACTGAAAATGTGCTTCCAATGTCTAGACACATCAGGCTGTGCCCTACAGTATAGACCTCAGAAGGTATGCCGCATCTTCCTAGTCTGTTGCATGCTGCATAACATGGCAATGAACCATGGGATACAGGCACCTGAACCTGAGAAAAAGGCTGACAGTGACCCAGAGCCAGCAGTCAGGGGGCTAGTGGAGCAACTCGAGAGGAGGGATCCTCGCATGGCCTGCAGGGCCATATAACATATGGCCAACATCATCAGGACACTGTCACAGGCCAGAGGGTGAGTACAGACTGCACAGCAACATGAAACAGTACACTGGTGTATGTTTTAATGTGAACAAACAACCACAACAGTGACATCACTAATCAGAGCAGGTGCACAATAAACTGGATCAGAACGCATGTGAGTGTATGCGGTGCGATGTGAGAGGTGTGAAGGTCACACAGAAAGTGGACACACAGCCATGGCATGGCGGAATGGTTGATGTCCAATGTGTGGTGAGAGCGTAAGGAAGGCCTCCATGGCTGTGCCAGTGAGGTGGTGCATGTGAAGGAGTGTGGGGGTGTACATGTCTGTGTGTGTGCATGTGTGTACAAGGGTGTGGGTGTGCCAATGTGCACACAGGGTGGCAACTGTATACAAGTGCAGGTTGGCCATTCTGGTCACCAGCGACTACCATCACGCACACAGCACACACCATGGGAGTGGGTCACAGAACCAGGGGTGCTCTGTGCTGAAGAGACATTGGGGGAGGACCATGGTGAGGCAGGCAGGGTGGACCGCCTGTGCTCCTGTCGACCAGTGGAAACTGACAGGGCAGATGTACATCCACAGGATGCCTGTAGATGTGCCTGATGCATTCATGCTGGAGCCAGAGGCAGCCCTGCAGCCACGGTGGCACGCCTGTGGGCCTCTGTGTCATGGTCACCCTGTCCTCCCTGCACATCCTGGCAACCTCCATGCACCTCGCACAGCACAGTGGTGAGGTTGACCACTGCAGCCATGAGCCTGGCAAAGCCACGGTCCAGCACAGCAACCACACAGCCCACCCTGTCCTCAGTACGCTGTTCCACACGGGCAAAGCCCAGGGACATGGACTCACGCATCAGCAAACGCTCATGCCTGAGCTCCCTCTGCAGGCCATGCAGGTCCATCTGAGCCTTCTGCTGTGATGTCAGGGCAGCCCGTAGCAGTGGGCAGGCCCCTGGGGCATCCTGCTCCAGGAGTGCAGCCCCCCCTATGGTGGCTGGCACTGGGGCCTGAATCTCAACAGGGTCGGGACACTGGTGCAAGAGCAGCATGTCCTGCCACTGTAGACCACTGGTGATGTGCTGTTGTACCAGAGGGTCTTGCCCCACAACCTGTGGGGGACACCGCATGTCCAGCGGTGCACACATATCCCCCACATGGCCAATCACCGGCTGCATGGGAACACCCATGCCAGCAAGGCCGACCACCCCCTGGTGCCTGTGCTGCATTCTGCACCTAGCCCCACCCCTGTACCTCTCTCCACAGGACCATCCACGGGCAGTAGGTAGGAACCCTTTGACACATCTGTGTCAGTGTCACTTGTCACAGTCAGGAGGATCACCTGCCCACCACCCAGATTCTCAACCTGGGCATCCTCCATGGTGGCACCATAGTCCAGTCCGTGTGAGTGCCACACATGGTGCCGCCCTGGGTATACCTGTCTACCACCCAGGTCAGATGTCGATGGCTGGTTGTCCCCCACCTCCTCCTCCTCATCCGGTCCCGAGGCTGAGATCCCGACATGGTCCTGGTGCACCGCTGGCCCTGCACATGCCACTGTAGATAAAAACAGGACAGGGTCAGTCACCCATACATGCAATGTGTGCACCACCGCCACCCAAACATGCACACCCTAGGACACATGCCACCCACTGTAGACATGCACACCCCACATACCACCCCCATGGCAATATCATGTGGCCACATGCACCCAACCTCCCCATAGTGAGCAGGCATACTTGTCCTTTGTGCATAGTGTGCACAGTACTGCAGCTCTACATTGCACCCCAGGCTCAGCCCCAACACAAACACCCTGTGCCACCACGCCATGCAGGGTACACACATGCAGTTACAGACCTGCCCTGAGCAGTATGAGAGGCATCTCACACCCACCACCCAGTACACCAGTGACAGCCACTGGGCGCAGTGTGGATGCCACCATGGCCATGAGTGGGTCCTCCTCCCACTGCTATGTTGGTTGCGGGCCACCTCCGGTTCTCATCTTGTCACATAGATGCTGTGCCTCCTCCTCTTTCACCCTGCACAGCAGGTCACTTCAGCACTTGCGCACTGCCTCAGTTGTCCTGCCATGAACACTGACTGCATTCACCCTAGCGGTGACCTCCTCCCATGCCTGGCACACCACTGCATCTGTTGCCTTGTTTTGCCTCAGCACCTGCTCCCTCTCCTTGATGCCATGCACCATGGTCCTCAGTTCCTCCTGTGAGAAGTGATGGACATGTATCCACTCAGGCCATGCTGCACTGCCTATAAGAGAGATGGAAAGGGACATATGTCACCAGCTGTTGCATGCCTGTGTTGCTTTGCACATGCACAACTGCACGTGCATGCCACCACCTAGTGTGGCATAGGTTGCATGGGATTGGCACTGGCCAGCATGTGCATGTACCGTGCGCACACAGACACAATGTGCTGTGGCCACCCCTGTGTGCACTGTGCCACTGCACAGCTGTCAATGTCCGGACAGCACATACTGGACCCACAAGGGCACCACCGTTGCCCATGGCTGATGTGTGCACCCCAGGACGGGTCCACCCCAGTGGTCGCCACCTTGCACTGTACCATGCACCCCTAGGAGACATGGGTACTGCACACAAGGTGAGGACATGGGGACTGGCATGTAATGGCAGGCTACCAGGCACAGACCACACAGAGTCCTCAGCAACATACTGCTGGGACCCTCTGGCCCCTGTTCCATAGCAGTGTACCACCGACAGAGCATTTGTGAACCTCCACATCCCACATCCAGGGCGGCAAGTGAGGTGCCATGGACCACATGGCAGTCAGCCACAGTTGCAGTGCACACCCGCATTCTACAGTGGGGCCCCCCGCACCTGCCTGGCACCCACAGTACTGCAAGTGGTCCCACCCAATGCAGACTGAAACAGGGGCATGATCATGGCACTAGGACAGGTATGCTGGACTGCCATCCTTATGGCTCTGTGCACCATTGCGCAGCACCGTGCATGCCTCTGGTTCTGCAGCTGGTGGACCTGTCCCCAGCCGGCATAGCTGTGGACAGCAGGTAAGCAGTGTGTATGCTCCAACTCTGTGTTGCACCAGTGCCATTCCAACACCTCTCCAACAGCTATGCAGACCTTCCACCCATTGCTCTCCCTCCTGTTGCATGTCTCCTTCAGTGTCATTCTCTGTACTGCAGTGTCTGCTGTATGCTGAATTCCCATAACACAATATCAGTGGAGCACTGACTGCCTTTTTATAGCCCAGCTGAGCAATCCAGCCCATTATGCATGTAAATCATCGGATAATGATATGCTAATCACAGTGTTTGCACCATGCATGCACAAGTACCCTCATTTGCATATTCCGGTTGAATATGGGCCTGATTAGCGCTGGGCTAACAGCTTAGCGCCATGCAAATGGCAGCACTGGGCAATGGGGAGGCCAGTGTCACACTGTCCTGGTAGTACAGTGCTATGTGGCAAAGCACGGAAACCACGCATGCCCATGAGGCCCCTGTTACATGCTATCAGCCAGGTATAGTGCGGCATAACGCAGTGCTATCCCACACAATGTGGAACACTGCAGATGTATGGCACTGTGGCCCAGGGTCATGTGGGGCTCACGCATGCACATTGGGGCCACTTCTGGGTAGTTCCTCGCTACGTCACATGATAGTGTGGTGCTATGGCACTTTGCTTGTGGGAGCAGGGGTGGTACTGTCAGTGCAGCGGTTCAGGTGGCAGGTGGTGTGATATCCATTGGCAATGCCAGAGGGTAGGTGGCAATGGGTGGTGGTGCACCGGAACAGGCATTGGGGGGAGGTGGAGACAGCCAACCTGATTGAGCTGGTCCAGAAGAGGCACCAGCAGCTCTTTGGAGAGGTCAGGGAGGGAGACCTCCCATGCACGCAGGTGTGGGCCTCAGTTGCCAGTAAGCTGTGTGGCCACACGGGAATCTCCCATGATGCAGAGAAGTGTAGGCACAGATACACTGACCTGTAATGGCAGCAGCAAGAGCAGCTTGAGTGCTACAAGCACATAGTGAGCAAGGGCACTGTGCCCATGCGAGGTAAGTGGCACTGCATGTCGACACCCACTATCATGGGCGTGTCGGGCTGCAAGTGTGCATGTGTGTGAGTGCATGTGTATGTGTGTGCCACTCTGCATGGTGCTTGGGCACACGTGGCACTGATGGGGACTCACATGTTGGCCCCCTATGGGAGCATCATGGTACAGGGTGTGTGGTGGCACACATGGTGGGGGCATGGTGCATGCTGTGGCCATGGGTGTGGCACGGGTGTGGCTGGTGGGTTGGGACATGGTTGGTGGTGGGTCATGATGCAGAACTGGCCTGCACCAATGGCACCATGGTGCAGGGCTCCTGTTCCTGGGTGACTGGTGGCCTAAACACAATGGTGTGCGTACTATTGCAGGACAGCTGTGACCGGAACTGTAGCACCACTGCGCCACCTTGATGACATGTTCTGTGTGCCTGGTGAATGTTCCATGGGTCATGCCACCCTCTGTGTGGGTGTCCTCCATGTTCAGCCACTGACCCTGGGTGTCCCTGTGTGCGCAGTGTTGTTGGGGTTGCATGTGCATCTTGCTGTGCTGCACGTGGTGTATGCTGTGTCATGCACTAACGTCAATGTTTCACCTGTCCTCTGTAGAGTGGATTGAGCAGTCCAGAGCCAGAGGAGGGGGCTGGGTCATGACCAAGGAACAGCAGAGTGGCAGCCTGAGGGTGCCGGCCGTGCCACAGCGGGTGCATGACAGCAGCCCTAAGAACAGAGGCCTGTTGCGTGAGTACCTGTCTTGTTGTTCTGTGCTGTTTCACTGTTCTGGGTGTCTCATTCTGTTACCTGCCACTGCCTGGTCCAGTGGCATGGCTGCAATGGGCACTGGGCCAGTGGCATTGTGATACTGTACTGTGCTGGACACCTGTGTTGCACATCACAGTCAGGTAATGACTGTCTGGCCACTGTGCCCTGGGAGGGCTGTGGGGCGCTGTTAGCTTGCATTGCTGTGAGGGTGCATGATGGTGATGGGGGCTCTGGTGGTGACTGTTCTGTGGGGCTCACACACTGTTGGTTGCTATGCCCACCTCTGTGGTGCAGTGGGCTCCGTCCCTCCGGGCCCCCCACAGATCGTCCGCATGTGCACAGTTGGCATTACCTTGCTGTCCTGAGGCTTAACTGGACAGGCCTGCATAGCGCCACCCACATGCCTGTTGTGGCTGTGAAACACCATGCCCCATGCCTTCCAGGCATACCTCTTATCCTTTTGTCCACCAACTGTGGAACATTGCCCGTCATACTGTGGTACATATTGGCGATATGTGGAACACGTAGTGGAAAACTTACCAGGGTAGCTCATGACACTCTTACTGTGTTCATTTATGTTCCTAGGGCCTGTTATTACTTTACTAATATATTATTTGCATCGTTTACTATGGAATATTGCTTTACAGTGTTGACCTTGACTCTGGAACATGTCCTCTTGGGGTGGAACAGGAAGCTTTTGCCCCGTCGATTGAGGAACATTCCTTGTACTGTGGTACAGTTGTGAGGTATGCTTTCAGGGTCCTTGCTTGGTGGCATGTGTCGGGCCATCCCTGCCAACATCTGCGCCCTGGCTGCCTGTTATTCCCTGTCCTGGGTCGGTCATTGGCAGGCTACTATCACAGTATGGTGCTGCTCCAGCACACGTTTCATTGTTCTTGTTGCTGTGCTCTGCATTATGGTACACTGTCACCTGTCAGTGGGCAGCATGTCCCGATGTGTGGTGCCCTTGTGCATGTTGTGGTGTGGCCCTTGCACACAGCTCTCCAGGGGTCGGGCTGTGTGTCTGCCCTGTCTCGCTGTGTGCTGTGCCAGGGTGGACAGTGTCACCTGTGCCCTGGTGCTGTCGGGCTTGTCACCATCATGTCTGTTGGGGTTTCAGATGGTGCCGGTCTCACCCAGGCCTGTGTGTGGACACCTTCCAGGTTGGCCGGCTGGTGTGGCACTCACCTCCACTCAGAATTGTCCATCGGACATGCTGTCCATCCCTGTATGGTCACCTGTGGATGCTGTTTGCCTCCTGGCTTTTGTCCCATCCTCACAGTCTCCTCCTTCCTCTTGTAGGTCCACTCCAGTCATTACTGTGGGTGACCAGGCTCAGAGAAGTCAGAGGGGATGGAGGACCTGCTGTGCTGCATCATCCACCAACAGAGGACTGTAATCTAGCAGCAGGCCACCTTGATCATGGAGACAAGGAAGGTGGCAGCTGTGTTGGAGGCTTGGCTACCAGATCCGGCGGGCAGTTAGCCATGCCCTTTTCCCCATTATGTGTTATCTTCCCCACCCACCTGGCATTGTATTTGTTCCCTGGCCCTTGTTCCTGTGTCCCAGAGTGCAACCCCCTCCTCTTTGTACCCTTCCCCTTTGCCTTAGCGTACATTGTACATAGTTGTATATATGTTTGACACCACTGGCTTGGGTGTGCTCATTGTTGTTTCCATGTTGCTGTTCCAGTGCTGGTCTTCATGTTGCTTGGGTTGTGTATTGGGGGGGGGCATAGCTTGTCACATTGTTGGTATTGTTGCATTGTCTTTCTTTAGTATGGGGTGGGTTGGCGGGAGGTGGTTGGGGCATTTATTGTTTTGCGTTTGGGTTTGACTTTCATTTACCATTGCATTTCTTCACTGTTCTGTTCCCTTTACCATTTTAATTTGCTTATTTACTATTACATTTCATTTAGTACATTCTACTGTGTCCTGTGTCGTTCTTGGGTGCTGAGGTTTCACTTGGTTTGTGCTGTTCCTTGGGTTCCCCACATGGGTCCAGGTTGTTGCTTGCCATTCCCATGCTTGTGTCATCATCCAGACTGTGCACTGTGCTCTGCACCTGGGACATCATTCCAGCCTGCTTTCATTGCATGTCCCAGGGTCAGGCTATCTCAGCTCTACACTGTGTTCCTTTGTGCATTTGCACTGCCTGCCTGGGTGCTATGTTCAGTGTTGTCTTATTCATTTTTTTCAGTGATGTCTCATTCCTGGGCTATTTTTTGCTCTGCATTCCTGGCTTTGTTTGCCCAGCTTCCTTTGCTTGCTATATTTCACTGGCTTTGCATAGTGCTATTCCTTTTGAATATAGCTTTCATTTTGCTCTGGGCTAGGTTTGCATGCGAGGCAGTGCTAATCTTGACCCGGGGCAAAGCTTTGAATATCTGTCCCTTATTATCTTGTTTTAATCTTATAGCAATATATTATAGAATTCCCTCCTTATGAGGTATCAAAATATTTGAGATACACATATCCTTGAATTGCGCAGTCATTTGACTCTCAGATGGTTGTAAACATGTACGTGGTCTGTCTTGAATATGGATTTATTTGCTGTATAACAAATGAAAATAATAGAAATGAAGTACAAAAAAAAGAGATGAACATCCTCCTATGTCTCTTTTATCCCCTAAGCCTTTTAAATGTATGGCTTCCCAAAGCTTGGTTTAAATCAATCCATTCCAGTCTTTCTGACTTTCTCTGGAAGGGAAAGCCCCTGAGATGAGCTTTCCACAAACTGGCTGATCCCAAAACTCTTGGAGGACTAAAACTCCCACACTTTGGCTTATATCACTGGGCCAGTCACCTAAGCTAATATCTTCGGTGGGATGATCCATCTGACCCCTTGGAGCCATCAAAATATGTCCCCTCATGACTTAGGATAAAAAAAGAATTAATAGCTTCTGTGGGGATAAACCCAGCAGCCCTACTTTTCCAGAAACCTAAGAATTTACCACCTATCCTCCATTATAATCCAGTAGGTCATTCAGTCTACATACATTCCCAACTCTGTACCACCCTGAAGTATGAAAATATATATGATCTATCCTAACCTGTCTTCCAAACTCCTAACTTTTGGCTGGGTAGAAAATGAATTCCCCTCAATTGGATCCCAAAAATGCAGCATTGTGTTGTAAGAGATTTCCGTACTCAAAGCCATGACAGGCTGACCACTCCCAAACTCTTAGTTAAATTCAGCTTGGTACATAAATGGGCTTTTTGAATCTATCAGATTCACCATATGCTCATATCCTACTACAGAAATAAAGTTACCCCGGACAACCTCGGTGATTGGGTTCCTGCTGGCAGAATTCTGGCTTTAGCTCCACATGCTGTCTCATCACTGTATGCCATTCTATATCCTTTGGTTTTCCCAAAAGTGGACAGCATTCCCAACTACTGGAACAACTTATACCCTAACTCAAAGAACCACAGAAACGTGCTGCGACCGGCTTACAGAAATTTGAAAGGTGCTGTATTTAGGGTTGCTAACCCACAAATGTAGAAAGTCCAAAAGAAATCAGCATTCAAGCCTGATAAAGAGTCCAAAATACAGGTCAAAACAAAAGTAAATGGCTATGAAATACCATTTTAATGCAGTGCAAAATACATGGTGACCAGCAGGCAATCAAACACTCGATTCACAACACTCAGCGCTTCGACTCAAACCAGAGTCTTCATAAGGGGTAACATGTAACCAGTTGATTAGAACCTTAAATGTGGAGACCAATAAATATATGAACTAATTACATCATTCAATCAATTAAACAGTTAAATGCTAACACAATCAAAATGAAGTACATATGATATATATTCAATTCATAATAACACTTCACTTCACAGAGTAAAAATACAGTCAATGCAGTTTCACATCTAAGTTTTAAGAAAAGCACAAAACACACAAATTAATGCCTTTAAAACATAAACTGCAAATAATAAAAAGAAGCCAAAGACCTTATTGCTATGAAAAATATAAAGACAGAAAAACAACTGTCATATGATGATACTCATAATGAATAAAAATAAAACAAGAAAATGAAAATACATACACATGTTATCCAAATGGACAATATTTTACATCCTAAATCAAAATAATAAGGATGCAAATAGATGAAGCAGCTATTTAAAGTGCTATAAACACATCTAATTTTTTTTATTACAAATGATTTTAAATGAATGATGACAAACAATGGGAATGATAACATATAAAGGCCAAACCTCCAGCTTAGCAAGGCAACAGGCAGAAGATAAACTGCAAGGCAACTTGTTATTCAAGGTCCTCCTAGTAAATGAGGACCAGAACAGCCAGAGGGTAGACAAATGAAATGGAGAAATGAACCTAGGGAAAATGAAGAAAGAAAATATTAAATATAAAACAAATGCTATGTCACATCTTTTATCTCATGATTACTAGTAGCAAAAATTCAAAACAGCAAACAAAAAGCACTAAACCTCATTTTTTTATCAAAAAAGGCTTCAGATCCCATCTCTCATTTAGTCATTGTGGTTTGACACTATGTAAACCATAAATCCACATGTTTTCACATTGCAAGAGCAAGTTAGATCTGTCTCCCCCATTTTTCATGGGTGGAACATGTTCCAAACCCACATATTTCAAATCTTCAGACTTAGATCCATGTGCATCCATAAAGTGAATTCCTACTGGGGTATCCCCTTTACCTTTTAAAATTGACCGTATATGTTCTTGTATCCTCTGTTTCAAAGGTCTGATGGTTTTCCCTACATAAAGTAAATTACAAGAACACCATAGGAGGTGTCACAAGTTATAAGTTCTCCGACGTCCATCATAATATTAAACAATTTAGGATGTACAAACTTCTTGGAGGGGACACCGAACTTGCAGATATTACAATGATTGCACATGGATCTAAGTCTGAAGATTTGAAATATGTTATGTTAAATAGCTGCTTCAACTATTTGCATCCTTATTATTTTGATTTAGGATGTAAAATATTGTCCATTTGGATAACATGTGTGTGTATTTTCATTTTCATGTTTTATTTTTATTCATTATGAGTATCATCATATGACAGTTGTTTTTCTGTCTTTATATTTTTCATAGTAATATAGTCTTTGGCTTCTTTTTATTATTTGCAGTTTATGTTATAAAGGCATTAATTTGTGTGTTTTGTGCTTTTCTTAAAACTTAGACATGAAACTGCATTGACTGTATTTTTACTCTGTGAAGTGAAGTGTTACTATGAATTGAATATATATCATATGTACTTCATTTTGATTGTGTTAGCATTTAACTGTTTAATTGATTGAATGATGTAATTGGTTCATATATTTATTGGTCTCCACATTTGAGGTTCTAATCAACTGGTAACATGTTACCCCTTATGAAGACTCTGGTTTGAGTCGAAGCGCTGGGTGTTGTGAATTGAGTGTTTGATTGCCTGCTGGTCACCATGTATTTTGCACTGCATTAAAATGGTATTTCAAATCCATTTACTTTTGTTTTGACCTGTATTTTGGACTCTTTATCAGGCTTGAGTGCTGATTTCTTTTGGACTTTCTACATTTGTGGGTTAGCAACCCTAAATACAGCACCTTTCAAATTTCTGTAAGCCGGTCGCAGCATGTTTCTGTGGTTCTTTGTATTCACTTTTAGTGACTGCAGATGGCTAGAAGTGGATTTGGGATTACTTATCAAACACTCATTCGCTTTTTCCCGTGTGTCTTACGGTTCAATATACGGAAGATTGCCAACCGTGTTTGCAAGAGGGACATTGTGTTCCAGAGCATGCAGCAGACTGAAATCAATGAAGAAGGAGCCGCTGGATATACTTGGAGTGAATTTGTTAACCCTGATGTGAGACGGAGACAAGCCAGGGAGAGATTATTTGGAGGAGAAGGCGAAGCAGCGACAAGGAGCACAACAACCAACAAGGAGAATAACTACATCAGTATCAGGTCAGCATTTAACAAATTTGAAAAACTTTTGTTGGAAGAACTAGACATCACATATGACATTTCTACCTTAGAGGAATATATCGAAAGAGGTTTAGCACCAAGGGGTTTGCGAATACAAATATCCCCGTCGAGTGGAATAGACAACTTCCCCTTTAAGGATGAATGGATTCGAGCAGCTTGTGAGTGCTCTAAAATATTTCTTGATCTCTTAATTAAGTTTGGCAAAGTCAAATATGATGACCTGGTAAAGGAATTATGTGAAGCTAAAACACTTCTATCAATGTTTATTGATCATCCAGATTATAAGGAACTTGAAGCTAAATTGGAAAATAAAACACAGAAACATGAATTAGAAGTAATTGAGAAGAAAACTTCTAAATTGTTAAGAGATAAAGCTGATTATGAAAAAGGACATATAACAGCATGGGCTAGGAAGCGCTCAGTCAGCAGAGGTCGTTCTAGGGTTCGTTTTGAATCTAACACCAGACGTAAAAAATGAGCTGATGGCAATCGGGATAATTTGAAAAGAAATAACTCTACAATAAGTCCTTTTTTAGAGAAAGACCAGCAAATAAATTCAGTAAATTAGCAAAAGAAAAAGGAAGACACGGAGAGGAAGACAAGGAGGTAGACGAACCAACAAGAATAGAGAGATCTTTGAGAATCAGGAACAAAGAAATCAATTACAGATCGTGAATTTGTCTGATCATATTCTTACACCAGCTGAAACATCGGTCCTGAGTAAAGGACTAAACTTTGTTCCTACTCCTTCAGTTAATGAATTTAAAGTGTTTGTTGATTTACAAAAATTTTTTCGTAACATTAAACTTAGATCTTTTTTCCGGCAAAAAGTTAATACATCCGAAATGAGGGTGGGACCGCTAGAAGATATCGTTAATTCTGAGGATTTGGAACTATTGATTAAAGCGATTGATAATGAAAGAGAACAAACTGTTGGAACTGAGGACATTATTACACATGGAGCTACAGAACTACAAGATGTGGATTTGAATTTGGAAATAGCAGAAGATCTGATTTTGCAGGAACAAAGTAGAACTGATATTGCGATTTCTCAGTATCAAGCATCAGGTAATGTGATATGGAATGTCAATCAACACATTTCAACTTTAAGGAAAGGCAAATTCACAGGAACATCTACTTTTTGCCCTAATATTTTCAATAATCATATTCAAGTTTTGGAAAAAAATAGTGTGTCAGCAAGTTCAGATCATTTTTGCAAAAAGAACTGTTCCCAAGTTCCACAATATTACACAGGGTGAAAGAATTGCTTTAGAAAATTTAAGTAAGAATGAATCTGTAGTTATAAAATCAGCAGATAAAGGGGGTAATATTGTAATACTAGGAAAAGACCATTATTGCAACATAGTATTGGCATTATTAGAGAATACTGATAACTACTATAAGTTGCCTTCTGATCCTACATTAATTTTTAAAAAAGAATTATTTCAGCTTTTGAAGCACATGCTTGATAGTGGCTTGATTACGAAGATGAATACAAATTTATTTGGCAAGATTCTCCGCTGTTTCTAGTTTTTACATTCTCCCCAAAATACATAAAAACTTAGTGAACCCCCCAGGTAGGCCGATAGTGTCAGGATGTAATTCTTTGACTCAGAACTTAGAAAAGTTTATTGACTTTTTTCTGCAATTTCAGTTTGTTTCTCTTCCATCTTATATTAAGGACAGTAAAGATATTTTAAACATAGTCAAGGATTTGGATTGGGAATCGAATTACAGATGGATTGGCATAGATGTTGAATCATTGTATACATCTATTCAACATCATATGGGATTAACAGCAGTGAAATTTTGGTTAGAGGAGCTTTCTAGAACTAACAGTAATATTCCACATGAATTTATTTTGGAAGCTACAGAATTTTTGTTAACACACAATTATTTTGAGTTTCAAGGGGAGTTTTATTTATAGAAATGTGGTACAGCTATGGGTTCTTCTCTAGCACCCAGTTATGCTAATTTATTTTTAGGACTCAGGGAGAAAACTGTTGTTTTTTCTGAACTCAATCCATTTGTCAAATACATAGTTCGATGGCATCGCTTTATTGATGACATACTATGTATTTGGGAAGGACCGGAATCACTTATATCAGATTTCATGAGATGGTTAAATTCAAATGAGTACAATCTGAGATTTACACATACCATGGATTCTAGAACTATTTCTTTCCTAGATTTAGAGTTGACAGTGAGTCATAATAAAATTGAAACTAAATGTTTCAGAAAAGACACTGCTACTAATTCATTATTGTTATCTAGCAGTGCTCATCCTTATAGTTTGAAGAACTCGATTCCTTGTGGTCAGATGCTTAGATTGAGAAGAAATTGTAATAATGATAGAGATTTTTTGGATCAAACTGATGAACTGGTTAAGAGATTTGAAAATAGAGGTTACAAAAAAGAGCAGTTGCAACAGACAAAAGAAAAAGTTTTCGGTATGGATAGAAAGTGTCTTCTGTTAAACACAGATAGAGAAGTTGCAGACAAAGACAGTATACCATGTACTTTTGTGACAGAGTACAATCATGTGGCAGAACAGATTGGGAATATTATACACAAGAGTTGGCACATTTTACTGGAGGATAGTGATTTAGCTGCTTCTGTTGGTAATAAACCCAGAATGACATTCAATAGAAGTGAGAATCTCAAGGATAAACTAGTTCACAGTCAAATGATTGTGCCTTCTAAAAATACATGTACTTGGTTACCCATATGCCCTTGTGGTTTCTATAGATGCAATCATTGTAATATTTGCAAGTTCGGTGTCCCTAACAAGAAGTTTGTACATCCTAAATTGTCTAATATTATGATGGACAGCAGAGAACTTATAACTTGTGACATCTCCTATGTGGTGTATGTTCTCTGGTGTTCTTGTAATTTACTTTATGTAGGGAAAACCATCAGACCTTTGAAACAGAGGATACAAGAACATATACATTCAATTTTGAATGGTAAAGGGGATACCCCAGTAGGAATTCACTTTATGGATGCACATGGATCTAAGTCTGAAGATTTGAAATAGAAGAAGAAGAAGAAGAATCAGCATTTATATAGCGCTTTTCATACATCCAAAGCACTTTACAAGCAATGCTAGACTGGTAGTGAAGTGATTGAATGTGTGGTGGCGGCCATATCGCACATCATCACTCACACACAGCCTGGATAATTGCATGAACCGGTTTTATGGGAAGGGGAATGTTGGCCAGGACACCGGGAATGTTCCCTACACTTTGCGAAGAGTGCCCTGGGTTCTTTTACTTCCACCTGGACACCCACCAGGATGGGCAGAAGGGACCTCGGTTTAACATTTCATCCAAAGGACGGCACACCCCAGCAGTACAGCACCCCCAATACTGCATTCAGATGCCAGCGATTTTTAGCTGCAAGTTCAGTCCCAGTGTGGGATGAGAACCCATGACCTTCTGGTCCAGAGGCGGATGTGCTGCCAACTGAGCCACGCTGACACCTATGTGGTGTTTGGAACATGTTCCACCCATGAAAATTGGGGGAGACAGATCTAATTTGCTCTTGCAACATGAAAACATGTGGATTTATGTTTTACATAGTGTCAAACCACAAGGACTAAATGAGAGATGGGATCTGAAGCCTTTTTTGATATAAAAATTAGGTTTAGTGCTTTTTGTTTGCTGTTTTGAATTTTTGCTACTAATAATCATGAGATAAAAGATGTGACATAGCATTTGTTTTATATTTAATATTTTTGTCTTCATTTTCCCTAGGTTCATTTCTCCATTTCATTTGGCTACCCTCTGGCTGTTCTGGTCCTCATTTACTAGGAGGTCCCATGAATAACAAGTTGCCTTGCAGTTTATCTTCTGCCCGTTGCCTTGCTAAGCTGGAGGTTTGGCCTTTATATGTTATCATTCCATTGTTTGTCATCATTCATTTAAAATCATTTGCATTAAAACAATTTTAGATGTGTTTATAGTGCTTTAAATAGCTGCTTCATCTATTTGCATCCTTATTATTTTGATTTAGGATGTAAAATATTGTCCATTTGGATAACATGTGTGTGTATTTTCATTTTTCATGTTTTATTTTTATTCATTATGAGTATCATCATATGACAGTTGTTTTTTCTGTCTTTATATTTTTCATTGTAATATGGTCTTTGGCTTCTTTTTATTATTTGCAGTTTATGTTATAAAGGCATTAATTTGTGTGTTTTGTGCTTTTCCTAAAACTTAGATGTGAAACTGCATTGACTGTATTTTTACTCTGTGAAGTGAAGTGTTATTATGAATTGAATATATATCATATGTACTTCATTTTGATTGTGTTAGCATTTAACTGTTTAATTGATTGAATGATGTAATTGGTTCATATATTTATTGGTCTCCACATTTAAGGTTCTAATCAACTGGTTACATGTTACCCTTTATGAAGACTCTTGTTTGAGTCAAAGTGCTGGGTGTTGTGAATCGAGTGTTTGATTGCCTGCTGGTCACCATGTATTTTGCACTGCATTAAAATGGTATTTCAAATCCATTTACTTTTGTTTTGACCTGTATTTTGGACTCTTTATCAGGCTTGAGTGCTGATTTCTTTTGGACTTTATACCCTAACTCCTCTTCTAGATTGCCTAAAATATGAGAAACCTGCCATAAATACATACCCAGGACAGACTACAATTAACGCAGTTGCAGTTCCTCAATTATATGTACATGACCCCCTATAAAATGTATAAAATTGGAAGGGCAGAGACCCCAATATGTACCAGATGGAATGATGGTGCGGTCACCTTGTTCCACTAGTCGTGGGAATGCACCAAGATTTACCCTTTGTGGGACCTCATTAAAGCCAGAGTAGACCCCCTACTTGGCTTTCAGGAATACTTCACTCCGGAGGTATGCCTGCTAGGGGATTTTACAGGTTTCCCACAAATGGTTAGAAATTACCATATTATGATGATTGCCTTGTCAGTCAAGAAGGTGGTGCAAAGACATTGGAAGGACTCCGTACAAACCTCGCATATAGAATGGCTACAAGAGCTCCTTCACAACTTAAGGATTAAGAAAATGATGGCTAGCATTTCCAATGACATGGAATCCTATAGAAAGAGATGGAAAAGTTTACATGTCTTGTACATCTTATAATGTAAGAGATATATTTACAACCAGCTAGACCTAACATGTCTTTATTATCATGCATTTCCTTTTGTCATTAGTCTCACTGGCACCAGGGGGGAAGGAAAGTGAGAGTTAGATGAGGGAGGGGGAGTTGGGGTATGTTTACTCCTGTATCCTGTCAATGTATAACAATTGTGACATATATGTGTTTAGAAAATCAATAAACAATTAATAAAAAAGAAAAAAAAGAAAGTTCCCAAGGTGAGAATTGAACCTGAACCTTTTTGAATCTGTATTAGAACTTTTGGAGAGTTGCTGATCAGATTGGAACCCTTGGCTGTGAAAAGGAGAATCCGCAGCTCAAGAGAAAGAAATATTATTGATATTTGCTGTTTCAAAGTAGTGGACTGGCCTGCAGTGCAGAACAAGACCATTGAATGTGGCAGCTGAGAAGCAAAGAGTGTAAAGTTCACAGCCTAAAGTATTATTTTGCAGCAAGAGGGAAATGTGTTCTGCTAAGTGGTATTTCCCCTCAGTGGGGTCAAATGCTTAGAGACTACTGCTGTTGCAAGTCAGAGTAACTGCGTGTACTGAGAAGAGAGACTGAGCAATATCCCAGTCCCCGTGTCATTGCATCAGAGGTAGTATGTACCAGCCAATAGTCTGGGGAACCATCAGTCTGTTTAGTACCCAGACCAAAGAGGAGACCGGCGGTGAGGGACAATAGAGGCCTGCCAGGTGAACACTGCTTACAAAGGCACCCCAAGGGTGAAGCTTGGAAAAGCCTGGCAGATACAAGGTACAAAATATTTTATTGTTTGACACGTACATCTTTACAAAATTCAGACTGACAATTGGCAATAAATAGACAGTGCACATAATATACATAACAGTTCTTCTGCCTTTACATAAGTAAGAAACAATACAATCATTGGTACGTGTGCTTTTAAATGTTGGATGGATCCATAATAATTTTTATAATTTTAGACTTTTTAAATAATTCACAAGACATTGTAATACATTCACAATTTCTGATGTAAAAAGATCCTTAATTATCTGTATTTGATCATGAGTATTACAGATCTTTAAAATGGGACCAAGCCAGTAATTCCTTTGTCTCTCATATCTGAGACAATATAATAACACATGTTCCAAGTCATCTTCAACTTTGAAATCGCATTTCAAAAAGGGTCCGTGACACTGTTTCTTTTTTGTTTATATTGTATATAGTTAGCATTATATATTTCCTGTTTACATTTAGTCAATAACCTTCTATCAGCTGGTTGGGTTAATTTAAGTAAATATGGTTCCACACCATGTCATAGTTTAATGATCTTGAATCATCTGTAATTTTTTAGATTTTTAATTTTAATAGCATCTTTCCTCAAAGCGGTGTCACAAACTCTGTTTCCAATGATATCACTTATTCCTAAGAATGGGACCTGATTTATTTCATAAAACTGGGAACCATGCCCTAAAGGAAGTATCAGTTGTTTTATTTCTTTAATCATTGGAAATATAACACCCCTGTGATTGCATTCAATGGCTTCTTCTAGGGTAAGCCTAGGTAAGCTTTCAAGACTGCCCTGAGTGGGTTCCCTTTCCTGCTGCCCAGTGGCTCAGCTGGAAGAAGCCAGCTGGCCACATCGCATCACTTCCCGCTTCCCAGATGCTGAAACCAGACTTTCCTGAGTGGGCTCCCCTTCCCGCTGCCCAGCAACTCAGCTGGAAGAAGCCAGCTGGCCACACCACATTGCCTCCTGCTTCCCAGACACTGAAACCAGACTGCACTAAGCAGGCTCCCCTTCCCGTTGCCCAGCGGCTAAGCTGGAAGAAGCCAGCTGGCCACGCTGCATCACCTCCCGCTTCCCAGATACTGTAACCAGGTGTACACTCAGCCTTAGCCAGGGAGCAAAGCTAGGATTCTGATTGGCTGCCAACCTTTACACCAGTTCCCAATTGGCTGGAACAGTCAGGGCTCACCTCTGGATTGGTCAGACAGGAGCGCGGTGCTTGCAGTAAGCTCTTACACAGCTTTACAGCCCACTCCTTGCCTGTGCTGACTCTAACGGTGATTTTTAGCTGTGGTTTTGGGGGATTTGAATTGTTGTGCACTGTGGGGATTTTGTGGGCCTAGTGGGAGACATGTTATGGGAATGTGTTAATTTGCACCACTGAACTGCTGCTCCCTGTGCTGCTTTTCTCTCCCTCACTTTGTCTTTTTCCCCAAACCTTCCTCCAACCTCCTTTTGCTCTAGTTATCTACCTGCTGCCCTTGCCAGGCTCTGGAGACACCATTTTGAAACCTGGTTTGGGTCTACGCACTGATTTCCTGCTCTGTTCTTTCCCTGTAGTCTCTCTGTATCTCCCCCCCTTCCTCCCCCAACTAGTGTCCATTTATTGCTGTTAGCATTTTAATGTTGTGGTACCAAGTCTCAAACCTCCTACAGTCCTCCCCCTCACTTTAGCACCTCTGCCTCTGTGATCTCATCTCCCTTCCCACTGATTAAGCTATTAACCTGTTCCTTTGTCCCCTGCCGGATCCCTGACCTATATCTAATTGACTCCCTCTTTTATTTTCCCTTTCCAGACCTTTATGAGCAGGTTCCCCTTTCCACTGCCCAGTGGCTCAGCTGGAAGAAGCCAGCCAGCCATGCTGCATCGCCTCCCACTTCCAAGATGCTGAAACCAGGTATACACTCAACCCTAGCCCGGGAGTAAAGCTACAATTCTAATTGGCTGCCAACCACTGCACCAATTCCCAACTGGCTGTAACAGTTGCAGCTTGCCTCTGGATTGGCCAGGCAGGAGCTCAGTGCTTGAGGTAAGCTCTTACATGGCTCTACAGCCTGTTCCTTGCCTGCGCTGATTCTAACCTTGATTTTTGGGCCCTTTACTCCCACCCCCGCCCCCAGTGCTTTTAAATACACTATATCTCCTCCCTCTTGTGGTGCTGTTTCCTATTGGTGTCTTGCTGTATTCCCTCTTAAAGCCACACACTGCCGTTGCGGTGAAAGTGAGTTCTCTTACTGCCTTTAACTATACCTGCCAATAAAGTGATTGCCTATTACCCTTCAAATCATGCTACTTTTCATGCAGTCCTGCCCTCAGAAGTAAGTCAGGAGTAGTATTTTTCTTATCTCTACCACATTGCATTACTTCTGTGCACCTCTGCTCTCAGAAGTTAACTAGGGGTAGTCTCCACTTGCAAAAAAAAAAACAACTCCTCTTTCATCCCATATCCTAGCAGTGCCTAATATGTTTCATGAACTTAAAATGCAGTGTAGTTTTTAGTACTGTACTGCCTAGTAGGTGTACTGATTCAGACCCTCAATCCCCACACCTTACATTCCTCTGTGGCCCCTCCCTATAAGCCAAACCCAAAAGGTGCTTGCACCACCCAATATAGTCATCCACCTTCTAGTCTGGATCTCAGCTTGTATACTTAATGGTCTGCTGGTACTTTATCTGTCTTTAATAAATGGAACACCTCAACAACCAGTCATCTCTCCCTCCATCACACCCACAACTAACTAAGGGCCCGAGTGATTTTCTACAAGTCTTTGGGACCTCTGGGCCTTTGAGTCAATCCTTCTGCCTCCTCTTCATCCTTCCTCCCCAAAAGAGAATGGATTTGACTCCTTGGACTGCACTTAAATGCCCTCAAAAAGCTACTGCTGCTGTTACTGCTTTTCTCAGGCAATGCTGAGTTGAACCCAGGTTGTCTTGCCTCTATTTTAGCACTGTCAGAATTAGCCCACCAAAAAAGTATGAGACTACTGTATATGAATGTCTGCAGTCTTCTAAAAAAAACTTGATTCTATTCAATCTTGGATTAACCATACTAAGCCTGATGTTCTGGTGGTTACCAAGTCCTAGCTTAGACCCTCTACCCTGGATTTTAATATAAATATTCCCTCTTACAATGTCTATAGAGCAGACAAACATTCCAGAGGAGGAGGGGTAGCTATCTACATTCAGGACAAATTGACTGTTTCTGTCTTGGATTCTTCCATGTTACATATGGAATTTGAAAGCGTAGTTCTAAAGGTCCAACTGTCCTCCGCCATGTCCTTTTGTATCATAGGCTGTTACAGACCTCCATCAGCTGACCTTAAAGTGTTAAGTTATTTGAGCAACTTACTGGAGACACTATCCTCTGAGCTCATCATCATGGGAGACCTCAATCTTGATTGGTTTTCTGATGCTCTAAGCCTCTAAATGACATCTGTGATGCATTTGGGCTGTCACAGCTCATCACTGAATCCACCCATCCAAATAAGACAAATCCAGTAAATATCATGCTGATTGACCTTATTCTAGTAAACAAACTGTACCTTTTTACTCACACAGGCATCTTTTTTAATGACATTAGCGACCACTGCTCTATAGCATGGGTCAGATGGTATCCTGTGATATGTGCTAGCCACAAGTGGGTGCCTACCAAAATGGTGACCCACTTGCAGTGCAGGAAGGACAGGGTGAGGGTGTGAGGAAAGTGACAGGATGGCAGAGGATCATGCATATAGCAACAGGATGTCACTATATGTATATGCACACGGGGAGCAAGCATGATGGAAGGGTGGGAGGGAGGGAGGTCTGGCCTGGCATGGGAATGCCAAGATGGCCCCTGTAGCATGGTGGTGGCAGCCTAAAGCTGCCAGGGTTCCAGGGTTTGTGTCCAGGCACTCCTACATTTTTGTGTGCCTGGACCAAAATTTTTCCCCAGAATTAGCCTCCGACATGCACCCCTGAGTTTAGAATCTTTAGTGGGGTGAGGGCACAGCCCCCAAATTAACATTGAATTTCTAAGTCCCCAGTGCCATTCTCCTGTGTGCCGGGGATGTACATTGCCAAAATTTATTTTTGTCAATGTACCCTCGCCATAATGACAGTCGCCTTTTGGCAATCACCATTATGACATAGAACCGTATGAGATTCCAGCTGAATCCAGTGTCAGCTTCTAGATATATTTTTAAAAGAAGACGTAACTTCAGTATACAGGCCTTCCTATCAGACCTACAATACTCAGACTGGCAGGAATTCTAATTGGCCCCTATGGTAAGCAAAGCCTATGACATTTTCCAAAACATTGTAATTGGTACAATAAACGAACATGCATCATTAGTGAAAATTCACACAAAAAAAATCAAACCCATGGGTCACGGCCAGTCTGAAGGCTGCTGTCCTAAACAGGGATGTTTTATGGAAAAAAGCATAGAAAATCAACTTCCCTCTGACTAGACAGCTTTTAGAGTCACCAGAAATCATTGCACGAAAATTATCAGGGCAGAAGAAACCAAGTAGTTTCAAACTGATTTGGATTCATCCTACATATGCCAGGCTAAATTTTGGAAGACGCCTAGGGACATTGAAGGGTATGCATCGGCTCACTCCCTCCCCACAAAAATTTAGTCTGGTAACTCCTCCACTACTGGCAGAAGTATGATCCTGGACCTCCTCAACAATCATTTTGCAACCACTGGCCTTGCTTTTGACTCCTCCCCTGCCTATAACCTGCAAAATCAGCTATGTGCCCAGGATCCAGCGAATCTGGCCAAGGACGCCCCTGCCCTTGATGCAGCCTTCTCCTTTTGCCCTGTCTCACTGAAACAGGTGGAAGAGCTACTACTGGGATTGGATACCAGAAAGAGTGCAGGTGCTAATCAGATTGATCCATTTTTTCTAAAACTAAGCTACCATGTTTTGTCAGTTCCTGTCACCCACCTTTTCAATCTGACGTTGGCAAAGGGTGATCTTCCAACAATGTGGAAAACTGCACAAGTCATCCCCCTATTCAAGTCTGGTGATTCAAGTGACCTAAACAATTACAAACCAATATCCTTACTTCTCATTCTCTACAAACTGCTTGAGAACGTAGATAACACCCAGCTTAGGAATTACCTGGAGACCTTCAGTCTCCTAAACCCAGTAAAATCATGTTTTTGACCATGTCATAGTACAGTATCTGCTCTTGCAATGGTCATGAATGACTGGCAGAAAGCTTTAGACACCCAAAAACTACATATGCGCCTTATTCCTTGATTTGAGCAAGGCATTCAACACAGTCAACCACAAACTGCTCCTGACCACCCTTATGGATATTGGGTTGCACGATATGGCATTAAAATGGTTTACTGGCTACCTCACAGGTCACAACCAATGGGTTAAAGCTGATGGTGACTTCTCTCTCCTAAAAACCATACAGACAGGCATATCACAGGGTTCTATTCCGAGACCCCTGTTTTTTGCCCTTTATATTAACAACATCGATTTGGGTATTAAAACAGCAAACACATCTTTTTGCAGATGATATGGTACTTTATATTGATAGACTCACACCAGAACAGGTCAGTAAAGACCTCCAACTGAGATTTAATCATCTACAGCTAAACCTCCAGTACCAGAAGTTATTATTAAATGCAAACAAAACTTAGGCCATGCTGTTCTCACCTGTTATCAATGCTCCCAAACCATCTACCCTCAGTTTAGTCCCTCATATTACAATGTATCTGGGTGAATCCTTAGAATTTGTGGCCAACTTCAAATACCTTGAGTTCTGGATTGACCACAGACTATCTTTTGCCAATTATATTGTGGAACTTATGAAAAAGCTCAAGCAGAGAGTGGGTATCTTCTACAGAATCAAGCACCTCCTTACGCAGGACGCTAAATCCAAGTTAGTCCAGAGTACATTTCTTCTTCTCCTGGATTATGCTGACTTCCTCTGTGAGCATGGCCCTATCTCTGCATTAGCAAAACTAGACACACTTTATCATCGGGCAATAAGATTCATTACCAGTGCACCATATCGTACCCATCATTGTTCCCTCTACTCTCTAGTAGGTTGGACGTCCCTCAAATTCAGAAGACAAAAAAATGCTGCACTCTGGACACTTAGGGCACTTATTGGGAAACTCCTCCAGTACATTAAAGAGTGTTTGTCAATGTGTACCCCAGGTAGTTATTCTCTAAGAAGCCGCTCTTATACATCACTCATCATCCCAAAGGTCAACTCTTGTTTTGGCCGTTCAGCTATAAGACACGCACTCCCTTCACTATGGAGCAAACTCCAAAAATCCTTGAAGCTAACAATCTCAATTAAACTGTCCACCTTTAAATCTTCATTTGCACACTTCTTAAATGAAATCTGTGACTGCATCCACTGACCTTGGGTAGTTGTGGGTTGGGCTAACTTCCTAGTAGGGTACCTCTGACCCTTCCTTTACCTCTCCTACCTAGATTTCTCATCTCAAACTCCTTCCCACCCTCCTTTGAGACATTTGTATCAGCTGTATAAATTTCTAGTATCTACTTTGTATACATATTGTATGGAATCATTCATGTTTCTACTGTACCTATCCTTAAGCATACTGTATAAGTCTATCAGGTTTTGCTATGTGTTATCTCAGACTCATTTATCACTGCAATACTGTCCTTTATTTTGATTATGTATCTATTGTACCATCATATTGCTATTGTTCTATGTCCAGGTCCACTTTGTAAATTAGTTTTTCTTAATGGTGTTTTGCCTGGTAAAATAAAGATTGATTGATTGATTGATTGATTGAAGCAGGATTCAGGCATTAAAAATAGCATCACGATATGCTTGAGTCTCTGTATTTGGGGCAATGCTATCATTGAATATTGTCCAAGTTCTTTCTGGACCACCTCTATAGGGACAGAATTAGAAACCCTCAGGGTATATCTATATAATTTGTTTAACAGTGTTTTAATGGTTTAATATTACCATTTGCCCATATAGTACACTTGTTTTTAATTTTGTATTTATAACCTTTAGGAGTCCCATAATACTTCCATTCCCATATTTATCAGAAAACCTCTTAAAAGCATTAACTGATGTATTAAATCTTGTCTTGAGTGGCAATACATGATCATTAAAAGATGTATTTTCTGAATATCTTATTCCTAGATAATCATAATTTTTAACAGTTGATATTTTGTTTTTGTTAATATTCAAATAAGGAACCTTTCACTGTTTATTTCCAGATATCACTATATTTGTTTTTTTGTTATTAATTATCAATGTATTATCTGTGCAGAGTGCGGCAAAGTGATGTAATTTTCTCTGTAATCCTAACAGTGATGTTGATAATCAGACTATGTCATCAGTATAAGTTAAACATGTAAGTTTCTGAGACCCTTACAATGAAGAATGAAATTCAGGGTTTTCTATCCCTTCCATTATTGAGTTAATATATAAATCAAATAAAAAAGGTGCCAGAATATAGTCCTGTTTGACCCTCCGATTAATGTGTATTTTGTGTGATACATCCCTGTTATGATTATTCTGTACCTAAATCCGTGTGTCATTATGAAATCATATCAATATATCTAATAGGTTTTGATACAGCCCATATGCTGCTAATTTATGCCATAACAAAGGTCTATTGACCGTGTCAAATACTATCTTTAAATCCCCAAAGCAGCAAAACAATTAACTTTTTTTTTATTTTAACATACTTCCATATCAAGTAAGACAAGATATGACAATGATGCAATGTGGATCTATTTTTTCTAAAACCATTTTGGAACTCACATGTAATATTATTATCATTTGCCCATGATTGGATTCTTTTTAAAATAATTATTGTAAACAACTTCTGTGAGGTGTCTAATAGACTTATAGGTCTACACATCATTGGGTCATTGATGTTTCCTTTTTTTAATATTGGGCATATATTGCTACCAAACTATGTTTGTGGGAATTGTTCTCTTTGAACATACAGTATTTATTAAAAAAGTTTATAGAAAATTGGAATCCACCACTGTGGGAGGAACTTAAATAATTCCGCAGTTATACCATCAGAACATGGGACTTTGTTAGTGGTTGCATCCCTTAATGCTATCCAAATTTCCTCCTTCTCAATAAATATTTGTCTTGGAGCTATTAAGTTTGGGTAATATGATATAAATTCTTGCCTATTTGCATGCAAATAATATAAAGCCGAGAAATGAGAATCCCATTGTTTTGGGGAAATTGATGCTTCGATTTGATTTGAATATTGCAAGAAACCACAGCTTACCAAAGTCCAGAATTATTTAGCATTACTTGCTGTAATAGAATTTTTTTTAGTTTCATCCATGTTACAATGATATTTTTGTTTTTCAACTTTCAGTGCTTGTTTATATTCCTTCCTAGCTTTGTTTAATGCTTTCAGTTTATGTTCATGAAGGCAGGCTTTGTAGTTCATTAAAAAATGGTTCAAGTCCTTTTTCATTTGTCTACATTTAGAATTAAGCCATGTCTTCAGTTTACTATTTTTTTTTAATTGTTTTGTTGGTCAGAAATGGATTTAAATACCAAGTTATCAACTCCCATTTTTTATTTACATTTTCCCCCATCAAAATCTGTTCTCTTGGGGCTTTCTCTGTCCTGAATTTATTATCTGCAAGATTGCTTTGAGTAGCCAGCCTGGTGGCACTGAGGGTTGAGGTGCTGGATGCCACACCTTGCACCATGCTGGTGACCTGGGTTTGTGAATGAGCCTGGGCCTCGGGGGGGTTGGCAGGGGAGAGAGAGGATAGAGCATCCATAGACTGCTCTTGTCTCTCTGGGGAGAGATCCAAGGACTACCTGATGCAGCAGTGACCTCTGATGGCAATCGGAGGTAGCTATGCACGTCGGGTACAAAGTAGAAGGATAGAGCTACAACAGATGTCAGGGAGGCATCATTGCACTTCTGAGCTCTGGGTGGGTGGGACTAGGGAAGAAAACAAGAAACTCCCCTATCTCCAGGGAGGCAACAGAACCTCCAGTGGCCTGGGCCCACACTCCCAATGTTGGCAGTGACACTCGACTACCCCCCCGAGGACTCTGGGTCTCTGCAAGAAGGCAGGAGAGCTGGAGTTCTGAACCCAATGTAGTCATCGGGTGAAGTGGTTCATACAGGTGGTACGGAGCTACAGTGTTGAGTGAGGATTCCCAAGAGATCCCCCTATAGGTAGGTGTACAAATAGAATCTACAAAAAAAAGATTGCTTTGAGTGATTGTGTAGTCCAGCTAATTTGTTTAGAGTTTATAATCTCCAAATTGTCAATATAATGATTTTTGATGTACTAATCAAATTTTGGTTATTGGTCACAATTGTTCATTTTAGAGAAAGCGTGATGACTCTGCCCTATCTATAATTTCCATATCTTCTAACAACAGAATAGCTTCTTGACTTGTCCATATTAGATCAATTGTGGATAGACCACTAGGTCCTAAAAAGATATAACCCCCTTGAGAGTCACTATTTATTCTCTCATTAATTAGACAATAATCTTGATTTTTCATGACCAATAAAAGCAACTTCCCTTGTGTGTGACAGGGGATGACCAGCATATTCATCCTTTCTTCAGTTGTCTACAGCTGTGGTGCCACCAACTACTCCCACAGCATAGTACCATAAAATGAAATATCTACCCAATCCTCTGTGAACTGCAAGAACTGCAAGTACCCCCCAGCTGCAGCATTGGGGAGTTCATTATTTAGCTAGCTAGCTATTTAGAGAAATAAGGGGGTTAAGCCCTAGGCTGAACTGTGTTAGAATTCAAGCTGTGCCCAAGCAAAAAGCTTAAAACTTGCATCTATTTGAAAGTTATTTTGCCCAGATGAAAGATCCCCTGCATAAAGGACTGTAGAGACATTCTGGGCAGCTTCCAGAAGAACAGATGCACTCGTTGGTGGGAGATGGTATTTTGTGGGGTAAAAGTGTTGCAACAATTGATAAAAGTTGTTATTCTATTTTTCTACCTTCCCCTGCCCACCCCCAAAAACTGTTTATTGTTAATTTTACATTCTGGTACATTAGCTTATTGTAGAAGGTGGAAATTGTTGGTTGGTGGGAAGGTACTGTGGAGGCAGCTACTATAATTTCCTGGGGGGTGTTGACCTGTACCTTATTTCCAGGAATTCCTAACCACTACCCCTGGTGGAGGCACAGAGTGCACTTGCTGTTCGCGTACCAACAGTATTCCAAGAAAATAGGCAGCCCCCTCAAGGTATATCCAGTCAGTACCCAAGGGCCCTGGACACAGCCATGGTGAATCTGAAAAATCCAGCTGTTACATGAGACAAGCAATTTCCTACCTAAAACAGATTTTACTTCTCCACCCTCCCAGGTGGATTGAGGTAGAATTATCTCACGCCAACTTGCCTGTGCACCCACCCTCAATGAACCACTGTGTTAGGATAATTGGGCAAAGCAGGGAATACATGAACTAGGAGATCTGTACCACCCCCACACAGGAGTCCTATATTTATTCTAAGAGCTTTCAGAGAAGTACTCCATCATCAAATTCCACTTCTAGAGATACCTCCAGCTTAGAGACCTACTGAAGACCAAAGTTACTAGAACCTATATCCTGCCACAAGATACCCCCCCCCACAGACACTTGGCTTGCTACACTTTTTTCAACTAAGCAAATGCCACACAAACTAGTAACTCTCCAGCACTCCTGTGCAACTCAATCCCCAACAGCAGGTCCAAGAGAGGCTTGGAAAAGAGAACTGAATGTACCTATTCCCCAACCGGAGTAGGATGCTATCTGGCCTCGACTCTACAAGGCCTCTAGGGTGGTACAAGCAAAAACACTCCATTATAAAATTGTACATAGAGCTTACTGGACCCCACTGTGGCTATACAAGATGGGCTTAGTCCCACAAAGTGACTGTTGGAGATACTGCTCCCCTCAAGCCTCTGTGTCCCACATTCTGTGTTATTGTCCTCACTGGATGCCTACTGGGACAAAGTGTGGACCACTTGCAGAAGTATTGTTCCCCTGCCCAGAGGTAAAGACCCCAAGCTTGCCCTCCTGTCCATCCTGCCTTCCAACTCTACTATGACCTTGGTGCAAAAGCTCTGGGCTACTGGGTCCATGGCAGCTGCCAACAGAATTATACTTAGACACTGGAGGAAAAAAACTCCCCAACATTCTAGAGTGACAGGGGGTAGCTCATGGAACAGTGGGCTGCATCTCCCAATATCACAAGACTTGGGATCCCTATCTACAGTGGAAAGCAAGAAAACCTCCCACCCTGCCTCCCAATAGGTGATTGCAACTCTGCCCAAGCCTATGGCCTAACAATTTCATCAAGCACAACAGGTGGGAATCCTGCCTGCTCTTTAAGTGCCACTTGCTCCAACAGTTGGAAGCTTGTTGCCTCCCAGATGATTTTACCTCCCCGCGCAGTGTTCCATACCATGACATTGGTCTGTGGCCTTGTCTTCCTCCCGTCCCCTCATTTCCTAAATAATTGATGCTGTGAAATTTATGTCACAATGCACATGCTGACCTTATGGGCTACCACCAGCATCAAACACTTTTTATATTAGTAAGTTGAAGTCTTATAACTATAGAAGCATTGTTAAGGATCTCTTGCTAGGTAACATGATGTTTGCAATTCCCAGACATAAGTTCTGTTATCTTGAAAAGATGTATTTCTTTGCTGTTTTAAATGTACTGACAAATTTTAAAATCAATAAAAACTTTTATGGAAAAAAAAAGTATTACGGAGTCGGCAATCAGAGGGTAGGGTGCCACTAGACACCAGGGAAAGAACACCATAATGAGAACAGAGATCTTAGGGTGGGTGTGCCACTAGACACCAGGGAAAAATAATATAAACATGGGGCAGCAATCAGAGTGTGAAGGGTGCAACTAGACACCAAGGAAATGTAACAAAAGGGACGACAATCGGGGGTAGTCACTAGACTCCAAGGATATGGAGGCTCACTGCTTTCCCTGCAGCCTGCAGCATGAGTTCCAGCTGTGGCTGCAGAAGTCAAGAAAGTCCCACTGTTCTCATACAGAGAATGTGGTTGAAAGGCTCTTCTCCCGAAGCTGGGCACCCTGGATTTTGGGTGCCCAGAAAACTTATTTCTGGCAACTTTAGATAAAAAAAACACCAGAATCTAGTAGTTCAGATGTTTGTTTTTTAAATACATAATTTTTATATAGTTTTACTGTTTATAAGTTAGAATCACTTTTTCTGGTTTGCAAACTAGAATTGGTTCAAACCAGTTTTTCTGGTCTGCAAACCAGAAATTTTTTAGTTCAAACCAAAAAAAGTGGTTCCAACTAGAAATCGCATGGAAGAGATCGTGAATGTGTGAAAAGTAAAAATTATTATTTTTGGCAAGTAATAGCATTTTGGCAAAGTTCTCCATAAGCAGATTTTGCAATCTTGCTTAGTGAAAACATTTATTTATTTATTTATTTATTTATAATTTGGAAAACACCTTTGAGCACAAGTGCTCTTTTGCAAAGGTTCCACATCTGACAAGTACAATGAAGGAAAAATACAACATACAATCACCAGCTCAAAAAGAGCCTGGCCAGGTACAAGCAACAGTACATTATCAGTCAGGGAAATATACACACTCTAACATAGCAGTCACAATGGGACAAAGTTTGCAAGTGCCAATAATGTATAAGCACAAGATAAAACATGGAATACTGGTTACGAACCAATTAAAAGCAACAGCAGGCTGATTTCAAAGTGAGTTCTTGTTTTAGGGATTTTTAAATTGTGCCATATTGGAAAGTCCCACTATAGATTCAGGGAGTTCATTTAATATCATTTAATATCAGGAATGTTTTAGTTTTGCTAACAATGATCACAATGATCACTTTACAAGTGTTTTCTAACCTCAACAGCAACAGAAATACAGAAACAAGATGGTGGCCATTACAACCCCTCAAAAAAGTTATTTGTGAAACCCAAGTTTGGTTTGTGATACATCAAATCATTATCTCGAACCAAAAATTTCTGGTTCGTATGTGGTGGCTATTTTTTAAATTCTTATAACTCAGGAACAGTTTAATATTTTTTCTCCAAACCTTCGAAAGGCATAACCTCAGCACAGACCACATGTACCCTGAAAGTTTTGTGCAGAAATTCAGTACCACGTAACCTGTACATGAGAGCAAAATAACACACACAAATAAACATGTTTAGTATAGGGCAAAATGTGACCCTTTTACAAAATAAGGGGTATCCAGATCTCAGAAACCATACAAGCTGCAAATCAAAAAACTCTTCATGATTTATGGCATGTCAATGGAAAATGCAAAATTGTAAGCTATCCCAACAAACTCTGCCAAAGTTATTAAAGTGCAAACTTAGGGGTTTAACTTTGAACTCCTTACTTGACCCTAACTATAGGGGCACTTCTGCGCCCCTGAAATATAGCAGTGTCACAGGTTTTCTGCATGACAAGGGGGATTAACTCCCATTGAAACTGCATTGTTTGCTGCAGTAGCTCTACTGCAGAATTACTTACTGTATATTATAGTGGCACAGTAGTGCCACTATAGTTAGGGTTGAGTACCCCATTTAAGGTTAAATCTGAAATTTAACTTTGCTACCATATGATGGATTTGCCTGAAATTTGGCATGCACAGTCTGGTACCATATATCTCTGGATCTGCTAAGGTTTGTTATGGTCATGTGTACGGTTGTGGAGCTACAGAGTGCCAAAAAACACACAAATTACACATTTTTGCACATTCTTTGCTCAAGCCTACAGGTCACATGGCTTGCATGACTGGTCCAAAACCTTCAGGGAACATGTAGCCAGGGTCCCTGATGTGTCTTTTGAAGATTTCGTAAAAAAATATTAAATGGTTCAAAAGTTATTCAAAAAAAAGTTTCCCATTATAGTCAATGGGAAAAGCTAACAATATATGTGAAAGTGTCGCAAATGCACTTTTTACTTTCACAAGTGACCCTTGTAATGTATCAATGAGCCATTTTGTTTTCAGTTGGTAGTCACAGAAATGCTTGCCATTTAAATTTGGGACCCTCTAGGAACACAATTCTTGTTGTGTTCACATAGTTGAGCCCTGAGGATGCTAGCCATGTCTTTTTTGGCGGGTAAAACACCACAGAAATTTTTTTTAAAATTTTTGTAAAAAGTAGTGTCACAAAGTAGTGTCACATATGCAACACTTTCATGATTTTATTTGCGAAAGTGTTGTGATTTGCAAAAGTACTTTGCAACACTATAGCCAAAACAATAGGGAATCTTTGCCACCCTGCTGTGAAAGAACAGTTTTGTCCTTTGGCCTGAAATTTGGAGGGAAGAAAGCCAAGATCCCACAGATGTGCCTTCAGGTGTCAGCGTGGCTCAGCTGGTAACACATTCACCTCTGGACCAGAAATTTGTGGGTTCTCGTCCCACACCAGGATTGGACGTGCACCTAAACAAATCGCTGCCATCTGAGTACAGTATTGGGGGTGCTGTACTGCTGGGGTGTGCCATCCTTCAGATGAGATGTTAAACTGAGGTCCCTTCTGGCCATCCTGGTGTGTGTCCAGGTGGAAGTAAAAAAACCCAGGGCACTCTTCGCAAAGAGCAGGGAACATTCCCAGTGTCCTGGCCAACATTCCCCTTCCCATAAACTGGTTCATGCAATTATCCAGACTGTGTGTGGGTGATGAAGTGCGATATGGCCGCCACCACACATTCAGTCACTTCACTACCAGTCTAGCATTGCTTGTAAAGCACTTTGGGATACTGTGTATGAAAAGCACTATATAAATGCTGATTCTTCTTCTTCTTGGTGGTTTGGTGACAAAATATTAGAGGGCTGCAAAGTTACAGCACTCCGAAGTTGATGATTTTTCTCATAGACTAACATTACGGCATCCGCCGTGCCTTTCGGGGCCCGTATCTCGAAAACGGCTCGAGATATGGACTTTTCATTGGAAGAATGCTTAGTCCTCCACGAGGGGGCTAAGAGCAAAACTAGCCTGAAAAGTCATAAATAATATGAGATTTAAAATTTTTGTCTACATTGTGCGGTTCCTGAGATACAAGGAATTTAGTATTCCAAGTGCTGATTTTCTGCTCTGAGGGCCATTATTATGCATACATTCTTTGTATTTACTGTGCTTTTGAAAGCACCTTTTTGGGGAAAAAAAGGGTATGCATTTGTGTTACTGTTACCGTTAGTGTTTCCGCTTGCATTTCCGTTACCGTTTGTGTTAGCATTTCCGTTTACGTCACCATGTGCGTTATCCTTTGCATTTGCGATTCTGCTTGCATTCATGTCACTGTTACCATTTGCATTTCCGTTACCCTTTGTTTTGTATTATTTCTTTATCTCCCCTCATGCCTCGTGACCCACCACTCCTTCGGGCTACCTAGGTCTTTCACTCATTCTGCCTGTCCTGTCCAGAGCCCCCTCCAGCATCACATCACAGCCACCCCGGGGTAACCAAGACGTAATCCTTCACCGGGTGGTACCCCCTCCTCAGAGGTGAAGGCACCAGAGGGAGGCAGCCGGCACATACTTGGCCCCAGGGTGTTGCTGAAGCAGAGGGTCTCTTTCAGGACAACGGCAGTAACAGAGGACTGGCAGTCGTCATCCAGTCGGTCACCAGGCGGATTTCCACTTTTCTGCGTTGTACCCCATGCGTTGCTCTCTGCAGTGCTCCTGGTCTCCACCAGGGGCTGCTGCAGATTGATGCCAGCCCACTACCCACCCCAGGAGAGGAAAGCAGTCCCTACAGATGCTCAATCCTCTCCTTCCTCTGCCATCCCCCTGCATCCAGAGTCCATTCCTGAACACGGGTTGCCGGCATGGCGCGAGGTGTGGCATCCAGCACCTCAACCCTCAGCACCACCAGGCCATCTGTTACCCTTTTTGTTTGCATTTACTTTTGCATCACCGTGTACGTTACCCATTGCGTTTGTGTTTGCGCTTGCACTTGCATTGTTACCATTTGCGTTTCCGTAACCACTTGCGTTAGCTTGTTCCATTTAAATCACCGTGTGTTACCTTTGCGTTTGTGTTTGCACTTGCATTAGTATTACTGTTACCATTTGCATTTCCAATACTGTTTTTGTTTGCGTTTACTTTTGCTTCACTGTGTGCGTTACCATTTGTGTCTGTGTACGTGCTTGCATTTGTGTTTACGTTTGCATTTGTGTTTTCTTTGGCATCATCATTGATGTTACAGTGTTTGCATTTCCAGTTGCATTACCCTTACCATTTGTGTTTGCGTACACGCTTGCGTTTACGTTTGCATTAGTGTTTTCTTTGGCATCATTGTTGGTGTTACCGTAACCATTTGCATTTCTGTGTGCATTTTTGGTACCGTTTCCGTTGTCGAGTGTATTACTGTTTTCTTCTGCATCGCCGTTGCCATTACTGTTTGCATTTCTGTTTGCATTTGTGTTACCGTTTGCATTTTCATTACATTTTTGTTACGTTTGCGTTTCCGTTGCTATTAGCATATGCATTACTGTTTTCATTACCATATGTGTTTCTGTTGCCATCAGCATTTGAGTTGTTTGCGTTACCATTTCTATTTTCATTTACGTTTGTGCTTGCGTTTCTCTTACCATTTGCGTTATCATTTTTGTTCGCATCACTGCGTATGTTACCCTCCATGGAACTGACCCGATGTGCGGTGCAAGGGCTGTTAGACCATTTCACAGCTGGTCTAACCACAGTCAGGACTTGCAACCACAGCAAGGCTTTCAAAATCCCATTTAAGGGCATGTTGCAGCCCCACTGTGATGCATGCCCCTGTCTGACATGAAGCACCCCCATGTCAGGTGCACTGCTGGTGCAGGGCCAGTTCAGCAAAAGGACTCCCATTTTCAATGTAGATTGCATTTGGAAATCAGGATTACCGCAGTCTTTGGTGCAAGGAGCCAATTGCATCCAATCTATTTGATGCAGACTTCTTCTGTAAAAATCGGGGCTTTAAAAGTTGGGCCCAAGATTTTTAAACATAAATATCAAGCTTGACAAAGCAATTTGCAAAACACAAAAACTTTGTGCTCGATTCTCAAATTGGGCTTGGATCGGCGCATGCTACAACAAACTGCATTTTCCACTGAAGCCCGGTGCGCCAGGGACCCTGCACCAGATTGTGGTACAGCAGGGGTCCCAGTGCCTATATCCCCACACCTGCAGCAAGCTCTCACATGTGATGAACACATGGCACATGGGAGGGGTTGCTGCAGGCTCCTGTGACTTAGGCAAGCGTCCCCCAACCTCAATCCTCAATTGTGCCCAATATAAACATTATTGAATTGTACCCCCACCATCTGTTATAATGCTTCCATCCCTGATCCCCGATGGTGCCCGATATAAACACCATTTAATTGTCCCCATGCCTTGTGTTATAGTGCCCACATCCCCGAAGGTGCCAGATATGAACATCATTTGATTGCCCCCACCCTGTGTTTGAGTGCCCCCTCCCTGATCCTAATGGTGCCCAATATGAACATCATTTAATTGTCCTATGCCCTGTGTTATAGTGCCACCATCCTCTATCCCTGATGCAGCCTGAAATAAACCTCATTTAAATGTCCCTTGCTCTGTTTTATAGTGCCCCCGATGAAGCCCCAAAAAACCTCACTGAAGTGTTCCCCCACCCATGTTATAGTGCCTCCAATCCCTGATGGTGCCCAAAATAAACATTTTGTAATTTACCCTCGATGTGGTGGTATAGTGGCCCTCCCATCCCCTCCCTCATTGTGGTGTTAACTACTCACTCCCCTCATCCTGAAACAGAGCCAGCACTGGCACAACCTTCCTCTCACCTCCATGGCCAGCACCAACTGAATTGTTAAAGAGTGCATACTGTAAAGTGTAAACACTCTCATTGACAGTTTAGTCAGTGCCAGCTGCGGAGGTGAGAGGAGAGCTGTGCTGGTGCCAGCTCTGTTTTTGGATGGGGAGAGCAGGGTGGTTGGCAGTATCTGCTGGGATAGGAGCCACTATACCACCACATCAGGGGGTAAATTACAAAATGTTTATTTTGGGCACCATCAGGGATGGGTGGCACTATAACACAGGGTGGGGGACATTTAAATGATGTTTATATCAGGCACCATCAGGGTTTGGGGAGGGGGCATTCTAAAACAGGGATTGGGACAATTAAATTATGTTTATTTCAGGCACCATCAGGGATTGGGGACACTATAACACAGGGCGGGTAGACATTTAAATGAGGTTTATTTCAGGCAGCATCTGGCATCAGGAAGGGGGGACCACGGCAAATTGCTGCAAACAGGCAACTATCCCAGAAGGGTATTTAGAATTTCTCCCTTTGGGAGAGTTCTGTGAACAGCACAATCAGGAATGTGGCATCCTGTGACTGCCTCATGCCCCCTAGTGCCTTGTCACAGCCCAGTTTGGGGCACACCAGTGGCACAAGCCCTGTTTTGGGGAGGCAGCCTGTGGTTGATGCAGGATGCCTTTGTGAATAGCTCAGGGGGCAGGTTTTGACACAGTGTGCCACTTGCATCATATATGTTTGGTGCAGGCACCTTTCGTCACTCTCAGGGCTTTGAGAATTGAACCCTTTATCTCATGTAATACACAAAATGCATATTTCTAATAATGTGCAACTCTCACACATTTAAACAAAAAAAATTGTGCAGCTAGAATGTTTGCAAACATGAATACTTCATCTCAATTAATATGCAAAGCACATATATTTTCTAAGAAAAAGTAATGCTCGCACATTTAAACAGAAACTTTATCATGCAGCAGGAATATTTTCCTTAAATATATGTTACCTCATGAAGATTTTACTTCTTTTAAATCATCACAAATCATGAAAATCATTGTGCAGTGCAAATATTAGGCGCTATGCACTATAGTGTGGAAAGAATACGGGAAAGTGTCAGAAAAGCAGTGCACAGCTACATGGCATGCAAGGCAACCGCGGAACGTGGTATGCACTAATGGGTGCATAGTATCCATGGACAATGGAAGTGGGACCACAGGGGAAATGCAGTGCCCCACATTGCCCACAGTGAGTGGGCCAAGCATATGCAGATCCTCCTTCTCTTGACCTCACCATATTAGGGCATGAGGACTGCCCCACATGGACATGTGGAAGTGAATAGCATGTAGGAACCAAACGCAGAGGCAATGCTGCAGTGTGCCAGAGACCAAACAACACAACCTGTGATGCCTGATGGGGCAGCCCAGAGACACAGACAGCACCACAGACATGTCTGCACCCAAGGCAGTGCACGTTCCCGTGCATCAAATTTCACTGGTAACCAGATGGCAGCAATGATCACCAACATGAGGGCCCATTATGCCACACTGTATGGGGCACAACCCCTGTCAATATCCCTGGAGGTCTAGACTCACCTGCGGCTGGATATACAGGCCAGCACTAATGCTGCTGGGCCAGAGGCACAGTCACTGACAGCCATCAAGCATAAGTAGTAAGACCTGTGTGCAACAGTGAAAAAAAGCTCACCACAGGTGCATAGGCATGCCAGAGCATGGGTTCTGGTCCACCCAGTGGTGCACTGACACTGACCCCAATAGAAAGGATGGACGCAGACACCCTCACAGAGGTCTGCCTCCACAGGGAGGTGGAAGGCGTACACACCCTGGAAGGTACATAGGCACTAGCATGGACAGCAGCTCTGAGGGCATATACCACAAGCATGTTCCAACAGCCATGTGTTGTACCTCACAGACCATGACACAGACAGATGTACAACTACAGGTGTACCATCACCCAGCCAGGACCACACAGCACAGCATGTCAGATGCAGGAGGATGAGGATGGCTCTGGTGGGACACCGGTAAATATTCACCACAGCAATGGGCACCCACAATGGCCTTGGCACAACTAGCATAAATTCCCCATGTCTCCCACAGGTACTGAGCAGGAGACAGAGACACAGCTGGAAATAGAAATGAACCAGGACAGCACCCAGGTGTGGTCATACAAGGGTACAGTGGAGTTGGGTGAGGATGTCATTGAAGGGAGCAGCAGCCAAGTGAGACAGCACTCCCCATGCTGACAGGCACACACCACTAAAGACAGGCTGGTGGGCATGCATGACAGAAGTGGCACAGAATGTGCAAGTCCAAGTGCCACGGGCAGGACAATTGCAAGAAGCCCTGGGGACAGTGGTGATGAAAGCCCATCAACACAGGCTGTGGAATAGCCACAGACATAGAGCACCTTAGAAATCATGGATACATACTACACAGAGTGGAGTGGGACAGGCTGGAGGTACAGGACCAGAATACAGAGGTTCTGCTGAGCCTGACAGAGGAGTTGCGAGACATGCAGTGTGGAATAGACAGAGTGTTTGACCTCCTGAAGAGACTCATGGACAACTTGGTGACAGGATCAGCACCATGTGCCCAGACAGCCCCCCCCCACTGCCGTATGGCTGACATCCACCCTCAGGATGCAGGCAGCATGGTGCCCACCAACAGAAAACTGGACAGCCAGCTGTGGGACATGGACAACACCCTGGAGGAAGGGTCCCAGGGTGCATGCACAGCTCACAGGCACACTCCAGGCACACAGGGCACAGACACACAGAATCAGGACATGCCCCCCGGACACCACACAAACACTGGACAGCTGCAGCCCAGAACCTGGGGAAGGGACAGTGGAACAGCGGATGACACCCACACCTGTAGCCATGCAACACCACGGTAAAGGCTGTGTACAAGCACCAGCCCAGAGACTGGGCATATTGTCATCCACATGCCTAAAGAAAAAACCCTACAATAGAATAGAGCAATGACAAAAGCAATCAACTACAGGAGCAATGAATAGCACAAGCACTGTAACGCCCCAAGACACGCCACACTGCCTTGCACACAACACCACTGTACAGCCATTCCCCAACACACAAGACCACTGCCCAACACCCCACCACAAACAATGGATGCCAACACATGACACCCTGATGTCACACAACACCACCCCCACACATAGCAGTACCCACCCTACCCACTAACATAGCGTGACCATCCCCCTAAACATATCAGTACCCCAACCTACACCAGTGTAGGACCCCTGCATGCAGTGCAGTACCACTTCCCCCCATGGCAGTTCCCCCACCATAGCACTTCCCCCACCCATAGCAGTCCTCCCTCCTTGACCATAGCAACAAACCCACCCCAACCCCCACAGACAGGTGCACTCAGTGTGTGACATTCATCGCATATCTGCAACCCAAACCATCTATCACCCACACACACCCTGCCACAGTGCTATCAACACTTGCTGTGTACACAGAAGCCCCCGTGATGTGGTCCTGCATATAAGAGATGCTGGTATACATGTCCCATGTCTGTCAGGTCTGGCACTGTGCAGATATCTATCCCTACTAGCAGAATGAGACCTGTACACGGGCATCACATGCTGCATGACCCCCTCAGTGTCTCCTGTCCTGTGCCTGGCCACTCCTTGTCCACTTCTGGCAGTGAATGCAGCTGTAGGTTTATCAGCATGGGTACATGATGTCACATGGCAATGTTATGGAGCTTGGCACATTCGGTGAACACCTTGCATGCCATTTCTGGTGACAGCAGCATCATTCCACCTGTATTGTCCAAACTCCAGAACCTCATCTTCAGTAGGCTGACTGTCCGCTCAATGACAGACTGAGTCTTCTTGTGGGCATGGTTGTATGCCTCCTCTGCAGTGTTGTGTGGCTCCAGAAATGGTGTCATCAGGAATGGCCATAGCGGATATCTGCTGTTATCTATGCAGAGGACAAAAACAACATAAAATCAGGTGCTGGTGGCAGGGGTCCACACAGTGCCACACATGGTGCTGCCATATACTCACCTAACAGCCATCCTTCAATCCAACCAGAACTGAGCATGGCTCTGAGTTGTGACCTGTCCTCTTTGTTAGCATCATGGCATGAGCCAGGGTACTTGACACACACATTGGTGAATAGGCCATTCGCATCACATATGACCTGACAATTCATACTATGGAACCCCTTTCTGTTCCTGTAGGCCTACTCATTCTCAGTCAATGACACTGTCTCTATATGGGTGCAGTATATCATGCTGAGTACATTTGGTATGCCACAGAAGGCCTGTTTAGTGGCATGTAGATTGATCTCAGACATTGGGAACCTAATGTGGTGCTGCACATGAGCCAGCAGAGTATCCATCACCTGCACCAGTGCCCAGGACACAGAAGACTGATTGACACTGATGACATTGCTAGACACTCTCTGGTATGACCCTGTGGCTTAATATGACAGTGCACATAGCACCTTGGTCTCCACTGTCATCACCCTGGACTGCTTGGTCTGTGGTGCAAAATGTCATGGACCATATCACACATCTGTTCTTTTGTGCCCCAGTCAACCCTGAAGCACTCTATGCAGTGCATGTCTAACAGTGTCCCTGCATCCAGCCATGGCTGAAATACATGTGGCTGTGGCCTCTGCTGCCTCTGCTGCTCCTGCTTTGCCTCAAGCAGGAGCACATTCATGAGGAATCCAGGACACATCCTCTACCACTCCTACAGATATCTGTCTACCTGTATGTGTCTAGATGCTGGCTTTTTATGTGGGCCAGACACCTCATATGTCTCTTTAAGAAGGCATGTGGGGCCCCACCGTGCATGCTGATGGTACCTGCTTGAGCGTCATGTGTTGCCACCGACTGTTGAGACAGTAGAGGTGGCAGCTGCTGCAGCTCCAGTTTTCCATGCAGCCACAGGTTGGATAATGGGGGCTGTACCACACAAAGCTCTGGAGGGTTTCTGATGCCTGCTGTGAGGATAGCCCCAACAGGGGCAACCTGTGGTGTCTTGATGAGCCTGTCCAGGTATGTACCATGCCTGCAGTATGGGGAGTGGGACACTTCTGTAACCATGTTATCCATGGTGCTGGATGCTGTGTCTGCTTCTCTATTACACAGGATTACCTGGGATCACCTGACTGAATGGTACTGAACAGGGTGAAGCAGCTGGATGGGGTCATCTGCTTCCTGTGGTCTGTGTGGGGTGGAGTCATTGGTGATGAGGTGATACATACATCATGTCACTGTGTGTGGCGTCCAAAGGCATTTGTTATAAATCCCATAATGGGGAGATGTGGCATGCATCAGAGCCATCCAAGGTAGGTGTACTGTCCTTTGGCATACCTGTGTCCATTTATACTGCCTGCTTCACCCATTATGTGCTTCCCACAAGTGCCAGAAACCCCTGTGTGTTCTTCTTGTTGCAGCACTACTGAGCACCACTGAAGTATATGGTGCTGGTGCCATGGCCCTGGATAGCCACAATGCTACCTAGATCCAGCAGTGACTCCCAGGAGGAGGAGAATGATTAGGGCAGGACTGCTGCCCTGCCACAGACCATCTGGTACACAGTATGTCTGGTGCCATGCTTGCAGTGCCTTCCCCTTGCTGTTAGCACTCTGTAGACAGTGCACCTGTTTATTTTCTGACTGCTAATGTTGTTTCCCATGTACAGTGTCACCTCTTGACCATTCTCCATATGTGTACATCTGCTGCTGTTGGTGGATGCGGCATGGGGGGCTAGGGCATATATGCAGGTCTCCATGTGACCTGTGCAATAAGCACTGGTGGGGGCATGTGTGGGTATCCCATTCCTGTGGTCTTTGTAGGATGGGAGATTTTCCCATGGTGGTGCCCATGTTGCCAAGGGTGCGGCCATGCCCAGGTGGGGCACACCAATGCCGGAAGCTGTGCCATGCACATTGGTCACACACCTGTGTGCTGTCATTCTATCTTGGTTCCTAATGGTGTGACCACTTGTGTGTCCCATGTGTGTGCCCATGACAGTGCCCATCCCTCACTGCTGCCTGCCTCTTACCTTAGGGACATGATAGGTACCTCTCAGGATGGGGGTGCTGTGGTCAGGGATATGGTACTGACTCCACAAGGGGTGGCTGGTTGACTATGGGGCTTACTGTATGCTACCTTATATACATCTGTCCATCATGTCCATGGCTGTCCCTCCTGGCATGTATCTGTGCTCCATTACCCACTAATGCATCCCGGCCATGGCCTGTATATGGGGGGGCAGAGTGGACTCCAGTAAATCCAGTGTCCTCACAAAATGTTTTTTATTTTCACATAGTTACCTTAGGTGACTGTTTCATGGCTGCACCATTTCCTCAAGCCAGACAGTGTTATTTCTATATAATAAAGTATAAAGACAAAGTTTTACTAAGCTGCATCTTTAAAGAAAAAATATGCCAAGAATCGCAACAGTTCTTTCCCCATATGTTAAACAGTAATATGAGTTATTAATTCTTCTCTTCTTTTTTTGAAAAGTGGCTGTGTGAAAAAGTCACTATAACATATAATCATTCTTTAAACAATCAGTATCAGCCTGTGATTCCAAACAAGCAAATAACTCCTTTGTTCAATTACTGCATAATACATCGTTCATGCCATTTATATACTCCTTATTTATAGATGAGATTACTTAAAACCAATTTCTTTATACCTTCTCTGAAGTCTGTGTTGATTATTTAAAATTTTCCTACAATTTATTTTCCCATGTCTAAAATATAAAAACCTTAATTAACAAATGACTCAATAATTTATACATATCCTACTGATAGATATATATCCACATGTATGTGTTTTCAACTCTACCAGGTTTGAACAGCAGAAAATGCTTTTCTCCACAGTACTCTCTTCCTTTTAATCTTTAAGTTCATGTATACTTACAATATCTTTTATATGCACCCTGCTGAAATACAATGCATTTCCAAGTAAATACATAATCTTTTTTACATAGTGTTCTCATTAAAAACATTGACAGTCATCTTTAATCCATAGGCCTCACCTTCTATTTATCTTTATATTGGATTCCACATATTTTGCTCCATTTTACACCTCTCACCTAGAACAATATAATGATATACCTCTCATTATTGCAGAACAGTTATAGTGCTTCAAAACTTTTCAGGAGATAGTACAGAAGGTATTTACTTACTGCAAACTCAGTGCTGCATGGCTTCTAACTGACTCCTGTATCTAAGGAGTATCAGCTGCTCACACATGCTCAGTTTTATACCACAAAATGGTGGAGGTGCTAAAGTCATTGATGATGTCATCTTCTACTGTGTTCCTACGTGGTGCCTTCCTTGTCTGTATCCAGCAGGCATTTGTGATACAGAGTTTGTATGTGTTCCATAAATATGCACACCACACCCATGTGATTGAAAATGTAATAATTATTTGTGCAGCACCAGGTTGTACATTGTAGAAAGAGTAATATGTGCTCCAGGGCAGCCCAGGTTACAGTTGCCTTGGTGGTGCTGCAGGATAGCCTGACCGGAACAGTATTTCAGGCTACCTGGGTTCAAGTCCCAGCTGAGGCACTTACTTCTTTATCTCCCCTCTGTTTGTATGTGTTCCATAAATATACACACGACACCCATGTGATTGAAATTGTGCTCCAGGATAGCCTAGGTTTCAGTTGCCTTGGTGGCGCAGCTGGTTAGCATGACCAGAACAGTTTTCTGGGTACCCTGGGTTCAAATCCCATCTGAGGCACTTACTTCTTTCTCTCCTCTGTTTGTAGGTGTTCCATAAATATGCACACCACACTCATGTGACTGAAAATGTAGTAATTCTTTGTGCAGCACAAAGTTGTGTATTGGAGAAAGAGTAATGTATGCTCCAGGACAGCCCAGATTTCAATTGCCTTGGTGGCACAGCTGGTTAACATGACCACAACAGTATTCTGGGTGGCCTGGGTTCAAATCCCAGCTGAGGCACTTACTTCTTTCTCTCCTCTGTTTGTATGTGCTTCATAAATATGTACACCACAGCCATGTGATTGAAAATTGAGTAATTATATGTGCAGCACTAGGCTGTGCATCTGAAAAAGAGTAATGCATGCTCCATGACAGTCCAGGTTCCAGTTGCCTTAGTGGCACAGCTGGTTAGCATGACCAGAACTGTATTCTGGGTGGCCTGAGTTCATGTCCTAGCTGAGACACTTACTTCTTTCTCTTCTCTATCTGTATGTGTTCCATAATCCATAAATATGCACATCACACCACACCTATGTGATTAAAGACCCAGTAAACCTCTCTCTTAAATTGTCCCAACTGATGTTGCTTCTAATTGGTTCTTCCACCTTCTCCAGCCCCCCAAAATGGAGGGTGGTTGCAGAATGTCCCAAAGTGTTAAAGTGCTGAGATACTGAGGAGTTAGCATCTCCAACACAAATGTCACTTTTATGCTCACTGATGAGTGTTACGAGCTCCCTCTTTGTTTTCCTTACATAGAGTTTGTCACAGGGGCACTGCAAAATATACACCACAGAGTCTGCTGTACAATTAAATATGCTGCTTAACCGGATACTTCACATTAGTGTATGGATGTTCAAATACCAGTCTCTTGATGGAATTGCTGCATTGGTAGCAGTGTTCACAGGGAAATCTCCAATTGGGCAGTGGTCCAAGTAACAGCTGTTTTTCTCCTTTTCTTGGTATGTGTTGTATAGTATGTACTAGTTTATCTCTCAAAGCTAGATTTTTCTTTGATGCTACCAATGGAATTTCTAAACCTGGGATTTTGTGTCGTTGGCCTGTACAATGTATCAATTTTATCTAAAATACATTTAATTCCTCCACTAAGATGACTGTATGAGGTTGAAAAAACTATTGTATTTTCCACCTCCTCCCATTCTTTGGATCTTAACAATTCTACCATGGGTGTCTGTGATATCTCATATGCAGCACTTCTTACAAGAGAAGTGTCATAACCTCTATTTAGAAATCTTGTGGTCATATTCTCAAATCCCTTTATGAACTCTTCCTCCTTGCTATAGTTATGTCTTGCCCTCATCATTTGTGCTTTAGGAATACTCTTCTTTAACTTAGTATCATGATAACTTTGATAGTTCAAAGTGGTATATCTATCAGTACTTTTCCTAAAATAAGGTAGTCTCTAACTTGTTGTCTTCTTCATAGATAAGTAAATGCAAAAATGAAATTTTCCCAAATCCATTTCCATGGTGAACTGTGGGTTGTTATTTCTACTGTTCAAATATTTTTTAAATCTGTCCAGACCTGCCCTGTTCCCTTGCCAAATCATAAATATATCATTGATGAAACGTTTCCATAGAACTAGTACTATGGAAACATTTCATCAATGATATATTTATGATTTGCCAAAGGAAAACAACTGATTTAGACAGATTTAAAGAATGTTTGAGCAGTAGAAATAACCTACTGCTCACCATAGAAATGGGTTTGGGAAAAATGTATTTTTTAGATTTACTTATCTAAAAAGGAGACAACAAGTTAGAAGATACCTGTTTAGGAAAAGTACGGACAGGAATACCACTTTTCACTATCATAGTTATCATGATCCTAAGTTAAAGAAGAGTATTCCTAGAGCAAAGATGATGAAGGCAAGATGTAACCATAGTGATGAGGAAGACTTTATTAGAGTATCTGAGTATATGATCACATGATTTCTGAACAGAGGTAATGACACTTCTCTTGTACGAATTGCTGCACATGAGGTATCCCAGACACCCAGGGAAGAATTGTTAAGATCCAAAGAATGGGAAAAGGTGGAAAACAGAATAGTTTTTTCATCCTCATACAGTCATCTTGGTGGAGGAATTAAAAACATTTTAGATACAAATTGATACATTTTACAGGCCATTGAGACACAAAATCCCAGGTTTAGAAATCCCCCATCAGTAGCATCATAGAAAAATCCAACTTTGAGGGATAAACTAATACATACTATACATCACACAACAAGAAAAGAAAAAAAAAACAATTGTTACTTGGACCTCTGACCAATGGGAACTTTCCCTGTGTACACTACTACCAATGCAACAATACCATCAAGAAACTGGTATTTCAACATCCATACACTAATGTGAAGTATCCAATTGAGCAGCATATTAATTGCAGAACAGATCATGTGGTGTATATTTTGCAGTGGCCCTGCGACAAACTATGTTGGGAAAACAAAGAGGGAGCTCAAAACACACATCAGTGAGCATAAAAGTGACATTCATGTTGGAGATACCAACTCCTTAGTAACTCAGCACTTTAACACTGTGGGATATTCTGCAACCTCCCACCATTTGGGGGGCTGGAGTAGGCGGCAGAACCAATTAGAAGTAACATCAGTTGGAATGATTTGCTTCTTAAGAGACAGGTTTACTGGATCTTTATGATGGACTGACTTAATCCCAGTGTGGTACTGAATGAAAACTGTAACTGAAAGCTATATTGATGATACTACAGTGACTTTGGTAAAATGGAAACAGATTCAGATATGCATTATCTCTGTCAGTCTTTTATTGTCCACCAAGCTGGGTGAATTTTCCTTTTCCAAGTTGCAAATTCTTTGTAAAAATACATGTTTCTGACTATTAACTTGCATAAGCTCTACATATAGTAATTATACTAGCTGCAATTCATGTTTTGCACAAAAAATAATTGTTGGTATTTTTAGCCAATGGTGAGAGATCAACTAGCATCCCAGTGGATCCATAATGTGGCAAGAGGCTCTGCAGTTCACCTTAGTCCCCTTAGCCACACTGTACTAGACATGTCTGCTGACTACAGACAAGAAGACACCACCTAGGAATGGATTAAGTGATGACATCATCAGTGACATCAGCACCTCCCACCTGTTTGTGGCTAAAAACTGAGCATGTGTGTGCAGCTGATACTCCTTAGCTACACGAGTCAGCCAGAAGCCATGCAACATAGAGTTTGCAGTAAGTAAATACATCCTGTACTATCTTCTGAAAAGTTTTGAAGCAATATTATTGTTCTGCAATAGTGAGAGATATATCATTATTTTGTTCTAGGCGAGAAATGTAAAGTGGAGCAAAAGATGCGGAATCTTAATATGAAGATAAATAGAAGATGAGGCCTATGGATTAAGATGGCTGCCAATGTTTTAGTGAGAACAGTAGGTAAAAAAGATTATATATTTACATGAAAATATATTTATATTTCAACAGGAAGGGTGCATATAAAAGATAGTGGAACTATATAGAGGTAGCTATAGAAATGTTTCCTAGTTGCTGAGGTGGTACCCCTGTATGCCGCTCGGTATTGATGCAATGGACTGGTAAATGTGGCAGTACAGAATGTGCATAATGCATTTCCTCATTTGGTCACAAGATGGCAATCACCACTAACTTCACAGTGACTGCTATCCAGAAGTGTCATTTCACTGTTGTTTTAAACTAGCCCAGTTTTCCACTGGCAGATGGCATTGTAATAAAAAGGAAAACACTTTCCCTGCCTGTCTAGCATCCCCCTCCCCAATCCCCAGATGCCCTACTATTTATTTAATTAAAAACACTTTCCCTTGTAGTCTAGAAGACCCCCCTCCCCAATCCCCAATGCCACCCCAGTTATGTAATAAAAAAAGCTTGTTCACCATCCCCGATGTTGCCCCACTATTTCATTAATAAAAAACGCATTCACTCATCATCTAGCTGACCCCTTCCCCTTCCCCGATCCATTCCATGATGTCACCCCTTTGCCGCTGCACTATGTAATGATATAAAAAAACACTTTCACTTGCAGTCTAGAGGTCCCCCCTCCATGATCCATTCCACAAAGTCACCCCTTTGCTGTTGCACTATGTGTGCCTAAGGATAGCCCGCCAAACCCAAATAGCTCCACAACAAAACAATTATTCCACCACATGTTAGGAACAAGATGAAGGCACTATAGTGGTAAAATAAAGCTCTGAATCCAGGTGGCTTCCTTCAAAAAATAGTAATTTATTGTATTGGTACAAATCCCAATAGCAACACAAGCCTTCATACAATTTGAACTACAGGAGTCTGCACAATATTGAGACAGGTCAGGTCAAGCAGACCCCTGTTGTTCATTTTACCACTACCTTCATCTTGTTCCTAATGTGTGGTGTACTAGATCACACTGTCTCCTTGTTCTTTGTAGACACTGGTCTCTCAGTGGGACTGACAAGTGCTCTCAGTAGGATGACAAGGACCTGCTCTGGTGTGCCTATCAGCCAATAAATTATTTCTTGCTACCAACTGCTATGACAGTAGGCTATACTTTCTGATTATGCCCCATGCCAGTGCTGACAATGGCAGTATGATACTGTGAAATAAAAACTCTCTGGCTCCCCAGGCATTCCTTGCACCCATGTGAATTGCTGTGCAGATAGTTCATTCATTCACAGCCCACTTCACCTGCAGTTTTGCCCTCACATCCCACAAACACTGAAGTAAGTCCACCTAATGCAGTTTCTTGGACTGGGAAATCAGGAGACTAGACAATTGGTTCTCAGCTGCAGTGATACAGACTGGACAGGCTGTAACTAATGGGAAGAGGAGGGACATGACAGGCTATAACTGAACTGACACCTACTTAGGCAGGCTTCTGCCAAAATGAAGTGCCATTGACACCTCCACTGCTGTGGTCAGGTAGCCTTAGGAAGTGTCAGGTAGTTGACAGCATTTGTGGATGTGTTAATGAAGCTGGGGTGTCCAGTACAATAGGAACCATCTATCTGTTTACAGACAATGCCATCCTGAGAACTATCCCAGAGCATGGCATGTTTCACTGCATTTATTCCAGTAACACAGGCTGCAATCAAAGCCATGTACACTGCATAGTATACAGCTTGCAGGGATTTTCCCTGGGTACCAAACAGATAAGGACACATGTACTTTGAGGTAATGACCCATATGTAGTATATCTATTTTTCAGTATTACATTAATACACATGGTTAAATATTTTATGTAGCGTATCTCTCCATCTATTCTGTGTACACAGGGACTAGCTTTCATTTCTTCTGTAATTACAGCTGTATTCAGGATTATTAGCAGCCACCAATGTACTGCAGTTTTCTAATACTGTATGTTCATACTAAGCATTAAATTCATGAACTACAATCAAATAAAAAAGGAATACAGGATTCAACTTTATTATACATAACCACAGCATCTTATACTTTAGTGGTTCTATGATAACAGGTGCTTTGAGTAAGTTGAAACTGACAGCATATAATTTTCATGTATGGCATAGCAAAGCTGAGCACAATGTGTAATATACGCTGCTAAGTGTATCCTATATTTTAGTGAAAAATCCAATGGAATTACTGCATAACATCAGCACTTCAAAGCATTGTATGACTGTCTTCTGTGAAAAGAATGGGGTAATGTTACATATTCAGTTGTGGTAGACTTTTTTTGTGAAAAAAATAAAAGGTTGAATGTAATGGGTGTTATAACATATCATTTAATGCAAAAGCATTAATTTTATGACACATCCCTTGCTGAGTCCGAGGGGCAAGTTTGGAAACTGTACACAATAAGTCCTGAATGTACAGCATTACATCTGGTCCCATCTCCCTTTCTCCTTGATGCAAACCACTACATGGAATGATTCAATGACTTGCAAGAGTCATACTAAGTCGAAGTTGTGATAATCAAACGCAGGTCATCTGGATGAAACAAACATATTCATTGTTTGCCACTGCAACCAACTGTCACACCCTACAGTACCTGCCTCAAAAACATAAAAACTTGCTCCTGCATTAGGTCACCAGTGCCTACACAACATACCAGAAGTGCACACACAGGAGTGGAGGGCCACCCAGAACAACATTCTGGATGGGCAACACACACAAAAAAAAATGTACATAGAAAAAATCTCCAAATGTGCATTTCAGGACAAGAAGGAACAATGTACACCAAATGTGAAAATAAATTATGTGGAGGTACCACCCCCCTCAAGGGCAAAAAAAATCTTCCCTAAGCTGACAAGTGTACCACACAAAGAAAGAAAGTTGAATCACTTTGAGAGAAAGAGTGAGGCATATTGCTGAAAGTACTTGTGCTAACCATTTATCAGTTATGAAAACATCCACTAAAAAACTCCAACAATTGTCACACTGATCTGAGGCACTGGTTTGTAAAGTAATTTTGTTTTGTTTGTACTTTACATATGCCACTGTAAGCCACTACCTCATACAAAGTAATTGCTTTGAACCAGATGGTATTAGTACACAGACTAAGGGTGTCAAATCAGAGTGTGCTGTCTATGAGTATAAGTCAAAACGATCGGAAAGCCATGCAATTGCTCATGGAGAACAGACATCTGCTTGCCACAGTTTATAAATTTCCAGTACTATTTAGATTGCTGTGTATGATTTATACAAATTAATATATAAAAGATATTAGTTGAAAAGTACAGTGCGTGGGGGTAGGGTGTGGGGTAGATGCAAGAAAAGCCAGGAGAGAAGCCAAGAGAAAAGACATCAGGGTACAACAACCAGTATCCATGACACTGATTCAACAACAAAGTTGTCAACTGACATTAAAGCAATGCCCTTATGTCGACTGTAATTGCAGTCGGCATAAAGCCATCCAGTAAGGAGTTTGTTTTTTGGGGGGGACTTCACCCCTCAAACCCATCTGTGGGGGGGGCTGTACCCCATGCACCCCCATACTTAGGATTATTAACTCAGAGTTGGAGTTGATTAGGGGAGGGGTGCAAACCCTGGAAAAGCAATGTCAGGGTCCCGTGGTGATAGTACAGTGGCAAGAGCGAATTGTCACTGTAATGTCATTTGCTATTGCAATTTCGAACTAGTATCGGCATACGCAACAACCAAAAACCAATGGTGGTGTATACTATATAACTATATGACAAAACCATACTAGTACCTCAATACAGAAAGGCAGCAAGTACAGGATAGGGTAGGCAAACATTTGATCAACCAGAGTAGACTTGAACATTAAAAGAATATAGAAACATAGAAACATAGAATTTGATGGCAGATAAGGACCACTTGGCCCATCCAGTCTGCCCATTTCCCTACCTAATGGATAAGCTGCAGATCCTAGTTAACCAGCAGCCTACTTCTTCCTACCCCAACCCCCTAGAATTGCCTTATGACTGTCCCATGCATGCTTGAATTCCACCAATGTTTTTGACTCCACAACCTCCTCCGGAAGGCCGCTCCATGCATCCACAACACTTTGTGAAAAATACTCTAAATTACCTCTGAGACACCCCCTCTATCTTCAAATTGTGCCCTTGTTCTTGCACACCTCTTTTTTGAAAGATGCTACCTCTTGGACTTTGTTGATTCCCTTGAGGTACTTGAAAGTTTCTATCATGTCCCCCTCCTCCTCCTTTCCTCGAGGCTATACATATTAAGCTCCTTAAGTCTCTCTTCATATGTCTTCCGGTGCAGACCCTGCACCATTTTAGTTGCCCTCCTCTGGACAGCTTCCATTATGTCTATGTCTTTGCGGAGATTGGGTCTCCAGAACTGTACGCAGTACTCCAGATGGGGTCTCACCAGCTGTCTGTACAGAGGGATAATAACTTCCTGTTTTCTACTGGTGATGCCTCCCTCATGCATCCCAGTATCCCCAGCCCTCCTTGCTGCCCTCTCACATTGCTTGCCCACCTTAGGTTATCTGATGACTACCCCCAGGTCCCTTTCCATTTTGTTGTTGTTAATATCTCACCCCCATTGTGTACTCTTCCCTGGGTTTTGTTTCCCAGGTGCATTACCTTGCACTTCTTAGCATTGAATCTAAGCTGCCATACATTTGACCATTCCTCTAACCTTGCCAAGTCCTTCTCGTCCTTTCCACCCCACCTTGTGCATCAACTCTGTTGCAGATCTTTGTGTCATCTGCAAAGAGACATCTTTTCCTTCCAGTCCCTCTGCAATGTCGCTTATAAAGACATTGAAGAGGACCGGTCCTAATACTGAACCCTGCGGTACCCCACTAGTAACCCCCCTTTCTTCAGAGTGGACTCCATTTACTATTACTCTCTGTGTCCTATTCTCCAGCCAATTCTTTATCCAGGCTGTCATCTTGGGACCCACTCCCAGGCTGGCTAACTTGTATATTAATCTTTTGTGTGCAACTGTGTCAAATGCCTTGCTAAAGTCTAGGTAGGCCATGTCCACAGCCCCTCCCTGATCTACTACCTTGGTCACCCAGTCAAAGAAATCTATCAGATTTGTCTGGCATGACCTTCCCATTGTGAATCCATGCTGCCTTGGGTCCTGTGCCCCTCTGGCCTCTAGATACTCGACAATTCTTTCCTTCAGAAGTGATTCCATCATTTTTCCTACCACTGAGGTTAAACTAACAGGTCTGTAGTTTCCTGCTTCTGCCTTGCTCCCACTTTTGTGAAGGGGAATCACATCTGCCCTCCTCCAGTCCTCGGGTACCACCCCATCCTCCCATTATTTGTTAAAGAGGGTAGTCAGTGGTGTCACTAGTTCTACCCTTAGTTCTTTTAGAATTCTGGGATGAATCCCATCAGGCCCCATTGCTTTGTCCACCTTCAGTTTTAAGAGTTCTTTCAGAACCCTTTCTTCTGTAAATGGGCTGGTATCAACTTCTGTATCCAGAGTGTTTTACTGTTTGTTTTAGGTACCTCCCCCGCTTCCTTTGTAAATACTGTCAAAAATATTTGTTCAGTATCTCTGCCTTTTCACAATCACCCTCTGCTCACCCTCCTTCCCCTTTATTAAGCCTCACTATCCCTCCCTTGGTCTTTCTTCACTCCCTGATGTACCTATAAAAGGTTTTATCCCCCTTCTTAACTGAGTTGGCTATCTTTTCCTCGGTTTGGGCCTTTGCTGTTCTGACTGCTTTTCCAGCTTCCTTTTGCTTTAACTGATACAGTTCTCTGTCCTGCTCCTTCTGTGATTCCTTGTACTTCCTGAAACTTTCTTTTCTCTTGAACCTTCACTGCCACTTCCTTTGAGAACCATAGTGGTTTCTTACATCGTTTCATTTTGTTTATTTGCTTCACACAAAGGCTTGTTACCTTTGTGATGGCAGTTTATTATTCGCCATTGTTCTTCCACCCTCCTTCCTGCCCGTTTGTTAGTGCATTCCTTAGGCACTCACCCATTTTAGCAAAGTCAGCCCTCCTAAAGTCCAGTACTTTTGCCTTTGTATGGCTTGACTCTATTGCTGTGTTTATTGTGAATCATACTGTTTGATGGTCGCTAGTTCCCAGATGGCTGCCCACTTCTACATCTGTGATCCTCTCTTCATCTCCATTTGAGAGAACCAGGTCTTAGATTGCTCCCTCTTGAGTGGGCTCCAGTACTAATTGTCTGAGGCATGCCACCTGTAGGGCATCTAGAATAACCTCACTCTTTGAAGTGGCTGCTGCAACTGCACTCCAGTTAATATCTGGCATATTCAGATCACCCATCAGCAATATCTCCCCTTTTTCTGCCATTCTAAGTATACTTTCTATCATTTCCTTGTCCATTTCCTCCCCCTGATAAGGGGGTCTGTATACAACCCCTGTGCAGATTGTGGTGCCATTGCCAGTCTCCAAATTTACCCACAGTGCTTCTTCTCCTCCCTGTTTACCCTTTTGTTCTGTTGCTTTGATTCCTTCCCTTATGTAAAGAGCTATTCCTCCTCCTGTTTTACCCTCCCTGTCCCTCCTGTAGATAGTGTATCCTGGTATGTTTATGTCCCAGTCATGGTTTTGTGTGTACCATGTTTCTGTGACTGCCATGATATCCAGATGTTCCTCCTCCATCAAGGCCACTAACTCAGGAAGCTTGTTACTCAGACTACGGGCATTGGTACTCATTGCTCTCCATTTTTTGATGGCTTTACCTTCTGTTGCAGCATTCCCCACTGACCTTTCTACCTCTGTCTTTTTCTCATTTAGTACCCTGTTTTGTAGGGTGAGGCTGGAATTTTCCTGCTGCTTATCAGTGCCTCCCCCTTGCCTAGTTTAAAAGCTTGCCAATGAAGCATTTAAACAGATTGCTCAAAAGACTTGTTCCCTTCCTGGACAGATGCAGACCATCCTGCCAGTATAGGCTGGTGTCCCTCCAGGTGGAACCCCAGTCCCCAATGAAGCCAAACCCCAGTGCTCCACACCATTTTTTCAACCATTCATTAAACTGCATGTTGCAATGTACCCTCACCTCACTCATGCCATTGACAGGCAGCACCTCTGAGAAGGATACTGTGTGTGCTACTTGTCTTAGGCCCCTCCCCAATTCTACAAAGTCCTTCTGCACTGCTCTAATCTCATGATGAGCCAAGTCATTTATCCATTCTAAAAGGGTTTAAAATAAATTAATTTACTGAGTCCCAAGAGGCACAATGCATTCAATGTCATGATGATCCTTTCAGTTTCACTCTGATAGAGAATTTCCAATCTGTCTTCCCTTGCTCTTTTTCTGGAATTTGCCCAAGTACTATAAACCAAAATGTGCCAGGATTACAACTGTTCACCCACGTGAAGTGTGAAACAAAGGAATTCAACATGGGAAGCAGGAGGATTGTCTGAACCTATTTTTGGATGCTGCACTACAGGGGTACAAAGTAGGACAAACACATAAAACAGCACAACTACACCATACCATGAAGACTGTGCATACCATTCTACAGTCTGCATCTGCATTCAAAGACGCATTCCCCAGACATAAGATGAATGCATTATTTTTCTGCCAGAGCTAATTGGAAAAGCAGGTGTTAGTGACACTAAGTGACTATTGGTGACATAGCCATTGACACTGTTATCCTTCCATAAAGTTACTCTTGATGTGTCCCCCACCATTGGGACAATATCAGGGTCAGAACTTGGTGTATTCACTCTCTTTGTAAGGATCTATCACAGTTTTGTGGCTTTTGTGTGACAATCTGTACCACTAGTAACAGGAGAGCAGATTTGTTATCTTTGATTTTTTTTAATACCTGGAGATCATTTCTTTCATAATTTCCTGTCTATATACGCATTTTCCACCACTGATTTTCTTTGTAACCCTTTTTTTTTCTGAATCAGGGTGACAGCATCTAAGATTAATGTTTCTTACAATGAACAATTCATTTTGGTATAACAGATGAAATGGCTATACAGGATACAATGTCTCTGTTACAGTATGTGTTTGGGTGATTTGTTAGAATGTGCTTAGTGCCCATAAACAGTGTATCAATATGTAGCAAAATGACATTAGATAACACTTTGTTTGTGACCCTAATGCAGTTCAGGAAAAAAGTAAATAGTGATGTGTGTTGATGCTTCTTTTCCTCTCAGTATTTCTAAAACTAGTTCACCCACAATGCAATCTTCCCAACCTTCATACATATGCTGGCCTGAAATACAGATGCCCCACCCCCATAGTTGTATCCAAAGCCCTTCAAATTAGTTTGGACACAGGCTTTGAAAATGAGAGAGGTTTTACCACTGTAATACAAACTGATGTAATTGCCTCTCACCTTTTCAAGGCAGCTCAACTTTGTTTCTTCTTCTGCTTTGGAGGATGGGTGTCTCCTAAATACATTGGGCTGCATTCTAAATTTCACCCTTCCCCCAATCAAGATTTCTTTCTTTGGATAAAGCTATTTGCTTAACTAGGGAGGGATAAAATTCATTATGTGTACTTTCTAGCATCTTAGAACCATGTATTCTTGCTAGTGGAGCCAGCAGAGCTGTCAGTGGTGTACTTGGTTGCAGGTTCAAACAGTTGGGGTGAGATAGTCAAGACAACACTAACAGAAACAAATCTTTGGAATGTACAGTTTGCACTGGACTAGTGCCCTGCCAAACTGGTTTCAAGTTCACTGTCAGAAGCCATTCATTCAGGGACATCTCTCCATAACAAAACCAAATTTAATACACTATGGTTTATACTATGGTTTTTGGATGGCAGAATGCTGTATGCCCGTGTAAGCCATTCCCACTTCTTAGGGTTATAGGTTGTTTTATCACTTAAATAAGCATCAAGTTTGCTTCTGAACCCATTGAAAGTAGTTTGGTCAATTATATCTTGGGAAAGTTTGTTCCAGAGTTTAATTGCTCTTGGGAGAAATGTGTTTTTCCTATTGTTTGTCTTGTGTACGCTGTCTTGGCTCACTTATTACACATTCTTAAATTATAGTCTGTATCTTTATATATGATTTCAAAATCTGATGTAAGCTCTGTATCTTGCAATATTTTAAATAAGGTCATAATATTGCCTCTTTGCCTCCTTGCTTTGAGTGGCCAACATTTACATTTTTCTAGTCTATGGTTATTTAGAGTGTGTTTGAGGCTAGAAATTTGTTTGGTATATCTCCTTTGTGCTTTTTCCATAATTTCAATGTCTTATTTTAAGTTAGGGTCCCATACCTGTGTACAAATACATTTGGACAGTATTCGTGTTATTCACTCTAGCTAAATTGTCATTCATTCTGTCCAAGTAGACAGAGCTATCGTACAACACGCTCTGTTCAAGGTACCCAACTTGTCTACTTGTTTACTTGTGTTGAATAAATGAAAGAATTTACCTACAGTGAACAACAAGAACCTGTCTAAATATATTTGTATTAGATACTGTATTACATTTTGGTTTGTTACAGAGAGCTGTCCATGAACAGCCTGCTTCTGTCAGTGAACTTGAGAAGAGTTTGACAGGGCAGTAGCCCAGTGTCAACTTTTTGCATCGGCAGAACTTTGATTTCAGTAGTGTATACTAACTTCTTGTTATTATGTGTCATTAAATGATTCCACCTCAATATGCCATTATTTGCCCATTTTTTTTAAATGAAAAGGCATAATGTTAATGATAAATTGGGGTCTTCCAGAAAATATCATGCATACTATTTTGAGTGTTAAGCTTAATTTTATTTTAATATTCTGCTGTGATTTTTGCTGAACTTTGAATTATATATATTTTTTTACCTTAATAAACATGTTAGGGCAAAACCACAATGACTGGATATTTATTTTCTTTTTCATCAAATGCTCCAATAAAGTATCTTCTAACTAATGATCTGTTTTATAATTCTTGTATGCCCATTTTTTGTTTCCAGTACTTTTAGTTGATTCTCTAAATCATTACTTTTTTGCTTCGTTTGTCTATTTCTGCAACTAGATTCTGGTATTACCTTGCCTCTTATAGTTGCATTGAAGGCTTCCCAGCTGATAAAAATTCTGTAAACGTCATGGAGATTTTCATTCCAATAATTGAATATGCCTTTCAAGAGTTCAGTACAGAAAGATTTGTCCTTTAATGGATTGTTAGTCATTCTCCATATAAAATTTGTGTTAGTATTGCAGCATATTTGAAATGAGAGCAAAACTGAATTATGATCTGAGATGCAGAGTAAGCAGGTTCAATGCTAGAATTAAATAAATCTGCTCCTTCTCGAGTTACAAATTCTGTGATATCAGTAGAACATTAATCATAGATGAAGATTTGTGAAATCCTGAATAGAAAGTATATTCTATAGAAAAAGGGTAAATTTCTCTCCGCACATCAATTAAAGCATTATTTTCTGCACCATGAATTGACTGAGTATACAAGACCTATACTTATCCCATCTAGAAGGCAACTGTAGTTTTGTCATAGTATGGGTCCACAATTCTGTTTAAGTCCCCACCTAATATCATGATATCAGTATCCCAACTATTTAGTTTACCTGTAACTTCTGAAATAAAACTGTTATATTTTTGGAATGGGGCATACAGTAACCCTATAATTAAATTCTTACCACATAAGAACATTTTTAACAATATAATTCTTCCTTGTGCATCTGATTTACTTTCTATTGTTTTGCAAGGATAATGTTTGCTAATCCAAAAAGCACCCCCTCTACTATCCCTCTCCCCTGAAGAAAAAAAAATACATTTCCTACTCAATGTCTTCTTAATGTTACCATTTCTTTGTCTGAACAATAGATCTTGTGTAGAAAAGTGAAACGTACATGGGAGGGGGTTAAATCATCTAAGATTATATACATTTTATTGGGGAGTTTATACCATTAACATTCCAACTTATGATTTTGATATTATGGGCCATTAAGACTGATAATATAAACTTTGAATTTGTACTGTAAAGAAACAGTATTTGATGCATGGACACTGAGAATTTGGGAGAACATAAGTACATACTGTTCAATTGTCCAAACATTAACTTTGATTGTACTGGTCTGCTTTATAAACTGACAAACCCATTTTCTTCCTCCTCATCCCCTCACCCCTCCTGATGCCAATTAATCCAATACAGTATTAACCCCACCATCACTTGGGATAAGTAGAACTTGCTACAACTCTTCTCTATATCATCTAATTAGCATTATCATATATTTAATCAATGCAACCCTCATCTCCATTATGCTGAGATACATTCTTATTAAATTGTCTGTTCTATATACATCTTGCATGCCTCACATAAACTTAATAGTTTAATAAATCCTTTCTCTCTTGCCCCCACCCCAAATTAAGAATCCAAACATAATCAATCAGTCTTTTTTAAAATACTTGTAGAAGCTTTATTTTTAAATCCTGATAGGCCACTTCAAAATGTGGATATTGAGCCACACTTTGAATCAAGCTGGATACATATATAGTGCTACAACCTGAAAAGTTAGAAAAAAAATCAAAACTGGCTGCTGAGCTAGAGGTTGAGCATTGCATTACTCTGTCATGTCAGCTGCAATTCATGTTTGTAAGTATTTATCTACATGTGTATAAAAATCTTTCATTTGAATTTCTATTATATTTTAATTGCTGCCACCTCCATGAATTAGTTTTATAGACCAGCACAGACTATCAGTGGTGAATTACACAAAAGCCAAGTTGGGGAAGGGGGTGTGGATCACAGGCCATCCCGACATTTGTAATCTCCCTTGTCATATTTTTTTACCTCTCCAGGGTGGAGTGGCTTGCACTCTTCTTCATTCTGTTAAGTATGAATGAAAAGATGTCCTCAAATGGTAGTAACACCTCACTGGCCAACAGTCAGCCAATCAGGTGTTACTACTATAGGAGGACATGTTTTCATTCATACTTTCACTGACATCAGAAGCAATTCAGATCAGAGCTGACATGGAGAAAAAAATATCTGAACTGCCAATTTATCAGGGACACTTATGGAGATAAACTATGCTATTTAGACTAAAAAAGACCACAGTAGATATATGAGTCCTCTAATATGAGATATTCATTATTACACTGCCATTCACAAGAGCTTTGGAACAGATAATTATTTTATTATATTTGCAATTGATCTTTAATGAGCTAGGCCCAGATATTCAAAAGGGTTGCACCATGCACAATAGGGTTACGCCAGTGCAATTCCAAAAATGTGCCATTCTGCGATATTCAGTGGGAGGCAGTTGCACCCCCAAATCACACTGAGCAATAGCGCAATGATAATGAATGTATGTGCAACTGAAGAAGGAGAAACCATATATAAATGGCGCAGTGCGATATTCAACAACATGCACCATGTGCAATAAGGGAGCAAGCAGAAGTTGCGCAGTAGTGGAAATGAGCCAAAATAAAAAGGAACAAGGGAGAGTTGCAAGAACGCTACAGGGAAGGCACATGTTGCTGAACTATAGCCAGTCACACAGACAACACACACACACAGAGCAGGACAGAAAAAGGGTACCTGGAATCCACAGGCTCAGGGAATGTGTGGGGAGCCACAGCCACAGTGCAGAAGGGGGAAGTGCCACACAGCACTGAGGCCAGCACAGTTAGGTGTTCCCAGTGCAGGGGAAGTAGCAGCCAGGACAGTGGGGGGAACTCAGAAACAGCTGCCAGGGGGAGTGAACACAAGCCTGGGACATGGCCAGTGCCACCATTCAGATGGAGGCAGTAATGAGGGGGGTGAGAAGGTGGGCAGTAGGGGGGCGCGGCCGTGGAAGGGCTCATCGGCGGTATGCCCCCAACAGGCAATACTGAGCCCGCACCAGCTTTGAGATGTACAGTGATACCGAGATCGTGAGCTGGTACCACCTGAATCGGGCAATTCTGAGGTGGCTCTGAGAGCTGTGCAGTGATGTGATGCAGACACCCACATGACAAAGCCAGGCTCTTGTCAGTGGAGACTAAAGTGACAGCTTGCATGTGCTTGCTCACCACGGGTACCTTCCAGAGACCAACAGGGGACACCACAGGCATAACCCAGTCAGCCGCATCACGCCACCTCACCCAATTCCTCAGTGCACTGCTGCCACATGCTGCGGAGTACATCCATTTCCACAGCACACTGGCAGAGTGCACTGCAAACATACAGGAGTTCCACAGGGTAGCACGTATGCCTGGTGTGCTAGGGGCAATAGACTGCACCCATGTGGCCATCCACACACCACCTGACCCCGAGGGGACCACATACATTAATCACAAGGGCTATGCTAGCATCAACTGCCAGGTGGTGTGCAATGCCAGGGGGTGCATAATCAATGTCTGTGCCACGCACCCTGGGGGAGCACACGATGCCTTCATCTGACACCAGTCGGCACTGTGTCACAGATTCAAGAGTGGGGATATCCCCACTGGCCACTTAGTGGGTGAGTATAAAAACCACAAGGACAAACATAGGTCTTGTGAAGGGCATGGTCAGAGGTGACATGGGTAGTGGCCTACATGGCCTGGGACAGGGCGATGCTGATCACCAAACTAACCTCCACCCTCTACACACAGGTGACAGTGCATACCCACTCCTTCCCTGGCTGCTCACATTATACCTGCGACCCTCGACCCCATCGCAGCAACGCTACAATGAGGGACACACCACCACCCGTAATGTCATCGAGCGGGTGCTTGGTATGCTGAAAGCTCATTTCCGTTGCCTGGACACCTGCGGCGGTGCCCTACAGTACAGCCCCTCAAAGGCCTGCGGGCTATTCCTGGCCTGTTGCATCCTGCACAACATGGCCAACAAATGTGGGATAGTCGTACAGGTGGAAGAGGGGGACAGTGATGGGGACAATGAAGACGCCAGTTACAATGGTGATGGGCAGCCCCCCTTGGATGACAGGACCCGTGACTGCTCCGGCTGGCACAGCTGCACTGGGATACCATCATGGAGGAGCACTTCAGCCAACCCAGGTAAGTCACGGGACCATGTGCAACCACCAGTGACAAAGGCACAACCCACAAACACACATGGACACACACCAGGGGTGCATGCCATCAAGGGAAGTGGCCGGGCATGGAACCACACACACCACCAGGGATGGGTGAGGTCTAACATGGCACATGGACAGACACACACACACACACACACACACAACTCACCAGACATGCAAAAAAGGTAGGAGGCATGCTGACCCAGAATGCCACCCCTAGCAACACACATGTCCACAGACCACCACGCCCACTGCCTGTCATTGTGAGTGTGTCAGACACTGGGCACGATTGCACATTGGTGTACAGCACAATTCAGGCATCATCATGCACACACAACTGTGGACAGCAGCCAGGAGGGTGTGCAGATGGACTGTGTGTGTGCATGCAGGGTCTGGTACCCACCTGTGCATTGCCCACTGAATGACACAATGCACACAGGGCAGCATCAGACAGTAGCCGTGCTGGGAGACAGGTCAGTCACATGCCACAGTGCCCCGGCCACCATGGATGCATGGGTGGCCCAGCCGAGACCCGCCAGCAGTGACAGGCTGACCACTGGCCTCATGGGGTGGCACTGATGGTCCCCCAGGGGTTCCACTGCGTGAATGCAACTGTGCTTGTGCAAGGGTCTGCAGCACACTGAACATGCCTGCGCCAGGTGTGCTGGGGATGCCCACAGCTGAACCCAGTGTTGACAAGGATGGTGTCACATGACGCTGGGAATGGGGGGTGGACATTGCACTGTGCGGTGTCTGCAATGCATTGGCAGATAACTGTATGCCCCCTGTGGCCATGGCAGCTGTGACTGTATGTGTCAGCCTGTCAATGGCAGCAATCACATCCTCCCGCATCCGTTCCATCCCTGCCAGGAGCAGAGCGGTTTCTCTGCTGCGACACTCCTCTGCCCGCTGCAGAGCCACACTCAGTGCATCCACTACCGTCACATGCCACATCTGCTGAGTGACTGATGCTTGCAGTATGCGGGTGTGCTCATCCAAGAGATCATCTGCCTGATCGGCATGCTGTCCCTCAGGATGTTCACAGTCCTGATTCTCATCACCCTTTGAGGGTGGGCACTGCACACCAGGGCCAGGCCTGGGCATGTCCACAGGTGGTGCACTGATGCCGCCCCCTGACACTGTACCCCCAAGCCCATTGGCTGACTGCTGATGCTGCCTTCCAGCTGTCACTCCCCAGGGCTCAATGGTGTGACTGCAGTGGCCGCAACAGTCCCACTGTCCTGTACACATGCCAGTGCTGCCCCACTGGTGCTGGCAGGCACAGGCTGGGACTGTGATGACACGCAGGCCTCCATGGTGGCACCAACCACAGCCATGGCTGTGATGTTACCTGCTGTGTGGCCATCCTGTGGCACACACGTGTCACTGCCCATGATGTTAGCAACATCATCATCGGTGACGGACCTGGCACCAGCCCAAGTCCCAGCATGCCGGCATCCATGGATGCCGGCATGCTGGGTCACGGGCAGGGCCTCCTCTGCACCTGCTCCAACAACATCAGTCTGGGCATCCAGGCGGGCCCACTGTCGCACTGAGCCATGTATTCCTGTGGAGGTGGATGGGCCCTCCTCCATCTCCATCTGACTGGCCTCAGTGGAGAAGATCACCATCGCTGACCCATGCAGATGCTCAGAAGCTGTAAGGGAAAACAAAATTGCGTTTCTGCATGTGACCTACCCTGCCCCCCCAATAGACAGAACATGACCTACCTTGCAGTGATGGGCTACCACCCAGCTGGAATCCACCACCTAGAACACCCTCAATGGCACAATGCTGCATGCTGCCAGCAACCCAAACCTCCTGTGGGGTCAGGTGTGGCACCTCTGGCTGTCCCCCACCTGTCACAGACCATGCTGCCCTGATGGCAGCCACCTTCTCCTTAATCCTCCTCCTGTCTGTGCCCATCTTTTTCTTGCACTCCTGCACGGAGCACTGGTGGCTGCCATGCAGGTTTACAGCACGTGCCACCTCCTCCCATGCAGCAGCACGGGCCTGTGGTGTTCCCTGGCGTCTGCTGAGAAGTGGCTCCTGGTCTAGGTAGGCCTTGAACAGGGCACCCATCTCGGCCTTTGTGAAATTTGGCTTCCTCCTCCTCCCACAACTCTGTTCCTCTGCCTCCACAACTCACTCGGTCATGATTCACCCTGTGAGAATGAGAGGTGTTACCTGTGACTATGCAGTCCCATGCATGTCCCAAAATCCACTGTCCACACTCCCTAACAGCATGCAACTCACCAATAGACTGCAGTAACTGACTATGGCCAGTGCAGCCCAATGTCACACTTTTATAGTGCAACCCAGGCAAATGAGGTGAGGCACAACTTTAAGTGAATGCAAATTGCAGTGACTGCACCATTGAATGGCTGATTAGCTGATTTGCATATGACAGCTGAATATTGCGCTGTTGCACTTTGTGCAATTGTGTTGAACATGCTGATCCAAGGGCGCAGTTCTGTGACATGCGCAGTACACACCTAACTGCGCATGCCTGGGTTGATGACGCAGGCGCCTGCCATGCTGCTGATGTGCTGCATACAGGAAGCAGTGCAGGGCATGGTCCCCATTGTGCCAGTGGAGCTACAGTGCTGTTCAACTATATGGTGCTGTGGCACTGGGGCGTCATAGGTGCACTAGGGCAACAGCACGGTAGGCCGCTACAGGAGGTGGCACACAGGCACCCAATCATGCTAGATGCATTGGGTTCCAATCACGCTGTGGCTGTCTGTGCGCCAGAGACCCTTGACCCTGTGCCCAACCTTTGCCCATAGGTGTCATGCGTCAGGCATGGGTGCACCACTATCACACTGTTCGGTGACAGCACGATAGGGAATTGTAGCACTGTACCACGCAGCATCTGTTCATGGTGGAACCACGCTGCAAAGCACCATTTTGACTTAACTGAGCAGTAGAGATGGCACGGAGGAGAGCAGTATAGTGGAGCCAGGTAGAGATAGTAAACTTTTTTGCCATTGTGGAGCCACTTGTTGGCCCACTATTTGGTGAGGCACCCCTGGACAGGGCCAGGAGTCAGGTGTGGCAGGAGGTGGCCAATACCCCCGAGGAGGCCACTGATATGGGGCGGATGGTGGAGCAGTGCCGCCACACATATGGGGACCTGAGGCAGAGGGACTGGACCTGCTTGCCTGCCTGCGGGCACATGCCAGGAAGGGCACGGTGCCATGGCCAGGTAGGTGCAACATCCATACAATTTTATCTTCCATATGGGTATCACGGTTGCATGTGTCCAGCACATGGGGGGGCCATCCAGTGTTGGCCGTGGTGGTCTTATCAGGGTGTGGGGTGGGTGGGTCTGGCTGTGTGGGATTGCACACACATGGGGTGGGGGGACTTTGCTACAGGATTGTACTGATGTTCCTCTCTCCATGTTTGCACCTTAGGCCCAGACGAGCACAGGCTGGTGAGGCAGAGGAGGCACCAGCAGGAGGACCATCAGTCTGGGAGGGGTGAAGGTCCGCAGAGGTGCAGGGACCAGCCTGAAGATAGTGAGTGCCTTACACCCATGACTGCTATTGCATGCTGTGTAACAGGGCAGGCAGAGGGGCATGGCCACCATCCATTGACACCACTGCCATGCACGCAACTTGTTACAGTCAGCACTGTCCAGTGGCACTGCATGTCTGGGAGTGCATCAATGGTGGTCCATGCATGCACCGTGTACATGGCTGTGCCACTGCCTTCACACCACATAGCCATGTCACTGAACAGCCACGGTGGTGCTGTGCAGGACTTGACCGGTGGGTGTGTGCAGTGTTCCACATGGCCGTGTGCACCTGGGTGGGCAGGTCTTGTGGATGCGATCACTGTGGGTGGTCACACACCATCATAGAGGCATGTCCCATGGCCATATGCCATGCACAGTGGGTGGGCTGCATGGGGCTGTGCATTCACACCTATTAACTCTGCTCTCTTGTCCTAGGTGGATGGCAGCTGCAGACAATCAGGGAGGTGCTGCGGGAGATTCTACATGTTGCCAGGGCATCACTGGAAATCCTGGAAAGGATCGGCAGGCTGGGTGTCAGATGGCGTCATGGCGGGAGGAGCAGCCGGAGTGGGGACTGGGTAGCGGGGCTCCCGCTGAGCTTACCAATGCCCCTGATTTCTCCTACCCCCCTGGACCCACCCTCACACCCCTCCTTCCCTCTACCATTTGTTCACCCCTGCCTCTTACCCACCCCCACCTTGTTTGTGGCATTCCCCCAAAACTTTTGTAAATATTTATACATAGTTTTGCTTGCTGTTTTTAAATACATTTCTTTTGATATGCCTAATGTGGCAGTCTCTGATTTGCAGCAGGCTATAGGTGCTGAGCTGCAGTGGTGTGCATGGCATCAGGGGTGGTGCAGTCTTGTGCGTGTGTGTGTGTGTCCGTGGGGATGTGAGTATGGTGTGGGAGTGGCTATCAGTCACTGTCTGTGGCATGTGTGTTGTTCCCTGTGCACTGGATGACTGTGTGCAGTGGTCCATGGTGCATGCTCTGTGTCCATGGCACACCTGTCAGACCATCCACTGCCTGTGCAGCTGACACCCATGCATGTCTGTGACATGCACAGTCCACTGGCATGTCAGTGATGGCTGTCCATGCAGGGCAGCCACTGTACCCGGCACAATGCCAGGTTGCCTCCTGTCACTGGAGTGGTGCATGTCTGCCTCGGGTGACACTGTGGCCTCCGCTGTTGTTATCCCACCACCTTGCTGTCGCTTGTGTGTGTCACAAGGGATGTGCACCACTGTCTGTCACTTGTGCTCCGGGCAAATGCTGGTGGCGTATAGCTCCACAGTGCCTGCGCAGGGTGGCTGGCACTC